>JAJTJO010000111.1:215823-815823 GCA_024550625.1 Dendroctonus valens
CCCTTAGTGGCTGTCACAATTGTGTGTGGACTTTTTATGTAAAAAGACGAAACGACAATTCAAAACTCTTATCTCACATAAACTCAGTGTATGTATTATCTCGATGACTGTGCCTTGTTCTTTAGAGATTTTAAAATTTAATTTAATTGCTTTTAAGACATTAGAACATTTAAGTAAAGTATTTATTTTGAAGAGTGTATAGTAGTTGATTGAAAGTGAACCTGAGTGGTAATTTTAATGGTAATTTTAATGGTAATTTTAATGGTAATCTAATGGTAATTTTAATGGTAATCCCACTTCTGATAATTTATAGGGCGTTAGTTTATACTTGTCACAGATAACATCAACTACTTTGATAAACATATAATTACACATACACCACACTTACGTTACAACTAACAATATTAATTTAATGGCAGTTCGTCAGGTGGTCGATCGAGATAATACATCTGAAAACCAATTTAGAAAAAGTAATTGAGTAACCAGTTCAACAAGAAAAGGGGTATGATTGTTAATTAATAGAAACTTGTAAATACATCAGGTTCAGCTACAAGCATCAAACGGGCCTCGACAAGATATGACTCAATCCAGAGTCCCCCACTTGGAGCCAACAGTATCAACCCATAATTCTTATGGAAAACTTTAATGGATGATATCTTTCAACTATCTCTGAAACCCCGCAAGACTACAACCGAAGTTGCATCCTGCCACCGCTAATCCTGAGTTGTTAAGAGGTATTAAGGGAACAGCGCGCGAAATACCTCCTCAGGAAAAGCCTCCAACCACCGCTACTCCTGAGTTGTTAAGAGGTATTAAGGGAACAGCGCGCGAAATACCTCCTCAGGAGAGCCTTACCAGTCATCGGCGTTTATCATGATAAATAGTCTCTTAATTGGCCATACTAAGTGCTGCTGGAATCAGCACACAGCCAGCACCCGCCTACTAGCGTTCTCTCTCTCAACGGGTTCAGAGCCCAGGTACTGCGGGAACAACGCGCAAACAGTACCCGTCCCTAACAATATTACTCAAACTGACTAAATAGATTACAACTTAACGAGTTGCACTCGTTTCCTTTTTATGGTTTTATACGAAGCGTTAACAGTATCTAACTTTAAATGAACATTGAAGAGAAACAGTTAAATATTAAGAAAGGTAAATAATTATAGAAGAAAGACAGAACGAATATTGAACTATAGTTGAAGAGGTTATTATCGTTAATGTTTTACCAAATAGAAATATGCTGGATAGGCTACTCTGTGAGAAACACTCACTACTGAACATTATCATTAATGTTTTACCAAATAGAAATATGCTGAATAGGCTACTCTGTGAGAAACACTCACTACTGAACATTATCATTAATGTTTTACCAAATAGAAATATGCTGAATAGGCTACTCTGTGAGAAACACTCACTACTTAACATTATCGTTAATCGTTCACCAAATAGAAATATGCTGAAGAGGCTACTCTGTGAGAAACACTCACTACTAAACATTATCATTAATGTTTTACCAAATAGAAATATGCTGAATAGGCTACTCTGTGAGAAACACTCACTACTGAACATTATCATTAATGTTTTACCAAATAGAAATATGCTGAATAGGCTACTCTGTGAGAAACACTCACCTGGTAAATAACTATCACGGACTGGCACTATCAATGTTGGTGAAAGTGGCACTGATTTTAAGCAGGGACTAATGGCATTACGAATCATGTTTCCCTTATTTATATCAATGTTCCCACCCTCAGATTAGGTGGAGTTTCGATCAAGTTATTCCCGGATTCGAGTATTGGGAGGAGTTAAGATTGGAATTCGACCATCGATTCTAAACACCTGCGAAAGTTGTCTCGGAAGTGATGAAGAAAGCCGTCTTTGTGATTTATCGACAAAGACTGCGGGTGGTAGCTAATGAGGCGCTCTTCAATAGTTTGTGCATTGTCTTAGCTTTTAGCAGCAATTCGCGAGGTTTGTATTGTTAACGTATGAAACAATGAGTGAATGAGACGAACTGTCTAAAGACGACACCTGCTATCCACCTGGCCATCCTCTTGGAATTTATTGGGCCCTGTGTCTACTTACGTCTTACATGTATGCCTTTAAATTTTTACATTAACGATCCAAAATTATCCAGATCTATATCTTACCACTAAAGAACAGTTTACATGCGGGGAATCATATTACTGTGAGAAATGGGTATCTAAAGCAAAATATATGGACAATTAATAATGTACATATAGGGTGTGCAGGGGTTCGTTGGGAATGTTGTTTTAAATGTTTAGGTCGTAGAAAATTAGGTAGGGCTAACAGCTAAAGACATTGTTGCAGACTTTCTTGCAACAAACGAAGCTTCAACACCCTAAATTCCCTTCGAATAGGCGCCCCATAAAAATTGTCTGGGTCCTTCCTCTTTCCTCGCCTCTCCCACCCGATGTTATAAAGATTTACCTGAAGAATGTGTGTGTGCCTTTGCAGGCGGACAGGGAAAAAACTCTCTAAGTAGTTCGCATTCGATAATCGAGCCCGAAACTTCGACCCCACCGGCACTTGTGTGTACCCTCTCAACCCATTAGGTTTTTGGTTTACCCGGCGTCTAATTTGACACGGGCCCCTGTAGTCGATAGTGACTTCATTGTGCAATAAAGGGCGTAGTACCTTTAGTTATTGGAACCACAACCCCGTACAGAACCCACAACTCTGAACTCCTGAAGATATTTTATATATTTTCCTGGAAATTGGTGTAGTACCAGACAACTCTCGAGGCTCAACAGGTTTAGTTCGTCAGGACCGACTTAAGGCAAGTCGTACAAAATAAAATTCTCTGGGGGCTGACGGACAGAAGATTGCTTGACGCCAAAATTGTAAGTTTTAAACTTAATTCCCCTTGGGACGCCAACTTTTTCCCGTCAAGGGCGGTGGGTAGTGTTAGTGATATCACCATTGCATTTGAGACATTCGGACACTGTGTTTTCTTGAACATTTTTGCGTTATTAGTTAGTTTGGTCTTAATCCGTCATCATTTTTCACTAATTTAATTATAAGGTAAATTTTCTTGATTTAATTATATTTAGAAAAAACTGTGCAAGTTGTTCCAACATTAATTAATTTATTAATATATAATTTCATAGGCAATCATTGTGTTTTTGTCGTTGCAGTCTTATTAAAGCTCAGAACGGAGAAAAAATAGAAACCACCCTGGAAAAATAGTCTCTTTATCGTGTTTGTTACGTCACAAGGATAAATTGTGAGTCCCTAGATTATTCCACTGATAAGTGCCGACATTGTCAGTGCGAATCATTCAGACATCATTAATGCAGGTGAGGATTGGATTTTGTTTTGCTTTATCTTTATGAAGTTCCAACTTGTCCAACAATTTTTTTTGATTTTTATTTTCATTCGACCGGATGCGACATTCTGTGTGTACAAGAAACCCATAGGGACGTGACCCATCGTAGATCTCAGATGACAGAAATTCCGCACAACAAACACGAAAGTGCTATTTGTACCCAGAACAAAGGAATTGAAATCATCACTATAGGAATAGGCAGAGTCAGTCACGTCCGTCTACAAACCTTCTACAAAAACGTTTGGTCTTGCGCCACCAGAAAACTTTCTTTCTCAGACACATCACAACAGTTACAGCACCTCATGGGATTACTCTGAGAGGGACAACAACGGGGAAGCAGTGGAAGAATGATGTGAGGAGAATTATTTCTCCCTCATACATGATTCTAAACTCCCATGCTCATTCCAAAGTAAAATTTGGAGAAGGGTTGGCTGGGCTCTGTGTCAAAAGAGCCTACGATCCCATACCAAAAACCCAATGCCGACCAATTGGCCTTGAAGTTTATGCTGCCGTAAGAGCACCAACCATTTCCTGCAGAAGCAGTGTTGGGGTCTCGCAAGTCCAAACTGATTTGATTCGCGGGACCAAATGTGTGGGTGTAAATTTGAGTTGCTCGAAGGACCAAGTGTTTTTGAGAGTGAGTAAGTAGATCGTGGGTGAAGTGAGGAGCAGCTGCAGGAATAACGAAGACTCTTTGTGTCGTTTACTTTGCCCAAGTATAACTAGTTGGGACCGTTTATTTTACAGTGTCTGAATGATTCGGCTGGGTAATATAGCGGTCACTGGTAGACACACGAGAGAGAGAGAGGAGAGAGGGAGTGTAGCGACTGACTATCAGAGAGTGACTTTGGAGATTGACTTGCACAGAGCGACTCTTGTCGACTTATGTGAAACTGAACTCTACAGTTCAAGTGTAGCGACTCTCAGAGAGTGGTTCTAGAGACTGACTTGCACGAGGCTACTCTTTTCGATTTCTCTTTTGGGTCAGATCAGGGCTCTTTTTTAGTCTCGTTCTGGGGGCTTTGTTCGGTTTCGTACCACTCGATCTTTATTCTTAAATTCCGTGCAAAGGAACCAAAGTGCAAATGAGACTTTCCAAAAAGGCAACAACAGATTTAGCTTTAAAAAAGCAAATTGGTCAGAATTTGCCAAAATGCTGGACCAGAGACTTAGCAGTGGAGACTAGAAATTAGAAAATTTTAATCATTTTAAAGTGATACTTACAGAAATCTCTAGAAAGCACCATACCGAGAAGATGCAGAACCCAATACATAGCGGAGCTATATGAGAAATCTAAGGATACCTTGAGTAAATATATTAAACCATATGGACGTGGCCAAGTCTCTTGCATTAACAGAACACATAGAAAAGGCGCTCGAAGGGAAACTTATCACGGGCGTTGCATTCGTTGACTTATCCGCGGCGTACGATAACGTAAGCCATAAAAACATTTTAACAAAAATATGTAACATTTCCAAAGACTACAAACTCACGCAAGTAGTCTCATGTCTACTACAAAACCGACGCTTTTCTGTTGTCCTAAATGGTAAGAAAAGGCCGTGGAGAGATCGACAAAATCCCCCTTCCGCAAGGGAGTGTTCTTTCCCCAACTCTCTTTAATATCTACACCAACGATCAGCCTCTCGGGCAAGAATCAAAAAGCTTTGTTTACGGCTAACATTCTAGTTTCAATGGTGCGGGACATGCGATTTTGCTTGGTTGAGGGCGAAATTAGAGAAAGCTTTAAAAAAATGGGCAGGTTCATGAAGAAATGCTTTGCAGCAACGAGACCCAGGTGAGTGTCTTTTATCTAATTGAAACAAGGCAGGCGGGACGTAGGTGGCGAGTCAGATGGCAGGGTTTGGGTGGTAGCGAGCTGGTAAAACACGGAATTCCAAAATACCTAGGTGTTTACATTGTGATCGGACGTTTTTAACTTTATAAATAGCACTGCATTAGGGCGAAGCCAAGTATCAACAAGAAACAATGCCCTCAAAAACTCGCCTGCAGCAGGTGGGGTGCCCGACCTTCAGTGCTACAAAGAACGGCAGAGGCTTTATGTTTTTTCACTGCAGAATACGCCTGTCCAGTATGGAGTAGAGCTTGCCACCCCAAAAACTCGACAAGACCTTCAATGCGACGTGCCGAATAACCATCGGGTGCATGGAAGCGACACCTTGCGGGAACAGCACTATAAAGAGCAGCAGCCAAGCCGCTGAATACACAGAAAAATTCAAGCATATCTTTAATGAGAGAGAGGCACACTATACGAGACATGTGTGGCACAGGGAAGGCTCAGATCACGCAGAAACTTCCTTAAGATGGTTGGTGAAGAGTTCCCTGAAAATTACCCACTACCTCAAGAAAACTCTGGAGGGATAGACCTGACTTGGCGAAAGTGGCAAACATTAAATAGAATCAAAACTGGAGTTGCAGCTGTAAAAACCAACAAAATTAGATGGAACCAAATAGACCACCACGACGCTTTCTGTGACTGCGGAGAAATACAAGACATGGCGCATCTCACGAACTGCATAAAATGCCCCAACACCTGCTCTCTGGATGATTTATGGAATGCTGAACAGAACGCCATTGGCATCGCCCAAGATTGGGCGCAAAGATTATGAGCTGTTATTTTGGACTCGAGGAAGGAAAGTAGTTTAAAATTAATTTTCCTCATAACCCCTTAACAATTGAGTTTTGGCGAAAAGTATATAAAGCTTTTACGACTTAAAATTAATCTAGGAATACGCTCTGAAACTATGGCTATGGAGTCACGGGACACCCTGCAAAATTAAACGAAATTTATTCGTTCTTCAGAAAGTCGCCTTTCATGTTTCTAAGAAAACTTAAATTATTTTCGACAACTTATGACATGGACATATATAAAATTTCCATATTATCGACGGTAATACAGCTCGAGTTTCGAAATTAACCAGCTAATTTTTCACTTTAGCATGTGTTCCGTTCCGAATTATGGAAATCCTGCGATCTGTGAAAATTTAGCGGTAATTTTAAAGCTGTTTTGGTCTGACTCCCGTAAATTCATTGTGAACACAAGTGGAGTATAACCTATACTTTCTAATTAGCGATAGTTTTTGGGACGGGCCGCATCAAATCCAAAATGTATTACAGTATTGGGTTGTAGCAGCGGGATACAAAGTAATATCATTTTTTAAGTGATGTTTCCCTTTTATTTTTGCTTTCATTATTTGTTTAAATAAATTAAATAATATCTATTATGCACAGATACGAAAACATACTTCTGCAATAAAAATTAATTAAATTTTGCTTTCTCGTATAATAATATATCTGTTCATGTTGTATCAAGAACCGACTTTGATTAATAAATATTACAAAAATTGTTAACCTAGAATGGGAGAATTTTCATATTTGTTTTTTATTTAGATTGGGACTGCATGTATTGAACAAGGGCAGAAATACCGATAGGTCGATAGCCTTTTTTAGAAATAAAGATGTTTACTACTACTATTGTTAACCTAGGATAGGAGAATTTTCATATTTGTTTTTTATTTAGATAAAGACTGCATGTATTAAACAAGGGCAGAAAGACCGATAGGTCGATAGCCTTTTTTAGAAATAAAGATGTTTACTACTACTACTATTACAAAAAGAGCTGATTAAAAAAAACTGATATTTGACATGTTGGAGCATTAATAAAGCAATGCCGACAATAATGCAACTCAGACTAGGCCCAAATGTGCTTAGTTAAATTCCTAAATTCTGAATTTTATTTATCAATTTCAGACAGTAAAAGTTAATTTATTTAGTCGATATTTTCTTACGCACAATACATGTCATACGTAATAAGCATGTAGTGCTTGTTTTCATTATGATTGATGGCGGTGATTTGTGTTTGCTTCTTTTCCCCTTTGAACACGCGCCTTTTTTATGCTGCGTATGTCGATTACATAAATGCATGTTTTACTTGGAATTTCTAAAATCGCGTGGCCCTGAAATTGTAAGCTTAAGATTATTCTTAAAAATGTTATTAAAATTTTTTTTTATAGAAAATTACAGACAATCTTCAATATACACTCTTTTGTTGCTCAACTAGATCTTCAAAACTTAACCTATTTATAGAGTGATATACTTATCCTAATAAACCATTCGCAAGTATAGTTCCAAAAGTAGCAATAAATTCTTATAAATGTAGAATCTCGACTAACAAGAAGTAAATATTTTTGTCTACAACTGCTATATAATGACTATGATTTGGAACTCTTTCAAATGTCATAATGATCTTTATTACCACACTAGTACTTTTTTAAATTTATTACCGCACTAGTGTATATGGTATAATATCTGGTACCGATCAAAAGCTTCTTGGTATTTCTTCCGTGATTTATCTGGCACAAGATCCGGAACAACATTAAAAGCTTCGTGCTCAATATCAAATGGCAGATCATCGCTTGAACTCATTTTAAAATGTGTAATTTTAAGACACAACTTTGACAATGATCGACAGAAGCACTTTAGTATTTTGCTAAAGTAATAGAAATTGTCATTAGCTGTGTTCTGTATTCAATTTTATAACTAATTATTTTTACTGAAATAATCATTAAAATAATAATCGTTATAGTTGTACGTAAATATTGTATGTAACCCGTAGAATATTATATATAACCCACTTATATGATTAGACGACTCGGTCTACGGCCTCGTCGTGCAAATCTTCACATGAGTGCGTTAATAATATTCATATCCTATTGGTTACGTAAATAACTATTAAAAGCACTTAAACTTAAGGGATTTACGAACTGACCCTTAAAATTAAGAATAAACACACAAAGGGAGTTAATGAGATACCAACCAGCTTAACAAAACTTTCTGTATGTAAATTAAAGCATGTTTTGTGTTTTATAATTGACAATTCCTTTAAATCTGGTGTATTTCCTGGTCAATTTTAAATCGCGCTTGATAAACCATTATACAGGTGATCCACAGATAATGAACAGATATAGGCAAAGTCTACTGCCGATATTTTACTAAGTTTTTGAAGAACGTGTATAAGAGTAATATTAGTACATTATATACCTAGGTCGAAAAGTGAGCTATTATATACCGATCACGTTTATATCCTGAGGCGCGGAGCGCAGAAGGATATAATTTGCGAGGAATATAATAGCCTTCTCGACCGAAGTATATATAGAATTTTTTTTACTACTAACGCGGATAATTGCCTAAATTGATTTAATTAGATTTTGAATTTTCCATTAATTTTCTGAAGTGTCGCAATATTTGATAGCCTGACGTTCAGTTGTCAAACTGCCGCAAAATAATTTATCGGTCTCCAGAAAACAGATAAAAGTTCTATGAAAAACATCTGGAAAAACCGAAAAATTAGTGAATCTTAAACTTACAGTGATTTAGAAGTGGAAATGGATGGAATCTCACTTGAACTCACAGAGGTGAGCAAACTAAACAAACGTAATGAAAAACGTAAACATCTTTCATTATTTACCTAGGGACTTTTTGATTATTATTATTGACCAAGGGAGAGAAATACGACATCTCACTAGGGAAATAATAAGAAAAAGAAAAGCTCCTCGAAAATACGATGTTCAGAAGCTTAACAAAACGAGCATCAAGAAGAACATGAGACTGGAACTGAACCGACTCTGCAATGCCAATGACCCAGGAAACAAAGACAACCCTGAGGATATATGGAACAACATTAAAGAAAATCTTCAAGATGCATGTGAGACGGTCCTAGGCCAACAGAACGTATCAAGATTAGACCATGGATGTCGGACGAAATTCTGACACATGGAAGAAACGCGCCGCGCAAAACTGTCTAGGAACCTGAAAGATATGCTGACTTGACCAGGACAATAAAACGAAAATGTAAAGAAGAGCCAGGGAGCAATGGATTATTGCAGAGCCTGAGGAGGCTGAGAGACTCCATGAGCTACATGACTCAGTTTAACTTTCATCGAAAGATAAAGCAAATAACTGACTCTAATCAGAGGGTCACCAATCCCATCCCTTAGAAATGAAAACGGAGAACTCATTCTTTAACCCAGACGACCTGTGCAATGAATGGAAACAATATGCGGAAACCTAACCAACCTAAGATCTGTTTAGTTCTACAAAACAACTAAGTGGGCCGGACATACTGGAGAGTGAAGTGCAACAAGCTATTAGGAACATGAAAAATCGAAGAAGCCCTGGTCATGACAATATACATGGATACAAAAATTCTAACACATCTATGAAACAGGGAAAATTCCATCAGACTGGCTCAAGTCTACGTTTGTGTCTATCCCTAAAAAAGTGCCCCCAGAAACTGTGGAGACTACAGGCTGATAAGTCTAATGAGTTATCCATGCCCGAATATATAATAAATGCGAAGCAATGAGCGGAGAATCCCAGTTTGAATTTATAAAGGGTCTAGGCACTAGTTAAGCACTCTTCTCTATAAACCTACTTATCCAGAAGTGTTATGATCAGAGGCGAGATGTGTTTACATGCTTCATAGGCTATCAAAAAGCTTTTGATAACGTTAAACATCCGTGTGATTCAGCGCCTTTACTTACAACAGACTGCCGAGGTAAGAGTCAACAGCGAAATCACTACCGAAACATTTTGTATATCCAAAGGGGTTCGCCAGGGATGCATTCTATCGCCAATCCTATTTAATATTTATGTTGAAAAGATATTTGATCTGGCTCTTCAACAAGATAAAAGAGGAATTAAGGTCAATGAAATCCCGATTAATAATATTAAGTATGCAGATGATACTGCCCTACTGGCACATTCACCCGAAGACCTTCAACAGCTTGCAGACAGAGTAAACCAAGTGGGTAAACACAGTTCAACTGATCACAGTTCGGACTGACAATCAACTTATCTAAAACTAAAGTGATGGCCATTGCCCGACAACCTGTCAACCATGTGATCAGAGTTGACGGAAGAAGCTCAGATCAAGTGTCGCGTGTTGTTTATCTGGGTGCCACCCTTAACCAAAAATGGGATTGTGAAGAGGAAGTGAAAATACGAATTGGAGAAGCTAAGACCACATTTATGAAACTGAAAAATTTAATGCTTGCCCGTACTCTCCCAATGGCACTACGTCTTCGGGTTGTCAAATGCTACGTGTGGCCTATCCTCCTGTATGGTGCAAAGAGATGGTCGATAAAGGTCAGGACCCTGAACCGTATAGAGGCATTCAAAATGTGGACCCTTCGCAGACTCCTCCGCATTTCATGGACTGCGCGCAAAACCAACGAAGAGGTGTTGAGGATGGCTGAAGCCCAGAGAGAGTTCCTTGAAATCGTCAAGGTGCGGAAGATATCTTATCTTGGTCCTATTCTGAGAGGCGCGAGATATGCAATTCCAAAGTTGATCCTGCAAGGCAAGATAGAAGGTAAAAGAGGCCCGGGTAGAACGAAACATTCGTGGCTTCGAAGCATAAGAGACTGGTGCAGAGTAAGAGATGCCTCCATACTATTCCGCCAAGCAGAAGATGGCACCCTCCAAATGACACAAGTATACGATTAAGGATCGCCAACGTGCGCATATGCGCAAAGCACAACTAGAAGGCGATGAAGATTCAATATTGGGCGTCATTCCTTTAATTTTTTTGTATATTCTTTTTCCTGACTGTACTTTAATTCATTCCAATGTATTCCTGGATTTTCAGTCAATTTTATTGTCACTAATTATGGTGTTATGTGATGAGCCCTGCGTTTCGTCCCGGGTCTACCTATTGGACTCGTCAGTAAGGCTTAGGTAGACCCTGCTTTATACGCCAGGCATCGGTTATACGCGTTCGGACGTAAATGAACCGAGCCGGTGTAGATCTTCTGCGGTGAGATGTTGGCAACCCGTGTTGCCAACATAATTAGTGACACCATAATTAGTGACAATAAAATTGACTGAAAACCCAGGAATACATTGGAATTCCTTTAATGGGATATAGGGGCTCACTTGGGGAGTACGACAAAATATAATAAAAATTTCCAGAAGATATTAACAGTTGAAAATCGAATTCAACTTTGTTAATAAGTATTATTTTGGAAATGTTTATTGTTAATAGTAGAGAAAATATGTTTTCTTTCTTAGGAAATAGATCTACAATGAAACTGTTCAGGTCAAGTTTAGGGCAAAATTTTTTTGGAAATATTTTATGAAATTATTTAAATTTTTAAAAAGTTCCTCTACAGATAATACTGGATCTGAAATGAAATCTTACAGTTTTCCGCTCACGATCAACAACTTCAGTTTTTAATACGGCTCTGCATGTTTGACATTGGTTTATGTTTATAAAAACTGATGTTGGTGGGCCGAAAAAGGAAACATTGATTTCCAGATTTAATAGCATAATCTTGAAGAGAGCAAAAAGCTGTTCTAATAATGAGACTAGTATTTTAAAATATCTCCCCAATAAACGCATAATAAATTTGTAATAATTTGAGCAAATATTTCTGAAAGTAGTATAAAACATGCGCAACTTTGCCCAAATTTAACCAGCTTCGTATCTCTTACGGTTTACTAAATCCCAATGCAAACATTTCGAACTTGCAACACCCTGTATAATCAATATTCATTAAAATAGAATAAGCGAAAAAAAATCATTATATAATGGGCTTATTTTTTAATGTTTATCTAATGGCTTACCTCCGTGTCCTCCATAACCACCACCGTAACCACTATATAACCTCCATATCCACCGGAGTAAACTTTCTTTACTACAATGATTGCACCACCTCCATGTCCTCCTCCATAGCCACCTCCATATCCTCCTCCATAACCTCCGCCATAGCCGCCAAACTTTTTATGAAAAAGGGAGCTGGCAATGCTAATGTCAGCGAAATGGACAGGACAAGTAGAACGAATAGCTGTAACAAAATAATGTTTAAATAAAACTTTAATTAAATGTAGATCCAAGTACAGTTCGTCAGAAGCTGATAGTATACTTTTGTCAATTAGCTTGAATAAATATTGATAATGCCATCAGGATAACCAAGACCAACGGGTAATGGTGTTAAGGGAAATGAGAAGATCAAATAAACGCAAAGTTTTATAGGTCAAGATAAGTTTTAGCCATTATTAGTGGATGGTGCGAATTTCAAACTAAAACTAACCCCATCTCAATCCGCTTAAATTTATAATTGGGATTAGGAAGTGAAACCTCAATGATTTTCAACTGATTAAGAGAATTGAATTATCAACTTGCGAGATTGGTTTTCTTATAATTTGGTTCGCGCATTGAAAAAGCAGACGCTTAGTTGGAAATGATTATAAGATAATTATTAGGTACTATATTCAAATGAACAAAGAAATATTTACATTCATAGACCGGTTTATAATGGGTTTTGTATAACTCTCAAAGCCGGTTTTACATATGCAGGCACTTTAGCGGCTACTACGAACATTTTTGTATTTTTGCTCAAAGCTTAATTCAGTGTCTGTTTGTGCGCTCTTCATGCGTCTCGACTTTTCAAGGTTGCGTATACGCAATTACTTTTATTTGATGGGCATTTAAATGGAAACAAGCAGCCTCTGATTATTTAATTTTGTTAAGGCCTGGCATTTTGTAATGACCCGGGGGATCGTCTGGTTTAATGTTACAGAAATAAAAATACTGGGTATATTATTCAAACACGGATTTGCAGTAATTTAATTTAGCAGCTGGGTATGAATGTTAGATTATTCTCGAAATTTTTATGTTAGTTTGGATCAACATAATGATACACATATTAGCTCTTAAATTTGTAACCTTTTTTTTATTGCAATTTATCGGTACAGGGTTATCAGCCCGGTGAATACGTTTTTTGGCTCATTTTATATCACCTTTTTCAAAGAACGAGAAACTGAGTAATTGAAGGATAAATTTATGCGCGGCTCATGTTATGTGGCGAATGATATAGTGTAATGCATACAATTAGAGCGCCAGCAATTTTTGGTATTTATTTTTTATCACTAATTGGTATTAAGTACTTTTATAAAAATGAGTCAGGAAAAATAATGTCAATTCCTGATGACATTGTGTGGAAACTGTGAAGCTATGGAAAGTCATTTTCTTACATAAAAACAAAGAATACAAGCTGTTTTGTTAGATTTGGTAACTAATTCTCTACAGTTTCTGTTGCACATTGTATTTTTCAGTCAAATTAATTTAAAAGTTAATCCTTCTGGTCGAAATACTGTTTGCCTAAAGCAATGATGATAGTAAACGGAAGGCTTTGTTCGATTAGTGGGGATAGTGAGCCGATTCAGGGCAGCAGAAGCGGAGCAGAAGTACCTTATGATGATGGCAAGATAGTGCAGAGAAGCAATGTAGTTAGAGTTATATTGTTTATTTTTAGGTAATAGCGTTACTTGGAATAACGGGAGTGTATGTTCGAGAAGATCTTCACTCAATAACTCTAAAATAGATTAAGTATACACCAGTATACTATCTAGTTACCAACACTTCTGGTAACTACAACACTGAACCAGAAAACGAACCATTTCTACCACTTTATTCAAAAGATAATCTTTTGGCATTATAAGTTAATATGATTTTTGGCATATGACCGCCACGGCTGGCTCGGACGTAATCTAATCTCGAAGTCCAATTTTCAATCACTTTTTCCAACATTTGTGGCCGTATATCGGCAATAACACGGCGAATGTTGCCCTCAAAGTGGTCGATCGTTTCGGGACTATCGGCGTAGTCTAGCGACTTCAAAGAATCCCCACAGAAAATAGTCTAGCGGCGTTAAATCGCACGATCTTGGAGGCCAATTTACGGGTCCGAAACATGAAATTATGCGGTTACCAAACGTTTCCTTCAGTAAATCAATTGTGGCACGAGCTGTGTGACATGATGCGCCGTCTTGTTGAAACCACAGCCCTTGCACATCATGTTCGTTCAATTGAGGAACGAAAAAGTTAGTAATCATGGCTCTATAGCGGTCACCATTGACTGTAACGTTCTTGCTAGCATCGTTTTTTAAAGAAATGTGGACCAATGATTCCACCAGCCCATAAAGCACACCAAACAGTCAGTTTTTCTGGATGTAACGGTGTCATCAACATACATTGAGGAATATTTTCACTCCAAATACGACAGTTTTGCTTATTGACGTAGCCATTCAACCAAAAGTGCACTTCAATCGCTAAGCAAAATTCTCTTATGAAAATCGGGATCAACGGCAATCTTGTTTTGGGCCCATGTACCGAATCTACGCCTTGTTAGGTGATCGTAT
The DNA here is from genome assembly GCA_024550625.1 of Dendroctonus valens. NCBI lineage: Eukaryota > Metazoa > Arthropoda > Insecta > Coleoptera > Curculionidae > Dendroctonus > Dendroctonus valens. The sequence goes on from JAJTJO010000111.1 coordinate 230,392, forward strand.
GGCTGAATTCTTGCACGAGTTGGAGTTTGAACGCACGCAAACCAAGATCTTTCCGCAAAATCTTCCATAAAGTGGATGGACACATCTCCAATTCTGTGCACGATGGCGGATAGACTAATTCGGGGTCTTCCTCTAAACGCTACGCCCTACAGCAGCAATGGGTTCTTCTGTACGCACTGTACGACGTCTCTGTGGATGCGATTTAGAGTAAACTTGGTGCGCAAACGGTCCATAGTTAATCGAATTAATTGCTCTGATGGACGATTATGTTGACAGTAAAATGGACGTAGTTCGCGATAACGTTATTCGAACAGAACCATTATTTTTAAAATCAAGTTACACATTTTGCGTTGTTATTATTGTTCTACAGGGTGGTCCCACCGGTAACCGCCGCGATCGATATTTGGCAAATTGTAATAAGGAGAAATTTGAAATTCGTGTGGCAATCTTGAAATTATTTTAGATTGCTTTCCCCCAATGACTTCGGCACACTGTCCAATTTTCAAATTTCTCCTTATTACAATTTGCCAGATATCGATCGAGGCGTTTTCCCGGTGGGACACCCTGTATATGAAACTATAAGATGTTTGCGTCTGAAATAAAAAAAAACTTAATAAATGGTAATTAAGGTTTCCTATTCAATATTATAATGAAATTTTTCGATAATAAATGTGGTTTAAAAAGTATTTTCCACACCTACAACAAAATCTGGTACCAATACAGTGTGAAATAAAATGTCTTTACAGGCTCCTACCGCAGTTTCCTGCGGTAGTAACGTGTATTATTCAAAATCAAATATGTTTAATCCAAAATTATACGATTTTCGATATTATTATTCGATTGGCAATATCTTGAAGGCAGTTTCAGTCATCGCAGAGTATTTATTGAGGCTAAAATGTTGAATCTGTTAAACAATTATATCTTAATTGAAGAAGGTGCTGTCAGACACATACACCTCTTCTTTAAAAGGGAACCTAACTTTGTCTCACCCAGTTATGACAATTAATTATGAACAAAGTTGTTCTTGTATATAGTTTTAACGAAAAGAAGATCTTAACAAAATAGATCTATAAGCACTAGTTCTTGAGATATTTGAAATTACAGTTTGCCTCCATCTCCAAAGAAGCTACTAATCTCACAGTTGAATGTTTCGTCAGCTATTTGCAAATTCAACTAAATTAATGAATTGTGTAGTCAATAAATAACAAAAAATGTTTTATTGCTCATATTTACGAAATGAAGAGCTACACATAAAAATCTATAAATGTCACTTTATTTTTTTTTGCCAGGAAACGGAATTTCAACTGAAATTAGAATCATTAAGCTTAAATTTAAAATGAAAAATTTTTTTGTAATTTTTGTCTCTGCATTACTATTTTGGTATTCATTTGATCAAGACGAAGCGTTATTAGTCTTCGTCTCTTTGGTCTTTGCTTATTTCATTGTGTGTAAAACTCTCAAAAAAATGTTTGGCATCATTTGGTGAAATAAGATTTTGCAGCCGTTTCACTTTTCCAGACTACATTTGTTTTCTGCATTATACAGGGTGGTCCTCAACTATGTGCCAAATTCACTGACATATTGTTTATGCACAAATATTGCGTTTCAGGCAAATTTGTCTGATCTGAAAGTTAACAGTTTCCGAGATACAGGGTGTCAGTGTAAATAAACTTTTCGTTTATTTTAATAAATTCTTAACCAGTTCTACTATGACCATAAAAATTTGTATTTGGGAGTTTTTGAGAACGACAAATTCAAAAATTCCAATTATTTAGCTTGTAGATCCTAACGGCGCTAGCTGCAATAGTCTGGAGCCATTTAAAGCATCAGACATTTTGGGTTTTCAAATAGTCGCTATTGGAGGGTAAAAGCTGACCTTCAGCGTCTTTGTCATGTAGTCTTCAAATATTTCAAGTGATTCCTTGTTAACGCTCTTAAAGATTAATTCAACGTAAAAAGTAAAAATGGTCCCTAAGCATCAGTTCCTCGTCGTTACTTAGTATATCCAATCATTCTGAAATCGTCCTGAAGTTTAACCGGCCTTAAAATAACTAATAAAAGAATTATGAAGTGGAGTCATGTCAGGTATGCGCGGTGGCCAGATTCCCGTGTTAGTACTGTTGAATCAAATAGTTGCGGTCATCCATGCTAAACTGTTTACGAGACAACCATCGTGCATAACCACAGGTTTTGCGGAAGTTGTGAAGGGTAGGGTCGTCCAATAAATTTGGTAGTAATGTTTTGGAATATGGTCTAATTAACCTTGACGGTATAACCGGCAAAACAACCGATAATAAATCATTAATGATTCCTACTGACAACACATGTATTCTAAACTCATTTGCTACTGTTGTTTGTTGTTAAAACATAATTTTGGTATCATGGGAATTTCCATCACAATAAAGATGTTCATTATTTTTGTGGGTAATTCCTCGTCTCGTAAAACAGGCTTCATCAGTAAGCAAAGTGGTTTCAGTAAAATTAATATTGATTCGTATGTTAGTACGTTAATGTAGTCGAAGTTAAAAATACTGGGGTAAAGGGTTTAGTACTTGTTGATTATGAGTGGGAATTGCGAGTGTTGTTTCAAATCTTTGAACACAACTCCCGATACCCCAATTCTTCAACCTAACCGACTGATGCTAATTTTGATTTTTGGCAAGCCTATCGAAAAGCTCTTCAATTTCAGAGACGCAAATAGCGTTTTGGCTGTCCACAATTGGAAGCAACAAATCCAAAGTCGCTGATTTTGCAAAATCTTCTCTCGGTGGCCACAATTATCCACTATTTTATATCTGTGTACGTCCAATGAAATAAGAGCGTTAATGAAGGTCACATAAATCACACAGTTGAAATAACATTTCGAAATAGTTTTTAGCTACTCAACTCCAGATACGGAGACCGTATGTTAGTCTACTAGAAATATGATAAATGTTAAGAATCTTAGGGAGGAATTCCTATAGAGATTTGTACCAAGAGATCTCTTGTTCAAACACAATTCTGGTTATAAATATTATACCGATTTTAAATTTTCCTTTAAAAAAATACTGATAAAATAACTTGATACGAAATGTTGTCCATGTTGCAGCATTACAATTTTTTTTTCATTTTTCAATGAATTGAAATTGGCGATAAGACATCATGTGTTCACCTAGAAATATCTGGCAATATTTTGCATAGACATTTAGTTACTAACCCTGTAAAATATGAATAATAAAAATCTACATAATCTCAGTTGTTTCCAAACAGAAGCAACGGTGAGACAATGCCGACATTTTTTTCTTACAGCTTTGTTATAGGTATTAAATTTGTGGGAGAAGTAAAACACTTAATGACCTGTTATTGTCGCGAAACAAGGAACATTTCAGCATGCTTTAAGCTGAGCATACAAGTTATTATCTCCAGACACTCTTTATTGTTTTTCTTCTGCTGCACCAAGTCTGCAAGTTCACAATTAATATTACCCACTGACCATGAACACCTTTTCGCATAAATACATACTAAGAACATTTTAAACACGCGTATATGTTCCTTATTTAAACCTGCTAACTGTCCGGTTCTGTTCCGGTAATGGACTGTTGGTTGGTACTCTCAAACTGGTTTGGGCTTAGTTAATGATCACCACATTGTCCTGAGGCATATGGTAAAAAATAGAGTAGTTTTAGCAGGTAATTAAGAGAACACGAAATAAAAAACGTACTACAGCAAACGAAAACCAATTAACGTTACACTTAAATCTAGAAATTAACAGAAAAGTAGCTTCGGATAGCACGAATGTCCAAGAAAGAAAAAAACATTGTATCTCCAAAGTATTTGAACAGAACGAAATAAATTGGGTACAACAATTTTAAATGTTAAACTATTTTTTAGTTGTGCAAAAAGAAGTAAGTGAGAAACCGGTTAAATTTAACATACTTTTGAGATTTGAAGACGACACCGCACCAATAGCACACAGCAAGAATTGCTGATGAGTAATCAGTCTGATGGACGCTTAAACAACGCATCAACTTTAAGTCCACCAAAACCTAATTCATTATTTCCCATCTCAAACGTTTAAACCACTTATTCCAGATAATATTGGATATCAGACATGTGGACTCTATACCAATAAGTGTCAATATATGTATATGATATAAAGAAATATATTGACAAATAGTCGTAAATAAAATACAACGAGCAGTAAACCATCAGCAGCAGTTAAACGCTTTTGAAGCTCATGTTCAAGAATGAAAAGAAACGACTGGGAGTAGAAGCAAAAATGTATTTTTAAAGGTTTACAGCTAACCGAACGCATATGCTTAAAGCATCCTTACTAAATTCAGGCATCTATTAAAGTAATGCACCAAAGATCTAGCAAATATCTACACGAGAATGCAAAATCTCATTTCAAATTTCTTATCAGACCCTACAGCTTCTGCAGAATACATTTATTTATACAAAACCAACTACAGGATAATACGGAAACGTCCCGAATTTATCATGTATGATAATAATACTATCATTTTGTAATCAAACGATGTGTATACGGGGTGTCAATTTGAAAACTTCCCACCCTTAATTTAGAAATGTGAAAAATCCAAGTCAATTTTATTTGTAAGGGGGACACTTTAAATAAATTTTTAAATCTTCCTGTTTCCAACCCCCTAGAAGGGGTAGATGTCACCCTTACAATCTTAATGGGAATGGGAGGTCAAGTGGCAATCCTCGTTTTAAAGGGCCTTCAATTCTCTTTTCAGTGGGATGCCTACTTTGTTGCCATTGTCCAGAGGTTTCCGACTAATCGCGTTTCAAAGTTGCAGAAACAATTAAATTCTCTCGCATTGCGATGCTGGTTTCCCGGTTAGTGTTTGCACAAAAAAATTTGCATAGGCTCTCCTTACAGTACAAATGATTAGAATAGTAGGTGATATCGTCGTTTAACCAATTGATATCTTATTTATTGATTATTTTACTTCGACAAAAATACCTTTTTATTTGCGGAAGAGAAATTTCTACAATAAAACACATGGGATCTATTTACGCACTATCTTATGAGTTGTTCAAAATGTTGTCCATTTTCCTGTAAACATTAATAAAGTCTATCAAAAGAGATAGACTTTCGAGGCCATTCCTTGAAACACCTAAAACTAAACTCACCTAGCAACTGCGGGAATCTACCGGATTCCATGCTCCTGTGGAAGCGTCTACATAGGAACTACTAAGAGATCGGTTGCGACAAGATTAGAAGAACATCGACGGAATTGCAAACTTGGACATGTGGAGAAGTCGGCAGTGGCGGAACATGCCCTCAGCGATGGAACACACAACATCTATTTCGGAGAGGCACAGGTCCTGGCCACAACAACAGGGTATCGCCCCCGACTAATACGAGAAGCCATTGAAAATCTACAAACACGACGACAAATTCAACAGAAAAGGAAGAGACAATGGCGCTGAACAGGATATGGTTCCCAGCACTCACCAACGCAAAAACAGCAAGAAAAAGCAACAGCTCAGGACAGGAGAGAGAATCCTGTACACCGGAGGATAGCAACAGCCAACAGAATGCGCAAGCTCCGACGACACAGGCCACGTCATCACAAACCACGTCATCGCGACCGGTGCATAAATACGGACTGCGCCCGAGGAATCGCATCAGAACAGTGTAAGCGTTCAAGCAAACCACTTCTGAAGATGCAAGCCAGCACTTGCTTGCGAAACGTCAAGAAGAAATTCTAAACCGAACGACGGCCTAAAATCCCTAAACACCCACTTGTTTCAATAATAAAGTCTGTTTTCGAACTCCTCCCTAACACTTCAGAAAACTTCACCGGGATTGGACGGGCATTCTGCTGCAATTCGCCTTTTAAAGATCAGCCAATATCAGCAAGGTTGTGTTTTATAAATCATGGACTTTAGATGTCCCTAAAGAAGACGTCTAAGGGTGTTAAATCAGGTGATGTTGGAGACCATTCAATTGGTTCTCTTCTACCAATCCATCTATTCGGGAATCTCTCGTTTAACCACTGTCCACCAGGAAGAAAATAATGAGGTGGAGCTCCGCCGTACTGGAATGTTAACCAATCCTCCTGTAACTGAATTACCTTCTGCATCAATTTGAGTTGGTAGCTCAAGCGCGAGAAGAGGGTAAATAGTCCTCTTCAAGCATCGTACAGATCACCTGTCAACTTTCCTTCAATAAATAAAGGAACCAATAATGGTATTTCCAAGAATACCAGCCCAAACGTTAACTTTTTGAGGATTTTGTGTATGTTATTTCGCAAAATATGCGGGTTTCCGTCACTCCAATATCGACTATTTTGCTTGTTAACATTTCCATTCAGAAAAAATGAACATTCATCGCTGAAACTGATATTCGGCAGAATATTGGGAGTGGCGTTGACTTGACGACTCACAAATTCACAGAACTCTATTCTGTGATGCAAGTATCTGCATTTTGTATGGATGGAGTTTATGAATTTTCAGTGCTTTTTCTTACAGTCTCGTGCGATATTCCTGTCTATTCTGCTACTGTACGCAAGGAGTTGGTGGGCTTCTGCAGCAAATAATCCTTTGAGCTCCTTCATTCATCACTTGTAGGTTGTTTCTTTTTCTATTCCTTAGGAACAAATAAGGCTTTTCGGAAACCGACAAAAGCCATCCATAGGCTTATGTTATATTCTGTAGCTTTCTGGATCATCTGCCTTACTGTGTGTAGATGTTCTGTAGTATTATAATGGCTTCGGAACCCAGCCTGTTCCTTTGGTTTGTAAGCTTCGAGTGTTCGCTCTAATCTGTTTGTGATTATTCTGGTGAATAATTTATATATCTGTAATAGTAGGCTTATCGGCCCGTAGTTTTCGAGCTCAGTCGAGTCACCTTTCTTGTAGATCAGAACAACTACAGAATTCTTCCAATTTTTGAGTATATGTTTTTCTGTTAGGCAGTTCTCATTGAATAGTTCCACTAGTTCTTGTCTCGTCTTGATATCACTTTCCTTAAGCATTTCAGGCAGGTTGTTGTCTTCTCCTACCGCTTTGCCCTTTTTCATCTGGGATAGCCCTTTCTCCAGTTCTTCCATATCTATTTCAGACATTTCTTCTGAGTTGACATTTACTATTCGAATTTTGTCGTCTCTTGTCGTTATGATTGTTATTTTGGATTCGTACAGATCTCCATAGAAAGATTCCACAACTTTAGTATCTGTTGTCTGTCTTTTACTATGTTGATTTTTGCATCTTTTATTTTTGTTATCTCTTTCTTAGGTGTGTTATGTGTTTTACATATATTTAGTCCCTTGTTCTGTTCTAATAGGGATTGGACTTGATTCGTTTGGTGTTTTAGTATACCTTGTTTGGCCATTTTTCTTGCTGTTTTGTTGACTTCTGTGTATTCAATAGTGTCTCTTTTACCCTCGGGTATCAGCTTTCTCCTTTTCTCTAGGAGGTGTTTTGTTTCTATCGACAGTTTGTCCGGTTTTTTCTCTGGGAGGCCTATAATCTGTTCTGCTGTCTCTTTTATAATTTTTGTTATTCTCCTATTTCTATTATCCAGTGACTCTTCCGTTTTTCCTGAATTATTGGAAAATTTTTCATTTAGCTTTTGTTTGTATGCTTCTTTTCTTTCCGCTATCTTTTCTCTGCTTCCTCTCTTTGACCTTTGTTCCATCTTTCTTTTCCTTTCCATTTTTGTGTTTATGAGTAATTTGCATATTACCATCCTGTGATCATTGCCGGTGTTCAATTGATTGATTACATCTACGTCTTAGATTATGTATTTATGGCGGGAGATTATAAAGTCGATCTAATTTTTCGTTTGTCCATCTGGGCTATTCCATGTTCCTCTCTCTTTTGGAAGAAAGTATTCATCAGATAAAGTATTTCTCTTTCTAGAAAATTTGCTAATATTTTTCCCCTTTCATTTCTGGTGCCGACTCCGAACTGTCTTAGGTGTGTTTCCATTGGTTCTGCTCATTTAAGCAACAATTTAAGTAAAATATAGTAAATGCTATACATTCTATAAGTGAAAAGCTACTTTCGTTACAAGAAAAAACTGCTAACTAACTATGAATCAACTATCATCTTAACACTCTGATTCTGCATGGAAAGAAATTGTGATATAAACTTTGTAAACAAAAGGCATTTTCCTCCAGTAGTGTAATTTAATAACTAAATTTAGTTCAAAACAAATATTAGCAGTCAATTCTCAGGTATAAATACATACGTAATTAAGGTATGGGTTTGTTGTCTCACCACCCAGGACTGTTGTGGCTTATTTAATTATCGTCTCTAGTTTTGTAAAATCGTTTTTTGTTTTTTTTTGTTTGATTCCATAAACACCGCATTAAGCCATGCAAATTTTTCGGTTTAGCAATGTTTTCTATTGCAAACCTATGATCTATGATAACCAATGCCGGATATCAGCTGTTCAATGTTCAAACATTTTTATTAATGCCAATTAGCAAGATTACACATATTTTGGAACGCTCTTTCAACACAAAGGTTCTATTAACTTGTCATATTTTCAATATTTGAGCTACGCCTTCGGCAGTTTTGCTTATTTTCATGTTTTTGTGTTTTTTTTCATACAACAGCATTTCTAATTGCACCTAATTAGCAAAATAGGGCTGTTCAATAGGTTAGAAATTTCAAATTAATCTAAATTTGTAAAATATAGTTTATCCAACGCTGTTTCTAAAAAGTATTATTAACTTGTCGAATATTTTTTACCGTTTTCGAGATATGAGTTGTCTATCTTCCGACTTGTTCTTTTCTTTTAGTATGTTTGCTTCTAATTTTTTAAAGGGGAGGAATTTATTATTAAATCTAATTAACAAAAAAGAGTCTGCGAGATGTTCTTTCAAAAAGGTCACATTAATGGTCAGGTGTGCTGAAATCTCTTTCAATAAGATCGTCTTAAATCGTAAAGTTTCCATTGCGCCATTTTTGAAAACAATGCATTATTTTTGAAACGAATAACAAAATTCTACTGGAGAAAAACTGTTCTATTATTTACTCGAGAATGTATAATGTTGACAAGTTTCATGCAAATACATAATAAAGTATGTCAATTATAAGTCTAACCACATCTCACTTGTAAATATTTCAAGTCTTTTACAAACGTATTTAATTTTTTGGGCCAAACTTAAAATCGAATTTTATTTATTTCATGATTGAGATGATGATTAGTTGATTTGAGATGATATTAATAGGGTTACAATCTCCTGATCCCAACCTGCGTTTTTTTTTGAAGTTGTCCAAGACAACATCGATAAAACACGTGCAAATTCGTTTTTAAGGGCAATACCTTACATAATTGATTCAATGAAGTTGCTGAAAATGACCGCCGCCGTTCTTCTTGAGATGCATCAAGTCTATTATAAATACTATCTACCGAACTACGAATATTTTCGGCCGCTATATTATCTATGAAGAAATCGAATAGTTTAAGATCCGGTCAACGTGGTGGTCATTCAATAAGACAACATCGAGCTCGCATATTTGCTTTTAGAGGTATTGTGTATATTCTGTCTGTGCCATGTGTGGGATGTCAGTAAACTAAAATTAGTAATTATGTCTGTTAACAACGCTATTTAAATAAAATGTAGCTTCATCCGAGAATATATTATGCAAATATTTATCAACACATCACTTCTAATAAGCATTTCCTCACATAATTGTCATCCTCTTTCGAACGAACCTCGATAAGTTCCTAAACAACGTGCACTTTGTAGGAATGCCAACTAACCCTCGTTTATTAATAATCTGTGTTCGGAACTCTGATTAGTATCGTAATTAAGGGCTAGGCTATTACATGACGAACTATGGGTTTATATTCACTACTTGTAATAGTGCTGTTTTCTTTTCTACTTAAAGAATCTGGTCTGTCTATTTATGAAAGCTTCTTCAAACTTATGCAACAATCTACTGACAGTCTATTGAACAAAATAATTATCAGGACACTGTCCAGTCAATAACACACCATTTTTGGACTTTCCTGAAACTTTATTTGCACTAGCCAACAACATCAACATTCTAATTCACTGTCTCCATGAAAGCAGGACAATTATTGAGAAACCTTTTATTAAGATACCCAGAACCGTTTCCTTCGTAATACTGCGAAAAATAGCTACATGTCGTGATAATTAATACTAACAATCGCTGCAGAGAGAATACATTTTTAAATTCAATCCTGGTAACCAGTTTTTCGTTTGGAGCCACTGGTGAAATCACTAACGATTCTCTTCAATAAATGTTTAAATGAGAGTAAAATTCCTGAAGATTGGCGAAGTGCAAAAGGCACCCTTATACATAAAAAAGGAGACAATACAAAGATTGAGAACTATCGACCGATAAACCTTCTGTCACACTTATACAAATTGCTCTCTAGAATAATACTAAATAGACTAACATTAAAGTTTGACGCTTACCAACCAGTGGAACAAGTCGGATTTCGCAAAGGTTTCAACACCCTAGACCACATACAAGCAATGTAACTACTCATCGAAAAGACAAATGAATGCAACATCGACATACACTTGGCCTTCGTAGACTATCAAAAAGCCTTCTTTTCCATTGAGATTTGGGCTGTACTTAGATAACTGGATGGAGCTAGAATAGACTCAAGATACTCTAAACTAATAAGCAATATCTACGAAAAAGCAACCCTAAGAGTTCTCATTGATGAAGACCTGATAACAGACAAAATTACCATCGCGAAGGGCGTCCGACAGGGAGACCCAATGTCTCCGAAACCATTTACCCTAGCTCTGGAGGAAGTCCTCAAAAAATTGCCTTGGCAAGATAAAGGAATTAAAATAGATGGGACATACCTGAACCACTTGAGATTTTCAGACGACATTATAGCGATCAGTACTGACAAAAACGAACTAGAAACAATGCTGCATCAACTCCAACAGGCATCAACCGATGTGGGACTGCAAATGAATATTCAGAAGCCCAAAATCATAAGCCGTGAAAATATACAAATAAACATAAATAATCAGGTATAAGAAAAAGTCGACCAATACGTATGCCTGGGTCACAAACTAAGACTAGGGAAAGAAAATCAGACCGCGGAGATATCGCGAAGAATCGGACTGACATGGGCCGATTTCGGCCGGCTGAACCAGATTTTTAGAAATCCTACAATACCAATTTGCCTCAAACGGAAAGTATATGAAACGTGCATACTGCCGGTGGCTACTTATGGCTTAGAAACTGTCACGCTTAAGAGTAACACAAAGATCGATGGAGAGAAAAATACTCAGTTTGAGCTTAAAACAGAGAATCCGCAACGAAATCATCATCGTCAGAGAAAGAACAGGCCTAACAGATATTATCAAAAGAATAATGACACTCAAATGGCAATGGGTAGGACTCCTGGACATTGGAGACCTAGAGAATCAAAGAGGAGTGTGGGAAGACCGCAGAAAAGATGGTTGGACGATGTCAAAAGATGCGCAGAAAGACAATGGTTCCGAGTAGCACAGGACAGAAGTACGTGGAGAGTGCTGGGAGAGGCCTTCGTCCAGCAATGGACCAAGAGAGGCTGAAGAAGAAGAAGAAGAACATTGTTTATTACATGCGAACCGATTCTACTGAAAAATTAAAGTTGTCGAAGAAAGTGAATGTTGTCGCAAGTAAACTATTGAATTCTGAAGCCATTGGAGTATATACTTAAGTTTATAAGCAACGGATGCGAAATTTGAATTCTTCAGCTACGGTCCTATTAACTTTACACATTTTCGTCCCAGATATTTGCTTGAACATAACGGTGCTCTTCAACATAAACATTAATTCTAAAACATATATTATGCAGTGACGGTTATGTTACCGTTGTATTGCAACCTTAATCAAATTCAATCATAAAATAATTTTTTTATTTGCCATTTAGTTTCAATTTTCAATTTTCGGGATTTACGCATAAAGCAACGAATATTTGCACATACGCAACGGATAAGGCAACGTGATTCAATCTGTTCTTGTAAAATTCCTCTTTGGAATGTGTCTTTTATTTTCAAGCAAAAAAAAAATTTTTAACGAAAATGCTAGATTCGAGAGCCAGTCTATCTCAGATATCAAAAATTGGTATCTGAAAATATTATCCTTAATACTGCAACTAGAATAGTTCTCTAAGTTCTTAAAGGAGAAACATTATGAATTTCAGAAATCTACTAGTGTTGTAGAGCTGACAAAAATCCTTCATAATTAAGTTTTTAATATGAAAAAAGCGGCAAAGCTATCGCAATAAAAATCTTTCAAACAATGTCTACTAAAATGGCCCTTTAACAGACTTAACTTTTAAAGATACTCAAGTGAGAAAATATACAAAAGGCAAACAGTTCAAACATTGTCTGAAAAAAGAATCAAATAAGTTGAAAATTTTATCTAAGAAGGACTTTTTCCAAACAATGCAAAACAACGATTTAAAGATTCTGATGAACTGGAAGATATTTTTTTCAACTATACCTGTTTAAACTTGCTTGTCGGAGTATTCACCGGACGAATTAAGTATAACTGCGCATTTTCCAAAGCAGCCCAAGGCTGGTTAGCGAAAAATACATTAAATCCAAACTTATGCGTTGTAAAATATTTCGTAAATTAATATACAAAATGGGACAAAAAAATGACAGACAATCGAATAATGGTATAAAAACTGCATATTAGAAATAAACGCCATGTCAAAGTAGACCAAAATTTCAGCGGAAAATATTAGAATTGACACTAAAAAGCATAAAATAACAATTATCATTCTGTCTGACTAAACAAGATATTATACAGCACCTTACTTAACACGAGTAGCTGCTAATCAGGAGCCGATTAAGTTAACAAAACTTGTAAACGTAAAATCGCTAAAACTAATCAACAGCCAAATTCTGAATACCATTAAAAAATGATCAAAAACCTTAGCGCGATCTTCGGCTGCCGCAAGCGAATTGTACCTTGTCAGCCAAACTCAAAATGAGACTTGGATAGCAAAAATTAACTCTCTTGCAAACCAAACTTTTATGACACCATAACTCAGAATATTTTTTCTGAATCACTCTGTATAACTGGAAGGCAAGTCAAAGTGATCTACATCTTCCTGTATATGTGTGTGAATTTACACATATCTATTCGGTAACTCAAGACATAAGAATTGTAAATATTGTTCTTCTCTTAAAGGTTTGCCTGGATTGCGGTAATTTATATTTGATCCTGTCCCGCTTTTATCTATTTAGCGGTACTAAATGTTGATATCTCACCGGATGTATAAGTAAAACTCTTGTGACACAAAATGGGATAATAATAAAATAAAAGTTTACTGAAATAGCTGTTGGTTCCCTATTCAACATTGAGGCATCTTTCAAACTGGCAACGATAATGGCGCACTGTTAACTGCAATTCCATGCATTTAATGGATTTAACAGCTTAATTGAATTTCATTTATGTCGTGATATGAATGCAAATAACGTGTGTATTTAGATTTGTACTGATTTCTCTATAATTATTTTGAAACTATTAAGTAGTTATGATTTGGTTATAAGAAATGAAATAATAATAGATTTAATTTTATAGACAGCAGCTCATCAATACAAAACTTAATAAAATAAACATTCAATTATCTTATTTATACGTTTTGAGCTTTTCTTAAAGAAATTTTAAATTATTAGTTGCAAATTCAAAAAAATTCTGCTACTTTATGGCTTGAGTAAAATTTTGTTGAATATTCATTTACGTATATTTAGAAATAACATTTTTATTCTTCTTACCTTTATAGTGACTGACATTGGTTGGCAGTGATCTTTGCACTTACTGGAATGAACTATTAAATCGGTATGAATGACTTGTATCCTACATTCTTCACTTATATTCAGATGAACAACCCGCAGTCGGTGATGTCAAGGTTTTAAGCTCAGCAGCACGTAACATCACGCCTTGCGGAAGATGACCGGTTATTATCATTGGGATTTTCGTTGAAGTTCATTTTTATTCGAGGCTTTTGTTGTATGTGAAACACTCACTGATTTTTAATAGTTTGTAATCGGCGTGTTTACATATAAGGGAATATACCTGTAACGTATGGGGAATCCCCACAGAATTAATTATACACAGCTTTTCTTGGATTTTACGACACTTTTTATTTACTGTATGAAAATTTTCCGCCAAGTGTGTCATTGAATAACTAATCATAAATTGCATTCATTTAGAATTGCTTTCTTTAGATTTTTGCTACATAAATTAAATAACGTACAGATTTTTGACACTTGAGTTGCGGTCAATAGGTAAATGAGTCAAAGTATTGTTCATTTTCATAGAATATATTAAAATGCAAAAAACACTTTTTTATTGCTTCTTTAATACATATTAACCACAAATTTATTAACAGATTCTTAAATAAGTTGATGGAGTTTTACCTGGCGAATCGTGGTTTATTATACTAATATTACCATGTTCCATACAGTGATTGATAAGATCCGGGTAGTGGTAATGATTTACAATCTCCGACAGGAGCGGAATTTCAAGAAGAACCAAGAAAGTGTCATACCGTGTCCAAATTCAATAACACAATTGTCAAATTTGGTAGGTATAGGTATTAGACAAGTTAGTTTAATTCGATTTAACTGTTTTTGTACTGTTACAAGCCAGTGCAAGAAAATTCACAAATCATATATCCCATTATTGAATAGACTCCACTCCTAGGTCATCACAACATAAAACCTCTCAATACAGATATTTTTTTCATGACTTTGGAAACTTAAATTTAAAAAAATCTGCTGTCTTTATTAATTTGGAAGCTTCAGTAGACCGACTAACCTACGAACGAATTATGGTTTCTAAAACTGTCACAACCAACAGAGAAAATAAGAAGTTGAAAAAACTGGCAACGAGTATGCAAGTTTCTAGCCATGCAGAGCCCGCGAATCGACTTTGGTAGTTAATTTAACTGACAAGGGCTTTTTCACTGCCGAAATGAAGGTCTTAACAAATAATGAAAAACAAAAACAAGGCCTCAGTGTTGAAATCTAAAAGCTTGATGACGTCAGACAAAGTAGTCCAGTTTTTCGCCCGTAAAGATTGCATTGAGCTGTAGACCAAATCAGGTTATGATTATTGAAGAGCGATGGTTTCGTCATAACTGATCTGGTCTTCTGCACAGAAGGTACATCGCATGGAAGATTCTTCCGCGGGGTTCCCGGTTAATAATAATTTTCTCTTGCTTTTATTCAAAAGATGGTCGAAAATATTCTTAAAAAAACATTTTATAATTTGTTGTCGACTGTTCATTAAAATACTCACATGACACGGCCTATCTTGATTTGGTAAACATCAATTAGTGAAATAAATTAGTTTTTTCAACGATGCAATCGATAAAAACTTATGGCGAGGCTGGTAATTTCAAATATACTCTCTCTCTGTTCCGTGCATGGCTTCAGGCCCATGACAATCTGGCTGAACCTTCCTCTATCCTCTGCTGCTCGGAAGAGATGCTCCACTCCCAATGCAGTCCAAGTTCTTACGTTTCGCAGCCATGATAGCTTTTTGCGGCCTATCCATCTTCTGCCTCAATCTCTCCCTGGAAGATCAAGCGGGGAATGTGATATTTGGTACCTCGCATTATATGTCCAAAGCTGACCTTTCTTGATTTTATAGTATTAGGAGTTCCCGATCTTTCACTAGCTGTCCGAGAACTTCCTCATTGCGGGTGTGTGTAGTCCAAGAGATTTTCGGGATTCTCCGGTAACACCACATTTCAAAGTCTTCTATTTTATTTATAGCGTCTATCTTAAGCGTCCATGTCTCACATCCGTACAGAAGAATGCTCCATATGTAACCGCGAAGTATTCTTAGCCGCGTTTGTACTGAAAGGGTTCTGTTGGTAAGAGTGGTCTTCCATTTACCACGCGCCCTGCGTGCCATTTCAATTCTTACTCTTACCTCTTCGTCACATGTTATTTCATTCAGAGGTTGAATAACATGAGCGACAAAATGCACCCCTGTCTTACCAGGAGTCTTATTGCTATATCGTCAATAACGCTGTCCTCCAGCCTGCCTGTAGCCGTCTGGCCATAATACAGGTTTATCAAAAGACGCATATCATAAAAGTCCACATTGCACGCCTTTAGACATTGGAATAGTTTTGTGTGTTTGATTTGATCGAACGCTTTTTCGAAGTAAATAAACCACACATATATTTTTCTTTCGAAATTCACAACTCTTCTGCAATAATGTCCTCATGCAGAAAAGGGGTTCGCGTGTCCCCAGTCCGCTGCTATATCCAAATTGTTCCTGGCCAATGCCCCTATCACACACTGAATACACTCTACTGAGTATTATCTTTAAGAGTATCTTCAAAGTGTGGCTCATTATGCTAATCAGACATTGCACCTGCTTGCCTTGCTGTTTTTGTTTTCCGGTCCAGTAGATTTGGTTGAAGAATGCCGTTCGAACAGTTACACTTTCATCATCAAGAATTTTTATCAACTCAGTAGGAATTCGATTGGGGCAAGGGGGATTTTCTTGCTTTTGATTGTTGTATCTTATTTGTATATATCTTTCTCGACTTCGGATTTAAGAATGCTTGGGCCGTATTCTGCGCTATCGTCAGCCAACGGACTCTCCGGCGCTTCGCGGGATTCAGTGTCAAACAGTTGTTGAATATATTGTTTTCACTCTATTCTTGATCCTCCTTTGTTAGTAGTTCCAAAAAAATTCCTGGGTTTCAGTCAACTTTATTGCTTATTATTTAATATGTCACAAATACGTTTCGGTGTCTTTCTCCACCATCATCAGTTTGTCTAAAATATACATTTACAGTTATCATCAATTTAAATAAAAAATTTCATCAAAATTCACATATTGAAATACACGTCACACACATATTAAAAAGTACCTTAAGAACAGTGGTTTTCAGGTGATGAGCCAGGACTAACATGTGTGGGAAAAGACTGGAATCTATTGTTTAGAGATTTCAATTTAACTTATCTGTATAGTTGTTTTCTACCTTCACATTTGACTGCCTATTGAATTCCATATTTTATTCGATATCGAGAGAGAGAACAAAAACAACCTGTTTATATTTCGCTTTTTCTTTGCATTCTAGGAATTGCTCTGCAATTCTTCAATGTCAGGTGTTTATATTTCATTTACTTGGTCCAATCAGTGGATGCATGCGTCATTTAATTAGTGTGTGATATATATAAAATTTTCCATCAAAATTCATACATTAAAATACAAATCACACACATATGAAAAAGTACATCAAGAACACTGGTTTTCAGGTGATGAGTCAGGACAAACATATCTGGGAAAAGACTAGAATCTATTGTTTAGAGATTTAAATTTAATTTTAACTTACGTGTATAGTTGTTTACAACCTTAACATTCAACTGGTCACTGAATTTTCCATATTTTACTCGATATCAAACGAGCGAAACAAAAAAAAACTGTTTATCTTTCGCCTTTTCTTTGCATTCTAGGAATTGGCAATTCCTCAATATCAGGTGTATTTATTTCATTTACTTGGTCCAATCAGTTCATGCATGCGATCATTTAATTAGTGTATGATACACAGAGCTAAGATTGTCTGTGTCTGATCTGAAATTCATTGCATTTTGATGTTTTTTAATTTGGTATCATTTCATGGATTTTTCTCTTATTATAGTTGTCCTGACACAACCAAAAACGACGTAAAATACCTTAGAATCACAATTGACCACAAACTTAAATTCACTAAACACATACGAAACATCAGGGCAGAAACAATAAAGAGAACGAAACTCTTCCGACAACCAAAAAACGACGTAACATACCTTAGAATCACAATTGACCACAAACTTAAATTCACTAAACACATACGAAACATCAGGGCAGAAACAATAAAGGAACAAAACTCTTCCGATCACTAACCTACAAAGACAGAGGAATTAGCACAAGCACCGCCACCAAAATATATAAAGCTATTTGTAGACCCTTGCTAGACTTTGGACATATACTCATGACCAACGGAACAGAAAGGACAAAACGTTATACACAAACAACAGAACAAATTGCACTAAGACTAATAACACGAATAAGACACCCCCAAAACCCACTACACAACCCCCCCACCCAACTACTATACGAAACGCATCTATACTCATCTCATACATCTACAGACAAAATGGACAAACAACCCCTATAACTGGACATACTGAATCCCCTTTGTCTTACAAGACCAACCAGACAATCCCGCTTTCGTTTCCCTACATCAACGCTACTCGAACACTTACAAACGCAACTGACTCCTGGACAATAAATTAAAATAATGTTTTCTTGTCATTAGAATTGGAAAGTTTATTTAATAACATTATTAACCTAGAATAAGAGAATTTTCATATTTGGTTTTTATTTAGATTAAGACTACATGTATTAAACAAGGGCAGAAAGACCGATAGGTCGATAGCCTTTTTTAGAAATAAAGATGTTTACTAATACTACTATAGTTGTCCTCATTGATCAATATTTGTGTGTTATCGAAATCAAAATCATGCAACTTTTGTTGTGCATGTTGTGCTAATACTGTTGCATTCTCGTTCCTTTCTTAAGCTATACTTACGTTCGTATATACTTTTATTTAAATATTGCCCTGTTTGACCTATGTATGTTTTGTCACAGTTCAAACAGTCAATCTTGTATATTACGTTAGGTGTGTCCAACTTATCGCTTCTAGGTTTAAATTTTGTAAAACACTCCCTTGCCAAGCTGTTATTAGTTTTTTTCGCTATAGTAATATTATGTGGTTTTAAAACATTTTTTATTTTTGTGTTGATTTCTGGTATGTGCGGTAATGATACATACTTGATTTCACCTTCTTTTTTCTTTTTTATATTATTTATGTTGTTCCATTTAGTTGCATTGTAGATTTTATTAATTCTTTGTTTTATAATTGGTTCGAAGAAATCTTTGGGATAGTTGTTCATTATTAGTATCTTTTTTATTTTTTCAAGATTTTTTTGTCTGTATCTATAATTCATTCCAACGTATTCCTGGGTTTCAGTCAATTTTATTGTTTATTATTTAAAATGTTACAAATACGTTTCGGTGTCTTTATCCACCATCATCAGTTTGTCTAAAATATATATTTACAGTTATCATCAAATTAAATAGAAAACTTTCACCAAAATTCACATATTAAAATACAAATCACACACATATTAAAAAGTACATCCAGAACATTGGTTTTCAGGTGATGAGTCAGGACAAACATGTCTGGGAAAAGACTAGAATCTATTGTTTTAGAGATCTAAATTCAACTTACGTATATAGTTGCTACCAACTTCACATTTGACTGGTCACTGAATTTTCCATATTTTATTCGATATCAAGCGAGCGAAACAAAAAAAATTGTTTATCTTTCGTCTTTTCTTTGCATTCTAGGAATGCTTGGCAATTCTTCAATATCAGATGTTTACATTTCATTTACCTGGTCCAATCAGTTCATACATGCGATCATCTAATTAAGCGTATGATACACAGAGCTAAGATTGTCTGTATCTGATCTGAAATTTATTGCATTCTGATGTTTCTTAATTTGTATCATTTCATGGATTCTTCTCTTATTATAGTTGTCCTCATTGATCAATATTTGTGTGTTATCGAAATCAAAATCATGCAACTTTTGTTGTGCATGTTGTGCTAATGCTGTTGCATTTTCCGTTAACCTTTCTTAAGCTATACTTATGTTCGTATATTCTTTTCTTTAAATATTGCCCTGTTTGTCCTAAGTATGTGCTGTCACAGTTCAAACAGTCAATCTTGTATATTACGTTAGGTGTGTCCAACTTATCGCTTCTAGGCTTAAATTTTGTAAAACATTCTTTTGCCAAGTTGTTTTTAGTTTTTTCTGCTATAGTAATATTATGCGGTTTTAAAACATTTTTATTTTTGTGTTGATTTCTGGTATGTGCGGTAATGATACATACCTGACTTCACCCTCTTTTTTCTTTTTTATATTATTTATGTTGTTCCATTTATTTGCATTGTATATTTTATTGATTCTTTGTTTTATAATTGGTTCGAAGAATTTTTTGGGATAGTTGTTCATTAATTAGTATCTTTTTTATTTTTTCCAGATTTTTTTGTCTGTATCCACAATGTGCCAATTTTATCGCTCTATCAGTAAGAGCTGTTACCACACTTTTTTTATACTGTATAGGTGCATGTGATTGGTGGTTGAACTATCTACCAGACCACACATCCTTTGTGTACCAGTTTGTTTTTATTTCCCCATTATTGTCATACATAACCGTCATATCCAAAAAGTTTAATGATTTGTTTTTGTCCTCCTCAATGGTGAATTTAATGGTTTCATGGAATGTATTAAACTTATCTAGTGTGTATTGAACTTTTTGGTTTGGCAGGCACATTATGCAGTCATCCACGTATCTTTTAAAAAATCCACATTTAAAGTCCAAATCAGGTATTAGTTTTTCTTCCAGACTTTCCATTACAAGGTTTGCAATTGTTGCAGCTATGGGGGACCCCATAGCTACTCCATATATTTGCGAATAGAAATTGTCCTCGTACCGGAAGTACGTGGACTTAAGGCACAGCTCTACCGCCCCAATAAATTCACCTTCGGGCAATGATGTATATTCTCTAATTTCACACCATTTATTTCTTATGCATTGTATTGAGTAATCTACCGGGACGTTTGTGTATAGTGATATCACATCAAGCGATATTAGGCGATGGTTCTCAGGTATCTTCTGTTTTTTTATAAATTCGCAGAAGCTCCATGAGTCTCTAATGTGATATTGTGAACTTCCCAATATATTACTCAACACAGCTGACAGGTATTTAGACAATTGGTAAGTTGGGGCATTTATGTTGCTAACTATCGGTCTCAATGGGTGGCCTGCTTTGTGAAGCTTTGGCAGGCCATATATAAATGGTGCTCGGCCGTTGTTGCAAGACAGTGTTTAAATTATCTGTTATGAATTTATTATTTTATTTAGTTTTGTTTGAATATTTGTAGTAAGATCTTTTTTTCCGGTTTATATTAAACAAAATAATAAAAATAATAAATAATATATATAAATATATAAATATAATTAAAAAATAATAATAAATTCATAATCCTTGTGTACTCTTTATGATTGTTGTTCTTGAGTTTGCCCATTTCCTCCATTAGATTCAATATGCCTTGTGTCATCCACTCTTTTTTCACTTTCTTCGCTTTAGGTTTTAGTAAATGCTGCGTTCTCTCATTTCTTAACGATACTTTAATATCTCGCCAATTTTCTTCCACGCTTTAATTTTTAATGGATAGTGGATCGATTGTGTGTACATTATCGTTTATTTCCTGTGTTAGTTCTTTTATGGTTTCAGGTTCCTTTGATATGTGTTACTTGTCATTCGTAAGGTCTTGGTTGGCTGTTTCATCTTTTTAAGCCTTATATTTAATGTTGAGCAGAGTAGATTGTGATCAGAGTACACGTCTGCGTCAGGGTATGTTTTCGTAGACTTGTTACAGTTAAGGAAGCGTCGGTTGATTAAGATGAAGTCGATCTGATTTCGTACAATGTCATTCTGTTGTGTGTTGTGGTGAGGTCCCATGTACAGTCTTCTGAATAGGAGATTATACCAGGTGTTCGTAATGAAAAATTCTTCTTCCTGAGAGAACTGTACGAGTCGCTTTCCTCTATCGTTGCGTACGGCCTAGGCCATACGCTCCGGTGACATCTGCTGTTCATTTCTTCGCCCACTTTCGCATTCAGTATCCCATAATTATAGTAATTTAGTGTTTTTTTGTCGCCTCCATTATGTCTTTAATTTGTTGGTAAATGTTTCAACCTCGTCATTGGCATGGTCAGCAGTGGGGGCGGTAAACCTGAATGATGTTCACGTTTACAGATTTTGTCGCCAGCTGAATTAGCAAACTCTGTCTGACAGAGGCACAAAATTTCGTACTGATCTGTTCAGAGACTTATTCAGTATTATATCCACTCCGGATGTGAAAATTGTGTGGTTCCCTGAGTCAAAATGGTTTCGTCTGGCCATCTTGTTTCACATACTCCCAGTATTTGTAGTCTGTTCTTGTTACATTTCCGACAGTAAACTTTTCAGTGTTTCCCGCACTACAAAGTGTTCGGTCATTCCATGTTCCTATTCTTAATTATTGTGTATATTTTCCTGACTGTACTTCAACTTAATTCATTTAATTTGAATTAAAGAAGAAATTCCCGGAATTCCCAGTCAATTTTATTGTTTATTATTAAAACCATTTACAAATACGTTTCAGTGTCTTTCTCCACCCTACCTATTCTTATTTATTCTTCGTTTTCTTCCCGGGGATTCTTAGCACCCCTGTCCCATTGGAGGGGCGCCGGAGGACTTGAGGGCCATTTTATTTCTGTCCTGTCATGATGATTGTTCTTGAGAAGATTGGGTTTCCCGTTGGCGTTCTGCACCGCTGTACATCCACCGTTTCTGTGATTATTACCGTGCCGTATGGTTTCCGAATACAACCATTACAATCATTGTGATTTCTGCTGATATTTAGTTCTGGTCAACCAGTTGCCATTAACCAGTTTCAGTTTTAGTCCGCCCCGGGACATTTCCCCGGTACCTCTCATATCTGAGAGGCATCCCGAAGGGGGACTCACTATCCCACACGGGCCTACTACAAGATACTACCAGAGATGTATGTAAATTTTCGGCTCTGAAGAAGTTCACCTCTTTTTTGTGTTTTTCTAGTGAATTTCACTTATACAAATTATGCCTACAAGTGTTGTGCTCCGAGGTGTTGCGGAAATTACACAAACGACCCTAAAGTGCACGTTTTTGGCTTTCCGAAAGCAGGTAATTTCAAACAACAGTGGTTAAGGGCGGTGCCGACGAAAAATTTCGAACCCAAAAGTAGTTTTAAAGTGTGCGAGCTTCATTTCTCAACAGGTTGTATAATTTGGATAACCTCAGAGCAAGATCCTCAAACAGGTGAAATAATTTCAATTAATCTAAAAAAGCCTCATATAAAGGCCGATGCAGAACCGTAAAATTTTCCAAATTGTCCTCGATCCTTAAAACTTATAAATACTTAAAAATATCAAAACTCGTAAGAGTAAAGATAGGAAATTGAAAAAACTTTAAAAATTACGTTTTTCACAAGCTATCGAAGAAAGCAAGAAAGTTTTCAAAATGTTTAAGAATTTTTTCATTTGTTTACATATTTTATTAAAAAATGACTGGGTTTCTCGAAGCCATGGAGATAAAGTATCTTTATTTAAGCCAATTTAATCAATAGTAACTCTTAAATCACCGTATTTTGGCGAATTTACTATAAATACACACTTCCCAAATATCAACCAAACAAAGACTTCACTCAAACTAGCTCTTTACTATCTAAAATTATTATTGAAAAGAGTGAGATTTCAGGAGTTAAAGATCAAATGGTCGTAGTAACTAACTTATTAAGGGTATTGTTATCGCATTGCATTTAAGAAATTAAAGTGTGCTTTCTGCAAGGAAAAATTAGTGCTTGACAGATAATTTGTTGTAGAAGATCACTTTGATTTAATTAGCGCATTAAAGCGTGGAAGACTTTTATATCTGCATGAAGAATTAATAAACATGGTCCTATTCAGTTACCCAATTTTTTAAAAAGTTATTGAGTATTTTGACGGTATATTTTCAGAAGCTTTTAATAAAAGATCTTTCCTTTGCAACATATTTCTAAATCATCTTATTGACGAAGAACATCTTACTCATATTCAGGGATGTAGTAATAATTCAATAAAAAATTATGCAAATATATATCTCAGCAGTGCTTCGTATTGGAAGCTTATTAACAATTATTGTGGCAAAACTTAAAAAAATTTAGGCAAAAACAAGTAAATAAGGACTAAGTGCTAGTTACGGCTACCAAAATATACGACTTTCCTGACCGTAAACCAATTATATAACACGGCTTTGAATTACTTTAAAATGTACTTTTCCTTGGAAGTATTATATTTTCTTTAGGTAGTAAAGTTGCAATCCGAAACTGACAGGCAAACACAAACACTGTTTGCCTGTCAGCAAACAAAAACAAACTAAAAATGCGAAAAAATCAACCAATTAGCAAAATTAACAGGGAATATAATCCACACTAACGCTCTCGTAATGGGAAATAAACTGGACCACATAGGATGGCGTCACGCGGAAGCGCTTGGGCCTTGTTCTTAAGATGGTTTTGCATAAACTCGAAGAAATTGTTGTACGAGACAT
Organism: Dendroctonus valens; assembly: GCA_024550625.1. NCBI lineage: Eukaryota > Metazoa > Arthropoda > Insecta > Coleoptera > Curculionidae > Dendroctonus > Dendroctonus valens. The sequence continues at coordinate 254,601 of JAJTJO010000111.1, forward strand.
TATGTGCAATGGCGAGTGTTATACTTTTAAGTTCAACTTATTCTACAGGATCAAAGTGGAGACGGCAGGTAGTTTGGAAGATGCAAAATCGGCAAAAATCAATATCATCAGCGCGGGAGAAAGTCAACCGCTAGATGCCACACGAAAATAAATTCTAATCTTATCAGCAAGCAAAGGAGATGCCAGTGTAGTAACGAGAACGGAAAACTATGACATTACACTATTGCCTATTACACTAATATCGGAAGGTTATTAGATCCCACCTCATACGAAGACTAGCACATGATTTTACTGTCGGATATCTTAAAAAAACGACCAACTTTTGAAAGAACAATCTCCTGCTCCAGTAAACATAAATGATTTTGAAAAATCGAAAGCTCTACCAAGAAGATTGTATGGTTTCCGAAACATTAATAAGCTAGCAGTACCATAGCAATTAAGACCCGATTGTAAGCAAAACAGTGTGCGCGTGTTACTTATATACAGAACGGTCCTCAACCAATGTGACAAAATTCACTGACGTCTCGGCCAATTCGTCTTATCCTAAAGCTTCTGAGGTACAGGGTGTCACAAGTGCCAATAAATTTTTTTTTATTAATTATTAAAGATTTTTTTTATTAATTTTTTATTTTAAAATTTTTTACCGATTCTTAACTAGGTTTACTACTTCTAAAAGAATTTTGTTTGGAGGTATTTTATATCAAGAACAGACTATATACAAACACTCAAAATAACGACCTAAAAAAGACACTGAACCAACTCAACAGAAACATTAAAACCTTGATTGGGCAATAGCGACAAGACAAATGGCATGTTTCTACATGTAAAGAAATACAAAAAGACAAAGGCAAAACATACTGGCGAAAAATTAAGAAACTAGCGCAGTACAAAAAAACTAACACTACTGACACAATTTACGAAAACGGAATAGAACGGTACCCAGACAAAGAGAAAGCTGACGCGTTCGCCAGACACTATCAAAGGGCGTTCAGCATATCGACAAACCCTAACTTCGACAACGACAACTGGAACTTGATCAACGACTGGTGCTTGAACTATTTCAACAGCTCACCAAACTATATATACAAACTGATCACAGACACAGAGTACGATGAAGCCCTAGCGCATATCAAAAACACAGCACCGGGAAAAGATAAAATAAAGGCAAAACTCCTGAAAAGCCTAACTCAAGAAACACACAAACTGATCCTAACTGAATTGAACAACTGCATCAGAAATAACATAATTCCAAAAACATGGAAAAACGGCTTAATAATCCCTATACCCAAAAATGGACTGGACAATACACAACCGAGAAATTACAGACCAATTACACTGCTACCAGGACTTGGCAAGGTTTTTGAGTACATAATAAGGCAGCGACTGGGAAAACTAGTCGGAAAGTACATACCATCGTATCAGTTCGGATTCGAACATCAGCACTCGATTTTTTATTCACCCACTCTTCACTCTGACTAACAATATACAAACAACCCACCTAATTGGCAGAAAGACAGCTTGCCTGTTTATCGACATTAACAAAGCTTTTGATAGTGTCTGGCATAGAGGCTTACTATACAAACTATACAAACTACACACATCAATATATCTACTACACACCATAAAGAACTTCCTAGAAAACAGACAACTACAAGTACGAATTGACAAAACACTGTCATTTTCTTTTTCCCCTGAACAAGGGCTCCCTCAAGGATCCCCGCTCTCACCGTTTCTCTACAATATATACTGCCATGACATATACAATTACAACTTACCAGACAAAAATCAAATCGACAGATTGGCATACATATTACAATACGCAGACGACACGGCACTTATTGTACATGACAAAACTACTGAGAGAGCAGCTCAAAGACTCCAAACACTAACAAACAACACAATGACATGGTTTTATAAATGGAGACTAACGCCAAACGCGTCAAAAAACCAACTTCTGCTCACAAACCACAGACTCAACGCTGACTCCCCTACAATAACTGCAGACTGCCAAACGACACAACCAAAAAACGACGTAAAATACCTTGGAATCACAATTGACTACAAACTTACATTCACTAAACACATACGAAACATCAGGGCAGAAACAATAAAGAGAACAAAACACTTCCGATCACTAACCTACAAAGACAGAGGAATTAGCACAAACACTGCCACCAAAAATAATAAAGCTATTGTAGACCCTTGCTAGACTATGGACTGATATACTCATGACCAACGGAACAGAAAGGACAAAACGTTATATACAAACAACAGAACAAATTGCACTAAGACTAATAACACGAATAAGACACCCCTAAAACCCACTACACAACCCCTCCACCCAACTACTATACGAACGTACAAACATGACAAAAATTTCTGAAAGGACTCATACATCTACAGACAAAATGGACAAACAACCCCTACAACTGGACCATACTGAATCCCCTTTTTCTTACAAGACCAACCAGACAATCCTGCTTCCGTTTCCCTACATCAACGCTACTCGAACACTTACAAACGCAACTGACTGCTGGACAATAAAATAATTTTTTCTTGTCATTAGAATTGGAAAGTTTATTTAATCAGATTATTAACCTAGAATAAGATAATTTTCATCTTTGTTTTTTATTTAGATTAAGACTACATGTATTAAACAAGGGCAGAAAGACCGATAGGTCGATAGCCTTTTTTACAAATAAAGATGTTTACTACTACTAGTATATCAAGATTTTCAAATTCTGCATGACCAAGCTGCTAGTTGCTAGAGGCTCTAGCTGCAATAGTCTAGAGTCGTTTAAAACCTCATAAATTTTTCGGGTTTTAAAATATCGTTTTTCTGTTGTCCATATTTCGTTATCCGATACTTTCGAAACAAAAAATGTTTGCTTGGTTCTAGTCGATATGTTTCACCCTTTTCGAGATATTCTAGATTATATAGAAAGAAAAAAGGGAAAGAAAGAAGAAAAGAAACATTATGCTCAAATTTGCAAAAAGAAAAGTTAACAAACATTAAACAGTATTTATTTAGGCACTAAAGAACTAATTTAAACTGCTTTTTAAAATCAGTAAGGTCTTTGAAATACATTTATTGGCCCATTTAATAAATGATTGTCGAATGAAAAAAAAACGTTTCAGAACTATTCCGCAGCAATAACAATTTTCTGCCACAGTTCTTCCCTGTTGTTAATGGGTTCTTTATAAGCTATCGCTTTCATATAACCCCAAAAAACAGAAGTCCATTGTGTTCAAATCAGGACTTCTGGCAGGCCTTCGCGTCCTAGCCAGTGATTCAAAGTATGAAGCAAAATATTTGAAGAACCAATAGGGGTATGTCATCTAGGTAATTTCCTAATTGGTATTGAAGGAAATCTAAGTACAACCGACTTTTTTACCGACTAAGTTTGACAAAATTCATGGACCTATCAGATGATTTCCTATGATTCCGCACTAATCATTAGTTTTCAATTAATGCTGGAAATGACGATGATTTTCAGTGTCCCGCTGATGTTTATTTTCAGAGTTGAACACCCCTCAACAGGCAAAAGTCGCTTCGTCAGTAAACAAAACATTATTTAAACATCTAGGATTACGTGTTTTCTGTTCACGCATCAAGCAGATTCTGCATCAATCTGCATTCTAACCTGATGATCGGGTTTTAATAAATTCTGCACTGGGGAAATATGAAAAGGATAAAACTTCTATGTCTTAAAGACTTTCAGTACTTACACGCGTGGTTATTGGTACTTGACTGTTGCTCATTTCTGGATTATCAAGCATACGACACGACAGAAGTAGCCCGCCTTTACCCGCTATGTTCCACTTAGGACAGAAACAGAAGAAATTTCTCTAAGCCGCTGACACAGATTTTGGAATAGTGTTCTATTTGTTTGCAGTCTGGCAGAATATTGGTCAGAAACCCAAACCATATCGCGCATTTCTTGATTCAAAAATAAGCTACTTTAGATCATTTTCAATAAATTCAATGCAATAGGAAAGTTAAAGTATTTTTTAGGCCTTATATCACACCAATCTCAAAAAATCACCACAGGTTTTAATGTAAAATATCTCGAAAAGGGTCAGAGATATCGACTTGAACCACGTACACGTTTCTTAGGAACGGATAGGATAGGAAATTTGAATATCTTGATTTCAAAAACATTCAAACGCTATTTTTTTAGCAGTAGTAAAACTAGATAAGAATCTATTAAAAACCGCAAATTTTATTTACATTTAGATACCCTATAGCTACGAAACTAATAGCTTTACGATAAGACAAATGCCTGAAAAGCAACATTTTTGCCTAAGCAATATGTGGAACTTATTCCACTGCCTAAGCAATGGAATTTTGAATAATTAGTTGAGGACCACCCTATAAAAAAGCTACTTTAATGCATGATTACTTCGGTGTCCAACTAGAACGGCATTTCTAGGAGCTAAACACACGAAAATCCTACTTCATTATTGGAACAAATGGTAGCATATTAAAGCAGGATTGTTCATTTATTACATGTGTGTGTGTTTTCTTGCGTAAAAATTGTTGCTTTTGCATTATGTATTCATTTGAAAGAAACTTCTTCATTCATATTTAATGTTTTTTGCACGCAATAAATTAGTTTCAATATTGTAAGACCCGTCGTTTTGTTTGGCATTGTGGCTTTCTAATTTTGTAGGAGAATCAGCCATAGGCAATTCGGCCATACGAAATTCTTATATCTTTTAAAAATCAAACTTTAAAATGCTTCGTTTCCTTTCTATAAAGAAATAAATTTTACCAAATATTGCTTTAATTTTCTATTTTCGAAACCACTCAAGATTGGTACCAAGAATATTTGGTAAATCCATTTGCCTTAATTAATTGCAATTGAAATTCAATTCAGTTCAGAAGTTGAATTAGTGGTGGAGATATGGCTAGCGAATAAGTAACATTTATTTTAGAAATAAAAGCGACATGACGCTGCAAAAACATTAATTTGAACACATTAAATAACGTACAATTTAACTCGGAATTAAAGTTGTTTTTAAGTCTTCTTACTATTTGCCTCCGTTTAATCAAAGAGTGCGATTGTCTCAAAACGGTCGGTAGGAGATCAAGAAAGATTAAAGTGCAGCGAACATCCATTTCACGCCAATCAACTGAAGGTATTTTGGGAGACAGAATTCATGCTGAACGTCCGTCGAAACTAGAAAGTCAAGGTTCCAAGAAACGACTTCATAAGATTAACGTCTAATATTGGAAATAACTTATTTACACAATAAGTTACACTCAACACAATATTAATACAAAAAAGTGGTTTCAGATAAATGCATAATGCAAATGCAACAATTTGTTGCCCGGAAAAAGCACGTGATGTCCTGAAGTAGCATTTCAGATTCTTTAACCTTGCCAAGTTAGATTAATATTCGTCGGGGTAAACGTTTGCTGGTTCAGGAAAAGTACAGGTTCCATCACGAGCCAATTTTATTATTTCACTTTTTCCTGCCGTGATATGATCTTTGATAGTTTTTGCTAGCGTACAATTGATGGTATTACCAACGGTCGAATTACTACCTACAAGCTGGCAACTAATACCAACATATTGCGATTTATTGGCACACTTATGCAAAAATAAAAGCTTCAACTGTTGTTACATTTGTATTATTATCATGGCTATGGTCAAGATAAATTTCAAATGTCCGGCTATAGTCCCTCATTCGGATCTCCGGGAGGGAATGTTTTGATTGATAGTAAGAAAGGATGGTACAAAAAGATAAAGTTGGAAACCATGATATTAGGTACATGGAATGTGCAAACAATCGCACATCCTGGAAAACTGCAAAACACAATTCAAGAGATGAAACGACTTAAACGGCAGATCTTAGGTATTAGCGAAATGAGATGGCCGGGTACAGGAGCTAGTAACAACGAGGAGGACTATTCTGTATATTATTCTGGGACATTAAACAATACTTTCTAGCATGGTGTTGGCTTTATAGTGCACAAACAAATTGTAACGTGTGTTACCAACTTTGTACCAATATCGGAAAGGATAGCTGTACTAATCAATGCAAGGCCCGTAAATCTCAATCTCATCCAAATTTATGCCCCTACGACGGACTACAGCAACGAGGACGTAGACCAGTCCTATAAGAAAATATCAGAAACCATCAAAGCCTTGCCACAGTAAGATACAAATATTATTATGGGTGATTTCAACGCCAAGCTTGGAAAAGGATGAACTGGAGAACCCATTGGAGACTGTGGACTGGGCGAGAGAAATGAGCGTGGCGATACGCTGAGTACATTTGCAGCGGGACATGATCTGATTGTAATCAGTACAATCTTTCAACACCATCCTAGAAGATTGTACACGTGGAAATCGAATGATAGAAAAAATAGGAATCAACTAGACTTCGTACTCATTACTAAGCGATTTAGAAACAGCATCAGAAACATAAGAACTTATTCAGGAGCAGATGTTCAATCGGATCATAACCCGTTAATAGGAAGAATGGGAACCAGGCTGAAGAGAGTAGAGAAAAAACATATAGAGAGATATGATTTCAGAATACTAAAAGACCCAGCCACAAACAAGATGGTACGGACTGAACTTTTGACAGAGACTGAAGAGCAGGAAAACCATGGAGATGTAGAAAAAGACCTTAAAATGCTTCATGGAAGTATAAATCAATAATTATTTATAATTTGGATTAAAGTATAATAAAGTAAAAAAAGTACTTAAAGTCTCTCAAACAGAAAGAAAAAATCTTGGATGACAGACGAGATCCTGAACTGATGGAAAAAAAGACAGATTGTTTAAAATAAAACGAGAGAATACATGAACACACACAGAGAAATATGGGCGAAAATAAGCACAGCTAAGGAAAAAGAGAAACTGGAAAAATGTGTAGAAATCGAAGAATGCCAGCCAAATTTGATAGCTTTAATCTGCACAAGAACGTAAGGGAAATGGCGGAAACAGTTAAAATAAGAACAGTTAATATACTTAAGGATAACCAAGGCCGAGTTATAGTAAAGAAGTCGGAAAGTAAGCAAACCTGGGAAGAGTACATTAAACAACTGTTAGATTACGTGAGAACGGTGCCACCCAATATTGATAAAACAGATGGTCCCCCAATCTTAGGAGAAGTACAGGCAGCTCTGAAAAATGCTAAAGATCGAAAGACTTTGGGTCCCCATGGAGTTCCGGCTGAGATATTAAAGTTGATCGAGGGGAAGAATCTAGGGTGGCTTACAAGAGTGTTCAATGTGATCTATGATACGGGCGTCATATCCACGGAATAGCTGAAATCTGAATTTGTTGCCCTCTCCAAAAACCCTTGTTGATATCTGATATTAAAGCTCAGTGAATTGTGGAAGTCATAATAATAGTGATCATATTATAATAAAAAATAATAGCTATTAAAATAGCAAATATTACAGATTTAGTCTTAAGTAATGAAGAAAGCAGAGAAAATGCAGCAAGCATTTTGTGAGATGTAAGTCAAACATGTACCTAGTTTAGTTTACTTGCCATTCATTTTCATATCAGTCTAATCCCGTGGTCGGCAATTTTTTAAAAATATATATTTTTTATTTTTATTTTCACCAATTTAATAATGATAAAAACCCCAATAAACATGGCCACCAAAAAAATGCAAAGAAAAACGGAAGATGAAAACCGCAAATTTAAAGTTGAGTGGACCGAGAATTTTACGTTTATTCAAAACTTGAATGGACTTCCGACATGTCCTATTTGTAAGGAGAAATTCGCTCACAACAAGAAGTCAAATTTATAGAGACACTTTACAAGTAAGCACGCGTCATTTAGCACTAAATATCCTACCGGTGATGCAAGGAAGAAAGCAGTTGAGGAACTTCAGAAGAGTGAAGAGTCGTAATCTTCTGTGTTTAATAACTGGATGCAATCTCCAGCACTAGTAATTTGGCAAGTTTTGTTTTTAGCCAAGAGACTGCTAAGAGAGGGAAACCGTACACAGACGACGAATACATAAAAAAATTGTTTTATAAATGCATTTCATTGCAAAGCTATTTCGGGATTTTAAGAATAAAGCAGACATTCTGAAGAGAATTAAAGAGTTACCATTCTCTGCCAAAACCATTAAAGATGTATCAAAAGAGATAGACTTTCGAGGCCATTCCTTGAAACAAGTGGGTTTTTCGGGTTTTTAGGCCGTCGTTCGGTAGAATTTCTTCTTGACGTTTCGCAAGCACGTGTGGCTTGCATCTTCAGAAGTGGTTTGCTTGAACGCTTACACTGTTCTGATGCGATTCCTCGGGCGCAGTCCGTATTTATGCACCGGTCGCGATGACGTGGTTTGTGATGAACGTGGCCTGTGTCATCGGAGCTTGCGCATTCTGTTGGCTGTTGCTATCCTCCGGTGTACATGATTCTCTCTCCTGTCCTGAGCTGTTGTTTTTTCTTGCTGTTTTTGCGTTGGTGAGTGCTGGAAACCATATCCTGTTCAGCGCCATTGTCTCTTCTTTTCTGTTGAAATTGTCGTCGTGTTTGTAGATTTCAATGGCTTCTCGTATTAGTCGGGGGCGATACCCTGTTGTCGTGGCCAGGACCTGTGCCTCTCCGAAATATATGTTGTGTGTTCCATCGCTGAGGGCATGTTCCGCCACTGCCGACTTCTCCACATGTCCAAGTTTGCAATTCCGTCGATGTTCTTCTAATCTTGTCGCAACCGATCTCTTAGTAGTTCCTATGTAGACGCTTCCACAGGAGCATGGAATCCGGTAGATTCCCGCAGTTGCTAGGTGAGGTCTTTTGTCTTTAACTGACCCTAGACGTTCTCGGATCTTTGTTGTGGGCTTGTAGACCGTTCTCATATTGTGTTTCCTCAAGAGCCTCCCAATTCTGTCCGTAACCCTGGGAACATAGGGCAGGAAAGCTTTCAGAGTAGACTCACTTTTTTCAGCACGTCCCACTCCTACAGCTTTTTTGATGTCCAACTGGGAATATCCGTTCTGAAGAAAAGCTTTTTCCAAGTGCTGTAGTTCCGTTGTTAGATGTTGTGGTCCACATATTTTTCTGGCTCTATCCGTGAGAGTCTTAATGATTCCCTGCTTCTGACTCGGATGGTGGTTAGATAGCTTGTGAAGATATCTGTCTGTGTGGGTGGCTTTTCGATATACCTTGTGGTCCAAACGATTCCCCTGCCTAGACACCAAACATCCAGGAAGGCCAGTTGGTGGTTTTGTTCAACTTCCATGGTGAATTGGATGTCTGGGTGCTGTTTGTTTAGATGGTCGAGGAACATGTCCAGGTTTTTTGCGTCCATGCCTCCATAGCACGAACGTGTCATCGACATATCGGTACCAGATCGTTGGTTTAAGGGGTGCGGTGCTCAACGCTGCTTCCTCAAACTTCTCCATGAATAGATTCGCCACCACCGGACTGAGTGGGCTTCCCATGGCTACTCCTTCCTTTTGCTCGTAGTAATCTCCATTCCACAGGAAGTAGCTGCCCTTTAGACAGCCTTGAACAGATTTGTTGTACTCTCTTCGAATAGCTCCGCCACTAATCCTATTGATTCGTCCAAGGGTACCTTTGTGAATAGAGATACAACATCGAAGCTGACCAGCATATCGGTAGGTTCCAGTCTGAGGTCTTGGATTTTCTCAATGAAATGTTTGGAATCCTTGATGTATGTTTCCGTGGACCCCAAATGTGGCAAACTTACGATATAGCAAAATATCTATCCTCTCTTCTGCAGCCACATTTGGGGTCCACGGAAACATACATCAAGGATTCCAAACATTTCATTGAGAAGATCCAAGACCTCAGACTGGAACCTACGATATGCTGGTCAGCTTCGATGTTGTATCTCTATTCACAAAGGTACCCTTGGACGAATCAATAGGATTAGTGGCGGAGCTATTCGAAGAGGAGTACAACAAATCTGTTCAAGGCTTGTCTAAAGGGCAGCTACTTCCTGTGGAATGGAGATTACTACGAGCAAAGGAAGGAGTAGCGATGGGAAGCCCACTCAGTCCGGTTGGTGGCGAATCTATTCATGGAGAAGTTTGAGGAAGCAGCGTTGAGCACCGCACCCCTTAAACCAACGATCTGATACCGATATGTCGATGACACGTTCGTGCTATGGAGGCATGGACGCAAAAACCTGGACATGTTCCTCGACCATCTAAACAAACAGCACCCAGACATCCAATTCACCATGGAAGTTGAACACAAACCACCAACTGGCCTTCCTGGATGTTTGGTGTCTAGGCAGGGGAATCGTTTGGACCACAAGGTATATCGAAAGCCACCCACACAGACAGATATCTTCACAGCTATCTAACCACCATCCGAGTCAAAAGCAGGGAATCATTAAGACTCTCACGGAGAGCCAGAAAATATGTGGACCACAACATCTAACAACGGAACATACAGCACTTGGAAAAAGCTTTTCTTCAGAACGGATATTCCCAGTTGGACATCAAAAAAGCTGTAGGAAGTGGGACGTGCTGAAAAAAGTGAGTCTACTCTGACAGGTTTCCTGCCCTATGTTCCCAGGGTTACGGACAGAATTGGGAGGCTCTTGAGGAAACACAATATGAGAACGGTCTACAAGCCCACAACAAAGATCCGGAACGTCTAGGGTCAGTTAAAGGACAAAAGACCCTCACCTAGACAACTGCGGGAATCTATCGGATTCCTGCTCCTGTGGAAGCGTCTACATAGGAACTACTAAGAGATCGGTTGCGACAAGATTAGAAGAACATCGACGGAATTGCAAACTTGGACATGTGGAGAAGTCGGCAGTGGCGGAACATGCCCTCAGCGATGGAACACACAAATCTATTTCGGAGAGGCACAGGTCCTGGCCATGACAACAAGGGTATCGCCCCCGACTAATACAAGAAGCCATTGAAATCTACAAACACGACGACAATTTCAACAGAAAAGAAGAGACAATGGCGCTGAACAGGATATGGTTTCCAGCACTCACCAATGCAAAAACAGCAAGAAAAAGCAACAGCTCAGGACAGGAGAGAGAATCCAGTACACCAGAGGATAGCAACAGCCAACAGAATGCGCAAGCTCGATGACACAGGCCACGTCATCACAAACCACGTCATCGCAACCGGTGCATAAATACGGACTGCGCCCGAGGAATCGCATCAGTACAGTGTAAGCGTTCAAGCAAACCACTTCTGAAGATGCAAGCCACACGTGCTTGCGAAACGTCAAGAAGAAATTCTACCGAACGACGGCCTAAAAACCCGAAAAACCCACTTGTTTCATTAAAGATGTGTTCGAATATAACCACCCAGCATATCGAAGATCTGAAAGTGGTTTCGGCTTTATCAATAGCAGTTGACGAGTCTTGTGACATAAATGATACAGCGCAAGTTCCACTTTTTGTAAGATTTGCGTATCATTCGGGCCCTGAAGAAGAACTTTTAGGATTATTGCCACTCAAAGGTCAGACGTGTGGAGAAGATATCGCAAATGATGTAATTGAGTGTATGGATAAACATCATATTCCCTTCGATAAAATTGTGTCGATTACAACAGTGGGGACAAAAGTATGCCGGCGTAAGAAAACAGTTTGTTGCTATTTTGAAAGAAAAAATTAATCACGAGATACTTGTTTACCATTGTATCATTCACCAAGAAGCGCTTTGTGCGCAAACATTTTAGCTCCATTTCTGCTAAAGCTCTTAATCATCGCCAATTCAAAGCATTTTGATTTGAAATGAAGAGTGAGTTCGCTGATCTGTTTCCCGAAGATAAAGCCTTTCTCCGTGAGAAAGGCGTTCACTATCCAGAACTAACAGACATGGTAGACGTTACGTCTCACCTAAATCAGCTTGATTGTAAACTACAAGGGAAAAGAAACGTAATATTTTCGATGTTAGAAGAAGTAATAACATTCGAAAACAAATTATCCATTTTTGCTTAGAATTTTGAAAGGGAAACATTGTTTCACTTTCCGAGCTTGCTGAAGCATTGCCAAGAAAACAATTTCTCTATTGATAAACACCATTTTAAAACAATAATTTTAAATATGAAGGAAGCATTTCTCAGAAGGTTTCAAGAATTTAAAAACAGCAGAGCAACTTTAGCATTTGTCAAAAATCGTCTTAATGCTATGATAACCGAGTTGAAATTTTCTCCTTTTGAAATTGACATTGGTAGCTTTGATCCACAATTGCTGGATTTAAAAAACAAGGAGATATGGCGCTCTAAATTCGAACGTCTTTGTATTGAATTGGAAATATTGTAGACGAAAAAATGTGATCTTAGTTCACAACACAAGTGGCCTGCTTGAATGACCTGGAGAAGGAAGACATGATCATTTTCAACGCTTGGAACAGTATTCCTGACTCTTACGATCAGCCGAAAAAAGCTCGCGTTTGCCGTTCTTTCCCTTTGCGGTTCTACATATATTTACGCACAATCTTTTTCAAGCATGAACATTATCAAGAGTAAACTGAGAAGTAGTCTTATTGATGACAACTTGGAATCATGCCTAAAATAAAAAACAACATACAAACCTGACTTACTCAAACTTTCCAACGAGATACAAGCACATTGTTCGCATTAATCAATATTAATTATTAAGTATGAAACTTAGTTTTATTTGGTGTACTACTTATTTAGTGTAATAAAAGTTTACTAAACAAGCAGATTTGGCTCCCAATTTTTTTTAAATTGTTGTAATGTTCATACTTGTCTCTTTAGCTAAAAAGTTTGCCGACCACTGGTCTAATCTAATAGCACTAATAGCTGATTTCTAAAATATAAGTATAAACCAATGCAAAATCGTCTTTAAATACGCACTATACTCGTTGATTTACATCGCGTCTTGAAACTGTAAAGTTATAAATTTTGCTAACAGGTATTCCGTGACCGTAACAGTGAAAACGGCGAAACAAAAATCATTTCCTATGACAATTATATCAGATAAAACCGATCGGAAAATATATACCTATCTACCAATTTGGTTTCAAACAACATCACTCGACTATTCATCCGCTCTATATTTTGGCCAACAATATACAAACAATAGTAACTGACTAACTAGACAATAAATCTAAAATCTCTGTTTGCCAGAATTACAATTATTAAATTATTAACCTAGAATAAGATAATTTTTACCTTTATTTGTTTGTTTAAATTAAGACTGCATGTACTAAACAAGGGCTGAAAGGCCGATAGGTCGATAGCCTTTTTTAGAAATAAAGATGTTTACTACCACTATATCAGATTCGACAGACAGCTTATGTAAAACTTACCATATTATGCTTACCAAAAGTGTTTTGTTCTCTTTATTTTTTCTGCTCTCATGTTTCGTATGTGTTTAGTGAATTTAAGTTTGTGGTTGACCACAAACTTAAATTCACTAAACAAAAAACGATTGATCGTGGTTCCTAGGTATTTTATGTCATTTTTTGGTTCGTCTGTTGTTTGGCCGTTTGCAATTATTGAAGGGGAGTCAGCGTTGAGCCGGTGGTTTGTGAGTAGAAGTTGATTTTTTGACGCGTTTGGTGTTAGTCTCCATTTATAGAACGATGACATTGTATTGTTCGTTAGTGTTTGGAGTCTTTCTGTCGCTTTTTCAGTGGTTTTGTCGTGTACTATTAGTGCAGTATCGTCGGCGTGTAGTAATATGTACGCTGATTTGTCTATTTGGTTTTTGTCTGGTAAGTGGTAATTATAGATATCATGGCAGTATATATTATTCGTTTTGTATATTCTTTTTCCTGACTGTATTTTAATTCATTCCAATGTATTCCTGGGTTTTCAGTCAATTTTATTGTCACTAATTATGGTGTTATGTGATGAGCCCTGCGTTTCGTCCCGTGACAATAAAATTGACTGAAAACCCAGGAATACATTGGAATGAATTAAAATACAGTCAGGAAAAAGAATATACAAAACGAAGATAGATGCTTGGGGAAAAAAAGCAGAATGGAACGAGTGGCAGCATCGGCAACACGGGTTGCCAATATCTCACCGCACAAGATCTACACCGGCTCGGTTCATTTACGTCCGAACGCGTATAACCGATGTCCGGCGTATAAGGCAGGGTCTACCTAAGCCTTACTGACGAGTCCAATAGGTAGACCCGGGACGAAACTCAGGGCTCATCACATAACACCATAATTAGTGACAATAAAATTGACAGAAAACCCAGGAATACATTGGAATGAAGTATATATTATATAGGAATGGTGAGAGCGGAGATCCTTGCGGGAGTCCTTGTACAGGGGAAAAAGAAAAAGATAATGTGTTGTCAATTCGTACTTGTAGTAGTCTGTTTTCGAGTTTTTTATGATTTGGAGTAGATATGTTGGTGTGTGGAGCTTGTGAAGTTTCTAGAGTAAGTCCATATGCCAGACACTGTCAAAGGCCTTGTTAATGTCCATGAATAGACACGCCGACTTTCTGTCAGTTAGGTGAGTCGTTTGTATAGTGTTGGCCAAAATAAAGAGCGGATGAATAGTGGAGTGATGTTGTTTGAAACCAAATTGGTAGGTAGGTATATATTTTCGAATCACTTTTTCAAGCCGTTGCTTCATTATGTATTCAAAAACTTTGCTTTGTACTGGAAGTAGTGTAATTGGTCTGTAGTTGCTCAGTTGTGTATTGTCCAGTCCATTTTTGGGTATAGGGATTATTAAGCCGTTTTTTCAAGTTTTTGGGATTTTGTTATTTGTGATGCAGTTGTTCAATTCAGTTAGAATCAGTTTGTGTGTTTCTTGAGTTAGGCTTCTCAAGAGTTTTGCCTTAATTTTATCCGGTGCTGTGTTTTTGATATGCGCTAGGGCTTCATCGTACTCTGTGTCTGTGATCAGTTTGTATGTATAGTTTGGTGAGCTGTTAAAATAGTTCAAGTACCAGTCATTGATCAAGTTCCAGTTGTCATTGTCGAAGTTAGGGTTTGTCGATATGCTGAAGGCCCTTTGATAGTGTCTGGCGAGCGCGTCCGCTTTCTCTTTGTCTGTGTAACGTTCTATTCCGTTTTCGTCAATTGTGTCAGTAGTGCTAGTTTTTTTGTATTGCGCTAGTTTCTTAATTTTTCGCCAGTATGTTTTGCCTTTGTCTTTTTGTATTTATTTACATGTTTCTAGCCATTTGTCTTGTCGGTATTGTCCAATCAAAGTTTTAATGTGTCTGTTAAGTTGGTTCAGTGTCTTTTTTAGGTCGTTATTTTGAGTGTATGTATATATTCTGTACAGTTCTCTCTTATGTTTTATTAGTCTTAGTATGAATTTGGGTAGTGTATGTCAGTAGAAAGCATTTTTTATTTCCGGGCTAAATTTTCCTATGGCTAGTGAAAGTTGTTGTATGGTTTCTATTGAAATGGGCTGTGCTTGCGATTGAATGTAGTCATGTATATGTTATTTCATTTTGTCTATGTCAGTCTTGGTAGGTTTAACTTTTTCTCTATAGGAGGTGTACTGGAGGTAGGTTGCGTATGTTGTAAGTCTATGTTAAACGTAATAGCCAGGTGGTCGGATCCAAGTTCGTTGGTTAAGTTTATGTTGTTGATGGTGTTTGTTAAGTTTCTTGTGTGCAGTAGAACGTCTGGTATTGAATTTGAATTGAATTTCATTATTTTACAAGCATGTTTGAATCTGTACAGTTTGATGTTCAGATGGCAATTTTTCTGTTGAAAATGTGCAAAATGAAACAAAAAGGAAATAGCTTTTGTTCAACTTATTGAAAATTGCGTTTGCGGCTTCAGAAAGCAGCAGTTTAGTAGCGGTGACTTAGCTTTCTTCTTCAATTTTTAATTTTTCAATATCGTAAACTTGCATAAATAAATGTTTGCTTGCGATTGATACATTTTTAACATTTCTACAGAGAGTGATTCAAAATTGGCGTCATTCCTCTGGAGGTTCTAATTGTCTTGGGGAATACTGCGAACATAGTAAAAATAATAAATTCTTATCAAAAAAGCGACTTCAAAAGTCCAAACGCCCACTGGCGGCTAAATTACAAACTACACTTAACGAGTTTTTTTTATTAGCCCATCCTCGTCCACTCTTGAATGTAGGCTTCTTCCAATTGTCTCCAGTGTAGTCGATCTTAGGAGGTGGTCGCCCAACACTTCTTTTTGTATCCTTAGGTCGCCATTGGAGGATGGTATTGGTCCACTTGACATTGTCACTCACCACATCTCCAGCCTATCTCCACTTATTCCTTGCCACCGTTTCCATGACGTCTGAGACTCTCGTTCTTCTCCTAATGTCATCGTTCCTTATTCTGTCCCTAAGGGCAATACCCAGCATTGATCGTTCGATGGCTCTCTGAGACACTCTCTGGCGATTGGCACTTTTTTGTGTGAAGGTCATAGTCTCAAGGTCATACGTCATGACCGGTAGAATGCAGCTTTCGAACACATTCCGCTTTAGATTAATGTTGAGGCAGTTGAGGCGCACCCTTATTGCAATCTCCATCGATTGATTTTCACTCCCTAACTGTACTGTATGGCCTAGGTACACGTATTCATCCACTGTTTCAATAATAATGTTGTCTAGAGTCACCTGGGAAGTAATGTCTCTAGGATCTAAGTAATTTGTATAAGCTAGATAGGAGGCTGATGGGCCTGTAATTTTCGATGTTCCAGACATTTATTGTGCAGGATGATGATTGCTTTTCTCAGTGTTGCTCCTCCTTTCAGCATTTCTGCCGTAGTGGGGTCTTCTCCTAGAGCCTTGCGGTCTTCGAAATAATATAAGAATCACCTTGTATATTTCAAGTTTTGAAAAATGTCGTTTAAAACTTTCCAGTTTCTGCCAGTTTAAAGTTTCAACAAGTTACACAATGTTTCATTTGCAATATTTAGATATATTTTCCAATAGTTTACCGAATGACCATGGCCTAATAGTTTCACTTCCGGTTCCAGGGAACCAGTTCCTTATAATGTCAAATCCTTATAATGTATGTAATATTATTTATTTAGCATATTTTGTGGAGCTAAAAGCTCTATATGGATAAAAGGATATGTTCATAAAAAAAATAACATTTTTCGCGCATTACTAAGCTCAGCACGCCAACAACTAAATAGAACTATTATTGTTTGCAACTGACCAGTTTTGTTTTAGAGTGAATGGATATTTCAAATTTCACTTAGCAATTAAGCTTTTAATCGGACTTTTACAAATCATTCAATAGTCAGCATAATCCTGTGAACAAAAACTTTCGCTTTGGCCAATGAATGATCGAGGTAGGATAAATAACGGCCTATACTTTCAGAGGCAAATAAACGCGCAGCTCTTTTTCAGCTTCGTAAACAACGCCAGGTCAAAGATTAGTGGATTAGCGTTGCATAATCCCTCAACCGGGGCGACAAAAATTGCACCCTTCCATGAAATACGACAGGTACTTTAATAATAATCACCCTTTTGTAATTGGTAATTTGACATAAAATTTTAATTGGATATTTTAATTAGATTTCTGCGAATTACTAAGCATTGTAAACTTAAAATAAAAGGAAATTTACTTGAATGTTAAAGTGGTCCATTTTTGATCGAAAAAACGTCAGCCTTTCCTGATCATTTAGCTACATGCTTTTTAATGAAAATCACAATGATTGAAAGAAGTGAATAAAAATTGAAACAAACAAATACAGTTCGCTAGACTGGTTCTAATCGTTAGTAACATAAAATTTCATAAGTATGAATTAAATTCGTTGTAAGAGTGTTAAATTCTTCCGCCGACCATCCGCGGTCTCACAAAAGTAAAGAAAATGGAATATCGTCTGAAGGGTCATATTGCCATACTCCAAAAAGGGGTTTGGGAACCTTGGAGACTATATTGCTCTCCGTACCAATGTTACAATCTGAGGGCGGGAGTAGTTTAATAAATAAGGGAATATCATTCGAGGTTGCGGTGTTCACTAGCGGCATCCCCATGACTGCCAACACGACCTTGGCACTGTTCGCCGACGACACAGCCCTCCTTACGTCATCTTGGCGCACGGAATGTGTTAGGCGGTCCGCAGCTTTTTCTTGATATTCAAGTAGCTCTACAACCCTATATGGGTCTTGGTTGCAAGCACAATTTGCCTCCATCGACTTCTATCTATCATTCTTTCTTGTTCATTTTCAATGCGCATCTTCCGCATATCCGATAGAACATTGTCCCTCCATCTCATTTTAGGTCTTCCCGGTGGTCTTCTGCTCGTCGGTGCTTCCTACCATGCTATTTTCAGCATTCTTTCATCCGGTGCTCTGCATATGTGTCCTGCCCATCTCAATCTTTGTGACTGCTTCTCTCACAATATCTCCCTGTTACAATTGTGCTAACTCAGCGTTTGTTCTTATTCGATATTGCCCTGAACTAGGATCCTGGGTTGGTTCACATATTTTCGCACGAATCTTCGCAGGACGTCTTCGTTTGCTTTGGTTAGGGTCCACGCCATCTTCATTAATACGTAATCGTACTGTGGCTGTCTCCTTTCGTATTTTTCCAAACAAGTTTTTGATTTCAATGGTTGTTTTAATGACAAGATATATATGATCTGCAAATGCCAGTATCAGGTTTGGTTCACTACTTGAAAAAACTTCTACGTCAAGTTAGCTCGTTTGATCGCTGCGTCCAAAACGATATTGAACAGTATTGGAGGCCAACTATCACCCTGTTTCAGTCCGTTGTCCACCACAAAATTTTCCAGCATGTTGTTCTCAACTTAACACAGCACCGGGTACCCTCCGTGCACACTTTTGTAATATTTATTATTGTCTTTGGGATTCCACATTCTCTCATGGGTGCCCATACATGGCCTTTTATTACGCTATCATAGGCTTGTTGGAAGTCGATAAATAGTTGGTGGAGGTCCTCATCAAATTCCCAGTGTTTTTCGAGGATTTGGCGAATAGTACAGACTTGATCCATCGTTGACTTGCCCGGTCTAAGCCGCGCTGATAATCACCTATCGATTCTACCGCGTATGGTGTTATGCGGGGGAATTTTCAACTAGCCGTGGTACGATCCGCTTGTGCGAAAAATTGTTTCTCGTGCTCTCGGATTGTTGACCATAGTTATGTGCGATAATTTCCTTTACGTTCTGCGACACACTAACAGTACAAGTGTTCTCCGTTGTGGCGGAATCCACAAACATCTTAGAATCCGCCGACGAAGACGACAATGAGTCTGTAATCTCATTGTCGTCTCTAAGTTCGCTCGCCAGTAGCGCTGCATCAGCAGACGCTTTCCTCCAATTGGACGAGGAACAAAAACTACAGAAACTGAAGCAGGTTTTCCGCTTGCTAAGAGTAGATAAAGCTTGCGACCGCTGCAGGGCAGTTTCAGCGGACTTTACAGCTGCCTACAGAGCAGGCAAACAACCAAAGTGGTCGCTGGCGGTCAACCATCTGAAGGCCGAGCACCCAACTGCACGAAAAAGGGCCCTGCTAACCACCCAGATCTCTACAGGGGCCGTACCCAAACGGAAGCTGGATAAGGTGAGCCCCCCTAACATAACGAAAAAACCGAAGCACCAGCCAGAAAAAGTCACGAACGAGATTGCCCCAGAACCACCAACGGACCAACCACAGCGAGCCACGAACTACCAGCAGGACAAAGAAAAGCGGGGAGCTGTTGCTATGGCTGAAAAAGAGTCAGCCGTGCGCCAAACTTATAAAATAAATGATGCCTTTATTCTGCCACGGAAAACGGTGTCGTGGAGCACACTGTTGACCACACCGGCAAACAAAGCAATAACAACGGAAAACCGCTTTTCGCCAATCCAACCCGCAACTGACCCCTTCGAGATTGAGCCTCAACCCTCCACCAGCGGGACCCAAACCATGCATGAGGAACTGGCTGCCAAAGCGGCTGCTTCGCTCAACAAATCGGCGAAGAAGGCCGAAAAACCGCCACCAATTGTCATCGTGGGAAAGCCCAGCAGCCACAGCGCGCTAGTGAATGGCCTAAAATCGATAACAAACAAGCCATTCACTTAAAAATACACGAAGCGTCGCTGATAGTTATTAGACTGGGCGGCGGTCAAACGGTCACTGGAAGCAGAAAGCAGCCAGTTCCATACCTACGCACCTGCAAACCCGCGAACACACGCGTTTGTGTTAAGGGGGCTCGAGGGCAACGTGGAGACTTCGCACATCAAGGAGGACCTCGAGGAAAAGGGGTTTTCCATAAAAAACGTCTTCCGAATGAAGACCCAGTTCAGGCCCCTGTACCTGATTGTCACCGATGATTCAGTGACCCTACGGAAACTCGCCACCACCGCCAAAGTGATCCGCGATGTCAGGGTCTCCTGGGAAACCAGGAAGAACCAACGAACCCTGACGCAGTGCCGCCGATGCCAGGGCTGGGGACACGTATCGGGCAACTGCAACAAACATTTCAAGTGCTCCAAGTGTGCGGGCCCCCACGAAATAACATCGTGCCCGCCGGGATCGGCGCTAAAATGCGCCAATTGCACTGGTCCCCACCGGAGCTTTGACGAAGCATGCCCAGTGTACGTCTTCAAACGTTGCGGTCGAAAAACCGCAAAGGCAGTTCGTGGCGGCACCACTTCCGTCCAGACCAGCATGGGGGCAGACCTTCCGAGCCGCATGCCCGATCCCCCACCCAGAAGCCAGCAGGACTAGGCAGCCCATCCCGGGCCCGAACGAGTTTCCGCCGCTCGCTGGCAGAAATGAAATGACCAGCAGGGCCACGCAGCCTCGTCAAACCATCGCAGCTAATGGTCCCCAACCAAGACCCCCCACTAACCAAGGCATGAACGCTGGCGCAGTAGCCACTCTGGGCACCCTGCATCGGGAATTCGCCGATCTAGCATCGCAGGTGAACTTACAGGAGGTAATCAAGGCGGTTAGATTTTATAGCGCTGCGTTGAGGGGCTGCGAGACGAAAGCGGACAGGTTCCTCGTTTCCGCGCAGTTCTTCAGCGAAGGCATTAATAGCTTCGATTTTTAAGCCCTGATTTTGCCAACTGTGCCCTATGAGGATAGGAGAATGGAACTCATGCGGACTCCGGAGTCGTCTCGGTGAGTTTGTGCACTTCCTTCAGACCGAGGATATCGACGTGGCGCTGATTGTCGAAACATATACGCTTACAGGCCGCTGATGTCGATCCATTCTTCATAAACACCAATAGGGTGTTGCTAATGGGAGATTTCAACGCCCGCCATCCACTATTCAATAACCCTGGAGCATAAAAACGCAGCCGGCAATTTTCTAGCCGACTCGTTCGCGACAATAGCCTATCGTTATGCCCACTTCATCCCCAACGCATTAACCCCGAACAGTGGAGGGAATCCATCCTACCTCGACTTCGGCATTGCCAAAGGACTCACCAATCTCACGGAGATGGTGGTTATAGACGCCCTCAGCAGTGACCATTTGCCCCATTTACCTCGACATTAGGGATTAAAGCGCACACAAACTAACGACTTTCGCATTTCATACGAAAATTTCGATTTTCGCGAATATCGAAAACGACCTACAAGAACCTGACGTGTATTCCGGGCCAGATTGATACTGTCGAAGCTCTAGAGCATGCGGTATAAAGGTTCTGACCAGGAATATACAACGGAACACAGCAAGCTTTGGCCAAAAAAGTTCCGAATCAGACCGCGGCGCCGACAATCTTCCTAGAGGAAATTCTGTACCTTATTAAGGCGAAAAAATCGAATCAGGAAGCGTTGGCAGCGATTCAGGCAATACTGCCGATCGCATAATGGCAGCAGAGCTTGCACGAGACATACAGCGCGAAATCTCCGCAATACAGGAATTATACCTGGGCGGAGAAACTGGCCGAAATCTTGACTCCCCGTGACAATTCCCTGTGGAACTGTCGAGAAGTCTGCGAACAAAATCTATGAGCAAGTCCCCGCTCTTGAAAAAGAGGGGCGGAGGTTATATTACCACCAGGACAAGTGCGAGCTGCTCGCCGACTTTTTAGCAGAAGTACACAAGGTCCAACCAGCCCTTCAGGATAACGAAATTGAAAGACAGACCGCTGTTTTTGTAGAACGGAAGTATCCTATACCACCCTCGGTTTTGCATTCCTATATAACACCCCGTCGGAGATACAATCGTGTCTTCGGCGCCTCCCTAGCCGAAAAGCCCCCGGGCCAGACGGCATCCCTTATCTACTCCTCAAAACTTACCGCGGAAAACTATTGTGCTAATAGTACAAATAGTCAACGCAGTCCTTAAATTGCCAGCACTTCCCACAGGACTGGAAAAACGCTGTAATAATCCCCATCTTAAAGCCGGGCAAAACCCGGACCGAACCCG
Source organism: Dendroctonus valens (assembly GCA_024550625.1). Lineage (NCBI taxonomy): Eukaryota > Metazoa > Arthropoda > Insecta > Coleoptera > Curculionidae > Dendroctonus > Dendroctonus valens. Next base: position 276,839 of record JAJTJO010000111.1, read on the forward strand.
CTCTTATAGGCCATTTCCCTGTTGAACACCCTACGGCAAATTACCGAGAAGGTCATCCATTCGAGATTACAGGCAGCAGCCGAGCATCGAAGTTTATCCCGAATGACAGTTTGGTTTTCGACCAAGACACAACACAAACGCTGCAGACTGCTAGGATCGCAACGGATGTCTAGCACCTTAATAACGTTCAAAGTACGGTTATGCTGCTTTCTCGACATGCAAGGGGCTTTGACACAGTCTGGCCACACAGGCCTGCTGTACAAGTTGTTTTGCAGTGCATTCCCCTGCCCACCGTACCTAGTTTCCCTGATAGCGGCCTACCTAAAAAACCGTTCCATCCAGGTGAAAGTGGAGAATTCCACTTCTGCCAAAGACCCATCGCGGCAGGTGTACCACAAGGAGACATTGATTTCGCCGCTGCTGTATACATTGTACACAGCAGACATTCCAAAACTTCCCACTACAAAATAGCACTATACGCTGATGATACGGCTATCTACGCATCGTCTTTTTATGCTCAGGCTGGCGAAATCTCGGCATTGCACATCACCTGAGTTTATGACGCCGGTATTTTGACAAATTGGAAACTTAAAGATGAATCCCAGGAAGACGGAACTTATTATCTTTTCGCCGCAAATTCACTAAACAAAAAAATCTTATCACCACTCGTGGTCCAAAATACTCCTATCAAACCAACAAAAAGAGGGTGAAATACCTGGGATTCAAACTAGACTGCCCGACTCCATTTCAATAAGCATGTGACTATGCTGTACAAAAGACTGCCATGGCCCGAAGAAAAGTTGTGTACTCTCTTCTGGCGCAAATTCTTTCCTATCACCTCGAATAAACTTCTGCTACAACACCACTATAAGGCACATACTGACCTACGGGCTTCCCCTGTCTGGCACTCTGGTTGTGATTCCACGAGGACGACGTGTTCAAAGGACCCAAAATCAGGTTCCTGAGAGGCGTCCTATCGGCTGACAGATACACCAGAATAACCGAAATGCACGAAACTACAGGGATGGCCTATATAGCCGACTATATGGATACCATCGCTGAAAAATTTTATCATAGCGGAGTGCAAGGCTCAGTCCTCACGCGAAATATCACCCAAGTAAGAGCAAACGATCGCCCAACCCATGGTCCCCTGTATAAGCGACTTCCCATATTTTATGAGGATTTTGTCCCTGACAGTACGTGACGACAAACAAACATTGCCTGCCAGTTGCAGTCAGTCGTTTCTAGCAGGCTGGAAACGCACAAATCCAACATGACGTGACTTGACGGGTTCGTCCTGCCTCGTTCTGGCTGGTGTTGGCTGGTTCTTGCACCGATAGTTGAAACTGCCGGCGGTTAACGCCACGGCTGACAGTATCAAACTTAAAGGTCGAAGCAAAAGGGGTTTTTGGCTTCCCTTCAGGAAGACCTTTTTTCCTTAATGAATGCCCCTCAGAATACAAACAACCGCCACTTCAAGACTATCTCCTGACGTTGTCGTGCGTATGGCTAGCTCGGAGAATGTCCCTGTTAGGGCACTGCCAGGTAATGGACGACTTAGCGCGCCTATTTAGATCATGGGGCAAAGTAGCAACCGGCCGACAATCTGGCAGACATGGGGACATTTTACTGGACTTATGTTTTTTGTTTTAAACTTTGTTTGTGAATTTAGTAATGTGAATGTTTATAAATTTTATCTATCTATCTATCTAGGTGTTATGCGGATTAGATTCACGTTTGCAACCACTTTATATGGTCGGGTTGTGAGATATCTGTAGTTTTTGCATACCTGATGGCTTCCCCTTTTTTATGAAAGGGGCATAATCACACTACTGTTTTCAGGCTTTCCGGCAATGTTTTGCTGCTCTATATAGTACGAGTAACTCCTGCCATCTTTTGATAGAGCACTGACCTCCCATTTTCAGGCATTCAGAGGGGATAGTATCATTTCCTGGCGCTTTGTTGTTTTTTAGGCGTTGTATGGCCTTCGTCATTTCTTCTAGTGTTGGTTTCTCGGTTTCTATTTCGGCGGTTTTTATACCTCTGTAATTGCGGTGATGAGTTCACCATTATCTGTCCGTATTATATTACTTCTTTGCGGTTTAAAGGCCATTTTAATTCGAGATGTTTCTTTAAAGAATGCCCTGCTGTTGCTATGTCTTCCACTATCTTCGATGTCTTGTATTTGTTTCTTCTGACGTTCTCTCTTTTTACCCTAATGAGTTTTCTTGCTCTACGTCTTGCATTGTTAAAGTTATCTATGTTGTCCTCTGAAGGGTCCTGTAACATTTGAGCGCTAGCGCGGTGTCTCGGTCTTTGTTCTTTCGCGCTTTCCGATTGTTGTTTGTATTGTTTCCAGAATAATCTTCTGTATAACACTTCACATAGTGTTGGCGTTATTCTCACAAGTTTCTGCTATATCCCGTAGTTTCTGGACCGCAGTTTGCAGCTGATGAACTGCACCAGTGGTTTATCAAGAGGAAGGTAAAGGTTCACCAAGAGACGAGCCAAGCCCTCCCTGCTCATTGGCAGAAGGCGGGACATCATTGATGGAAAATCAACATCGATGGGGTAGATGCCGGGAGGAATCAAGACGCGCAGTATTTAGGCATCACCCTGGGTAAACAGATGACCTGGAAGAAGGAGGTTCAGACATCGATTAATAATGTCAAAGCTGTAACCTCCAAGCTATACCCACTTCTCAACGCCAAAGCCAGGTGAGCCTCAGACACAAGTTCCTACTGATTAAAGCGATCATCGGGCCCGCAATGCCACCTGAAGATACTACATTCCACGGAAAACAAAATTCTGCGGATGGTACTTGATGCGTCTTGGGTCGTAGCAATACACAGATTTACAGAGACTTAAAATGGGAACCACTCTGGGACTTCATAGCCCGAAAGGCAGGAGCTTTCAGAAAGTGGAAAACCACTACAACGAGGATCTTCGCAACGGCGCCGTGAGAAACGCGCCAGTGGATATGGGGCTTAGAAATAAAAAATTGCCCATATATAAATATTGCTTTTCCGTAAGTGTTACTATTTTTTTTAAATAGTTGATGTTTTTTATAAAAAGTATAAAGTAACGCCGTAAATTATTCACATATTTTTGGAGAATTTCAGCTGATTTTTCTTTCTTTTTCGACAAAGAGTGTACTTTGGCCAATTGTGATAAATTGTGTGTAAGCTTTCAATACGAAAATTTTTACTTGATATTCCAAATGCGTTCCAACAACGAATTTCATACATTTACAGTACTTTTTTGATAATTTCAAGTTATTCTCTTTCATTGATAATTAGGAATTTTTAGGAAGTAGAAGCGAAGAAACTGCACCACTTAGATAAAATAACTAAAAAATAACACCGACATAATAATAAATTTTAATGAAGATGTTAGTGTCCGTATATCGAAATTAAATGTTTTCGTAACGGCTAATGGCTAACTCGGAGCTAGGCATTCACCGAGGGCAGTGAATTTTTTTGTTTCCAAACACTACTGTCCGCTTAGCCGTTAAAAAAACCCCATAAAGTAATTTTTAAAATAAATTTAATTCAGACTGGTAAGATTTCGCGTTGTCGAAGTCGTAACATAGAATGAGAACAATATGAAATTTTATCTACTGTTGAATCTGTAACGTTAACGAGTATCAATGGAAACTACGGATATAACTACATAGAAATAGTAAAATAAAACAAATACAAAAAAACAAAAGAAAACATAAATCACAGAACAGCTCGCTGGTTTCTTACGAAAACAAAGTTCATAATATAATAGGCAGTAGGTAATAAGCAGATTTCCTAATTTGTTTTGTTTCCGCGATCAAGTATGTTAAAGTGGAAATAAAATGTTTGTTTATTTTCCATAACTTCTTAACCAAAACTATTTAAATTATGAAATTTTCTTGATAAAGTACTATTCGCAGACGAGGCAAGATTTAGTAATGGTCAGGTTAATCGACACGAAACCATTATTGCTCAGTCAAATCCACATGGGAAACGCGAGGTTGATAACCGAAATAAATGAGCCATTAATATTTGGCGGGGAATAGTGGGTCCCACGTAATACGTCCCTATTTCTTGAAGAGCATTTAACCGGCAAATTATATCTAAGTGTTCTGGAAAACCACCTGCAAATGCTCTCTCAAGATGTAAGTTTAGCGTCAATAATGTCAGTTTGGTTTCAACACTATGGAGAGGCGCCGCATTATCATGGGAATGTATGAAATTTGAAATTTATTAGATGATTGGAGTATTAATTTTTGGATTAGACACGATGGTTCAGTTTAATGGCCAACTGAGCAGTCTACTGATGTCATAGCAATAGACTTTTTTATGGAGTCATGTTAAAGCCGAAGTTTAGAAAAAAGAATCAACAATCACGTCAAGACATAAAAACAAGAATAAAGCAAAATTTTCGAAATATTTCAGTAGAAACTTTTATTCGTAGTCTTGAAATGCAAGTGTAATAAGATTTCTGGTTGGAAACAATTGACGGCTCTGGTCCTATTTTTGTTATCCCGCGTCCAGATCTAACGAGCCGAGCCCGAGCCGAACCTGCTCCGCGGCAAATTCCAAAATAATATAGCCCACAGTCGTGCCAGGTCTACCGTTTTCATGGTGAGAGCTACCGCTCTACCGCAAGGCTATAAAATCTACCTAAAAAACGTTACGTTAAATATTTTCTTTATAATTTGTGAAAATGTAAATAAATCAATTACTCCTAATGAAAATTTGGATGCATTGTACTACCGTTGGCGTTTGGACGACCTTTTTTTCTTTCCTGAAGCGCGTTTTGGAAAACAGAACGAACTTAACTTTAGAAGTTCGAAAAACAGAAATTTGCCGACATTAAATTATCTACTGTTTTATTTTTACTATCTCCCGTTTCTTCATGTCTATTAATTTGCTTTCGAACTTCTTGACCTGGAACGCTGCCAGCCCATAATATGAGAGAAATTTTACCGTTAATGATGTTAATAAATTTCGTTATTTTGGTGATAGAATTAGCTACCCACGGCCACATGCGTTATCCGGCACGATCGCCTGACATTACTCCATTATACTTTTTTTGTGGGGTACTATCAAAGATGACATGGAAAATATCAAAACGTAGAGCAACTAAACCTAAATGTCCGGAAAGTACTCGGAAATTTGGACGGTCGTCAAATTTTTAAAGTATCGCACTCTGTAAAAAGACGCGTTTTTAAACGTATTAATCAGGAGCGGTAGTAGCAGTATTTTGATCACCTTCTGTAAACATCTGTATTTTATTTATAACATAATTTTTTATTATATTAACTATCTACAATCTGCCTGCTTGTTGGCATTAAGAAAATGTGTTGCTTGGTTTCCTTCACATGTAACAGGGTGCATTACAATAAACGACCTCTGGGTTTGTCTTCAATTTGATGATTATGGTAGGGCGTGGTTCTGATTATTCTGGCTGGAATCTATTGCAGATGTCGAATGGTGCTAGATTCTTGAGCCTCTTCTTCGGTTATTTTGGTGAAGTAGGTTGACTGTCAGTGGATTTGGGTGGCAACCTATTCGCTGATGGTATTTTTCAGCGAATCTCTGTATTTCTTCTCTGATGGTTGGGATATTTAGGTCCCCAAGCAGAGTGTCGTTTCTCACGTACCATGGGGCGCCTATCATGTATCGTAAGGTTTTTGATTGGAATCTTTGTAGTATTTCGATGTTGCTGTTGCTAGCTGTTCCCCATAGTTGGAATCCGTAGGGCCAGACTCGGTTCAGGATGGTGTTATAAATTAGGACTTTTCTTTCCAGGATTAATTCAGATTTCCTTCCTAAAAGCCATTACATTATTTTTAACTCTTAAGTCTAATTATTTTCTTTTTTTCTGTATATGAATTTTCCAGGTTAGTCGTCGGTCCAGGTCCATGCCCAGCTATTTTGCATGGTCTGTTGGTTTTAATTAGGGTGCTGTTTATTGTGATTTGGAGGACATTCCCCTCTCTTCATTGTTAACAGGACCTGGACGCACTTGCCCTCGTTTACTCGTATGCGCCACTTGTTTAGCCATTCTTCCATTTTGTTGATTTCTGTTTGCAGTTTTTGTGATGTGGTAATTGGGTTGTGGTCTGATATTAGTACCCTAACATGCCGCAAGATGGACTGCGTGATGGCATCCCCCGACTTCTGCCAACAATGGAGGAGACACTGACAAGTTACCCCCTGAGTGTCCCGCTGGCTGAGGAGTTCCAGTGCCGCATCTGTGCCCCAATACCAAAAAGGTACAAGAGGCACGGGGACCTCAGCAAGCACTTGCGACGCTACCACTTGTCCCGTCTGGTATTCCGGTGTCGGCGCTGCAGTGAAATCTTTGAGACACTGAAGAGCTGCAAAACGCACCCAAACACACTGCAGTGGCCACGTCTAGCCTTGACTCGTCCGCCACCACACACCATTACCAGCAGCTACCGAAGGAGCAGTCCAGGTAAAACGAAGCCGGATGCACAGAGGGACGAGAGAAACTGCGCAACGATTTCACCCACCACTGCCCTCAACATCGGCAACCCCAAACTATAATCAGCCATCCCCCACCAATGACTGATCTACAAACTAGCCGTGATATGGACACTGTCGACGCATGTCAAATAACCAACTCGCCAAAAGATCGACGAAAAGCCGCTAGAAGACAGATGGTCCCTCACGAGCCACAACCAGTACCTACACCACAATCTCTGCCAACAACATCAACAGAGAGGCAAAGGCCAATTGAAGTCTCACCCCAGGAACCACATGTGCCCGCTTTCACACTTGGTAGCCAACATACACCAACTGATAAACTAACTATGGACCCCATAACGCAGAACGACAGCCCCCCGGAAGCACACCCAACCACCACCAAACAACGCTTCTGGATTGACCGATTTACGCAGGTGCAAAATAACCCGGAATTTGAGGAAATTTTCATAGAGCTCATGAAGGAAGTCAAACCGGACGAGCTCCCTCGAGAAACCCCGCATCCAAGAAGGCACCAAGCAGGACAACAAATCCAATCAAACCGCCCCAGGCAAAACAATTATAACGCCCAGGATGCCTCAAGAATCCAGAAGCTATATCGCCAAAACCGCCAGCGTGCTTTCCGGGAGATTACCAACGCTGATTCACCGTTCTGCCAAATTCCGAGCAACGACCTGCACGCGCATTTCAAGCGGGTGTTTAGCATTGGCAAACAACAAACCGCAGCAATGCCAATGCTGACAAAACAATTACCGCCGGTGCTCGACGTGAATGACCGTGACCCGTTCAAAGCAGATTTTACACCTGCTGAAGTGTGGAAGCGACTCAGCCGTTGCAGCAACACTGCGCCCGGACCCGATGGTGTGAGATACCCAACTTGGAGGAAATTTGATGTAGGCGCCCACATCATAACGGCAGTCCTAAACTGCATCAAACGCCTACAATACACCCCGAAGGCATGGACAACTTCGCTGACTATCCTAATCCACAAAAAGGGTAGTCGCAGCGAAGTAACAAACTGGCGGCCTATATCACTATCAAACACAATATCCAAGATCCACACATCGGTGTTAGCTGAGAGACTAGGCGCATGGGCAACTAGAAACAACAGATTGGGCGAGAGCCAGAAGGGATTTCTACGGATGGATGGATGCGCTGAACATAACTTTGTTCTGCAATCCATAATTGCCGACGCAAGGAGGAGCCGAAAACAGTGCTGCGTGGCCTGGCTGGACCTTGCGAACGCATTTGGTTCTATACCCCATCCAACTATATTCCAGGCACTGCAATGGGCCGGCCTTCATGAAGACTCGATAAACGTTATCCGACGTTTATACATGAAGAATTCAACTTCGATCAGAAGCAACACTGGCCCAACTCCTGCCATTGACATTAAGGCCGGAGTAAAGCAGGGATGCCCATTGTCACCTATAATATTCAATCTGGCGATCGAACCAATCGTACACACCATCACAGCCCTTGGGGGCGGGTACAACCTGGTTGGGTGCGAGATTAACTCACTGGCATACGCTGACGACATGGCCATAGTCGCTAAAAGTCCACTAGATCTCCAGCGACTGCTAGACTCAACAGCAGAAATGGCAGAATGGGCAGGTTTATCTTTCAACATTAAAAAATGCGCGACCCTGCACATTGACGGTCGACGCAAACAAGCCATCACAACACCATTCCACATTCAAGGCGGTGAGCCAGAAATCTTGGGGGAGCACGATGTCTACGAACATCTGGGAGTTCCCACGGGCTACCACGTAGCGAACTCCGCAGAAAAAGTGCTCCAAGCAATGAGGCAAGACTTGGAGAAAGTCAACAACTCTCTGCTGGCACCATGGCAAAAATGTGACGCCATCAACACTTTTGTGCTTCCATGCCTCTCCTTCCACCTGAAGAATGGAGTAGTACCAAAGAGCGAACTCTCCAAATTTGACAGGGAGTTGAAAATCGCCGCAAAAAAATGGCTGAACCTGCCCAAACGAGCCAGCGTGGAACCCCTCTACATGAGCTGCAAAATGGGGGGGGTCAACCTCATGCCGGTGAGTCAAATGGCCGATATCTGCCAAATGGTGCACGGGGCAAGACTGCTGGACTCGGTGGCAGTAGGAAACCTGGCCAGATCACTGCTGCAACGGTCTGCAGATCAACGCCTCCCAAGACATGCCACCAACAGCGAGCTGGCCAACTATCTTAATGGGTCTATGGCCGGAGACTTCAAGAACGAACCAATCGACATCACCAACACCTTCACTCGGCTTAGGACTGCCACAACCCGCTTTAGGAGGAGGCACCCTTATGTCGAGTGGATCTCGGTTGACGGCGGGCTGAGGGTGAGCATAAACAAGTCAGCAGTTAACACCAAAGACGTGGAGGCTTCCTTGAAAAATGTCACCAGGGAGGCTTACCGACAACAACTCCTGGCCAAGCCCGATCAGGGCAAAGTTTACCAGGTGACGTCGGCCGCAACCGCATCTAACCATTTTTTGCGGGGCGGAGACTTCACCAGGTTCGCCGAATGGCGCTTTGTCCACAGGGCAAGACTAGACTGCGTCCCACTCAATGGAGCCCGGAGGCATGGAAATGGTGACAAGAGGTGCCGGAGGTGTGGACATGCCAATGAGACCCTGCCACATGTCCTCAACCACTGCAAACCGCACTTCGTTGCCATGACCAAGCGACACAACGCTGTGCTGGAAAGATTGACCAAGGCATTTAAACCACCTAACAACACAGTGGTCAAGGTCAACAGCACGGTGCCCGGCTTCGCTGACGGACTGCGGCCCGACCTGCTGATTGTGAACAACGACATCAAAACAATGACCCTAGTGGACGGTCGCGATCTCATTCGAGAACCGATACCAGGCTTTCGAGGCCACCAGGGCGGAGAAGTTGCGGAATAACAAACACCATCGCCGAACGACTTCGCCGCCAGGGATACGACGTCCACATAGATGCATTTATCATCGGCTCTCTCGGAGGCTGGGACCCAGCAAACGAGAGGACGCTGAGGCCGCCTGGGGCTGGGAAGACGCTACTGCCACCTGATGCGACGACTCATGTGCACGGACACCATCCGCTGGAGTCGGGACATCTACGTGGAGCACGTTACCGGCAACCGCCAGTACCAGGAGGCAAATTGAGGCGATCCATCCTCTAATGTAAATCTGCATCTACCCAACACAGAACTTGGCACTGGCTGCCTTTTCTACCATATTCCCGATACACCCTTTCTCTCTTGTAAAAAAAGCATTCGCTAATAAAAATTTATACCTATATAATCAGCGAGTGTGGCTGTTGACATTTTCATCCTGTGGTAGGCCGGCTGTGTATATAGTATAGAGGAATGGACCAAGAACAGTTCCTTGTAGTACCATGGATTCTATTTTGAAACTTGACGAGAGTTTATCATTGATTTTTACCTGAGCCGTTCGGTTATTTAGATATTATTTTTCGTTTATTAGTTCGGTTATTTAGATATATAGAGGTTATTTAGATAGTTTATTTTGTATAATAGCCCAGTGTGCCAAACTTTATCCAATGCTTGGCGAACATCAATAAAGAATGCAGTGCAGTACGCTTTTTCTTTCTAAACGTTTGCCTATTTCGTTAACAATCCTATGAATTTGTTCTATTGTCGAGTGATTGTTTCGAAATCCAAATGGTTGGTTTTGGATCAGTTTGATATTTTATTCCTTTCCTTTGAGTTTTGTTATTAGTAGCTTTTCAAATACTTTAGATAATATCGGAAGGATGCTAAGGGGTCGATACGAATCCGGTTGTTCACTTGGTTTTCAGGTTTCAAGATCATTATTATTTGTGCAGCTTTCCATTGCTCTGGAAAACAGTTGGTTCTGAGAATTGCATTAAATATTGAGTTGATTGAGTAAGTTAGAATTTTTGCCCCTAACGTTTTCTGCATTTTAGACACATAATTATACTTTTAACTTCGCTCGGTTTGGATGGTTTTATTGGTTTGTTCGTTGGTAGTGGTACAGATAGAAACGATGTTATTTGGTTTTCCCATACTTTTTCTGCTGTTGATGGGTAAAGTTGATATGTATTTGCCAGATGGTGTGTAAATACTTGGAATTGTTCGGCGTCGCTTTTCGCCCAGCTAAATGCAGTTTTAATAGGCGGATTGGTGGCTATTGGCCTCTTTAATGTTTTAGTTATCTTCCATAGGACGTAATCGTTTGGCATAGATGCCACGCTTCTAAAGAACGTCTGAAACTCTTCGTTTTTGTGCTCTTTGATGGTGTCTTTTAGTTCTTTTGTTAGCTTATTCAGTTTAGCTTTATCTTCAGGTCTTCTTGAGTTATGCCATGCTGGTCTAGGCTTCCTTTTTTCCTTTACTTTGTTAAGGATTTCCATAGGGTATAAGTATTCGTGATTAGATTTTATTAAATCCGGAGTTGCTATTCACGTTGTTCTGTGGATTTGCATAGTTGATGTTTCTATTGCTTGTTGAGGTCGATGTTTTGTTCTATGTGCTGACTAAATGATATCCAGTTGGTTTTATGGTTGTAGAGCCGAGATTGAAACTTCTTGATTAATATTTTTGAGCTAACAAGCAGTTCTACGATAGAGTGTAGGGTTGAACGTGGTAGTACTTTGTGTTTATCCCTGTCGTTGCGAAAAAATCTAGTAGGTCCAGTATTTTTTGTGGGTCCATAGGTCAATATGTAGGTTGGCCTTTGGATATTGGGTTGACATTTTCGTTCGTAATTTAATTATGGAGTGCTCTTCCTCTGGTTGTTATTAATCTGGATCCCCATGAAGTATGTTTAGCATTGTAGTCGCTTCCGCCGATGAATTTCGGTCCTAGTGTTTTGAAGGAGTTGTCCAGAATATCGTGGTTGAGAATGTGTCTCGGAGGGTAGTAGATTGCTGATATGATTTGCCCCATTGTTGTTTCGACAATCACAGCAGTCCCTTGTAGATAATCATGTTGGAACTTTTCAGATTCGTAATGCTTAATGGCATTTTTTATTATTATTACTGTTCCTCCATGGGCAGTTACGTCTGGATGTTTTGTGTCGTATGTGATGCATCCGGACACTTTGAAGTACGATTTGTTTGTAAAGTGTGATTCGGTGATAAGAAGAATATCAATATTGTTGGTCTTTAGGAAGACTTCTACTTCTTGTCGATGTTGGCATTCCAGAGTGCTATGTGTAGGGTATTACGGTCCGTTGGAGATTTTTGTCAATAGCGTGGTTAGTAGATTGAGCAAGGTGGATCACCTTGATTGATTGTTAAACTTGCTTGATTAGTGTGTTTTCGAGTCTATTGAATGCCTGGGCGATGTTTTCTGCATTCGCAGTATTGTGGGCTGGAGGAGTTTCCTTTATTATTTGTGCATAGTTTCGAGGGTCGTTTTCAGTTGTTGAAAGTCTTCTATTAGTGGGGTTCTGGGATGGTAGTTGATGATCATTGGGTTCTGGGTTGATAGTGCTAGTTTCTTTAATGTTAAGTGTTGGATTTTCGTCTTTTGTTGTGTCATTTTTGCTTTTCTGTATCTCTTTATTGACTGGACATCATTTGTAGGTTGCTGGGTGTTGCGCGCTAAAAAGGACGCATGTTGCGAGTGTGTCTCTGCTCTTCTTGCGTTATTGGTGTACTTCTTAATTAAATCTTTTGTCTCAAGACTATATGTTCCGACAGGCAGGATGCATGTGTTAAAGGGCTTTCGTTGAAGGTTTATAGGGATGTCAGGGTTTTTAACTATTTGACTCAGTTTTCCAAATGCCATCCATGTCAGGCGTATTCTTCGCTTTATATCTCCTGTTTGGTTTTCCTTTCCTATTTCAATCAGATGACCAAGATATGTATATTCGTCAACGATATCCAAAGTTATGCCTGTTATTCTTTTATTTTCCTAAGTCCTGCTCATTATTTTTGTTTTTGATAAATTCATTCTTAGTCCGACGTTATTTGCAGCTTCATTTAGTTGTTCTAGCATCTTCCTAAGCTCCTGCATGTCTGAAGTAACAAGCACTATGTCATCGACAAAGCGTAAATGGTTTCAAAAGGTACCATCAACGTTTACTCCTTTATTTTCCCACGGTAGCTTTTTAAAAACGTCTTCCAAGGCCAACGTAAAAAGTTTTGGGGATATAAGGATCGCCCTGGCGAACTTCCCTGTTAATTGGAATGTTTTCGGTTCTCAGGTCTTCCGTAATTTTTACACGGAGAGTAGCGCTTCTGTATATATTCTTAAGAAGGGTAGAATATTTTGAGTCAATCCTAGCTCAATCCATCGCACGCAGGACCGCCCTTATTTCAACGGAATCAAATGCCTTATGAAAGTCTATAAAGGCGAAATGAATTGGAATATTATACTCCGTTGTCTTCTCTATTAACATTTGAATGGTCTGCAAGTGATCCACAGTGCTGTATCCTTTTCGAAATGCTGCCTGCTCCACTGGTTGATTGGCATCTAATTTACTTGTTAGTCGGATTGTAAGGGATCCTTGTTAGTAGTTTATAAAGGTGAGACAGAAGGCTGTTAGGTCGATCATTTTCAATGTCGGTGATGTCGCCATTTTTAAAAAGCAGAACCTCCGCGTTGTGCCATGTTTCAGGGATGTTGCTTTCAGATAAACATTTAATAAACAACACCTGTAGAATTTGTTCCATGAAGTATCCGCCCATTTTCAGCATTTCACAGCTTACTCTGTCTTCACCAGGCGATTTACGGTTTTTCATTTGTCCTAGTGCCAACCTTATTTCCTCTTTGGTTATATCAGGAGTTTCTTCTGAACCTACATTGCAAATGGTAACTTTCTGAACATTAGGATCCAGCATAACGGAGGTGTACAAATGAGAATAAAAGATTTCCAGATGTTTAGAGATTTCGTCTCTTCCAGTCAACATACAGTCATATTCATCCTTCATTTTCTTCTAAGAAATGGAAAAAGAATTCTGCTTTTTCCATGTCTTGATCTAAGAACTTTCATGTTAGATTTATCCTCAATTACGGTTTGAATTGTTCTGGTATTATAGGATCATACATCTCCCCTCACTGTCCTCTGTATCCCCCCGTTGAAGTCTTGGTATTCTGCTGCATCTCTGGATGTTGTGTTCCGTTCTTTTATAAGTTTTAGTGTGCTTGGCGTTAACTAATTGTCTCTTGGTATTTTAACTCTGGAACAAATGTTCCAATTTATTGTGTAAATGTCTTTGCTTATTTTCTCGGTGACATGATTCGAGTTCATTCTCTCTATGCTGACAGTGGGGTTAAATTTCTTCTCCAATTCTTTCTGAAAGGCCTCTTTATGGATGATTATTTCGCTTGCAGTTGAAAATTGGCTTATTGACAAGTTTTGCTCTTTCAATTCGCAGGTTTAGGGAAATTGTAGCTCTAATCAACCGGTGGTTGCTTCCAGTAACAAACCGATTTAAAACTGTTACATCAGTACAGATATTCCTCTTATTGCAGATAATGTAATCAATCTTGCTCTTTATTGTACCACTTGGATTTCTCCATGTCGATCTCCTTTGTTTGGAAATTAGGTAATTATTCGTTTGAATTCGCTTGCTTGTTGTCAACGTAAAATTAGCCAACTCTTTTATAATTTAACTTTTCTGTTATCTAACGGTATCTTTTAGTTTTCGATACCCCACTGTCGAATTTGACCCACCTTGTATATCTTTAAAAAGTCAACATTCTGTCTAGCTTGTTAATGACACCTTAGAATTGATGAATACGAAAAACTCTGTGGTTTGCTATTAATCACAAACAAAAACAAAAAATCTATTAATTTAAGCTGTCAGGACTCGTAGACTAATTTTCCTGATTTATGTATTTTTGATCAAAACCGTAGACAAACCAGTATAATCAAATGATAAAATTATATACATACTAACCTGGTTTATATGACGAATTTCTTTTAGAGTATGTCGCTTTTCTCGCACACTTTAGTATTCTCTGCGAGCGTAGCAAACAAACAGAACCGTTTCGTTTCAGTTTTTTTTTCAGTTCATTCAAAGTAGAACTTCTAAAATGCAAGCAATTATATTACAATTCCTTTTTGTAGTGAATCAGTTTGATTTTTCTAGTGGAAAGCTTCACAGTGCAGCTCCTGACAATTGTTTGGTGTTTGATAGCAGTAGGGTTTTCACAAACGAACGGTTTCCGCCTACATTTATGCATGTTACTAGACTGAAATATCCAGAAGAATCGACAAACCATTCAGGTTTTTACGACGTACACAGATCCTTTCAAACAACAAGTTCGTCTAACTTAGTTGAAATAACAGACCAAGAAGTAGAAAGGCAAAGTGGGTTTATTCAAAATGATATTCAAGATGTTGAAGTTGTAAACATTACACTAAATGGAAAATGGCCTCGACATGAGCAAACTTCAATATATGATAAACATGTAGTCCAAATATTTATTGGACATGATTTTAGAGTGTTTTTTGATTACTTTGTTCCAGCCAATATGATTAAGGTCAGCCGCCTGGCTAGAACGTGGCATGTTTTATATTTTACTTCAAAGCAAACGAGTATGGTAAAAGTGGCAAAATTTCTCTTCTATATCTGGAAGCAATTTGGTATTTTAAATGTTATTGCCCAAATACCGTGCTCTCCAAAGTACAAGGAAGCTGTGGCGGTTTATAAGCCTTTTATGGTTAACTCTAAACAACAATATGGGCAAGTTGAAATTTATTCCATTGCAAGCGCTTTGAAAAATCCATATACTCTCAGCAATACTGCTAGCAAATTGAACGGATATCCGCTGAAAGTGTCCATATTTAAACGTTACCCCTACAGCTATTAACATTTGCCATACGTATTGCATGACTACAAAATTTACAAGAACATTCGCCACACCTCTACATTCTATGGACTAGATGGTGTTGTATTGTCGGAGATATCTGCAGCCGTTGAATTTTGCAATAACAATTGCAATGGGTCCCGAAAATCATACTACGGTTATGTAGCCAGCAACGGAAGTATTATCGGATCCTTGGGACAAGCTGTTCAAAACGTTATAGATTTGCAAGCGAACGCAAGATATTTTATGAACGACGACATTTCGTCAGTGGAATACACGTCTTTTTTCATGTTCGATTATATGTGTATTCTAGTCGCCAAATCGGAAACTATTCCCAAATGGCTGGAAATCGTTTACATTTTCCTGACAAAGGCAAATATTGTCGCTATGGCGGTATGGATGGTTTCCTGTTATTTCAATGTAATGACTCGAGCATCAATTGTGGTTTCCAAGCAAGAAGCTATTATGGAAATGTATTGCGCAGCGATAGGACATCCCCAAAAAGCTCTGATCGTCTTCCACCCCAAGATGAGTAGGAGAATTTTCATTACAACCTGCTTGGTTTTCTCCATGATTTCCATTCCGCTCCTTACTGCAAAATTGTTTAAAACCTTAACATCAGTCAGTTCGTGGCCTGATATCAACTCGCTAGAAGAATTACTGCAAAGCGGTTTGTATATAAAGTCGTCCCTAAATCCGTTTTCTTTCTAATTCAATGCAGTATATGAGAAATTGTCGCAAAGAGTCGACACAAATTGGCTAAATACAACCGCTATAGAATTAGTGGCTCAATCTAAACAATGGGCTGCTTTAGAACGAGTGAAGGATGCAAAATTGCAAATAGCTTCACGCTATATTGACGGTAAGGGGATTCCGCTTTTGCACATTATACCCGAGTATGTTGCTAAGCACTACATGGGCTACATTGTTCCTGCAGGATCACCATATCTGCTCCTAATCAACAACGTAGTGACACGATTCAGTGAAGCGGGTTTGTTGGAAAAATGGTACAAAGACTTTGAAGACGCTTTTGTGGCTGAAGCTCGGATGCATAAGGGAGAACAGCTATTAGAAGATTCGTCGAGATACAAACCTTTTAATTTGATAGATCTGCAAAGTGTTTTTTATATGTTGTGTTGCGGATATTTGATATCATTAGTTGTGTTTCTTGTCGAAATAATTTTCTCATCGCAAAATCCTGGATTGAAACGAATGCTCAACATTTAATTGATTGAATTTAATGAAAACTAACTACCCCAAAGATTGCTTCCTGGTAGTTTAATTTAGAGAATAAAAGTTCGCATGGAATTTCCCAACTTTAGTCTCAGTTCAGTTTTATGAATCTGTAGTCATGAAACTTTTTTCACACCCAATTTACTTTGGAAATATTTCTGTTATTTAGTAGTAATGAAATAATAGAAACCCCTGCTTTTATTATTATTAGAGATTATTAGGAGATTGTTAAAATAACGTTTGTATTTATTTGTTGGGTTGCTGGAAAGCAAATGTGGATTATTGTTTGTTTTTCCGGCACTTAAAAGTCACAGCAAATGCTGGTATAAATTACCCGACAAGTGATAAACGACGTTATAAAATCACATCATTGCCTCCTTATCTATAATACGCTATCCTTGTAGTCAATTTCCTGGCGTTCTTGGCAGCAAGTCAATTTGTAAAATATAAGTGCAGGTCTTTTCTCTAAAGTCGAGGTAAATTATCTCCTTGTTGGTTATTTTGCTAAAATGTCTGTATTATCTAATGTATATAATAGTATATTTTCAGGGCATAATAAAATACTTAATGCATATTAATTTAAAGGTGGGTCAACTTAACATCGAATTTTTTGTCGATAAGAATTAGGAAGTGTTCTCTTACGCCCCCCAACCACAGCTGGTATTCCGGCGCTCTGATTTATGTGAGACATCCATTGAGCTATTTACTCACTAAAACCCTTTCCTCGCCTTGAAAGTAGCATCCAGCCATGTACTGTGGATTTCTATTCTATTGTGCCCTCATATTTTCCACTCCTTCATTACCTTTGTATATTTATTATACCGCTAGAGGGGAATTGAAATCAGGAAAAGCTCCAAGTTTGGACGTAATGCACGTTGAACACTTTATTCATCAGATAGATAGATAGATAAAAATTTATTGAACATTCCCATTAATAAAATTCACAAACAAAGTTAACAAACATAACTCCCATGTCTAGCCAGATGTTCGGCCGGTTGCTCTTTGCCCATGATCTAAATAGGCGCGCTAAGTCGTCCATTACCTGGGCAGTGCCCTAACATGGACATTCCCGAGCTAGCCATACGCACGACAACGTCAGGAGATAGTCTTGAAATGGCGGTTTTGGTTTTATTCGAGGGGCATTCATTAAGGAAAAAAGGTCTTCCTGAAGGGAAGCCAAAAACCCCTTTTGCTTCGACCTTTAAGTTTGATACTGTCAGCCGTGGCGTTAACCGCCGGCAGTTTCAACTAAATGACCAAATCCATCCGCCCCCGCCCCGATCGGTGCAAGAACCAGCCAACACCAGCCAGAACGAGGCAGGACGAACCCGTCAAGTCACGTCATGTTGGATTTGTGCGTTTTCAGCCTGCTAGAAACGACTGTCTGCAACTGGCAGGCAATGTTTGTTTGTCGTCACGTACTGTCAGGGACAAATCCTCATAAAATATGGGAAGTCGCTTATACAGGGGACCATGGGTTGGGCGATCGTTTGCTCTTACTTGGGTGATATTTCGCGTGAGGACTGAGCCTTGCACTCCGCTATGATAAAATTTTTCAGCGATGGTATCTATATAGTCGGCTATATAGGCCATCCCTGTAGCTTCGTGCATTTCGGTTATTCTGGTGTATCTGTCAGCCGATAGAACGCCTCTTAGGAACCTATTTTGGGTCCCTTGAACACGTCGTCTCGTGGAATCGCAGACAGAGTGCCAGACAGGGGAGCCGTAGGTCAGTATGGGCCTTATAGTGGAGGTGTAGAGCAGAAGTTATTTCGAGGTGATAGGAAAGAATTTGGCGCCAGAAGAGAGTACAACTTTCTTCGGGCCATGAAAGTCTTTTGTACAGCATAGTCAACATGCTTATTGAAATGGAGTCGGGGCGTCTAGATTGAATCCCAGGTATTTCACCTCTTTTGTTGGTTTGATAGGAGTATTTTGGACCACGAGTGGTGATAAGATTTTATTGTTAGTGAATTTGCGCGAAAAGATAATAAGTTCCGTCTTCCTGGGATTCACTTTAAGTTTCCATTTGTCAAAATACGGCGTCAATAAACTCAGGTGATGTGCAATGCGAGATTTAGCAGCCTGAGCATAAAAAGACGATGCGTAGATAGCCGTATCATCAGCGTATAGTGCTATTTTTGTAGTGGGAAGTTTTGGAATGTCTGCTGTGTATAATGTATACAGCAGCGGCGAAATCACTGTTCCTTGTGGTACTCCTGCCGCGATGCGTCTTTTGGCGGAAGTGGAATTCTCCACTTTCACCTGGATGGAACGGTTTTTTAGGTAAGACGCTATCAGGGAAACTAGGTAGAGTGGCAGTGAATGCACGGCAAACAACTTGTACAGCAGGCCTGTGTGCCAGACTGTGTCAAAGGCCCTTTGCATGTCGAGAAGCAGCATAACCGTACTTTGAAGCTTATTAAATGCTGCATAGGCATGCGTTGCGATCCTAGCAGTCTGCAGCGTTGTGTTGTGTCTTGGTCGAAAGCCAAACTGCTCATCCGGGATTAAACTTCGAAGCTCGGCTGCTGCCTGTAATCTCGAATGGATGACCTTCTCGGTTAATTTGCCGAGGGTGTTCAAGAGGGAAATTGGCCTATAAGAGGCGGGTTCGGTCGGGTTTTTGCCCGGCTTTAAGATGGGGATTATTACAGCGTTTTTCCAGTCCTGTGGGAAGTGCTGCAATTTAAGGACTGCGTTGACTATTTGTACTATTAGCACAATAGTTTTCCGCGGTAAGTTTTTGAGGAGTAGATAAGGGATGCCGTCTGGCCCGGGGGCTTTTCGGCTAGGGAGGCGCCGAAGACACGATTGTATCTCCGACGGGGTATTCATCAGAGGAGTGACAAACTGACTACAAAAATGATTGACCAACGCTCTGCGAAATGGAATCCTCCTGCGAGAATTCTTCTTCTTCGTCGACCTTGTGCATTCCGGATCTTGGCTATGATCATGGCAATGAAAAACAGTTGAATGTAAGTCACGCCAAAGTAATTCCGTAATTTGGCGAGCCAAAAAATGCTCCTTCTACCTGTTCCCCTTCTTCCTTCCAATTTACCTTAGAGCAACAGTTGTAAATACTCAAATTTGCGTTGTTTTATGGTATTCATGAGGGTTAGTTGGCGGTTCATGCTTCGAAGGACCTCTTTGTTGGTGACTCGACCAACCCAGGAAATTCTTAACAGGTCTTCAACAGATCCATAGTTCAAAACTATTGATCCTTTTTTATGTTGCTTCGGACACTATAGAACAATACGGAGAAAACATGGAATTTTATCATTCTCTTCTTGAGCGTCATGCGGAGAGTTCGAAAGCATAGAAAATGCTTCATTTGTGTCAACACTGTTCTGGCCTTTTCTATTCTACACTTTATTTCTTTGGAGTGGTCCCACTATTCATTGAGGTTACAACCAAGGTAAGTAAAACTACCCACTCTCTCGATAGCTTCGTTTTTATAATACAGCACATCGCGTTGATTAGGGAACTGAATTAGAACCATGTATTTGGTCTTCTTAAAATTCAGTTCCTACCCGTATTGTTCGCTTGTCTGTGTAACTCTGTTGGTAAGTTCTTGTAGCCCCTTCAAGTTCTCGGTTAATAAAACTATGTCATCGACATATCTGATAATGTTGATTAACTTACCATTCATCTTATCGCCGTCTGTGGTGTTTTCTAGTGCCCTCCTAAATATTTCCTCCGAGTAGGAAGTAACGAACCAAAAATTTAATAAAGTAAAGCGCGTAAACAATGCCGTACTTTAAGGATTGATCCTGGCCCCATCCTCCCGTTCAATATATACATAGTTGAATTTGTATATGCTGATGACCTCGCCATTGCAACCCAAAGCGTCAGCTATACCAAATTTGAAGTCCTCCTGTCGCCTAACTCGAGCAGAACAGAATCCGGCTTATTTCGCCTAAAAAGCAAGCAGGCCTCCTAAACAAGCAATCTCTCAAATGAAACAATTCTACCCTTAAATACTAATCTTTAGTCTCTTGGCATGATACTGGATCGGACGCTTACTTATAAAGTGAGTGCCAGAAGTAATGTCTAATTTTATTTAAAATTCAGCGATTTGCTGTTTGGAAAAAAAGCTCGGACCCGTAAGTTCTTATTTTTAAATGAAGTTTTTATTATTGTTTTATTTACACAAGATGAACCAAAAATAAATTACGAGAATCAACTTTTTTGTTGACAGAAATTCTCTGCATTGTTGTGTTTCGTGATAAAATAGAAGCTAAATTCAGGACTACAGAAATTTGATAAAAATCGGCGCTATTAATTATTGATTGGTCCAATCGGACATTTGTCGGTAACTTTGAGTTTAGATATAGCACATATTACCTAAATGATACTTAGAATTCAATAGAGAATTTAAAATTGAATTGAAAAAGCAGGTGCTTCGATTGGAAAAAAATTAAATGGTGGTCGTAACTTAATTTTGAAGCACCCGGAATAATTATTTATTTATCGTATGACCTCATCACAGGTAAGTATAAATACAAAGAATTGTGTATATAAATAAATAATAAATAACAATGTCAGTAAATTAAGTTCTACAAACAAACATCAAAGTTACAAATATATTTTATTGATTCTTTTGTCGCAACCAAGAAATCGGTTGGGTCGCCACTGTAGGATCTAATCGGACACTCCTCCACCAGGTGTACAACAGTCTGCCTTTCAGTGCCACAATCACAATTTGGGGAGGATATTTTTCCCCATCTGAAGAGTGAATCGGCGCATCTGCCACAGTTCGTTCTTATTCTGTTAAGTGTTGTCCAGATTCGTCTTGGTCGGTCGAAACCCTTTGGCTTGCCTGTCACACACGGCATACTCCAGTTGGTAGGTGCTGCATTCTTTATCCAGTCTTCTCTCCAGTGCTCGGTTATATTAAAGTTATTCTCGATTAGAAATTTTGCAGTTTTTAGAGGGGGGTTTCTTGAGCGAAGCCTATTTATGTCCCTGTCAGCAGTTTCAGCGTGGGAGCGGAGCACAGGGTCGGCGTTAATTTTTCTCTCTTCTGTAATAAGAGCATGCTCTCGACGGGTGTGTGGGGGAGCTATGTGACTCAGCACAGGCAGTGAATAAGTGGGAGTTGGTTTCATTGATCCACACCGGGCGCAGTACTTCGCGACCGGGTACACCAAACATACTGCTGTCGATCATAGTGTGGACGCTGAGGAACCCTATATGGTGCCTCACAGCTTTTGCATAATGTTATTTCGGATTCTGAGCTTTGCAGTGGTTTTCATTATATCTTCTTTAAAGCTTTGTGTTCTGTCGAGGGTAATACCTAGGTATTTTGGGTGATTGTTGTGGCTGAGAAATCTGTATTTAACGTATATGTTAAGTTGGTAGTTGGCCATCCTGTTGTTTAAGTGGAAGCACGATGCTTCCATGAATCTAACCTACGCTTTGTTCAAGGTTGCCAGAGAAAGCAGGCCAGTTAGCTCTCCTGAAGTTTCATATGCGGCGTGGGAACGATCTTATGACTAGGGTGTTAGTACCCATTTTGATCAAAACGAGGTGGTGTTGGCTGTGACCGAAGTCGGGCATGACCCTTCTGGATGCTGAAATGGGCTGGTCCCTGTTGTCAGTGGTAACGAAACAAAGGTCGGGATCCCTCTTTCTCCTCTCTGCTGCAGATCGGAAAGGACCTCTGTCATTTGCGTCGAATAGAATGTGAACTCTATGTTATTTTCACGGTATTTCCACATCTCATGGTGGCTGTTGAAATCCCCCAAGTATATTGCTGGATTTTCGCAGAGGTTAACAACATGGTAAGGCCAGGATATAACAGGAGGTTTGTAGATGTTAGCTACTGTGATACCGCCAATTTTAACGGTCACCTCATGGATGCTGTTCTCGGTGGAAGTGGAAAATAGGGAAGCATTTTCTATGTCTGTGCGTACATATGTTGCCACACCGTAAGCTCTATCATAGGTTGCGGCCAGTAGATCTAAGCCTTGGATTTTTGCTCTTGTACTCAACTGCGCTTGACTTTCTGTATGCGTTTCTAGGATCGCGACTAGATCAATATCGTTTTCTTTTAAAATTCTGTGCAGAGCTTGGCATTTTGCTCTGCTTATGCCTTCTATATTACAGTGGCAAACTCGTATACTTGGACCAAGCTCTTTTGTCAGTTGGTCCTTATAAGGTCCGTTTATTGGTGGTGTCATTATACCTCTCTTTGGCGCCTGTGATTTTCTTGCTAGGAGATCTAGAGATTATCTGAAGATTGTCTGAAGATTGTCTGAAGATTGTCTGGCGTCTCTTACAACAACAAACGTAAATAAAATTGAAACAATTGAAGATGGGTATAGGACATGCTATACCAAATTTATTACAAGCTTCTGGTAGGATCGAAAAATGACATAAAACTGGTAGGTTTGCATTTGAAAATCAAAAGTGTGACGCAATGATAGTCAGCAAGATGTTCCCTTAAAAATCAAAGTTGACGTGTTCGAGCGTTTTTTTTCTAAATCTACCAGAAGAGTCATAAATAGGGGTGCGACCTTTTCGTTGGCCCACCCTGTATATAATGCAATGTACACACTGCAAAGGTGGACAAGGAACTAAATGAATAAATTGCAAACAAATTTAATGAATATTGGGCAACAGATGGAACAGATAAAAACGCCAAATCTTTACGACATTAAGAAATGGTATTCAAACTCCTCAATGTCTTTAACTCCAACTAAAGAAAATATTTTAATAAAACATATTCAATCTTAAAGGTTCGTAATTTCATAATCAATAAATTAGGAAATATGTTTTCGATTAATAATTCTGTCTTAATATAATACATTTTTGCTTCTAAACTCGACTATACAGTGTGTCCAGTATAAAATGATGTACATGGGGATATTGGAAACCGTTAGAGTTACAGGGTGGACCAAATGGGGAAAAAGTTGCGCAATCAAGTGCCTATAAATAATCTATCATCAACTTCTTCGAACTCGGAATAGCAACGCATATACAGCGAAAAAAAGAAAAAAGTGCGTTTTATAAAATCCTTTATATCGTGTTTATTATAAAAGATACAATAACGAAATTTTCAGGGTGGTGGTAAGAAATGAGCGTGAATTTGAAAATAAAGTAAAAAATAATCTAGGCCCACTATGTTCAATGAGGCCGAAGTCAACTTTTGTTTTTCTTATGGGCGCCATATTGAATTTCTGCACTTTTAAATTCCCCTTTCAATATGCTCTTCACCCATGTATAACATGTTTATGTTCGATCTAGATAAATAATTAAAACTAACAAATTACGATTTAATGTAGTAGGCATTGATATTTCTATTAATTATTACTTTAAATTATTAATGATCATACTTCGAACACTGCAAAAGAACAAGAAACATTTTAGGATTAAAGTAGGTGTTCAAATAAGCCACCGTTTTCTCGCACGCACAACGTACATCGTCTCATTACTGCTTCACAGGATTTTCTGATCACTTCTGGGGTAATTCTGTTAACAGCATTGCCCCATGCAAAAAAATCACGCGGTGTTATGTCAGGGGATCTCGCAGGCCATCTTACTGGTCCCAGGTTGCCTATCCACTTGTTGGGAAATTCGTGATTTAAAAATTCTGTGATAATACGTGCATTATGTGGCGGCGCGCCGTCTTGTTGGAAATACAAGTTTTGCAGGGTAGCTACTGGAACATCCATAAGTGCTTGCGCTACGTTAGTTTGTAAGAGGTTCAAATATCTCTCGGAATTTAAGTTATCATTAAAAAAATGGTCCAATCACGTGGGTACCCACAATACCTAACCAGACGTTAAATCCAAACCTAACTTGGTGCCTAACTTGACGAACTAGCCGTGGATTTTCATCGGACCAAAAAACGGTATTTTTACGATTAAAGAGTCCACATTTAGTAAATTGGCTCTCATCTGACCAAAGGACTTTTAAGGAAAAGTTTGGTATCTCGTTATTTCTTTGTATAAACCACTGACAAAATGCCATTCTTCTAATCGCATCGCCATTCTGGAGTCCCTGGCAGGACCGATCACGATAGGGGTGATATTTATAACGCTTTATAATACTATTCGCCGTTGACCGCGCAACACCTGTTGGGGCTTCAATTTGTTGTAAAGACGTACGAGGTGTCTCAACCACGCTTTGCATTACCAAATTTTCTTTATTTTCGTCTGGAAGTTTGTTTTTCTTTACCTTAGCAAAACTCTCGTAAGCTACAAGGTTGTCTTTCAGACGCCTAAACATAGTTCTACCAGGTTGTCGCCTTTCTGGATATTTATTTAAATACATTTCTTCAGCTTTTGCTTCATTTCGACGACAGAGAATAAAACACTCCAACATATCGTATTTTTCATAATTTGAAAAGTGATTCATTTTGAAACACACAATTAATTACAAACACTTGACAATAAATTCTACTTTGACAGTTACCTAGGTAATTAAAACAGACAACAAACGTCACTATGGGGAAATTGAAGAGAAATATCAATGCCTACTACCATAAAATCTTAATTTTGTTAATTTTAATTATTTATCTTGACCGAACATAAACATGTTATACATGGTTGAAGAGCGTATTTAAAGGGGAATCTAAAAATGCAGAAATTCAATATGGCGCCCATAAGAAAAACTTCGGCCTCATTGAACATAGTGGGCCTAGATTATTTTTTACTTTATTTTCAAATTCACGCTCATTTCTTACCACCACCCTGAAAATTTCGTTATTGTATCTTTTATAATAAACACGATATAAAGGATTTTATAAAACGCACTTTTTTCTTTTTTTCGCTGTATATGCGTTGCTATTCCGAGTTCGAAGAAGTTGATGATAGATTATTTATAGGCACTTGATTGCGCAACTTTTTCCCCATTTGGTCCACCCTGTAACTCTAACGGTTTCCAATATCCCCATGTACATCATTTTAAACTGGACACACTGTATATATATACGGATATATCGACTATCCGATTTTACTACCTCTTGCATCTTTGGATGGATAATGTTATTCTCTTTGAAACGATGTGTTACTGTGTGGGGTGTCATTTCAAATTTTTAAACGATGGTAGTTGAAGACGCAGCGCTAACTGTCCGAATTAAATTAAACATGTGAAGAAGTTCCTCCTCCTTATCGCAGTTGACGTATTTTATGCATTTTCTATAATTCTTTAAACTTAAAATATATTTGAGATGGTTTGTTTTGAAATGAATGTCCTGTATGAATAATTACTTGCTGAAATCTGATCAATGATCAGATTGGCAAATTCTATTTGCCACAAGCGTGTTGGTAAAGGTTAATTTTCAACTATCCCAACATGAGAAATTTATAAAAGAATTATTATGTTTCTCTATTCAGTCGGTTTAGCAGAATATCGTGCTCAACTCGATAATGCGCGACAATAGCAGCCCACACATTTATTTTAAATTCATTTCGGAAATGGCTAGGGATTATTGCACGTGGATTCTCATCTGAATATTAATAGAAATTATGCACACTTGTACATTCTCTTCGTGTAAAATAAGCTTTATTCCTGAAAATACTCTTCTTGGGAAACCAATTTTCTAAGGAACGATTCCTTAAGTTTTCTATCTGATACGGATGAAGTGAATTACGTATTAAAATTCCAGGGTTCAAATACATATTGAGAATTATTATATCGAATGGGATACTCGCACGTGTTTTCTTATTGGTTGACTGAAAATATTTTTAAATAAAACTTCTTGGCTGACTGCACTATGCTCCTCCAGGCCTACCGGTCCTCCAACAAATTCGTGTCAAGAGGGATATTAATTTTTGTGACATCTCCCATGTGGCCTTTTTCTCGATGGTCTCTCCTCCCATATCAGTCTCGTTGGTCTGTCATCCCGTAGTCTATGGACATGCCCATACCATCTATTGCGCTGGGACTTAATTTCTTTGACAATATCACAGTCGCCATAATGCGGATTAATCTCGGCGTTTGTCGTGATGCGATACTGGTTGCTTTTAGGGTCGTTTTGGGACCAAAAATGTTTCTTAGAATTTCTCTGTCGAAACGCCTAATTTTCTTCATTAGCCTTAGTCATTGTCCATGTCTCGCATCCATAAGTGACTATTGGCCTTATGATGCTTTTATAGACTCTCACCTTTGAGGTTCTTGAGATGCTTTTGGATTCGAAAAAGTTGTTTAGAGAGAACAGAAATCGATTTGCGGCTTGTATTCCGCGTTTTATTTCCTCTGTGACATCGTATCGGCTGTAATTGTAGCTCCTAGATATTTGAAATGCTCCACTCGTTCAAAATTATAAGTGTCTATTGTTACATTCTGGCCTATTCTATCTCTGCGCCCCTGTCTGTTTATGCACATATATTTGGTATTTTCCTCGTCTAATCTTGAGTCCTATTTCTCTTGTAGCCTTTTCTATGCAATTATACCTTTTACTGTTGGTCTGAAGTCTCCAATGATGTCAATGTCATCTGCATATGCTAGCTATAATTTCGGGCCTCGGGCAGCCAGGAGTTCTGGTTGAATTACTGCCGACTTCATAGGTCGGATGTTTACGCACATCTCTTCAATATAGTGGACTGTATTAATCTTTTTTATTGTTCAAAATAAGGAAACGACTTACTTAATTTATTTAAAAAAGCACCTGGTAACATGTAAAACTGACTCTTCTGATGGTGAGGTTGTAGCTGAATGGTTCTCTTCATCTCTAAAGCACTGACCATCGTTTTGGAGTCAAAATGCTGGCAACCCTTATAATAGGAAAAACCCAAATGTCCCTGTTCGTCTCTATGTGGCAGCGTTGTACAGGGTGATTACTTCTAAACACTCATAGCTTTCTCCAGGGCGATATTGAAGAGTAGAGGTGACAAGGCATCTCCTTGATTAATTGCGCCACTTATCTTAACACCATCTGAAAGCCTGTTATTTATTCGCACTCTGGGTTTGGCATCTTCCATACATGCCTTCGTCATCTGGATGAGTTTTCTTGGGATTGCGAATTTGGCCATTGCACTCTACACTTGGGATCTTTCAATGCAGTCGTATGCTTGTCCAAAATCTGGTAGTTGCCTGACTGTAAAAAGTTGGGCAATAGTGGATCTAAATTGCCTGAAACCCGCCTGATATAACCCCAGGACGCCCTCTGAGTATGGAGTTAGTCTATCTGGCAACAATATTGGCTAGGACTTTGTAGGCCGTATTGATGAGTGATATTTCCCTGTAGTTTGAGCACTTTGACTTTTCACCTTTTTTGTGGATTGGTATTAGGATGCCTTCTGTTGGTATTCGGTTGGTATTGTCCCCTCTTTCCATGTCAAAATAATTAGCTGATGTAATTGTCTGTATAATGATTCACGTCCGAACTTCTGATAGTAAAAAAGTTCTGATGGTGTGTTATCGGAACCAGGAGCCGTTAAGTTTTTAATTTTTTTACTGCATTTCGAATTTCTTCTATAGATGGTTCTTCTACAGGGCGATCTTCTGCGTGGTATGTATTTTCAGTGTGTTTTTCATCAAAAAAAACGAGAAAATCATACACTTTTTCTTTTTAGAACGAAGTTCAATACTTAAGCATTACTATTTTAAACAAAATATTTAGAGAAAGTCAAAGGAATCATTCTCGAACCCCCTGAAAATGTAAATTTTGACCATGATGAACAGATGATGAATCAGATGATACTGAACTATCGCTTGCAATAAATAATTTACAAAAATATTGGAAAAGTGTTGAGTTAAGCAATGAATTGAAGTATGATTTTAAAAAAAGCACAAAAAATAATTTTTTTCGTATATTTCTTTTTCCTGACTGTACTTTTAATTCATTCCAATATATTCCTGGGTTTTTCAGTCAATTTTATTGTCACTAATTATGGTGTTATGTTATGAGCCCTGCGTTTTCGTCCCGGGTCTACCTATTGGACTCGTCAGTAAGGCTTTAGGTAGACCCTGCCTTATACGCCAGACATCGGTTCTACGTGTTCGGACGTAAATGAACCGAGCCGGTATAGATCTTCTGCGGTGAGATATTGGCAACCGTGTTGCCGATTAGCATTAGATTGAAAACCACTAGTTCCATTCTGCTTTTTTTTCTCCCAAGCATCTATATCTTTTTCGTATATTTCTTTTTCCTGACTGTACTTTTAATTCATTCCAATTTATTCCTGGGTTTTTCAGTCAATTTTATTGTCACTAATTATGGTGTTATGTGATGAGCCCTGCGTTTCGTCCCGGGTCTACCTATTGGACTCTTCAGTAAGGCTTTAGGTAGACCCTGCCTTATATGCCAGACATCGGTTCTACGTGTCGGACGTAAATGAACCGAGGCCGGTTTAGATCTTCTGCGGTGAGATATTGGCAACCCGTGTTGCCGATTAGCATTAGAATTGAAAACCACTCGTTTCCATTCTGCTTTTTTTTCTCCCAAGCATCTATATCTTTTTCGTATATTTCTTTTTCCTGACTGTACTTTTAATTCATTCCAATATATTCCTGGGTTTTTCAGTCAATTTTATTGTCACTAATTATGGTGTTATGTGATGAGCCCTGCGTTTCGTCCCATAACACCATAATTAGTGACAATAAAATTGACTGAAAAACCCAGGAATATATTGGAATGAACAAAAAATAATTCAAGTGATAAAATTAAACAAGAAAATAGTGAAAAAAATTATGTATTTGAATGCAATAAAATAAAAAATAAAGAAGGAAACAGATGTATTAGGCAGAACGAGGATTACAGAAACTAAAATAGCGAGAAACAGTAAAGATGAGAGTAAAGATTAATTTCGGTTACAGTTTGTGAAACAATGTTCTGCAGCACTTTAGGAATGTCCCCAAGGACTATTACTCTCTGAATTCAAACTCAAACCAATCTTAATCTAAATGATTAATGATACAAAATGGTGAAAGCATGCAGCTGCAGAAACTAAAGAATAGTAATCAAATAAAAAGTTTCGAAAAAAAACATCGATCAGATCCTTTATTAGAAGAAAATTTTCTGGTATAGTTATAACGTGCCAGCAGATTATGCTTATTGGCCAAAAACTGTCAGAAAAACAATAAAAACCTTATGAGGTTCAATATCTACAAATAGTTATTTTACAAATTTACTCTAATTCTTAATATAATAAAATGTAAGATTTATTTAGTCCTGAAATTTTCAAAAATTCAACAGTATTGTTGTACGATGAACCTTAAACTTCTTGAGAACAGCTGAGATTGCTTACATGTAGAACATAGTACATAGAACATGAGATTTTTAAAGTTAATTACAAAATAAGGATTTCTATCTGAAAACAGTTAAGTTGATAATATTAGCTTTATTTTTGGATCATGCGGCATGAATTAATTAACCGTCAGAAAAACGACCATCGAAATAAAATATCGAAATTCTCCATCGTTTTTTATAAAAACAAACCTTAATGCAGCCCACGCGTTCTCATTAATACGTTGTCAACCTAACATGATATCATCATAACAATCTCCCCCGACTACGCTAAAACATCGCTCTAATTTTATGCAAAATTCTAAGTGAAATTGAAAACAATGCATTAATGGGAATTTTTTTCGAAATTAGCAGAAAATGTTGACACGAAGACGGCTATTTATCTATTAAACATGTGGCTCAAAGAAAATTTCTGATGTTTAGGAGACGATAAGGAAATCCTAGGACATTTTGCATCGATAATGTTGGAGAAGATATTCGTTATGCAATAAGCATATCTTTTGATAATGCTCGTCATTCAAGTACAAGTCCATTATCCATATAAGTTGCTTGAATGCAACGAGTAGTAGTAAACATCTTTATTTCTGAAAAACAGGCTATCGACCTATCGGTCTTTCTGCCCTTGTTTAGTACATGCAGTCTTAATCTAAGCAAACAAGTAAAGGTAAAAATTATCTTATTGTAGGTTACTAATTGAATAATTTTAATTCTGGCAAACAGAGATCTTGGATTTATTGCCCAGTAGTCAGTTACTATTGTAAGCGTTCGAGTAGCGTTGATGTAGGGAAACGGAAGCGGGATTGTCTGGTTGGTCTTGTAAGACAAAGGGGATTCAGTATGGTCCAGTTGTAGGGGTTGTTTGTCCATTTTGTGTGTTGATGTATGAGTCTTTCCGAAATCTATGTCATGTTTGTGCGTTCGTATAGTAGTTGGGTGGAGGGGTTGTGTAGTGGGTTTTGGGGGTGTCTTATTCGTGTTATTAGTCTTAGTTTCGTATATTTTCCTGACTGTACTTTAATTCACTCCAATATATTCCTGGGTTTCAGTCAATTTTATTGTTTATTATTTAAAATGTTACAAATACGTTTCGGTGTCTTTCTCCACCATCATCAGTTTGTATGTTTAGATGCTTCTACCTTCACATCTGATTGGACATTGTAGAATGTCCAATCAAATGTGAAGGTAGAAGACATTGTAGAATGTCCAATCAAATGTGAAGGTAGAAGCATCTAAACATACAAACTGATGATGGTGGAGAAAGACACCGAAACATATTTGTAACATTTTAAATAATAAACAATAAAATTGACTGAAACCCAGGAATATATTCGAGTGAATTAGTCTTAGTGCAACTTGTTCTGTTGTTTGTATATAACGTTTTGTCCTTTCTGTTCCGTTGGTCATGAGTCTATGTCCATAGTCTAGCAAGGGTCTACAAATAGCTTTATATATTTTGGTGGCGGTATTTGTGCTGATTCCTCTGTCTTTGTAGGTTAGTGATCGGAAGTTCTCTTTATTGTTTCTGCCCTGATGTTTCGTATGTGTTTAGTGAATTTAAGTTTGTGGTCAATTGTGATTCCAAGGTATTTTACGTCGTTTTTTGGTTGTGTCGTTTGGCCGTGTGCAGTTGTTGTAGGGGAGTCAGCGTTGAGTCTGTGGTTTGTGAGCAGAAGTTGGTTTTTTGGCGCGTTTGGTGTTAGTCTCCATTTATAAAACCATGTCATTGTGTTGTTTGTTTGTGTTTGGAGTCTTTGCGCTGCTCTCTCAGTAGTTTTGTCATGTACAATAAGTGCCGTGTCGTCTGCGTATTGTAATATGTATGCCGATCTGGCCATTTGATTTTTGTCTGGTAAGTTGTAATTGTATATGTCATGGCAGTATATATTGTAGGAATGCAACGATTATAGTTTATATTTGTGTTTATTTTAGTAACTACAAAATTCAAAATTTTCTTACATTAGTGGCAAAAGTCAAAATATCTTTAAAATAAGGTGCTAAGTTGTAAAGCGTGATAGTAATTCAGATGAATGATACTAAGACTACCTTTACTAGAATACAGGGTGATTCAAAATTGGCATCATTCCTCTGGGGGTGTTCTCTGGAGGTGTTTAGAGTATAGGAAAAAGAGTAAATAAAATAATTCTTATTAAAAACTGAGATGTTTGCAAAAAACTAGATTAGGAGATCGGCAACCACGTGTCTCAACGTAATCTGCCCCATTAATATTACGTAAATGACTGTTGTTTCTTAAATATCAAAAGCTCAAGTAACCTTAGAAAAATCCAGAAAGTAACAATGAAATAGATTCGGGTGTAAACAGTAAATTCAACAGGATGTGTTAAATGTAGGAATTCACTTTTTCGAAATGTCAATATTGTCAACGAGGAATTGTTCTTTTATAGTAATAATATCATCCTCAAGTGGATGTAAAGAATTGTATGTTTAACTGCAAACCAGTTTGTGCGCGTATAATCACGATATGTGCACTCTTCCCGAGCAGCTTCTTGTATTCGGTTAATTAACTCGTGTTCAATTTGTACCGATATTCCAAATGAGCCCCTGCAACTCCTAAAAAGGAATGACACTAATTTTGAATCACCCTGTAGGGGACAGGCGGGCAAAACGGGGTACCCCTTCTTTGTCAACACCACTGGCTTCATCTATATGACGTTGACAAAATTATATTATAGAAACGTGTATACGGCCTCTGTCATAAATCAAACATTTGTAGTTGCTAGTCGATGGTTGTGTGGAGTGCATATGCATTTTTAGTGAACAAAGTTGTAAAATCGCTCAAGAATAAATTCACCGCAAGTATTAGTAAACCAATTTATTCTTAAATAACATTATTACCAACTAAAAGTGGATATTTTAAAGCACTTTCTTTGTCATTGTGATAAAAAAATTACTTCTAATAAAATAAATGGGTCATGACTTATAAAATATGCCCATTGGGCAAAATCGGGTACCAATAAGCAGGGTAAAATGGGCCATGTTGCATTCTTTTATGCAACTTTTCTAAAAATATTTTTGGTTTTGTTTCGAGATGGCCTCTAAGTACAAAAGAAAGACTGACCGCCACAAGTGGTCAACATAGAGTATGCAACTAACAGGCTCTAAATGCTGTAGTAAGTGGTGAGATTGGTCACTATAGAGCATCTAATTTGTTTTCTGTTCCTCAGACTACTTTAGAGCGTCACGTTAAAAAACAACGAGTTTATTCTGTTTCAAAAGTTTTAGGCTCTAAAAGACCCGTTTATACTCCCAAAGAAAAAGTAGAACTTGGTAATTATCTTAAAGATATGGAAGCAAGATTGTTTCGACTCACTATGACAGAATGTAGGCAACTTGGGTTTCAACTTGCTGATCAAACTCGGATGCTCAATCAATTAAAGGGGTGTTCAACCCCTTTAGCAAAGATCATAAAGTGGCTGGGAAGGAATGGATGCATGGTTTTTTTATAGGCACAAAGATTTGTCAATCAGAAAGCACGAGACTACGCCAGGTGCACCTGCAATGGGTTTAACCAGGCGGCTATACAACAATTCTTTAAGCTGTTGGAAGAAACTGTCCAGAAATATCAACTAGTAGCAGAAAAAATCTAGAAAGTTGACGCAACTGGAGTTACGGTTAATCCAAAAGGCTTCGAAAAGCCTTTTGGCCTTAAAAGGAAAACGCCAAGATTGCGCGCTAACGACCGCCGAGAGGGTGAAACTATAACTACAGAAAGTTGTTTCTCAGCATCAGGAGCCTATATGCCTCCCAAGGTAATATTTCCCCGGACGCGAATGCAGCAGGGTTTCATGAGTGTCCTCATACCTGGTGGCTGGGTTGAGCTAAATGAAAAAGGGTGGATAGATAAGAGATTGTTTTTTTCATGGTTCAAGAAGTTTGTCGTGTATTCTAGAGCTTTATAAGATTCACCGGTTCTACTTCTGCTAGATGGCCACTCATCACATCCGAAAAATCTAAACGTAATTAATTATGCCAGGGAAAATGGGGTGGTAATGTTATGTTTTCCACCCCATTGCACGCACCGTCTTCAGGCCTTAGACGTTGCATTTATGAAGCCTTAAGTGAAGTAAGAAAATGGTTTCGAACAAATCCTGGACGAGTAGTAACACTCCAGCAAATTTCCTCCTTATTCAGTGACGCATGTTTAAGACCAGCTACAATGGTTACTGCAATAAATGGGTTCAGCTTCAACTGACAGAGAAATTGGTCTTAGCGCATCTGAAAGTCAAGTAGAACCTATTCAGCAAGACGGGGACAAACATGCTGTACAATCCATTAGCGAGAAGACGCATGAGCCTCAACCAAGATCGTCTAAAGAATGTCTAGTTTTGAGTTTGTAAGCCACAAAGCGATCTTAGCAGTGCCTTAAGTAAATAAATGCAAGAAGCGGGTGTCAAGGAAAAGGGGCAAAACCGCTATTTTAAGGTCTTCACCGCATAAAACAGAACTGGAATTGGCCCAAGGAAAACGTCAGTCTATCAAGATTAAATCAGTAAAATAAAGATAGCAGATGATCAAAGCAAATCACAAACAATCAAGAAATCTAAGTAGAAGAAAAACTAAAAAAGTAGAGTTCGATTTAGAAAGCGAAGATAGTGACCCTGCCTGTACTGCGGATACTTTTATTCCAGTTCCACAGAGGGATGGATAAGCTGTTTCAGTTGCTACAAATGGGCTCACAATTCATGTGCAGGTGTACAAGATGAAGAAGATGAAGCAGTGCTTGTTTGTGAACTATGTCAATAATTTTTTCTGGGTTTAAGTATAGTACACATTATCTTTTGTAATATAAGCAAAACGTGTACTCCTTTTACGTTGAAGTATTATTAATAGGATAGTTAGAACTGTAACAATGATATTGCCTTATTTTTAAACTTTCAAAGTTTCAGATTTTTTAAAAATCCCACTTCAAACCTTAAGTACCCTGGTTTGCCCGCATGTCCCCTATTTTAATTGGTGTTCACATAGAACAGGTATATCGTCGCCGTCATTTTCAAAATAATGTTGGCTCTTTGGTTTATGCTGCTTGAATTGTGCTTTGCTTTGCTCTTGCTAAAATTGTTATAAGCAAAATCAAAAATCAATATGGGTTTATAACAAATCAACGGACTTGGCGAATTTCAGTCGTTATATCGTCACTCATTCTGGACTTACGCAAATTTAACTTTTTAAATAAGATGGATACTTTTACATTACCAGAGTATTAGAACGATAAACCCACAAAAATTAGGTGCAAATCCATGCATTACAACAAAAATGTAAACATATTACTTTCTATTCAAACCAAAAGCCAAAATTAATACGACTACTATTTGTCTTCTGTTTTATTTATACTTAAAACAAGGAGTAAAACTCAAAGAATCTATATTAATACGGCAGCATTGGAGATCTTTTATTCGAATTTATTCTTGCTCAAGCGAATCATTAAATGCATGCTAATCTTGCCAGATCCTGTTTTTTAATGATTGTAAGTGAGAACATAGTAGTAGTAGTAAACATCTTTATTTATAAAAAAGGCTATCGACCTATCGGTCTTTCTGCCCTTGTTTAATACATGTAGTCTTAATCTAAATAAAAAACAAAGATGAAAATTCTCATATTCTAGGTTAATGATCTTATTAAATAAACTTTCCGATTCTAATGACAAGAAAAAATTATTTTATTGTTCAGTAGTCAGTTGCGTTTGTAAGTGTTCGAGTAGCGTTGATGTAGGGAAACGGAAGCGGGATTGTCTGGTTGGTCTTGTAAGACAAAGGGGATTCAGTATGGTCCAGTTGTAGGGGTTGTTTGTCCATTTTGTCTATAGATGTATGAGTCTTTCCGAAATCTTTGACATGTTTGTGCGTTCGTATAGTAGTTGGGTGGAGGGGTTGTGTAGTGGGTTTTGGGGGTGTCTTATTCGTGTTATTAGTCTTAGTGCAATTTGTTTTGTTGTTTGTGTGAGTGAGAACATAATTACATCATTTTTCTTGATCTACTGACGTTTTAAATAGTTCAGAATGTTCCAGTTTAGATTCAAATTTATATTTTAAGGCTCTTAAATTCTGAACAGTAGGATCGTCTATTTTGCGATCAGAGAACATTTAAAAAATAACTATTTGTAAAATGTTTTGTTTGAGTAGAGGTTCTGATCGACATTTTCTTTTCAAAACTTTTTATTTGTAAACTGAAATCTTTATATTTTTCAGCTGTGTGTTTCTCATAATTCTGCTTTGTTACATTAGAATTGGTTTGGATCTGAATTAAACAAGTATTAGTCCTTGGGGACATTCCTAGAGTGTTGCAGAACGTTAGTTTCCGTAACTCTCGCTCTTCCTAAAGCATATACCTTCCCAAGACAAATTCCAAAATTCTTTGAAAATGCGTTGTTTTTCATTCCTTTGATTTTATAGCTTTCCAGTACAGATTTTTTTCTGCTGAACATAGACAACGATTTTTAATGCCCCTTCTGCATTTTTTAAATAGAAGTAATTGCTTCCCTTCCCAAATACATGTCTCCATTTTTTTATTATTATCATATTCTGAATAGTCACTATTACTTAGTCGGTTTTTCCTTTGTTCGCGTTTTTTATTTGGTTTCTCCAAAACTCTCTCGTTTTCAGCTATCCATCTGGTCAATTACTTTGATAATTTTGTTCTAAACTATATTCACTTACAACTTTTTGATTTTCTAAATAACTTTCGTATTGTGCTATTTGGTTCAATTTTATCACTTACATTATTTTTTTAAACAAAATTTTCACAACCTTTTCGTAAATTATTTCTTGCAAGCGATGGTTCAGTATCATCTGATTGTTCATTTACATTTTCACGCAGATCGAGAATGATTGGATTTGACTTTCTCTAAATATTTTGTCTAAAATTTTAAAGCTTATTCAACTTTCCGTTCCTTCTAAACGGAAAGAAGTGTATTATTATCTCGGTTTCATTAAAAATAAATGCTTAACTGGATTGAGTTCTTCAGCTTATTTTCTAATGAACGTGATTATATGTCGTGTGTTTAAAATAATTTAAAGGCATCAAATTAAATATATGCATGCTACTATCATTTCCGTGCTTACCTGAAGTATCTGCGAAAGTATTTTATTAATTAGGTTATAAAAAATACGCTGTTTTAAGGAAAATATATCAAAATAGTTCAATAATAGGCGTTAATAGTTGGCTGAATGTTCGGAATTACCCAATATTCATACTAGTGTAAGAGTCGGTTTTGCGCTCTCTTCATTTTTGAGTTCTGCCGAGCCAACTTAGTGCAGAGATTCGGTTTGTTTACTTAAAATCGTAGATATTAAGATGCTTATAAAAATGGTTTGAAAATTTCAATTTATGAAAAAAGGGGAATTACGCATTTGACGCTGACGATATCCAAGTCATGTCCTCTCTCGGTTCGGTGATCAGAATTGGCCCCTTAGATCATGAGATTTAATACCATTATATTTATTCTTATAGGGTTATTTGAAGTCAGAGGTGTATGTGAACAAGTCCATAGCCACACGTGCTTTAAAGGAGGACATTAAGCGCCGTACGAACGAAATTCAGCTACATTTATGCCGAAGGTCATGGAATCTTTCGACAATAAGTATGGGGAGTAAAACCGTAGAAGTCATTTGCCCGATGTGTTATTCCATAAATATAACCCTAGCCTATGTATTTATGATTCAATAAAAGAATGATACTATAAAGACTTTGAACTGTGTTTTCTATTTAATTCAAATTGCCTTCATTTTTGGTCACTTTACAAATATAAGTTTGTTGGATATCGTTTTTGGGACTGCATTAAAAAATCCAACTGCAATAATGCATACAGTAATATTTGAATTTACAACATAACAACGATACAGCTAATTTGCGGCTGGTTTATAAATCATGCTTTTCAAAACTTGAAATGTACAACAATGTCGAAGTGTATAACGTTTCGCGTCGTTGAGGAGATTCTAAATCGACCAAATATGCAATATAATAAAAGTTTGTTAGTTATAACAAAAAAATCCAATGAAAGTGAAAGCTGTCGTAAAAAGTAAAACTGGTTGTAACTTAACAGATTATTGCTACGTTACTGAAAGGCAGTACTTTAGGCAAGACATTGGTTTATTTTTCGCTTCATGTTGTCAAAAACTTAGTCATTCAATTTCCAACGTGGAAAGTCATTTAATTGCCTCGAGTAGCTTTTTCCTGGTTTCCTTTTTGATAAAACTTTGTATCAAGGAATAGATTTCAAAATTCACATTCTTCAATTCACATTAGTCCTTTTGTAACTTCCTTATCTGTGGCAACCTCGAGGATTGCACATAATTCCGCCTGAAACACTGCCGTCCAGCTTCCCAGCGAAAAGGGCATTCCCCTGTTGGTGTCTTGCCGGTACACGCCTGCCCCAGACTATCCCGTATTGGGCGACCGTAAGCCGTCGGTGTACCAGCATTGCACCCTCTTTCGGGCAGCCACTGTCCTGGTATTCCAACTTTCTTTTGCTGGGATTTCCATCTTAAATTTTCTTTCGAACCTAAGTCCGCTGTCAGGTGGGACCACCTTTACACCTAGGATTGGAAGATCCGACGCACGGCGGTTCTTATTTTTGTATGTCCCTGACGTGGGTTAGGTCAGGCAGGCCAGTCTTTGCAGACCCGTCAGTTTCCGGGATATGCACGCCTTCTCCACCGCTGGCCACTAGACCACGGAACCATAACAGATCCTCGGTCTTATAACGGCAGTGTACAACCACTTGATAACGTATGATTTTATGCCCCAGTTTTTCCCCAGCGCCCGTCTCAAGTGCCACATAGTGACAGTAGCCTTTTGCTTAACTTTCTCTACATGGGGGTTCCACATGAGTTTAGTGTCTAGGGTGACGTCTAGGTACTTGACCTCTCCCATGAGGGTAATAGGTTTTCGGTACAACATTGGCGCCCTATAATCCTTTATTTTTCTTCTCCTTGTCAAGAGCATGATCTCCGTTTTGCTGGAATTAACTGATAATCCGGCATCGGTGCTCCATCTCGCTATTATTCTACATGCAACCTGCATTTTCTCGCAGACAACGCCGAGAAACTTCCCCTTAACGAGGACTAGGCCATCGTCCGCATAGGCTTGCGCGTAGAAGCCCTCCTGGCCTAACTGCCTGAGGAGCCCGTCCAAAACCAGACACGACAGGCGGGGGAAAAGCAGCTGCCTTGTGGACAGCCCCTGCTCATCTCGATTTCCAACCGGTCGGCCCCCATACAGGCACTGACCGTGCGGCTCCCTGCCGCATTCCGGACCCAGTTTATTACCGGACCGGAAGCCCCTTTTAATTTAAGAGAGTCGCAGATATTGCTTGTTCTGGGCTTATCAAAAGCCCCCGTCGAAAAAGAGGGCCAATGTCACTTCCTTATCTTGTAGTCCCTGCTCAGCTTTTGCACCAGGACATGGAGCCGCATCTGTCGACGTTCCTTTCCTGTATGGATGATGGTTACTCTGCTGTACTTGTCTATAATCTTTTCTAACGTTTTCATAAGGAAATACGTTAAACTTATGGGTCTGAACGATTTGGCTTCAGTGTAGTCCTTTTTACCGGGTTTCGGTATAAAGACCACTTCCGCTGACCGCCAATCATTAGGGTCATATCCCATCGCCACGCTGGCCCTGAAGATGCTTCCCATTAACGGGAGTAAGATATCTAAGCCTGACTACAACATTTTTGGAATTATCCCGTCTGGACCTGCGGCTTTGTATGGACAAAATTGCAAAACCGCCCATCTGATAGCGTCATCACTGACTACTCTTTTGGCCGTGGTCCAGTCCCATTCGTGCGGACAGACGTTGACCTCCAAGCCCCCGTTGCCACCGTGGCCAGGGAAGTGTTTCGCTAGGTGGTCACTTTTCTCGTTCCCCGTTCCCCTCCAGGAGCCATCTTCCTTCTTAAGGGAACCTATATCGTTTTGCGATTTACCTGTGCTGAGGATCTTCGCAAGCCGGGCCGAATCCGACAGCGTCTTGACCTCGCTGCAGAATTTCTACCAGCTTGCTCTTTTAGATCTACTCAATTCCTTCTTAAAGTCTCTCCTTGGTTTGAGGTAGAGGTCCAAGTTTTCGTTGTGATTTCCCTTGCCGGCTCGGTGAAAAGCCCTTCTAGCTTTCCCTCGCAGGCGCTTAAGGGCCTTATTCCACCACGGGACCGTAGAGGTTCCAACCGCCCTGAGTTCACACGATTTCTGGAAGGCTGATGTTATACCATCATGCGTCGTTAACATCAAATGTTTATTTCTTGTCGTTTAAAATATGGTGAACAAACATAAAAAATTCGGAAAATGAAGAAATCTGATTCGACTCAAGATTGAAAACCAGTTTCGGGAAAACGGTAATTCAAGAAAAATTAATCATGATCAGAATGCCTTCAATGAAGATGTCAACATTTAAAAATTCTTCTATTCAAGAAAATCATAATGAGCCCACTAGACAGATCTCTAGGAAACGCGAAATAAGCCAGTTTTCAGAAACGAGTATTCCTAAAACCAAAAAATTGCATCTTTATAAAATAACAATCTTCCAGGAACTAATCGAAGATGATCCGGATAGAAGACTCCAGTTGTGCGAAGAAATGATGAATCTAGGCAGAAATCTTGATAACATAGAAAATGTACTGTTTTCAATCTCCTTATTGGGCAGACAAAGCCCACACTGGATCAGGGAAGGCCACACTCAACCCCCATTGTTGGTGTTTCTTCCAAGAACATCTCAATGAAGTGGTATTTTTAGAATTCTCGCAGGACAAACTAGTCCCCAATTCCTCTTCTCTGTTTTCTGATCCGATTGAAGCCGATGTCCCGAATAGAAACATCTGGTTTCAACAAGACTCATTTAGCATTTTGAGTATATAGATCGTCTATTTCCCGGCACATGGATTGGTAGAAATAGACCGGTAGAACCAAGATCTACGGATTTAACACCTATAGAATTATTCTGATGGGGCTACTTAAAAGTAAAGTGTTTAAGACCGAGCCTGGAAATATTGACGAGTTGCAGGAACGAACACGACAAGCGTGAAGGTTAATTTCGGCCGAAGTAATTAAAATTGTTCAAAACAAATTTCAATTCCCTTTAGTATATTGTCAGTAAGTTAATGCAGGATATTTTGAGCAGTTTATGAAGAAACAGTAGAATTGAATCAAATGTCTTTATTTTTTGAACTCGTTGATATTTGTTAAGTAACTTTGAAACGAAACAAAAAATTATTTCTGATTTAGCAAACCATTAAAATTAATAGTCGATTACGCCATGTTTCAAATTTGCAAAATGCTGTGAAAATATTTCATACATCAAAAAGAGCACAATTTACAGTACGATCAATACGGTCCGAGCATATTTCGAAAAAAAAATATATCGTAGATTTTCTTTGAATTGAATTTATTCCAAGTTAGAGCAAACTTGCCCTTCATTAGGAAGCTGCAATTAATCTGTATCCTACGAATCAAAATTGCGAGTTAGGGGCCTTCCTGACCAGTATGCGCAGGCCATTTACTTTGTTTAATTTTTATACGTAGTGAATTACTCAGTATCATAAATTTAACAGCATATTCTATGAGAGAAAATAGGACAAAAAACATTATGTAGATATAAGTCTGCAGAGGCTTCGTTTACAAGCGACAGGGAGTCAAAAGGGTAATTTTTTATGTTTCTCTTCACTTTCGCTAATATCCGAAAGTTCCAGGATTTCCAAAATTTGCATACTTTATTTATTATATTGGCGGCTTGATTTGGATTTATCTATTGCTATAGTTGTCACGGATCCAAAAATTACTTTTTGATAAGTTACTTGATGATGCTATAAATTATGATTTCTTAAGAATGCGAACACATGGGTCAGAGAAATCTTATAAGAAAAGCAACAAAAAATATTACCGGAAATTTCTTCACCGAAAGTAATCCCATTCAAGGTAACATTAAGTCAGATAAATTGCAGCTGGAAAGAGCAATATAAAAAAGTTAGTAAATTAAAAACGTTTGTAACAAAAACTTCTGCGGATTTCTGTTTAGATAAACTTTTTCAGATATTTCTAGTAGTAGAATTTTCACTTAAAACTATAATCTATAATTTTGAATCACTCTGTATTTATTTCAATAACAGAACAGTGTAATTCATAAAGGGCTCCACATGTAAAATGTGAAAGTCAAATAACTCTTACGGCATAAGTGTAAGACGATTATTTGGGAAAATATATGGAAAACTGACAAAATACCTTAAAACTTAACTGCTGCTGTTTCCCAATATCACTAGTGTTATGTTATTGTGACACACTTCCTAAAAATCGGTGTTTTGCTATGACAATTTGCCGGAATTCCTGCAGCATTATAAAAATCTGGCGTTTACTTTACAAATGAAAAATGTGCTTAATTCCTTTATCTCTTAATGTTTAGTTCATTAAGGTCACTCCTGAATTATTTTAAATTATTCTAGATTAGGTGTCAGTTTTTTATGAATTAATTCAATACCTCCAGAGTTTTATTTTGTTCATTGTAAACATATTGAATAAATAAATATTCTCTCACTCTTTTATTATTAAAATCTGGCCCTCAGTGATAAGTGAATGTTTCACAATAATATGAGTATAAAAACCAGTAACTACTAAAATTTAGCTTAAAAACTATTAAGCCGCTTAATAGAGGAAAAGCAGTAAATTAAAAAGTTCCGACTTTGGTTGCAGCTTTACCATCACA
Organism: Dendroctonus valens; assembly: GCA_024550625.1. Taxonomy (NCBI): domain Eukaryota; kingdom Metazoa; phylum Arthropoda; class Insecta; order Coleoptera; family Curculionidae; genus Dendroctonus; species Dendroctonus valens. The sequence continues at coordinate 319,254 of JAJTJO010000111.1, forward strand.
GTGATACCATCTCATTCCACAGCTTAAATAACTGTTAGATGCAATTTTGGCCGGTTGCGAATTCGCTTGGACAGCCTCCAAGAATACTTAATTCGAAATTAAAGGGCACTGAGAGTTAGGGACTCGACGTTGAAATATGTGGCGGTATGTGAACTCTATTCAGAAAAATTATTGCTCTCTTTTTCACCAACATTAACATCGAATGATATAACGAACGACTATTCGATGCCAAGTAAATCCTGAAATGAGTGCTTTACGGTTATGCTGCGATATTTATCATTTTCTAAGTTTGGTTAGTTGCAGTCGTAAATACTTACAAAATGAAACTTGAAATGTTTACTGAAATATACAGGATGATGGAAAGAAGGCAGCCATTTCCTTTGCGGCGTTACTGAGAGTACATATTTTGTGTTCTTTGCTCTTCCCCAATATTTTAAAGAAGTTTAATGGTCACTAGGCAACGTCTTAATAAAGCGAAACTTTACCAATAAAATTCTTTTGTAGATAAGTTTCTATTTAGACACATATTATACAGTTGGTAGCGGGTAGATACTCACCTATGATCCCGATCGATAATAGATCACTTCAGGAACGCGCCCCTGCCCACGTGAGCCTTGGTTTACCTCCAAACCCCATACACAGGAAACCACTGTCATATTCCCTAACTTCCCTCCAATCCCACTATTTCCACCTAATATCCCCCACCACTTTTCATCCAAAAATGGCCAAGCCCCCTTCTCAACATGCCAGGTTCAAAAACAAAAGCGAAAATACTCCAGGTGGGTAGTAAATCCCACACTGACTATAAGTCAGGCTGTCCCGTGGATTCTGAGGTGACAAGAAAACGGCGAAGGAAAGAAAAATAAACCTCTGATTCAAACATCAGCACTCGACTATTCACCCACTCTTCACTCTGACTAACAATATACAAAAAACCCACCTAACTGACAGAAAGACAGCTTGCCTGTTTATGGACATTAACAAAGCTTTTGATAGTGTCTGGCATAGAGGCTTACTATACAAACTATACAAACCACATACACCAACATATATACTACACACCATAAAGAACTTACTAGAAAACAGACAACTACAAGTACGAATTGACAAACCACTGTCATTTTCTTCTTCCCCTGAACAAGGGCTCGGCATACATATTACAATACGCAGACGACACGGCTCTTATTGTACATGACAAAACTACTGAGAGAGCAGCTCAAAGACTCCAAACACTAACAAACAACACAATGGCATGGTTTTATAAATGGAGACTAACACCAAACGAGTCAAAAAACCAACTTCCGCTCACAAACCACAGACTCAACGCTGACTCCCCTACAATAACTGCAGACGCCCAAACGACACAACCAAAAAACGACGTAAAATACCTGGAATCACAATTGACCATAAACTTAAATTCACTAAACAGATATGAAACATCAGGGCAGAAACAATAAAGAGAACAAAACACTTCCGATCACTAACCTACAAAGACAGAGGAATTAGCACAAACACCGCCACCAAAATATATAAAGCTATTTGTAGACCCTTGCTAGACTTTGGACATATACTCATGACCAACGGAACAGAAAGGACAAAACGTTATACACAAACAACAGAACAAATTGCACTAAGACTAATAACACGAATAAGACACCCCCAAAACCCACTACACAACCCCTCCACCCAACTACTATACGAACGCACAAACATGACAAAGATTTCGGAAAGACTCACACATCTACAGACAAAATGGACAAACAACCCCTACAACTGGACCATACTGAATCCCCTTTGTCTTACAAGACCAACCAGACAATCCCGCTTTCGTTTCCCTACATCAACGCTACTCGAACACTTACAAACGCAACTGACTACTGGACAATAAATAAAATAATGTTTTCTTGTCATTAGAATTGGCAAAGTTTATTTAATAACATTATTAACCTAGAATAAGAGAATTTTCATGTTTGTTTTTTATTTAGATTAAGACTACATGTATTAAACAAGGGCAGAAAGACCGATAGGTCGATAGCCTTTTTTAGAAATAAAGATGTTTACTACTACTACTAAACCTCCATATCGCAACATAAAACTGTAGATCGCTATTAAACGAAGACCAGCTACTTGATCTAGAGAACGAAGCTAATACAATCAGAAGGAATATAAGCCTTGCAGGAACACGAAGCAAAGGCGAAAATCTGATAACCCTCCAATCCGGGAATGTACTGTTTTATTCAGGAAACGAAAATGAGAGCCAAAGAGGTGTAAGGCTCCTGATAAACAAAAAGATTGCAGCTAGGAAACTGCAAAGGTATGTCGGACATGATAGCATATAACAATATAGAAATAAGCAAAACACGTACCATCAAAATCATGCAGATATACGCCCCGACATCACAATATGTGGATGAAGAAGTCGAAAGTCTATACGAGGTATTAGCAAAGGCTCGGAGCGAAAGAAAATGCAACTACTATTCAATGCAATAATTGGAAAACAACAAGATCCAGAAGAGAGATTAACAGGTAAATATGGACTAGGCAACAGAAATCACAGAGGCAACATGTTAGTAAATATCCTAGAAAAATAAATTCTCTATGTAATGAACATCTTCTGAAATAAAAAACAACAAAGAAGGTGGACGTGGATAAGTCCAAACGGGAAAACAAGAAATGAGATTGACTACATCCTTTCCAGCAATAAAGAACTTATATGCTATATAATAGCCTTGAACTCATTCAATACCGGCACCGACCATCGTATGGTCAGAGCGAAGATAAAGGTATAACAAGGATAAAGTAGGAGAACGTATGGACAGCCAGCTAGATCGGGTGATCTGAATAGATACTAGCGATCTGAAACAAAATAAAGAGAAATAAGTCATTACTTTGAAAAGATCGAAAACACATCACTAGAAATAAATGACCGGGAAAAGAACATAAGAGTTGCCATAACGAAAAGATCAACTTTGTTAGCAGAGAAAAAACATAGAAAGACCAGCAAAATAACAAAAGAAACCAAAGAAAAGATAGAAGAACGACGGTCAATCTATAAAGAGGGCAAGTATGCAACTGATGAGTATAGACAAACAAGAAAAGAAAAAAGGAAAATGGTAAGAAAGAATCTTGAGAATTATTATGAGGAAATGGCTAAATATATCATAGAGTAGAACAAAAATATGAGAAGCTTGAAACGGAAAGGAGGTGAACAATAGATTATAGCTATCAAAATCAAAAATAAAGAAGAAAAAAGAGATAAAGAGAAAATCATAGAAATAACTACGACGTTCTATGAAAATCTATATATGACACAAAAGTGGTAAAACCAGAGGAAGTTTTGGAGAGAAAGGTTGCAAACGTAAGTTCAGAGGAAAAAGATTAAATAGATGACGAGGAGGTAATCCACGTCATAAGTTTCATGACGAATAGCAAGAGCCCGGGTGATGACAATATCCTCATAGAAATGATGAAGGAAGCTCAAGATCTAGTCATCCCAAAGTTAACAAAATTAGAACATACATGCTTAAAGGAAGGGAACATACCTGGCAACTGGAACAATGCAATCATGATCATACTACGTAAAAAAGGAGAGGTTGTTAAAAAAGTACAGACCCATAAGCTTGCTTTCCCATCTGTATAAAATTTTTATGAGGATAATAACAAAAAGAATAAGACAAAAACTGGATCACTACCAACCTCCAGAGCACGCAGCGTTCCGCAAAGGGTTCAGCACAACAGATCACCTTCCAACAATAAGGATTCTAATGGAGAAAGCAGCCGAATACAATCGACCCTTATTCATGGCCTGCGTAGATTACGAAAAGGCGTTTGGTAGCATAGAACACTGGGCAGTCATGAAAGAAATGGATGACGCACGAATAGATAGTAGACACAGGGACCTGATTAAGAACATCTACGAAAAAGCAACAGCTACAATAAGAATACACGAGGATAGTCAACCAATCCCAATAAAGAGAGTCATACGTCCAGGAGCTATATTGTCCTCAAAGCCATTTACTCTGGCGCTAGAAGGCGGTCAATTAACGCAACTTGAATGGTCAAATAGAGGTATCAACATCAATGAAGAATGGCTAAATTACCTGAGGTTTGCTGATGATGTGGTGATAATAGCGGACAAAAAATATTTGCAGAATGTTAGAAGAATTGAAAGAGGAATAAAAAAATTGGGATTAAAACACGCTGAAAATCATGACCCCGGAAGAAGAGACGATCATAACTATGGACAACAATCAATTGGAAAACGCCAATGAGTACATAGACCTTGGACAACAACATAAAGATGCCGAAATAGAACGAAGAAAGAGTCTAAGCTGGGCAGCTTTCGACAAACTCTCAAGGATACCAGAAAATAAAAAGATCCCTCAACGAATACGCACGAAAATGTACGACCAGTGTCTATTGCCAGTATTAACATATAGAGCGCAGACGTGGACCTTTAAAAAAATACAATACAAAAATTTAAAAAAAAAACACAAAGAGGTATGGAAAGAACAATGATGGGTATTTCTTTAATAGATAAGAAGGCAAACGAATACATCAGATAACATACACAGGTCAAGGATGTACTAGAAAGGGTAACCCAGATGAAATGGGACTTTGCGGGACATGTAGAAAGGAGGGACGCGGAGAGATGGAACACCAAAATAATACAATGCAGACCAGGGCTGGGAGGAAGATCAAGAGGTAGACCGAATACAAGATGGTAGGATGACATCAAGCGATCTGCAGGACTAAAATGGATGGAAATAGCTAAAAACCGCGAGAGGTGGAAGTTGTTAAGGGAGACCTATGTTCAATATGGGTGCAAAAGGGTTGAAAAAAAACACTATACAGGGTGTTCCCGTAAGCACATGATCATAAGGATACTTCAAATTATTCCTGGGTTTCAGTCAATTTTATTGTTTATCTTTCAAAATGTTACAAATACGTTTCGGTGTCTTTCTTCACCATCATCAGTTTGTGCGTCTAGATGTTTCTACCTTCACATTTGACTGGACATTCTTAAAACATAAGGATACTGCGATATTCTTTCGATCTACAGATGATCTGATGATGATGAATAGATATGATGATATGATATGATATAATATATATTATATATATATGATATAATATATGATATAATAGTATGATGAATCTGAGAAATGTACTTGCCTTTTGTTGTGACAATGTGGCTTTTGAATCAATAGAATCCAGCTTGTTTTCATTGTGTATCTAGGGTGATGTTGTTTCCGTTATCATAATGCAGATTTTGTTGCTCTTCCTGATGTGATTTGAACTAGTCATCGTGGTTTCAAAATCAATGTTGGAAACATAGTTTTTCATTCTTCGCTTATAGGCGGTGCATTTTGCATCCCTGGGACGGTGTTTGTTGTCCCCAATCTTAGCTTTTATGCTGAAGCATTTGTGATTTTGTGTTGTGATCTTTTTTGGGGCAAGTGCTAGTATTATGCTCTTCCGAGCAATATCGGCAAGCGGCCCTGTTTTTACATGTTGTTGCTGTGTGTCCGTAACCCTGGCAATTGCAGCGTTGTGTGATATGGAATCTTATCTTCGATCTTGCATGAGTGCCAGTCCAGAAAAAATTCTTCTTCTGGAGTAGAAGTAGCTTTGTTTTGGGGTTTCCTTCGACAAAATCCTTGTTCCTTGGCCCGAATTTGTAAACTGGTCTGGTCAAGATGTCTCCTGGCCCTTCCAAATCGTTTTGATCGATTATCCCTTGGGCAATGTTTTCGTTGCTGATGTCGGATGGAACATTGAAGATGACAAGTCTTGGGAGAAATTTGTCCTAGATTTTAAATTTGATTTTTATGTTTTTGAGAACAGCGGAGGAGTTTTTCAGTTTATCCAAATAATCATCCGAAGATTCTATGATGACCTTTGTTGTCCTTTGTGGCATAGCTTCGATTGGGTTTAACGCCAACCTCTTTAGGCTTTAGTTTGCTCATTGTTGCCTTCTTTAGTTCTTCTCTAGAGACGATTCCGCTATCTGAGGGCAATTGTATCTTAAATGTGCTTTCTGGTGTTATAGGTTTCTTAATGCCTGCAACGCGTACCGAGCTACATGTGGCCGCAGCCGCTCCAGCATAAGACATTGTTGGACCCTTCGTGCATTGATTTAGTTCCTTTCGAATCTCATCAATTTTGATGTTTTGAGCCGTGATCATGCTTCTTATTTCTGTCATTTGTTGTTTATTTTGTTTTAGCATTTAGAGAATAGTGCTTTTGATTCCATCAGAGATTTCTTTCGCCTTGTTCAGTTGCTTCATCAGACCCTTCCTTATTCTTTGTTGACTTTAGGTATGGGCTCCTGCATGGAGTCGATCGCGCGTCCAAGTCAATCGAGCTTACCCTCCAAGAGTCCGGTTAAGGCCTCGTTAAAAATTATCTAGGTATACGTACCTACGTCGGCACACTTGGACGCTGAGGTGGAAGTATATTCGCCTGTCGGCCTTGGTCTCCACTCAATGAGTTTGTTTTACCCATCTTCCGTCTTCCAATCTTGCGACGTGGCATGCCCATATACAGCATACTAATGGTGACTTAACGCTAAATTGGGGCATAAGTAATGGAGTAAGGAATTAGATAGGTCAAACGCTTCTTGAATTTCTTCTGCAACATAACCTATTTGCAATGAACAGCTTCTATCGCAAAGCTCCACAGCGAAAATGAACTTGGGCCATCCTCGACGGTTCTTCAAAAAATGAAATCGACTTTATCCTATCTCACAGAAAGGAAATATTGCGAGATGTGACTGTGCTGAATAAGTTCTTAATAGGCAGCGACCACAGGCTGGTCCGATCCAAAATGTCAATTAATAGCAATAACGAGCGGCGAAAGCTTATTAAACAACCAACATCCAGCAAATGGAGACCGCTTAGAGATGAAACCCAGTATCAACATAGAATAAAATCACAGCTAGCGGATATGGAACGTGTTTTAGACTCGAATATAGAAGACCTGAACGCACTTATTACAAATTTTATAAAAACCGCTGTAAAAGAATGCCAAATACAAAGCACCCAACGTAACGAAAAACTCAGTACAAGCGCTAAACAACTAATGGAAAGGAGAAGAAATCTGACAAATAAATATACAACAAACTCAACAGAATTAAGACGCCTACATAGAGAAATATCCAAGGCAGTGCGAAGGGACACAAGAACATATAACACAAATGAAATCTTAAAGGTAATTGAGCAAAATAAGGGCGTTCAATCACTACGGAAGCCACTTACGAAGGCAGGAAAAACATCTGCAAGCTGGCAAAACAGAGCGGCCAAATAACAACAAACAAAATGGAAATATTAAAGGTTGTAGAAGACTTCTACGCAACACTATATGTATAGCGATAAAAATGCAGTGAGCTTGGACACTAGCATAAATAGAGTGCAAAATCGAGGATATTCAAAAGATTACCTTAAACGAAATAAGAGGGGCACTAAGAGATATGAAAAACAATAAAGCAATTGGCGACCACGGCGTAGCGGTCGAGTCCCTAAAAGCCGGGGGAACTACGTTATTAAATGCATTATGCAAGTTATTTAATGCTTGCCTACAAACTGGGACAACACCTTCCCAATGATGTCAGGCAATAATTATAATACTGCATAAGAAAGAAGACATCACCAACCTGCAAAATTACAGACCCATTAGTTTCCTATCGCATATTTGGATATAATGGACGAAGCAAAACAAATGCTGTGGAGGCTACGTGAAGCATCGAACAATGTTGGACACAAAATCAACACCAACAAAACTCAATACATGAGAAATATTGTTATGAGTGTTGCCATCAAGATAGGTGGAATAAGCATAGGTCAAGTAAGCTCTTATAAATACCTTGTACACGAAATCTCTATTGGTGGAGACAACCAAACCCGTGAAATGTCGAGAAGAATAGGCCTAACATAGGCGGCCTTTGGAAAGCTGCGCAATATCTTTAAGTCGGACATTCCAATATTCTTAAAAAGAAAAGTGTTCGGCCAGTGCGTGTTGCCTGTGCTTACGTACGGGGCTGAAACACTTACCCTCACAAAGAACACTACAAATAGAATAAGTATCGTGCAGAGAAAAATGGAGAAGTCGATGTTAGGTATTTCATATTCAGGGTGAGTTTTTTCCGATGACCAGTACAGGGATCTTTGGAACTAGAGCAGTTACGAACAAGGTCAAATGGACAAAGAATTGTAGTTTTGCATGCACCACTCGAACCCAATATTATTTTTCTAAAATTTGACAGCTGTCAAGAGATAGTTGGGAAAAACTTATTTATAGTAAATTTTGAAATTACTCCTAGTTCCGTTGATATTAATTTGACAGGAAAACATTAAATTGAAAATGTGTAGGAAATTGAATTCCAAAGAAAATGGCGTAAGACATTTCTCCAATATCACTGTCATTTTTGACATATGACACAAATTTTAGTTTTTTAAATGGCAACCATACTTGATTATTACTTTACCGAATAGAGCATTTTATTACAATTTCTAATGATATATCACATCGTCAGGTTTTTTTCGAAAATAAAGTGTCTGCGAACAATTTATACTTTTTCAATTTAGTTGATCGAAGTTAGCCATGGAAAAGAGTATAAGACATACAGCATTGTTTCCATAGCAACAAATAATAACAGTATGCTTCAGTATTTATTTTGACAACTACGTTAAAGTTGGCTATAACTTTATTATAATTAAGACGGCTGGTCATTTAAAGTGTTTATTATAAAATCAAATCATAACAATAATAATTAAAATTTTACTCTACAATCTTGAATTTTTATTGTAAAACATTTTCAAAAAGTACACCATTATTATCAATGCAAACATTACAACGCTTTAAAACTGACTAAGTTGCTTTTCTTGCGGAGCGACCATCAATATTTTCAAATGCTCTAACAACAGCTTCTTTAAGTGCATTTAAATTGTAATATTTGTTTTTGTAAACTGTGTTTTTACGGCTTACCACAAAAAGAAATCCAAAGGTGTAAGATCCGGTGATCGAGGTGACGATAAAACAGGGCCGTTTCGTCCAATCCAAGCCCCAGGAAATGTTACGTCCAGGTGATTCCGCATTTGGGAAAAAATATGCGGAGGAGCGCCATCATGTTGAAATCATTGCACATTACGCCATGTTTCTAAATCTAAGTCGTCCAACATAAAATCCAGGTTATTCCGAAGGAATTGAAGTGACCGACTCCCATTTAACGTGCCTTCAAAAATAAATGGTCCAAGAATTTTTGAACCAACCATTCCGCTCCAAACGTTAAACCCAAATTTAATTTGTGGTCTCCTTTGCTCAACATGGTGGGGATTCATTTGATTCCAAAGACGTTCATTGTGTCGATTAAACATACCACAATTTGTAAATCGAGTTTCATCGGTCCACAATATTTTATAAGGGAATTGGATGTCTTGTTGGCATTTGTTTCGGAACCATGTACAAAAATTCACACGCAGCTCCTCATCCCCTGGATGTAAGGTTTGGGATACTGATAGTTCATACGGATGGAATTTGTGTTTTTTTATAACTCTCATCACGGTGCTTTGGAAAGTCCCGGATTCTGCTGCGATCTCTCTGATTGAAGTCTATGGATTCTGGCTTACAATGGCCAAGACATTAACCTCCTCAGCCTCATTTATTACTTTATCTTCATTTCTTGGCTGCGTAAAACGTCCATAAGTGCCCAAATTGTCGTATAATCGCTTGAATATTTTCAAGGACGGTTGCCGACGGTCAAAATACCCCTCAAAATAGTAATCAGATGCTCGTCCAGCATTTTTATCACATCTAATGTAGGTTTCAATCATGTCGCGCTTTTCTTGATTGGAATAAGTCATTTTTACAATAAAACCGTTAACCGTTAACCGTGACGTTACCCGTATAACAACCTTAAAATGGAACTGGGCCGGTCATGTGTCGCGACTTTCGGAGAATCGCTGGACAAAGAGGATACTTGAGTAGAGACAGCGCCAAGACGCATACAGAAGTAGAGGCCGTCCACCAACCAGATGGACCGACGGCATCAAAAGGATAAAGACCAACTGGATAGATGCAGCATAGGGTAGGCAAGGATGATTCCCAGCAATGGACGCGATTGGTCGTTTGATGAAGATGATGATGATTTCAAATTACTAACCCTACTGAAAATAAAGTCGGATGGATTTAAACCCAAGAAGTCCAAGATTTTGTCTGCAAACAACATAAAAAATTTTCAGGAAAATGCACCAGTTGGTATAAAGTTATATCGTCATAATCTTTATACCCATTAGAGTAAAAATATATTTATTTATTATTTTATGTCTTTCTTATAATTGGAATTATCGGTGCATGCCAAAAACTAGAATTGCAGAGCATGAAACACCAACATATACAGGGTGATTCAAAAATGGCGCCATTCCATTTAACATGATTGGAGAAAAGTATTGAAAATTTTTTTCTCGAAAAAATCTAGAAGACAATAGCTGAAAATCAAGTTTCAACTTGTAAAAAAGTATTCTTCTACAATTTTTTGATGAAAGTTCCAAGCGGTCATGATGTTTTTGTGATTATCAGGTAGACTAGATGCTTTTGTCAATAGTAACAAGTGTTTGTCAAATTGAGATTCAAATTAATTCAAATGATGATATAACCACTACGTGTTCGGACGTAAATGAACCGAGCCGGTATAGATCTTCTGCGGTGAGATGTTGGCAACCCGTGTTGCCGATTAGCATTAGATTGAAAGCCACTCGTTCCATTCTGCTTTTTTTCCCCAAGCATCTATATCTTTTTTGTATATTTCTTTTTCCTGACTGTACTTTAATTCATTCCAATGTATTCCTGGGTTTTCAGTCAATTTTATTGTCACTAATTATGGTGTTATGTGATGAGCCCTGCGTTTCGTCCCGGGTCTACCTATTGGACTCGTCAGTAAGGCTTAGGTAGACCCTGCCTTATACGCCGGACATCGGTTATACGTGTTCGGACGTAAATGAACCGAGCCGGTATAGATCTTCTGCTGTGAGATGTTGGCAACCCGTGTTGGCGATGCTGCCACTCGTTCCATTCTGCTTTTTTTTCCCAAGCATCTATCTTCGTTTTTGTATATTCTTTTTCCTGACTGTACTTTAATTCATTCCAATGCATTCCTTACTGACGAGTCCAATAGGTAGACCCGGGACGAAACGCAGGGCTCATCACATAACACCATAATTAGTGACAATAAAATTGACTGAAAACCCAGGAATACATTGGAATGAATTAAAGTACAGTCAGGAAAAAGAAATATACAAAAAAGATATAGATGCTTGGGGGAAAAAAAGCAGAATGGAACGAGTGGCTTTCAATCTAATGCTAATCGGCAACACGGGTTGCCAACATCTCACCGCAGAAGATCTATACCGGCTCGGTTCATTTACGTCCGAACACGTAGAACCGATGTATGGCGTATAAGGCAGGGTCTACCTAAGCCTTACTGACGAGTCCAATAGGTAGACCCGGGACGAAACGCAGGGCTCATCACATAACACCATAATTAGTGACAATAAAATTGACTGAAAACCCAGGAATACATTGGAATGAATTAAAGTACAGTCAGGAAAAAAAATATACAAAAAAGATATAGATGCTTGGGGGAAAAAAAGCAGAATGGAACGAGTGGCTTTCAATCTAATGCTAATCGGCAACACGGGTTGCCAACATCTCACCGCAGAAGATCTATACCGGCTCGGTTCATTTACGTCCGAACACGTAGAACCGATGTATGGCGTATGAGGCAGGGTCTACCTAAGCCTTACTGACGAGTCCAATAGGTAGACCCGGGACGAAACGCAGGGCTCATCACATAACACCATAATTAGTGACAATAAAATTGACTGAAAACCCAGGAATACATTGAAATAACTAGCAATAGAACATCTGCCACAGCAAATTCTAATGATTCAATTTCGTCATCTTCAAATAATAATATTACTATGTCTTATCGAGTAGCAGAAAGAAATGATAATCCTCTGGTTTTAATAGCTGTACAGTCACCATAAATTATTATAATTGCATTTAACGCATGTTGAATTACCAAACACGTAAAAAAGCTTTGATGCATACGAAGGTGTCTTTAAATTTGAATAAAATTTTTTAACTTCTGTCAACTTTCCAATCGTTATGTTAAAGCTTTTAAAGCTCGTTCACACGCTGACATTAATGTCGTTACATCTAATGCCGTGACACCAGCCAGTGTGACAGTCAACTGTTGAGACAATGACATTGTTGCGGCATTTACGTCACGCCATTAGATGTCGCGACATTAATGACACCGTGTGAACGAGCTTTTAGTCGCATACTTTGCATGACATTTGCGCTATTTAAAATATCGTGTTTTGTATGTGGTATAACATCGGCCGAACACACAAAAATATGTGATTGAATCGACTTTGAGACTGGACTTGTATCAAAGTTATAATTTACAAATTATAATAACTTTAAATTACGATCAATAGTTGTCGATAAACGTACGTAATACATTAAAAAAGCATGTCGATTACATATCGTTTGAAAATACTTGCGAAAATACGCGTGCAAAAGTCCGTGCGTAAAAGTAAAACAAATGAATGCTAAAGAAAAATGCTTTTTTATGATCATCGCTTCCGATCTGAAAAAGGCAGTTCTTGGTTCATTTGAATAAAAAAAAAATTTTTTTTTGCAACTCTTATTATGTAGATACTTAATATACTATTAATGTAGGTAAAACGTAGTAAGCAAAGAATTGCAAATTTTTCAAAACTTATCGAAATTTGTAATCTAAATTTCCGGACAACTTAAACTAAATAAACAATTAGTACGGACTATTTCAAACAATTTGGAAAGTAATGAGCCTTGAGTTCTACATGATAATGCTGTCCGTAATGTGAGAGATTGCCGGATCAAAATAGGGACATTAAAAATTTGCACCTAAACTGGTCGTAAATAAAGTCTCAATTTACAAGTGTATTATGCTGTCACGGCAGCCTAGAAGCAGGTCTTTCGATCATATCCGCGGGAGCCTCCACGACGCAGCCCTAAACGCGAAGAGGGAGCGAACGAGCCGAACGGCAGGCCACATCCAGAATCAAATTCAGTACAAACGCGTCGTCAGCATCCACTGGATCGAGATCCGCTCCGGCACCGGATTGAGGTCACGCCCACTAATTCGCTGCTTTACTATTGCCCTGCCAATATCTCATAATTATTCCATGCCAGCCCCCAGCAAACCTTTCAAAAGTTAATACTCGAAAATCACCGTCAGTGTCTGGAATTGCCAGTTTTTCTTAATTAATCATCAGCCCTACCATGATCTGGTCAGCTTTAATATCACACTATTATTTTAATTTTTCTATATGAACTCATTTTGAATCCGTATAACAGTGTGAACAGCTCGGAAAATAGTTTGGAAAAATTAAGAAAGGTGCTCCAGGTCGATACTTGCTAAAACAATAAAAGGGGCGTGGCGCCTAGGTTTTAAAATAAATTATTTAAATCCGTCTATTGCGACCTACGGTGCTCAGGACTGTTGTTACAACTTATTTTAGACTGTGCTTTTCATCATGAGGAACTTCATTTGTTTGTTCATAATATTCCTGATTCACCAAGGTAATTGATTAGCCACACTAACTTTTCTGCATGGCATTGTCTATTAGATTTAAACCGCGCTACAGTAAGCTCAAAAAACCATCTGCAATAGGCAGTGAACAATGAATCTAATATGTATTCATAAATTTGCATGCAATCACGCAGTCAAAATACTTATGCGATGAAAAATCTATTTCGGGAAATATTTTGAGTCATCCTGCACTTCACAGCGTGAAAATTTTCCTGGGGATGCTGTTTGAACCCTTGATACGGCTCGATGTCTTGGCGGAAGGTTACGCCCCCTGTCTAATGAAGCTACTACGTAATTGCCAGTAACGAGTTAAATAAAAAGGGAAAGAATTTAATGAATATTTTTACGAAAACGACAATTGCATTAAAAATAACAAAAAGTTTTAACATTAAAACACCAAAATATTGCACCTGACTGTTCATACAGCGAAATACAAATGCTAATATAAATTTTTGAAAATGGTCCCTTCATTATGCTGCCTGCAACTGGGAGCTCAGCATAATTATGATTTATCACTCTAGAACAACATGAGCCCATTTATTTTAGAATTTATATGGCAGAATATATTGTTTTGGTTACGCCCATTTTATATTTCAGAAAATGCACTAGATAGCATTAAAGAAAAAAATTTCAGAGGTTGGTATAATAATTTATAAATATTAACGGCCCAGCTGATTATGTGTTTAAATATTTTGTACAACCGTTAATATTTCAGCAAATTTTTGAAGGCAGCCGAGAGGGCGCGCCTCGAAGTGTATTTATAGCAAACATTGTTAGGCGCTCCTGAGAAAATAAAGTTCACGGACCTGCGAATTAATCCCAGGTTGGGCGTTGTATTAAATACATAAATAAATAAATATACTGAAAAAGATACATTGATTGCTTTTAGGACACCCGGTCTGCAAGGATGAAATATTTCAAATTCTAATTTACAATTTCTGCAAACTACTAATTAATTATAAAGGCATTTTCTTCTTGACTAACCTTTTAAATAATCTGTTTTATGCATATTTTCTATCAAATTTTTGAAACTCAAATTATTTAAATGTGTGTTTAATGGTTTTTATTTGAAATGGCATTGAAGTTTTAGAGCTTAATAATTAATTTGTTAGTCATGAAAAAGAGATACATTCGGTTTTACGCTGCGTAATTTGAGCTGCTGCACGGAAAGGGTAAAATTTACATTTTATATTTTTTAAGATTTTTGGAATAGGTATATTCATAAGCAAAGATTGTGGGTGCTCATAAACTCTCATTTGAAAATATATTATTCTAAACAATTGAAAACTGTAACAGCAACTTAAAACCTAAAAACAAATAGCACAATGCACAATGTGTGTATTTTTTCCAATATTCTGTCTAAATAGTTGTTAAATCTATTCTCAAGCCTCGGAATCATACCGGCCTAAATCCTCAGCGAACGTGCGCTTTCGGGCTTTCCAGCATATTTCTTTCGCGCCGCCAATCTTTCCATGTCATCCCTTCGGTTGATATGACCAAAAAGTTGAAAATCCGGGCAAGGGTCAGAAAGGATAATTGTTGTTTCGACTTAGCTCAAGATAGATATATATATATGCCCTTCTGGATGCCAGTGGTATCTGAAGAATCCTGCGCTAACACTGCTGCTGGAATGCGTCTATGCGCCGTTTATCTGCACTACGTGTTCTTCAGGCGTTTTAGAAGACGGAAAAATAAGTCTTTCTAGTTGCTGCATTTTAGCTTGTATGTTTTTAAGTATCTTTACTCTGGTGGTTGTATTAATACTCCGCTTGCATGCTCGATGTGAATTTAGTGATTCGATGGGTAATTTTTAAAAATGCAGCAGGCAACATTAAAGCATTTATAGTGGAGCAACAAGCATTTTTTCTCTTTATAAATCTACTACTTCATAAACTTACTTAATTTTTATGTTTAATATAGATATGTATAATTTTGATCCAACAAATTTCAAGTATAGTAGAGTTAAAACAACCTAATTTAATAATATCGTCACACAGATTTGCACGTTTCTTCCAGAAATTTTGGCGCTTTGACTAGGAACCAAATTTCATTAACTAAGTAAAATCCAGATATTCCGTCCAACAAATAAATTATGTAACTTCTACAAATGAGAAGCATGTTATGACTTTCATACTTTTCCGACCTATTTATCTTATTATTGTACGCATGTTGGCGAGTTAGCATACACCTGAGCAAAAAATATATACAGATTTTCCACTCTGAAGCTATTCTAGGAGCAGCAGGCAATATATGAAAGCATTTACGGCCAGACAGAGCTGGTTCGAGACATTTCAAGCGTCAAGTGCTGTTGGAACTTTGCAAATGAAATCTGAACAAAAGTTACCTGATTTCAACATAAAGCAGCAATTAGATGCCTTGGGCAACTCTCCGTGTTCCGATAGATAATTACCTAGACAAACGGCAATTTTTAGCAAGAGATTTACAAATAAAATATATTTAAATATTTACATGTTTGAAGGTGAATTACTTTACGATCTCTAGAGACTGAACTAAAATCAATATTTCTATTCAACACAGAAATAACCTTACTTCCCTACACACAAGAAATGTTTTTTTAACCTATTTGTTTTTTATTGGGCGTATTATTGTATGTCTGTTCCCATTCAAATAGTTGGGTTATCATATACGTGCGAAAAGCACGTCTAAAAAGGTTTTAAACGTTTCCTACTCCCAAGCTAGAAGCTCGAAGAAGCTTATCTATTCGGTATTCCCGAAGCATACAGAATGACTCGAAATCGGGACTATTACTTCTAAGAGGTTTCTGAGGCCTACTTGCGGAGAAGGAAAAAATTAGAAAAATATCTTGAGTTGATTTTTCGAGGTTAATAGCTTTTGAAAATGCACTTTCAATTTTGCTATTAAGCGAGATTTGAAAGCAGTTCAATGCTAATTTGGCCAACAGTTAGTATAAATAAACATCTCAAATAAAATTATGCAAAAGTTAGTTATTTTGAAGTAAAATTTTATCTTAGTTTAAGCTGCACAAGAAAAATCTCAACTGCAACCATTCACATAACGAGAATTGTCAGACATGCTCACCATTCAAAGCTTTGTTTTCTTGTGAAAACTGTAAATGTTATTGCTGAAGTTAGACTGAAGCTACTAACAAATCACAATTGTCTTGATGGTGTTGAGCATAATTTTTGAATCGTTTTACGCATATTTTCCACTATGTCGATCTCTTTATGGGATCGATGTCGATGTCGATCTCTCTATATTTTATACAGTAGTAGTAAACATCTTTATTTCTAAAAAAGGCTATCGACCTATCGGTCTTTCTGCCCTTGTTTAATACATGTGGTCTTAATCTAAATAAAAAACAAAGATGAAAATTCTCTTATTCTAGGTTAATAATCTTATTAAATAAACTTTCCAATTCTAATGACAAGAAAAAATTATTTTATTGTCCAGTAGTCAGTTGCGTTTGTAAGTGTTCGAGTAGCGTTGATGTAGGGAAATGGAAGCGGGAGTGTCTGGTTGGTCTTGTAAGACAAAGGGGATTCAGTATGGTCCAGCTGTAGGGGTTGTTTGTCCATTTTGTCTGTAGATGTATGAGTCTTTCCGAGATCTTTGTCATGTTTGTGCGTTCGTACAGTAGTTGATTAGAAGGGTTGTGTAGTGGGTTTTGGGGATGTCTTATTTTCGTGATAAGTCTTAGTGCGATTTGTTCAGTGGTTTGTATGTGCCGTTTGGACTTTTCCGTTGCGTTTGTTCTGATCATATGTCCGTAGTCAAGCAGGGGTCTACATATTGATTTGTATATTTGTGTTGCGGTTTTTGTGCTGATTCCTCTGTCTTTGTAAGTTAGCGATCTAAAGTGTTTCGTCCTTTGGATTACTTTCGTTCTAACGTTTTGTGCGTGTCTAGTAAATCTTAGCGCTTGGTCAAGTGTTATCCCTAGGTAGTTTATTTCTGATCTGGGAGTAGTTCTATTCCCGTCTGCTAGTATTGTCGGCGAGTTGTCTTTAATTTTGTGGTTTGGTAAGAGTAGCTGGTTTTTTGTTGCGTTTGGTATTAGTCTCCACTAGTAGAACCATGTCATTGTTTCTTCTGTCAGCGTTTGAAGTTTTCCAACAGCTTCAGCTGTTGTTTTGTCGTGTACAATCAGTGTCGTGTCATCAGCGTACTGTAAAATGTAGGAGGATTTGTCTATGTGATTTTTGTCAAGTTGGTTGTGGTTATATATGTCATGGCAGTATAAATTGTATAGAAGGGGTGATAGCGGTGATCCCTGTGGTAGTCCTTGCTCGGGTGAGAACAAAAACGAGAGTGAGTTGTCTATGCGTACTTGTAGTGGTCTGTTTTCGAGTATGTTCCTGATTGTGAAGAGTAAATATTTTGGGGTGTTAAATAAGTGTAATTTGTATAATAGTCCTTTGTGCCATACGCTGTCAAAAGCCTTGTTAATGTCCATAAAGAGACATGCTGATTTTTTGTTTTCAAGGTGTGTAGTTTGAATGTTATTGTTAGTACAAACAGAGGGTGAGCAGTCGAGTGATTGGGTTTAAAACCGAATTGGTATGGTGTTATGTGTTGTCCAATTAATTGTTGTAGTCTATTCTTTATAATGTGTTCAAACAGTTTGCTCAGTACAGGAAGTAGTCCTTTTACCCAAAATCTTTCTTTTGAAGCATTTTTGTGATAAATGAAAATTGATGTTATGAAGTGCTGTTGGAGCAATTCTGTGGTGAATTGTGCAGTTTTGTTATGTAAACAATGTTTTAAAAATACGTACGAATTGATAATATACACAGGGTGATTCAAAATTGGCGTCATTTCTCTGGAGGTGTTGTCTGGGGGTTCTTTACGAGTACAAAAAAAATAGTAAAAAAAATGAATTGTTATTAAAAACTGAAAAATTTGAAAAAAATTATATCAGAAGGACGGCAACAATGTTTTCCAAGGTAATATGCCTCATTCACATTACGTAAATGCCTGTTGCTTCGTAATTATTAAAAACTCCAGTAATCATGAAAAACTACAGAAGGTGACAATAAAATAGATAAGGATAAACGGTAAATTCAACAGGATTCTTTAAATATAGTTTATAATTTAAATATATATATAATATACTTTTTCGAAATGTCAATATTGTCAACGATAAATTTTTTATAGTCATTATAACGTCGAATTTATGTATTTACAAATAAACATACATTTCGGCCTTTAACTCCAAACAAGTTAGTGCCTGTGTAATCACCTTATTGTGCACTCTTCTCGAGCAGCTTCTCGTATTCGGTTAATTAGCACCTGCTCAATATGTACCGGTGTTCAGTAAACCATTGGTTTAATGTGTCCCTCTGTTCTGTGTATGTTACATACGTTTTCGAAATGTAGCCCTTCCTCGGTATGAATTTGGTGCCTGGGAAAGTGTACTCTTGGAATGCTCAGCTGCAATTATCTCCAATTCAAATTAAAATGAAATTCCTGGGTTCCAGTCAAATTTATTGTTTATTATTTTATTACAAATACGTTTCGGTGTCTTTCTCCACCATCATCAGTTTGCATGCATGGCTGTTCCACATTCAACTTTGGCAAGCAATTGAATGAATGAATATCTTTTATAAATTTTCGACAAAAATGTTTTCAATATTTTTCTCGAACTCTCGAAGTGACCCCCTTTAAAAGGAACGACTCCAATTGTGAATCACCCTGTATATTGTTATTTGAACATAATTAAAAAATTAGATTTCCAAAATATGAATTCTTCTCAACTGATTAGAGTTCCAAATTCATGATTCACTTAGTAAATTATTCTATTTTTGACAAAAATTTCAGTTTTTGTCTTTCTTCGTAAGAAAAGAAGGCAACAGATATTTACGTAATGTTACTGAGAAAACACCATTTGCAGGTGCGATTAAGGGCGTTGCTTCAAGCTTCCTAATTTACTGTTGCGCAAATGCCTCAGTTTTATGAAATACTTTTTTAAATTTATTTTTCGGTACTCGCTACATTTCCTTGGACAACACTTCCAGAAGAATGACGCCAATTTTGAAATTTGAAGGTGTTATGCGTCACGTCAGCGTTAAGGATATGGATGCAACTCTGAACAAAAGTTGTTAGATTTTAAAGAAAAGCAGCCATTCCAAAATATTAATATATTTTTTTAAACTAAAATTAACTAATTAATTAAATAAAAGCTAAAATGGTTGCAACACCTGCAAAAATATCAAATTCTTATAGTGAAAAAAATGAAAACCCGAGAAACAAATCCTCAGACAGAAATTATGTTTTACAACGCACAGTGGGGTATTGGATATTATTTTTTGATTAAAATTGTTATACAGGATCCGTCGGAAATTGTGAGAATGCACTAGAATTTATATGCGGGGTGACAACAAACATACCTACACACAAGTTCCTATTAAATAAAATTCTACATCCCGTCCATCCTAAGATATAAGCCCTTAAAGGCGCCATTAAAAATCGGTTTTTACCAAATTATGTTTAAACTGCTTGGTATTACTTGAAAATCTCTTAATATAATTGATACATTTAAGGGCCGTCAAACGGGCCGATTTTGCTATTAGACTTCGCCATGGACCGATCAGATTGTATCTATTAATGTTACTATTTTTAACTATTGTGTATATTTTCCTGACTGTATTTCAATTTAATCCAAAAGAAATTCCTGGGTTCCAGTCAATATTAGTGTTTATCAGTTAAATCTTTACAAATACGTTTCGGTGTCTTTCTCCACCATCATCAGTTTGTCTAAAATACAAATTCACAGTCATCATTAATTTTAAAAAAAAGAGCTCTATCAAAATATACATACTGAAATACAAATTACAAACATATTAAAAAGAATATTAAAAACATAGGATCACAGGTGATGAGTCAGGACAATCATGTACGGGAAAAGACTAGAATCTATTGTTTAGATATTTAAATTTTACTTGCATATATGGCTGTTTCTACCTTCACATTAGACAAACTATTGAAAAATCTTTACTTTGTTCAATATCGAGCGAGAGAATTTAAAAGAACTGTTTATATTTGGCTTTTTCTTTGCATTCTAAGAATATCAATTGCTATGCAATTCTTCAATATCAGGTGTTTATATTTTATGTAGTTAGTTTAATTAGTGTATGTATGTGTCCATTTAATTAGTGTGTGAGAATTTATTTTGGATTAAACTATTTTTAACACCCTGTATGATACTTGAAACATCTTGAAACAAACTTACCAAGAATATCGAGTAGTGCATGAAAAGTAAATCGATTTCTTTATTTAAATTTAAAAAAATCCTTTTTTTGCATAAAACCTTAACTTTTCATTTCACACCTTTTACTTTTGAACGCGGAATTCCTAAAATTAATCAGTTCAAATCGCGATAGCATCTAAACAATGTTTTTCAAAGTCATGCATTGACTTTTTATCTCTGGGAAAACCTGACAAAATTTTGATTGGCTATTGCTGATTAAACTCGAGAGAAAATGATGTGAATAATTATGTTTCTTTCCGATCAAATAAGAAACAATCCTGAAATTTTGTGGCGGATGCCACAATGCTCACTTTGGCTTGCGCCAGGATGTTTGAGACTACAGAGAGCCAGCCCATGGTAAACCGACCTATGAAGTTTGATTTTAAATCGTTAAATTTTCTATTCTTCATTTCGGATTCAAAAAGTTTAATATCATTAAAAAATATTTAAATAGAGATTTTCTGGACTCTTCTCTTTTCTATCTAGAAATAGTCGTGTTGTGTCTTTATAATGCAGCTGCTCGCTCTCTGGCGAATCAGACTCAGAAAGTAATTTGAATTTTCAGGGGAATTAACTAGTATCTACCATATTAAAAAAATATCAATTATGCCAAGTAATTTAAGAGTTATTTAATCAAAACCGATCTTTAGCGGCTTCTTTTAGTCGTTTATACCTTGGTATCGAGGGTGCCTAAAATTCCTTACAGGAACTTGTCAAGCTACTCTGACATCCTGCATATGAATCAGCCAAGAAGATGCCCATATTATTGGGATACCCTGTATAATTCGACACCTCTTTAAAACGTTTTAAATTAAAAAGGAAAACTATAATCAATAAGAATTTAACACTTTAAAGGATGAACCGATATCTGCACATATAGTACGATCCAAAAAGTATGCAACATACGGAAAAGTTTTTTAGTATTAGTTAAAAAACATCTTTGTATAGAGGGTACAGGTTTGTTTCTAATGCCATTTATTTGAAAATTCGTCAAGAGTAAACTACTCCAACTTATCGAGATACGAAAATTATTTGTAAAACCAAATTGTCCTAAATTAAAAATTATTTCGTATATTTTCCTGACTGTACTTTAATTCATTCCAATGTATTCCTGGGATTTCAGTCAATTTTATTGTTTATTATTTAAAATGTTACAAATACGTTTCGGTGTCTTTATCCACCATCATCAGTTTGTCTAAAATATATATTTACAGTTATCATCAATTTAAATAGAAAACTTTCACCAAAATTCACATATTAAAATACAAATCACACACATATTAAAAAGTACATCAAGAACATTGGTTTTCAGGTGATGAGTCAGGACAAACATGTCTGGGAAAAGACTAGAATCTATTGTTTTAGAGATCTAAATTCAACTTACGTATATAGTTGCTTTCAACTTCACATTTGACTGGTCACTGAATTTTCCATATTTTATTCGATATCAAGCGAGCGAAACAAAAAAACTGTTTATCTTTCGTCTTTTCTTTGCATTCTAGGAATTGCTTGGCAATTCTTCAATATCAGATGTTTACATTTCATTTACCTGGTCCAATCAGTTCATGCATGCGATCATCTAATTAGCGTATGATACACAGAGCTAAGATTGTCTGTATCTGATCTGAAATTTATTGCATTCTGATGTTTCTTAATTTGTATCATTTCATGGATTCTTCTCTTATTATAGTTGTCCTCATTGATCAATATTTGTGTGTTATCGAAATCAAAATCATGCAACTTTTGTTGTGCATGTTGTACTAATGCTGTTGCATTTTCGTTAACCTTTCTTAAGCTATACTTATGTTTGTATATTCTTTTCTTTAAATATTGCCCTGTTTGTCCTATGTATGTGTTGTCACAGTTCAAACAGTCAATCTTGTATATTACGTTAGGTGTGTCCAACTTATCGCTTCTAGGCTTAAATTTTGTAAAACATTCTTTTGCCAAGTTGTTTTTAGTTTTTTCCGCTATAGATGATCGCATGCATGAACTGATTGGACCAGGCAAATGAAATGTAAACATCTGATATTGAAGAATTGCCAAGCAATTCCTAGAATGCAAAGAAAAGACGAAGGATAAACAGTTTTTTTTGTTTCGCTCGCTTGATATCGAATAAAATATGGAAAATTCAGTGACCAGTCAATTGTGAAGTTGGAAGCAACTATATACGTAAGTTAAATTTGGATCTCTAAACAATAGATTCTAGTCGTTTCCCAGACATGTTTGTCCTGACTCATCACCTGAAAACCAATGTTCTTGATGTACTTTTTAATATGTGTGTGATTTGTATTTTAATATGTGAATTTTGGTGAAAGTTTTCTATTTAAATTGATGATAACTGTAAATATATATTTTAGACAAACTGATGATGGTGGATAAAGACACCGAAACGTATTTGTAACATTTTAAATAATAAACAATAAAATTGACTGAAACCCAGGAATACATTGGAATTAAAAATTATGTCAACTTATGAAATGTTAGGTAGAAAGTTTGAATTTTCGAGCTTTTCATTTTGTGGAATAACGGTACGTCCCTAGACTTATCTTTCTTTCAGAAAAAATACATACACAGCTAAAGTGTCAGCTCTAGACCGTTTATGCCATGTTTATCTATATTTTCCAGAGCACTCTGTCTGAGATACAATTATCTTTATCATATTGTAAAAATGTTTACTTATCCTTGACTCAAGGATACTCAAAAAATTAAATGAAAAATTAATTGAAAAATAATAAAAATTATCACTTATCTAATGTGATGGGGTTTTATCAAATCAATTTATCAATTTGTGCTCCTAATAGTCAAGGAAGAAAACCAAATAAAGATAGCTCTAAGTCTTGCATATAATTAATATCAAATTAAGATTTTTCGACCCCAAGAAAAATCAGGTATCGAAATCGGCGCAAAAATTACATTTTTTTCCAAAAGTTGAGTAGAAAGTTTAAGATTTCAACTATGAGTCTGTATGTCTCAAGTCTCGCATCGTTGCTTGCAGAGTGTGGACGTGCTGCGAGGCAGAATCGTGCGATATTTTACAGTTGAAATCGAGTGGAAATTGTGTTTGTGTTAGTTATTGTATTGTGTGTTTTTTTTGGGACAACGTTTGGAACATTCCTTATCGGGCAAATACCGGGTTTGCGCGATAAGTAGAATGAATCCCGGAAGTTCGCTGGAATCCGAGTCGGACCGGAGCTCCCAAAGGAGCTACTGTCTAAGGCCTAGGACCAAGAAGAGGGGTAGGGTGCCCAAGTCCGACCCAACATCGCCAGCGTCACCAACCCCGGCTCCGAAAAAATCGGCGATGGAGGAGGCTGTAGGGGTGTCGCGGGCGACTTCAGCGGGCCCAGCGGATGACGGGTTCGTAGTGCCGCGAAGGACTGTGGCGTGGAGCACGCTGATTGTTGCTCCAGAGGCCTCCACGACGCTGAGGAACCGCTTTGCGCCCATCCAGCCGCCAATCGTGGATGAGCCTCCAACACTGCCCAACAACATCATGGGGACTGAACGGGAAGCAGTTGCTGAGAGCCCTGCGGCAACTGCAAACCAAACCAAGAAGGCAGAAAAGCCGCCGCCAATTGTGATCGCTGGAAAACCCAGCGATCACACAATGCTGATTGGTGGTATAAAAGGAATCACCAGTCAGCCTTTCACGCTGAAGTACACGAAGGCTTCGTTGATCGTGTACTGCACCAGCATTATGGACTGGGCGGCGGTGAAACGATCCCTGGATGAGGACAAGAGCCAGTTCCATACGTACGCCCCTTCGTCGGAAAAAAACCCACGCGTTCGTCCTGAGGGGCCTGGAGGGGAATGTCGATCCGACTGCCATAAAGCAGGATCTGGCAGACCGGGGACTGGAAGTGAAGAGTGTCTTCAAAATGAAGACACTTTACAGGCCGCTCTACCTGGTCGTCACCAGCGACAAGGCAACCCTCCGAAGGCTTAACGCCGAGGCCAGGGTGGTGTGTAGTGTCAGGGTTTCGTGGGAAACCCGTAAAAACCGGAAGACCCTGACACAATGTCGTCGATGCCAGGGCTGGGGTCATGTCTCCGGGAACTGCCGCCGGGACTTTAAATGCTCCCGATGCGCTGGGGGGCATGAAATCACGGCCTGCCCCGTTGGGGCTACATTAAAATGCGCTAACTGCGGTGGGCCTCATCGTAGCTTTGACGAGGCTTGCCCAGTATACATTTACAAACAGGCGCAAGTCCCGGCGGAGAAGCAGCGTTTCGTCCCTGCTCCTCTTCCAACGAGGCCAGCCTGGGGTCAAACCAGTCGAGCCCCTGGCCCGATCCACCCTTCATCCCTAAGCAGCAGGACCATGGCGCCAGGTCACGCCAACAGGACCATGCTGCCCCCGCCACCGCCTTCATTAGCGGAGTTTCCTCCGCTGAGGCAGCACGAAGCTGTCCCGACGAGCTCCGCCCACCCGGCCCATGGTATAAATGGGAACGCGGTGGCCATGCTGGGCAGTGTCCAGCGGGAATTCGCCGAGCTGTCGTCGCAAATCAACTTGGGGGAGGTGATCAAGGCGGTAAGATTTTACAGCGCTGCATTGAGGGGTTGCGTCTCGAAGACAGACAAATTCCTAGTCTCAGCGCAGTTCTTCAATGAAGATATTAACAGCTTCGATTTTTAAGCCCTGATTTTGCCAACTGTGCCCTATGAGGATAGGAGAATGGAACTCATGCGGACTCCGGAGTCGTCTCGGTGAGTTTGTGCACTTCCTTCGGACCGAGGATATCGACGTGGCGTTGATTGTCGAAACATGGTTGCGCCCCGGGGATATACTTAGGATTCGGGGGGTACAGGCTCGAACGTGCCGATAGGCCCGGTTTAAGGGGAGGGGTGGCCATAGCGGTCAAAACGTCAATTCCATACAGGAGACTGCCACACAGGCAGTCAGCAATAGAGAACGTCGGCGTTGAACTTCCTGATGGAGTTTTGATCTACTGTGGCTATTTCTCCACCGTACGCTTACAGGCCGCTGATGTCGATCCATTCTTCATAAACACCAATAGGGTGTTGCTAATGGGAGATTTCAACGCCCACCATCCACTATTCAATAACCCTGGACATAAAACGCAGCCGGCAATTTTCTAGCCGACTACGTTCGCGACAATGGCCTACTCGTTATGCCCACTTCATCCCCCAACGCATTACCCGAACAGTGGAGGGAATCCATCCTACCTCGACTTCGGAATTGCCAAAGGACTCACCAATCTCACGGAGATGGTGGTTATAGACGCCCTCAGCAGTGACCATTTGCCCATTTACCTCGACATTAGGGATTTAAAGCGCACACAAACTAACGACTTTCGATATTCATACGAAAATTTCGATTTTCGCGAATATCGAAAACGACTACAAGACCTGACGTGTATTCCGGGCCAGATTGATACTGTCGAGGCTCTAGAGCATGCGGTAAAAGGTCTGACCAGGAATATACAACGGACACAGCAAGCTTTGGCCAAAAAAGTTCCGAACAGACCGCGGCACGACAATCTTCCTGAGGAAATTTTGGACCTTATTAAGGCGAAAAATCGAATCAGGAAGCGTTGGCAGCGATTCAGGCAACCTGCCGATCGCATAATGGCAGCAGAGCTTGCACGAGACATACAGCGCGAAATCTCCGCATACAGGAATTATACCTGGGCGGAAAAACTGCGAAATTTGACTCCCCGTGACAATTCTCTGTGGAAACTGTCGAGAAGTCTGCGAAAAGGCTATGAGCAAGTCCCCGCTCTTGAAAAAGAGGGGCGGAGTTATATTACCACCAGTGACAAGTGCGAGCTGCTCGCCGACTTTTTGGCAGAAGTACACAAGGTCCAACCAGCCCTTCAGGATAACGAAATGGAAAGACAGACCGCTGTTTTTGTAGAACGGAAGTATCCTATACCACCCTCGATTTTGCATTCCTATATAACAACCCCGTCGGAGATACAATCGTGTCTTCGGCGCCTCCCTAGCCGAAAAGCCCCCGGGCCAGACGGCATCCCTTATCTACTCCTCAAAAACTTACCGCGGAAAACTATTGTGCTAATAGTACAAATAGTCAACGCAGTCCTTAAATTGCAGCACTTCCCACAGGACTGGAAAAACGCTGTAATAATCCCCATCTTAAAGCCGGGCAAAAACCCGACCGAACCCGCCTCTTATAGGCCAATTTCCCTCTTGAACACCCTCGGCAAATTAACCGAGAAGGTCATCCATTCGAGATTACAGGCAGCAGCCGAGCTTCGAAGTTTAATCCCGGATGAGCAGTTTGGCTTTCGACCAAGACACAACACAACGCTGCAGACTGCTAGGATCGCAACGGATGCCTATGCAGCATTTAATAAGCTTCAAAGTACGGTTATGCTGCTTCTCGACATGCAAAGGGCCTTTGACACAGTCTGGCACACAGGCCTGCTGTACAAGTTGTTTGCCGTGCATTCACTGCCACTCTACCTAGTTTCCCTGATAGCGTCTTACCTAAAAAACCGTTCCATCCAGGTGAAAGTGGAGAATTCCACTTCTGCCAAAAGACGCATTGCGGCAGGAGTACCACAAGGAACAGTGATTTCGCCGCTGCTGTATACATTGTACACAGCAGACATTCCAAAACTTCCCACTACAAAAATAGCACTATACGCTGATGATACGGCTATCTACGCATCGTCTTTTTATGCTCAGGCTGCGAAATCTCGCATTGCACATCACCTGAGTTTATTGACGCCGTATTTTGACAAATGGAAACTTAAAGTGAATCCCAGGAAGACGGAACTTATTATCTTTTCGCGCAAATTCACTAACAATAAAATCTTATCACCACTCGTGGTCCAAAATACTCCTATCAAACCAACAAAAGAGGTGAAATACCTGGGATTCAAACTAGACGCCCGACTCCATTTCAATAAGCAAGTTGACTATGCTGTACAAAAGACTTTCATGGCCCGAAGAAAGTTGTACTCTCTTCTGGCGCCAAATTCTTTCCTATCACCTCGAAATAAACTTCTGCTCTACACCTCCACTATAAGGCCCATACTGACCTACGGCTCCCCTGTCTGGCACTCTGTCTGCGATTCCACGAGACGACGTGTTCAAAGGACCCAAAATAGGTTCCTAAGAGGCGTTCTATCGGCTGACAGATACACCAGAATAACCGAAATGCACGAAGCTACAGGGATGGCCTATATAGCCGACTATATAGATACCATCGCTGAAAAATTTTATCACATCGGAGTGCAAGGCTCAGTCCTTACGCGAAATATCACCCAAGTAAGAGCAAACGATCGCCCAACCCATGGTCCCCTGTATAAGCGACTTCCCATATTTTATGAGGATTTTGTCCCTGACAGTACGTGACGACAAACAAACATTGCCTGCCAGTTGCAGACAGTCGTTTCTAGCAGGCTGGAAACGCACAAATCCAACATGACGTGACTTGACGGGTCCGTCCTGCCTCGTTCTGGCTGGTGTTGGCTGGTTCTTGCACCGATCGGGGCGGGGGCGGATGGATTTGGTCATCTAGTTGAAACTGCCGGCGGTTAACGCCACGGCTGACAGTATCAAACTTAAAGGTCGAAGCAAAAGGGGTTTTTGGCTTCCCTTCAGGAAGACCTTTTTTCCTTAATGAATGCCCCTCGAATAAAACCAAAACCGCCACTTCAAGACTATCTCCTGACGTTGTCGTGCGTATGGCTAGCTCGGGAATGTCCATGTTAGGGCACTGCCCAGGTAATGGACGACTTAGCGCGCCTATTTAGATCATGGGCAAAGAGCAACCTGCCGAACATCTGGCTAGACATGGGAGTTATGTTTGTTAACTTTGTTTGTGAATTTTATTAATGGGAATGTTCAATAAATTTTTATCTATCTATCTATCTATCTGTATGTCTCAAACTATTGACTTTTGGATGAAAGTGTGTTGGGTTAAATCCCAATATTTCAGCAAACATTTGAAATATTCGGAAAATTTTCAAATTAGTTTTTTTCTAGTTGCATTAAAAATAGCAAATTTGCAGCGACGATTATTCAAGTTTGATTTCAGTCAGAAATAAATATATTTATAATTTTCTGATTTCAGGAAAAACATAATTAAAGCTCTGTATAAAAGTTAGATCTAATATTTTTTAGATGGTTTTTGAACCCTTCAACATAAAATTTTAATACCTATTACTTAAAAATGTCGCAGAATTTATATAATGTTTTGGGGTCAATACCTGCAAGTTGTTCATACATCTTAAATCAAGAACCTATTTATGTGTAAAAGAGACACCGTATAGAAAAAAGTATGATATGTTCACGTACAGAAATTAATAACTGCTTTCAAATGTACATTAAGTCGCATTTTACAGTTAACATAACCACTTCAGGTAGATAAATAAATGCTTAATAATTTTAATCTGAATGAGGTATTTATGTTTAATCAGCCTCAATAATTCTAGACAAATCGCATTAATTCTATATTCTTTGAACTATTACACACACTTTCAATAGAATAATTTTATACAGGACGTTTCACAGTTATAGCGACAAAGGCATAGAGGAGATATCGCTAAGCAAATTATGGAAAAAAGTTTTTACAAACATGGGTCTGAAACTTCTTGGTTTTGGAGATATAGGGTGTTATTTTATTAATGTTTGCAAGTCCAAATTTTAATTTAACTTGATTTTCTTTAATTCCTCTGGAGGTATCTAAACCACGAACTTGCAAACGTGGGAAGTTTTATTATATAGCGCCACTTACGTCGTCTTGTAACCAACATTAGTTATAATTTTTTACCCTGTACATTCAAGATAAATTGATTCAAAACCTGCAATAACAATAATTTTTATAATAGTAGTAGTAAACATCTTAATTTCTAAAAAAGGCTATCGACCTATCGGTCCTTCTGCCCTTGTGTAGTACATATAGTCTTAATCTAAATTTAAAAAAAGATAAAAATTTTCTTATTCTGGTTTAACAATTTAATTCAATAAACTTTCTAATTCTAATGACAAGAAAAAATTATTTTATTGTCCAGTAGTCAGTTGCGTTTGTAAGTGTTCAAGTAGCGTTGATGTAGGGAAACGGAAGCGGGATTGTCTGGTTGGTCTTGTAAGACAAAAGGGGATTCAGCATGGTCCAGTTGTAGGGGTTGTTTGTCCATTTTGTCTGTAAATGTATGAGTCTTTCCGAAATCTTTGTCATGTTTGTGCGTTCATATAGTAGTTGGGTGGAGGGGTTGTGTAGTGGGTTTTGGGGGTGTCTTATTCGTGTTATTAGTCTTAGTGCAATTTGTTCTGTTATTTGTATATAACGTTTTGTCCTTTCTGTTCCGTTGGTCATGAGTATATGTCCATAGTCTAGCAAGGGTCTAAAAATAGCTTTATATATTTTGGTGGCGGTGTTTGTGCTAATTCCTCTGTCTTTGTAGGTTAGTGATCGGAAGTGTTTTGTTCTCTTTATTGTTTCTGCCCTGATGTTTCGTATGTGTTTAGTGAATTTAAGTTTGTGGTCAATTGTGATTCCAAGGATTTTAACTTGTTTTTTGGATGTGTCGTTTGGGCGTCTGCAGTTATTGAAGGGGAGTCAGCGTTGAGTCTGTGGTTTGTGAGCAGAAGTTGGTTTTTTGAAGGGTTTGGTGTTTTTGAAGAAGTCTCCATTTATAAAACCATGTCATTGTGTTGTTTGTCAGTGTTTGGAGTCTTTGAGCTGCTCTCTCAGTAGTTTTGTCATGTACGATAAGTGCCGTGTCGTCTGCGTATTGTAAAATTTTTATATAAACTACATATTTTAGTTTCATGTCGATATCTTGATCTATTTTTGAGGATACCGATTTTTATTTTCAGAGTAGGTAGGTACCAGAAAAATTATAATTAAATTACAACACATGTTCAAACTGGAATCCTTATGCTCCAATACTCTTTCACCTTACTTACACAAATTATTTGATGTATTTCTTGCACCCTGTATCTTGTTTCTATGTTTTGCTTAGCGAATTGTCCTCTAGGGCTATACATGTATACCCTCTATAGACGACTTTATCAAATGGTTTAGTTTTAAGACTAATTTTGGTAAGAAACCAAACATTTTCATTTCATTGTTTCCTCAAAAAAGGAACAACTTTGCATCAAGTATCGATATAAAATCAGCGTCAATATCCTTTATCAAAACAGACTTCTCTCGCAACTGCTAAAGTATACAAAGGCCCTTAGTTGTCACGCTCTTCTACAAAGAGCATATTAAATTTACCACAAATTTCTTGCCACGGATATTTAATTGCTTCGGCATAATGCAGTCACATTAAAGTGCTAAACAATTCACTCAAACACAAGATCGTGTACTCAAAACTTGATAGAAATGTGCTGAAATTTGAAGATAGTTTAAAAGGACTTGTGCCATTGATTATATTAGTTAGTTCAATTATGGTGTATAAAATGGTTCAGGCTTTCGCGGTGATAGCTTGAACGATGCGTGATTTTTGAGTTATTAGTTATAGTTATTATTATAGTGTCTGTAAGAATTTGGTCTTGCTGTTTCTTTAGTTATTTCTTCAGATTAAAGTCCTCTAAATTAAATATAGTGGTCTCAATCAAGTCGTTTTTCGTTGTTGTGGTGGAAAAAAGGCGCGTATCGTTTGCTTACTATGCAGCAAAGTTAGTTGTGGGGTGAATGATAAGGATTTCGAGTACATCAAGGGAATAACGCGTGGTTCCATCTGTTCCTCATTCCAGGAAGAGGTAGGGGAGAGTCATGCCCCTGAAAAGAGAATTGAAGGCCGTTTAAAACGATGTGCCACTTGTCCCCCATTCCCATTTAAGATTCTAAAGGTGACATCTACCCCTCCTAGGGGGTTGAAACTCTCTCTCTCTCTCTCTAGGTGCCGTGCCTGTCTTCAAGCGTGAGCTATCCCCATGACAACCAGACGGAACCTTCCTCTATCCTCTGCGGCTCGGAACAGATGCTCCACTCCCAATCCAGTCCAAGTTCTTATGTTTCGCAGCCATGATGGCTTTTTGCGGCCTATCGTCTGCCCTCAACCTTTCCCTGGATGATCAGGCGGGGAATGTGATATTTGGTACCTCGCATTATATCTCCAAAGTAGCTGACTTTTCTTGTTTTTATAGTATTTAGGAGTTCCCGAACTTTGTCTATCTGTCCGAGAACTTCCTCATTGCTGGTGTGTGTAGTCCAAGAAATTTTCAGGATTCGCCAGTAACACCACATTTCAAACGCTTCTATTTTATTTATGGTTGTTTTTTTCATGTTCATGTTAATACCCCATCTTCGTCCAGCCTCGTACACTCTATTCAGCAGCATCTGCAAGTCATCCATAGTTTCTGCAATGACGGCGGTGTCATCTGCGTACCTTATGTTGTTTATAATTTCGCCTCCTATCTTTGCTCCCTCTGTCCTACCATATAAGACCTCATAAAATATGTTTTCGGAGTAGAGGTTGAATAAAATCGGCTACAAAACACACCCCTGTTTTACACCGCGTCTTATTGCTATATCGTCAATAACGCTGTCCTCCAACCTAACTGCAGCCGTCTAGTTGTAATACAGGTTTATCAAAAGACGCATATCATGATAGTCTAAATTGAATGCCTTTAGACATTGGAATAGTTTTGTGTGTTCGACTCGATCAAACGCTTTTTCGAAGTCAATAAAGCACACATAATGTCCTCATGCAGAAAAGGGCTTCGCGTGTCCCCAGTCTGCTACGATATCCCGAATTGTTCCCGGCCAATGCCCCTATCACACACTGAATACACTCTACTGAGTATTATCTTTAAGTGTATCTTTAAAGTGTGGCTCATTAGGCTAATCATTCGGAAGTCATTACACCAGGTTACCTTGCTGTTTTTGGGCAAGGCAATGAAAATCGATTTCTGCCAGTCGTTAGGCAGTTTTCCGGTCTGGTAGATTTGTTTGAAGAATGCCGTTAGAACAGTTACACTTCATCATCAGGAAGTTTTATCAACTAAGTAGGAATTCCGTCGGGGGCCGGGGGCTTTTCCTGCTTTTGATTGTTGTATAGCTTTCTCTGATTTAAGAATGCTTGGACCGTACTCTGCCTTATAGTCAGCTAACAGACTCTCCGGCGCTTCGCGGGATTCACTGTCAAACAGTTGTAGAATATATTGTTGCCACTCTATACTTTGATCCTCTTTTGTTAGTAGTTATTGTGTATACTTTCCTGACTGTATTTCAACTTAATTCAAAAGAAATTCCTGGGTTCCAGTCAATATTATTGTTTATTAGTTAAAACATTTTAAATAAAAAATGTGAAAAGTAAAATGTTTTAACTAATAAACAATAATATTGACTGGAACCCAGGAACTTCTTTTGAATTTGTTAGTAGTGCCTTTCCGTTATTGTTATACAGCACTGTTGTGTTTTTTCTTCTGTATATGCCAGAATGTTCTTTTAGCTTTTTATGTAAACTAAAGTCGTCGTGAATGGACTGAAGATGTTCGATTTCTTTACAGGATCCCGGAAGCCATATTTCCTTCGCTTCTTTCATTTTTTTTGCGAATTATACCGTGTATCCTTGTGTACTCGTTATGATTGTTGTTCTTGAGTTTGCGTCTTTTCTCCATGAGATTCAATATATCTTGTGTCATTCACTCTTTTTCCACTTTCTTCGCTTTAGGTTTTAGTAAATGCTGCGTTCTCTAATTTCTTAACGAGACCTTAATATCTCGCCAATTTTCTTCCACGCTTTTATTTTTAATGGATAGCGGATCGATTGTGTGTACATTATCGTTTATTTCCTGTGTTAGTTCTTTTATGGTTTCAGGTTCCTTTAATATGTGTTGTTGTATTCGTAAGGTCTTCGTTGGCTCTTTCATCTTTTTAAGCCTTATATTTAATGTTGAGCAGAGTATATTGTGATCAGAGTACACGTCTGCGCCAGGGTATGTTTTCGTAGACTTGTTACAGTTACGGAAGCGTTGGTTGATTAAGATGAAGTCGATCTGATTTCTTACAATGTTATACTGTGTGTTGTGGCGAGGTCCATGTATACAGTCTTCGGTATGGGAGACTAAACCAAGTGTTCGCAATTAAAAATTCTTCTTCCTGACAGAACTGTAGGAGTCGCTTTCCTCTGTCGTTGCGTACGCCTAGGCCATACCCTCCGGTGACATCTGCTGTTATTTCTTCGCCCACTTTCGCATTCCAGTCTCCCATAATTATAGTAATTTCGTGTTTTTTCTTCGCCTCCATTATGTCTTTGATTTGTTGGTAAAATTCTTCAACCTCGTCATTGTCGTGGCATTGTTCAGCAGTGGGGGCGTAAACCTGAATGATGTTCTTCTTGAACTTACCCATCCAGAGCTGAGGTTCTTAGGCGAGTGAAAATGTTTCAATTTTATGGTATTAATTAATTACATTTTTTTCCCCTTAATTTGTCAACCATTCGCCTTTGATTTAATGTCCAAAGATTTTTGAAGGTTCGTTTGGAAACCTTGCTTTTTAAGTCACGTCGATCCATTCCAATATTTGAATTGTGTATTGCAGCATTTGTCTATTAATGCGTATTGAAATTAACAGTTTAACAGGTTTTATCGCCAGCTGAATTAAAATTACTCTGTCTGACAGGGGCACAAAATTTCGTAGTGATCTGCTCAGAGACTTATTCAGTATTATAGCCACTCAGTTTCTATGGGAGGCATCTCGTATTCCGGATGTGTAAATTGTGTGGTTGCCCGAGTCAAAACTGGTTGCGTCTGGCCATCTTGTTTCACATACTCCCAGTATTTGTATGTCTGTTCTTTGCATTTCCAACACTAGACCGTTTAGTTTTCCCGCACTACAAAGTGTTCGGACATTCCATGTTCCTATTCTTAATCCATTCTTCGTTTTCCATCAGGGTATTCTTAGCAACTTATGTTGAAACAAGAAGCAGAAACAGCTTAGGTTGAATCAAGAAGGCTTGAAGAAAGAAGGAAGAAATTTAAAGTGTCCCCCTTACAAATACAATTGACGAATCTTTCCGATTTTTCATATTTTTAACTGTAAGACAGATATTAAAGGTGGAAAGTTTTCAAATTGACAATAGTTTAAATGCTAAAAGAAATTAAAAAGAAAGTTTTAAGCAATTGAAACATTTCAAATTTGATAATTTGTGAAAATTCAGTCGAGCAGCTTGTGAAGCTTTGAAGCAAGAAAAAGAACGATCTAAAAAGTGAAAAAGAAACCAAGTAGCTGTCTGTTAGCAGAAATGAGATGCAGCAGCACGGCATATCAATTTTATGCCTATCTCTAACACTAATCAAACTATTCCATAATAATAGGGCACCCTGTATATGTGTTTTGATACTTCAATAAGTTTTCTGCTCTAGGTGTATCAGAATAAGGAAAGAGGAATAACTTTTGATGATTGATTCACTATTAGTGGTAGGGGAATGATATGCCAACAAAAGCAGTAGGGAAAATTTTGCTTCAGGCACATGCACGTGTAGCTATACGTTACTTTCAGCCCCAAAATCGTACAGCAGAGAGTCTTATTTGCACGTTTATATGGGAAAAACATTCTAGTTGTAAACAGAAAAATATATTTATTGAATTGTAAAAATTGGTCAAAGTGTCTACCGCCAGTTTCTATACAAGCATTACACCTTCCGCTCATATTTTAGTTTACTCTGGCGACAATTCCAAGCCTGTCTTGGATATTCTGTGCCGCAGCTAGAATTCCCTATCGTGTTTTCAAAAGAAAAAGTTATTTTATTGAATATCTATCTCAAAAGAATTAGAAAATAAGCATGTAGCTTTGGAAAAAATTGTTTGGCTTTGAAATTTTCGCAACACGAGCAAATTTTGGAGAAATCTACTGCTGAAACTTTTTCAAACGAACAGTATTTTAATTTATAATATTAGCAGTCAAATAACTGCTAAAATTAGGCTTTTAGAATTAAGGCTAAAATCTGAAGTTAAATCATTCAAAGCCCAACGTAGCTTTAAAATATATTATTTCAAAGGTGGCAAAGTTACATTTTATTTTCCTCTGAACCTGAATTATTTTGCTTAGTTAATACTATTATAAACGGACATTCCTGCACTTAAAAGTTTATGTTTAGTAGAACTTTTAGGATTGTACTGTCCAATATAGGGAGCGAAATTTATATTGTTGCTAAACTCAATGAGTTGGAGCTAGTTTTGAATGTAATGGCGAAAAAGTAATTTTGACTTAATGGTTAAACGATACCGTTCACAAATTTAGTGTACTAGCGTCATGATAAAAAACTTTTGTTTATCAGATTATTGTTTTATTTCCAATTTTATTTTATTTTATTCGTATGACGTCTGGGATTTCCTTAAGATGGTATCCATTTAGTATTCCGGTTTTCAACTGAAACTCTCTGATTAAAAATGTAAAAAAAATCCAACTATGGATTTATAATTTCTTAATCTTGTAAAAAGCACTGCGCTCTGTCACATAAGGAGTAAATTCCTATCAAAGACGGATAAAAAACTCGAAAAATTCCGATTGTTTAATAGACATAATCACAGCATAAAAGAATCAAAACTTAGATGGTTTTAGAGAAAAATATATGCCGAGAAGGGACTGGCAATACATCTGTAGACATGGCAATTCCACCAACCACGCCAGGGGCGGGGCCTCAGTTCTTCTCAAACCTGTAACAAAACTAGGCAAAGCAAACCCTCCCCACCTCAACAACCCTTGAACGACTGTCTACATTTTACCATACCCTACTTAAACGACCAGATACACATATTTCTGACATACATACACCCACACTCCAACCTAGAACAAAACATATTGACCAAGGCAAGCATCTATAAATATGCAATAATTATAGGCGACTTTAATTTGAACAGAAACAAAACGAAACAGCTTAAAAGATTTTTACAAAATTCCGACTTTATAAAACAGCACACCCCACCGACTTTTCTGATGCCCGCAAACCCAGATTCAACACCAGACGTTCTACTGCACACAAGAAACTTAACAAACACCAACAACAACATAAACTTAACCAACGAACTTGGATCCGACCACCTGGCTATTACGTTTAACATAGACTTACAACATACGCAACCTACCTCCAATACACCTCCTATAGAGAAAAACTTAAACCTAACAAAGACTGACATAGACAAAGTGAAACAACATATACATGACTACATTCAATCGCAAGCACAGCCCATTTCAATAGAAACCATACAACAACAACTTTCACTAGCCATAGGAAAATTTAGCCCGGAAATAAAAAATGCTTTCTACCGACATACACTGCCCAAATTCATACTGAGACTCATAAAACATAAGAGAGAACTATACAGACTATATACATGCACTCAAAATAACGACCTAAAAAAGACAATGAACCAACTTAACAGAAACATTAAAACTTTGATTGGACAATACCGACAAGACAAATGGCTAGAAACATGTAAAGAAATACAAAAAGAAAAAGGCAAAACATACTGGCGAAAAATTAAGAAACTAGCGCAATACAAAAAAACTAGCACTACTGACACAATTGACGAAAACGAAATAGAACGTTACAC
Source organism: Dendroctonus valens (assembly GCA_024550625.1). NCBI lineage: Eukaryota > Metazoa > Arthropoda > Insecta > Coleoptera > Curculionidae > Dendroctonus > Dendroctonus valens. The sequence goes on from JAJTJO010000111.1 coordinate 356,629, forward strand.
AGACAAAGAGGAAGCGGACGAGTTCGCCAGACACTATCAAAGGGCCTTCAGCATATCGACAAACCCTAAATTCGACAATGACAACTGGAACTTGATCAACGACTGGTACTTGAACTATTTTAACAGCTCACCAAACTATACCTACAAACTGATCACAGACACAGAGTACGATGAAGCCCTAGCGCATATCAAAAACACAGCACCGGGAAAAGATAAAATTAAGGCAAAACTCTTGAGAAGCCTAGCTCAAGAAACACACAAACTGATCCTAACTGAATTGAACAACTGCATCACAAATAACAAAATCCCAAAAACATGGAAAAACGGCTTAATAATCCCTATACCCAAAAATGGACTGGACAATACACAACCGAGCAACTACAGACCAATTACACTACTTCCAGTACTAAGCAAAGTTTTGAATACATAATGAAGCAGCGGCTTGAAAAAGTAATTGGAAAATATATACCTACCTACCAATTTGGTTTCAAACAGCATCACTCGACTGTTCATCCGCTCTTTATTTTGGCCAACAATATACAAACTACCTCACCTAACTGACAGAAAGACAGCTTGCCTGTTTCATGGACATTAACAAGGCTTTGACTAGTGTCTGGCATATGGGCTTACTATACAAACTATACAAACTACACACACCAACATATCTACTTACACATCATAAAGAACTTACTAGAAAACAGACTAACTACAAGTACGAATTGACAAAACACTTATCATTTTCTTTTTCCCCTGAACAAGGGACTCCCGCAAGGATCCCCGCTCTCACCATTCCTATATAATATATACTGCCATGATATCTATAATTACCACTTACCAGACAAAAACTAAATAGACAAATCAGCGTACATATTACTATACGCCGACGATACTGCACTAATAGTACACGACAAAACCACTGAAAAAGCGACTGAAAGACTTCAAACACTAACGAACAATACAATGTCATGGTTCTATAAATGGAGACTAACACCAAACGCGTCAAAAAATCAACTTCTAGTCACAAACCACAGACTCAACGTGGACTCCCCTACAATAATTGCAGACGGCCAAACGACAGAACCAAAGAATGACATAAAATACCTAGGAACCACAATTGACCACAAACTTAAATTCACTAAACACATACGAAACATCAGGGCAGAAACAATAAAGAGATCAAAACATTTCCGATCACTAACCTACAAAGACAGAGGAATTAGCACGTACACCGCCACCAAAAAATATAAAGCTATTTGTAGACCCTTGCTAGACTATGGACATATACTCATGACCAACGGAACAGAAAGGACAAAACGTTTTATACAAACAACAGAACAAATTGCACTAAGACTAATTCATTCCAATGTATTCCTGGGTTTCAGTCAATTTCATTGTCATTAATTATGGCGTTATGTGATGATCCATGCGTTTCGTCCCGGGCCTACCTATTGGACTCGTCAGTAAGGCTTATGTAGACCCTGCCTTATACGCCGGACACCGGTTATACGCGTTCGCACGTAAATGAACCGAGCCGGCGTAGCTCTTGTGCGGTGAGATGTTGGCAACCCGTGTTGCTGATGCTGCTACCCGTTCCATTCTGCTTTTCTTCCCAAGCATTTCTCTTCGTTTTGTATATTCTTTTCCTGACTGTACTTTAATTCATTCCAATGTATTCCTGGGTTTCAGTCAATTTCATTGTCATCAATTATGGCGTTATGTGATGATCCATGCGTTTCGTCCCGGGCCTACCTATTGAACTCGTCAAAATATACAAAACGAAGAGAAATGCTTGGAAACAAAAGCAGAATGAAACGGGTATCAGCATCAGCAACACGGGTTGCCAACATCTCACCGCACAAGAGCTACGCCGGCTCGGTTCATTTACGTCCAAACGCGTATAACCGGTGTCCGGCGTATAAGGCAGGGTCTACCTAAGCCTTACTGACGCGTCCAATAGGTAGGCCCGGGACGAAACGCATGGATCATCACATAACGCCATAATTGATGACAATGAAATTGACTGAAACCCAGGAATACATTGGAATGAATTAAAGTACAGTCAGGAAAAGAATATACAAAACTAAGACTAATAACACGAATAAGACACCCCCAAAACCCACTACACATCCCCTCCACCCAACTACTATACGAACGCACAAACATGACAAAGATTTCGGAAAGACTCATACATCTACAGACAAAATGGACAAACAACCCCTACAACTGGACCATACTGAATCCCCTTTGTCTTACAAGACCAACCAGACAATCCCGCTGCCGTTTCCCTACATCAACGCTACTCGAACACTTACAAACGCAACTGACTACTGGACAATAAAATAACTTTTTCTTCTCTTTAGAATTGGAAAGTTTATTTAATAAGATTATTAACCTAGAATAAGAGAATTTTCATCTTTGTTTTTTGTTTAGATTAAGACTACATGTATTAAACAAGGGCAGAAAGACCGATAGGTCGATAGCCTTTTTTAGAAATAAAGATGTTTACTACTATATGCCGAGAAAATATTTAAAAAATTCAGTCTTAATTGAACAAAAATATTTTGGCAATACGAGGTTGCCGCTTATAACGAAAAACACTTTGAATTTTAAATGAGACACCCTGTATATTATTGAACGTTAATATTCCATTTGTAGATCTTGTTATTTTTCGTATTCGTCCGAATTTCTTGGCATTAATTTGCTGTAAATTAAGATCATCATCCTCATTAAACAGCCGTTCGCGTCTACTGCTGGACATAGGCCTCCCTTAGTGTCTGCCACCGCTTTCGGTCTTGCGCGCCCTGTATCCAGTTTCCCCGGATTCTCTTAATATCATCCGTCCATCTTGTTGGTGGTCTGCCTCTGTTTGGATAGGCGTCGTGCCTTGGTCTCCACTCCAGAATACGCTTTGACCATCTTCCATCCGTTGTTCGTGCCAAATGGCCAGCTCAGTTTCACTTCAAGGTTGCAACTCTCTCTATAACATCAGTCACACCCCCCTCTCTCAGAGACAGTCCCAGCATTGACCGCTCCTTAGATCTCTGAGCAACTTGCCGCTTGTGCGCCACTTTTTTGGTAAGCGCTAACGTTTCTGCCCCATAGGTTAATACTGGCAGTATGCACTGATTGTATGTTTTCTGTTTGAGACATATAGGAATGTTTGATTTGAAAACATCCCTAAGCTTTTACAAAAACATATTTCAATAATATCTTGCAGTCTGAATAAAATCTGTTTTCCACGAAATTGATACATTTGCACAAAAAGTGTCTTGAAAGCAAATTCCGCAGTAGAATTTAAAGTTTTATTACAATAGATAATAGTTTCATAGCAATTTTTAAAAGTAGTGTCCTTCTTCTTCCATGCAAATATTAATTCTTCTTAAGAAGTTACGATTCTCTTTAAAAAATATTCCTTCCTTTTGTGTAACGGGCACACAACTGTTAATCATTCCTTCGGTTATTCGGTCGACATCATCCACAGTAGTGCAATCTACCAGAGCGAATGCCAAAGGAAAAAATCCATCGGATTTAAACCGGATGACCTACGAGTCCATTCTACAAAATCATCCATTTCTATGCACCTTTCCAGAAAAAGTTTATAACAAATTGTCAAACCGCGTTCTATAATATGTTAGAGCTCCAGATTTGAAGTAGAAATATTTTTTAGTAGGTTTGAAAATAACTGGCAAAAGGTTTTTTAAATGTAAGTGTTATGTACACTGAGACAGCATGACGACCAAAGCCTGCTTAATCTGCAAAAAAGAAATTGTGCACGAACATTTCGACATTTTTATGCAGTTTTATGAGCCTATTGCACAAATTTAGTCGAGCTACAGAGTTCTCACAGCCGAAAGCGTTCCTTAAAGACTTTTTAAAATGATCCTGATACAGGAGTTGATCCTTCAAAATCTCGGGTATTGCACTTTTTGAAAGATTTCCTTTTGCATGAATTAATCACACACTAACGTCCGGGTTATTTTTAGGTTTTAGCGGAATTTCATTCACGAGATCAACGGCTTCTGTTCTGAGCAAATTTTGGTTTTGAACGAACCAAACCTGCCCAATATCTTCTATCGATAACATGAATGTTCCAGATTGTGGTATTCTCTTAACTTACAAACGAATTACTGAATGTGCCTCACGATAATTATAATGCATACTGTTACACCATATTAGATTTTTCAATAATTGCTTCTCGAATTCATCTTATTCGATTTCAAAACTTTGCAACTATAAGATTATAATTTCTTGTCTTCTTCTTCTTCGTTTTTGTAAGACATCTGCCTTGTTCTCTGCTTTCTCAGAGTTGTATCTGGGATGATGAATTCTAGATTTCAAGCCAACTTATGGGTGGACGTCCGGGTGGTCTGCTGGATCTTGGGAGACCATCTCTTGCAATCTTCGGCAATCTCTTGTCGTCCATTTCCGTTTCGGGGCCATCTAACTATGTCTTGGACATCGCAAAGTTCTCGGATGTCTTCGTTTCTTTTGTGGTCCCTTAGTGTGTAGCCTGCGATGGATCTTAGAGACCTCATCTCTGCTGTGCGGATAATCCTTTTTGTTGTGAAGTTTTCGGCTCTTGCTTCTATAGCGTAAGTCATAGCAGGTCTCATACAGGTCTTATATATGCGGGCTTCGCTTTTAATGGACATGTGCTTGTTTCGCTATATTATATCTCTATGGGATCCTGATATTAAAGTTGCTTTGGTTGTTTGAGACTTTACTTCTTCTTGGAGGTCTCTGCTGCTCGTGATGCTGACGCCGAGATATTTGAAGCTCATAACCTGTTCTACTGGTTTATTGTATATAGCGAATTTACATCTTCTGGTCTCTTTTGAGATGTTTAGCACTTTTGATTTTGCTACCGATATCTCCATGTTCTATTTGGTAGCGGTCTTTTCGAACTGATAAAGCATTCTCTGCAGGTTGTCCTCACTATCTGAGACCAGCACGGCATCATCCGCGTAGCAAATTACTTTTAGTTCTTTGTCCCCTAGTCAGTATCCCTTTCCAACCTTTTCTACTTCCGCTATATGCTCGTTCATAATCAATTTGAAGAGGATGGGGCTTAGGATATCGCGTTATCTTATTCCAGTTTGCATGGGTAATCTGCGTGTCTTTCTGCCTTCCACTTGTATCTTGAAATATCCGGGTGCACGTTTTTCGTTTTGAGAAGTTTCACAACATCAGTGAGTCTTACTCGGTCAAATGCTTTCATCAGATCTATAAAACACATATATGCTGTATTGTTGTATTCTAAAGTCTTTTCAGCAATTTGCCTGATATCAAAGATGGCATCTACTGTTAACCTGTTTTTTCTGATGCCTTATTGCTCTTCGCATATGCCATGAGAGGATATACCTTCTACCAGTATTTTAGTGAATAGTTTTAGTACTGAACTTAATAGCGTAACTTCTCGATAGTTTTCTGGGTCTTTTTTGCTTCCCATCTTGAAGATTGGAATATTTATGCTTTCTTTCCATTCGTTTGGTATTTTGTTGGATTGTATGATTTTGTTAAAGAGAACGTGTAGCTCTTTGGATAGTGTGTTCCCTCCGTGCTTCAGTAATTCGTAGGATATTTCATCTATTCCCGCGGACTTGCGGTTTTTCAATTTGGTGATCGATTGTTTCAGTCTCTCATCGGACACGGTCCACGGTTCTTGAGTGTTGTGAGTATGCTGTTCTGTGTCAGGATTTACTGCGTCTGTGTCATCGCTATAGAGTTGAGAGAAGTGTTTTTCCCAATCGTTAAGTACAATTTGGTTATGTTTATAATTTTTATTTATTTAATGTTTATATATTTTCGTTTGCTAGTTCTTTGACTTCCTTAGTAAACCATCGTTTTGTGTTTGGTTTGGTAGAATTATTTGATGTTCTTCTTCCAACAGCTTCTTCGGCGGTTTTGAGTATGTTTGATTTAATTTTTTGCCAGGCGTCTTCAGCGTTATATGTTTCTACAATGTGGTTACTTTCTATTTTCTTATTGAGTCTGTGTTGGTATAGGAGTTTTGTTGATGGGACTGTAAGTGATTCAATATTTATTTTGCTTGCTTTAACGGGTGATTGTTTTTTAGTGTATTGAACGTTGGCATTTATTTTGGTCAGTACTAAGTTATGATTGGTTCCCGCGTTTGCAGATATCTCCGCAGACTCCGGCGGTTGCTATGTCGTTCTTGTCATTGCCGTTATAGATTAAGATCTACTCACCATACTTTGCGTTGCCATTGACTTTCGATTTGGTTTCCGTACTCAAATGAGTCAATTTTTTGAGTCAAATGTGAAGGTAGAGACAACTATGCACACAAACTGATGATGGTGGAGAAAGACACCGAAACGTATTTGTGACATTTTAAATAATAAACAATAAAATTGACTGAAACCCAGGAATTTTTTTGGAATAAATTGAGGAACAGTCAGGAAAATATACGCAACAATAATTATTATCAATGAATCGTCATTTAAATGCCGGAAAAGTAATTGGACTTTACTTGGAATATATCTGATACCTATAATAAAAAAATCCCTTTCAAAACCTTTGAAACTTGACTTTATTATTGGAGTATTCCTTTATTCGCAGAATTATAGTTCTGTCGTATTTTGTAGTCATTTATCTTCCAAATTGGGTAAGGATTTTTCGTAAATTAATGCATTAATTATGTTCATGATAACACAGCTTTAGTGCCATGGCAATAAATCAACTTCGAGGGTTTATATTTCGAACCGTAATGCAGCGAACTTTTGCCATGTTTATTTTGATTAAACGGTGTGTGTCGTAAAATCATAGGGTGTGATAGATAATGGGCATCGAAACTGGAAAATTGGTTCTAGTTCTATCGTTTACCCATCGGCGTTAAGATCATAATTGGACATTTTCTGTGATGTAGCTGAATTTGCGAAACAAGTTGCGATTGTTTCAGAACCATCCAGTTGACTGTGAAATCAAGGGGTACGAACGAGTGATTGCGTTTAACCAAAGATATTATTAGACGACGCTAGTCATTCATAAATGTGGATTTGTTTTGGAGCAACACTGATATCTATCGATTGGCAATTTATGAATGAAAATTGGGTGGCAAGGAGAAAAGTAGTTACAAAGTGTAACAGTTTATTAGTATCACGATTATCACTTATCAACACCAAAACCACGAGTAATTCCCAAATTGACGACTCCATCGAGTCCATTTCCTCTTACTATAATTTTACTATCAAATATTCCTCTCATTTACGGTGCTATCGTGTTGAATAGTAGTAGTAAATATCTTTATTTCTAAAAAAGGCTATCGACCTATCGGTCTTTCTGCCCGTGTTGAATATTTTATCATGTTTCTAAAAATTACCACTTTAAATTCTTATGATTTTTTTATTGTAAATTTCAATGCCGTTTTATTTAAGTGATATGTGCTTCTGGTTTATTACAAACTAAACAATTATAACATAAAATATATTCTTGACCACTGTTTTCCTGCAATTTGGTTGTTGATGCTACTCGTATATATGTTACGGTCAGTTTGATTATTTCGGGCATTATTTATAGTCCAATCAAACGAGAAGTTAATTTTGTAATGAAGTGTGTATATTTTAATTAAGGATGTGGTTTAATTCAACACTTTAAAATCAATTATGGCCAAGCGGTTTCGACATTCACGTCATCATCAGGGCCGCTGAAAGACGCATAAAAGGTAGCGATTAACACCCTTGGGGAGTCATAAAGATGAATAAAATAAAATAAAATAAAGTAAAAGTAGAAACTTAGTCGTCAAGTCATAAACGTATATCCCCAAGAGTGCAGAAATGGGCATGCCAACCAATGGTAAGACTGTGAGGGATTTAAAATGAGAAACAAACTAACATTAAACGGACCAACAATGAAAATTCTTATAAACTATAAATGCCATGGACTGGTCGAAATGGATAGTCAGGCGACCAGTCCGACACTGAGCGAATGTTCTTGGCAATTCAAAAAACACGAAATTATCTTAGATTGAAGAAATAGGCAATTGTCGATTCAACCATCTACGTGCGAAATACTGATGGAATTCTAGTGACTCAAAAAAGAGCATTGGAAAATTGCTCGAACAAAAAAATATGTGGAAACAGAGAAAAAATTAACTAAGTAACAAGGCCAACAAACAATTAACAATTGGCAGTCCCGTACCCAACCCGACAAATATTGTGGGGGAACAATCGGCAAATTGATGGTTAATAAGCCGGCATTAAACCGATGGTCGAATTGGAAAATGACAAAGGTTACGTAATGTCTGAAGGGACAGTTACAGATTTGAAACCATGCAACCCCTGGAAATGGGGGGAAATCGCAATTTAAATTAACTTGTGTATTTAAACACTTACAATCCACCCTTGCGATATCCTTGAGTATCTCCTAATCCTCCAGCAGCCTCAACCTGAAGGAAGAACCATTTACGTTGTGGAGAATCCTCGCATTCGTGTGTGGCGCAAAAATGTGTCCTGAAAAGGACACATGATGTCCGAAATTGGACTTATCGGGGCACCTTAGATGCTACTTAACTCGGGTCCCCATCTTTCTAATTGTTTTGCCAATATAGGACACACTGCAGGAGGAACAGTTAAGCTTGTATATACCGCTCCTTTCCAACGTGCTAATGACGTCCTTGTTACGACACAAAACACTCCCCAGGTTGTTGTCAGACTTAAATGTGATATTAACGTACTCCAGACCCCTGAACAGCTTAGCCACCTTATGTGAAATAAGTCCCAGATATGGCAATAAATAATAGGAACAGGAGTCGGCGGAGGCAGAGAGCCCACCCGACGCCTCGACAACCCTCAACCTTCTCCTGGCCATGGAGATTAAGGAATCAAGCGTAAAGGGTGGATAGTTGTTCCTGGCGGCAAGTAACCTGAGTTATGTATGTACATTTATGACTGTACAATATGACGTACGTTTATGACTTGACGAGTAGGTTTCTACTTTTGCTTAAAAATCCTTAAATGCCTAAGGAAGAAGCACGGAAAACGCCAAATAATAGCTCTCTGAAGGACGATAACAATGTGGAAACAAAAAACAGAGACAAAATTAGCCCCCGCCCCCTAAAGAAATATCCCCTAAGTTCTATCAAGACCTCTACTCACCAAGAATAGAAAGCCATACCGCAGCTAAAGCACCTTTTCAATATCTGTATAGAACAACAAAGAATACCCACGAATTGGAATGAGGCAATAATAGTTATACTGTTTAAAAAAGGAGATCGAACAATGCTGGAAAATAGACCCATTAGCATGCTGTCCCATATGTATAAGCTTTTTACACGAATCATAACCATCAGAATTACAAATAAACTGGATACCTACCAACCGGTAGAACAAGCCGCATTCCGTAAAGGATTTAGCACTAATGACCACTTACACACAGTAAAGATCATAATAGAAAAGTGGACCGAATATAACTTTCCAATGCACATGGCATTCGTGGACCACGAGAAGGATTTTGTCTCCGTGGAACTTTGGGCAATATTTGAAGAACTAGACAAAGCTCGAATAGACCATCGGCACAGAACCTTCTTAAAAATGTATATCAAAGAGCAAATGCAAAAATCAGGCTGGACGAAGAAACAGACAACATTGAAATCAAAAGAGGTATCAGACACGGAGACACAATATCCCCAAAACTCTTTGCCGTAGCTCTGGAAGGGATTTTCAAAAACTTGAATGGGGAAATATGGGACTGAACATAAGTGGAACCAAAATATCACACTTAAGATTTGCAGACGATATTGTTCTATTCGCCGACAACACAGATAACCTTAAGAAAAATGCTTTCCGAACTAGACAGAGAATCTCAAAAATCGGTCTAAAAATGAATAAAACCAAAACAAAGATAATGCAGGACCTACAGCCAGGACCAAGTAGAAATAACAGTCAACGGGCACACATTGGAAAATGTTCAAGACTATACATATCTGGGACAGCAAATAGAGATGGGAAAGGGTAACAAGGATATAGAGATTGAAAGGAGAAGGAGACTAGGATGGGCGGTATTTGGCAAATTAAAACATTTACTAAAGGATAGATAGATACCGCAATACCTTATAACAAAAATATTTGAACAGTGTGTAATACCGGTGGTAACATATGGAGCACATACCTGAACTCTCACAAAGACAATGGTGACTAAATTGAGGACAACATGAAGAGCCATGGAAAGAGTTATGATAGGCGTAACACTAAGAGACAGAAGGAGAAACGAATGGATTAGATAGAGAACAAAGGTCGTAGATATAGTGGAGCGAGTCACAAGCCTGAAGTGGAATTTTGCGGGACATACCTATAGCCCACCTTACAGACGACAGATGGAATAGCCGAATAATACGCTGGAGACCATGGGAAGGAAAGAGGGGAAGAGGAAGAAAAATTATGCGATGGTATGACGACATAAAACGAGTGGCAGGAATTGGTTGGACGAGAACAGCATAAAACCGAGAGAACTAGAGGAGAGGAAGGGAGACCTATGCTCAATACTGGGCGCAATAAAAGGCTTGATGAATTCCTATGTAACTTTTACCTGCTAACCCTGTACCACGTGTGGGATTTTTGTTATAGAGACTGGCAAAAGTGTGGTAAAAATAAGAAAACTAACGCCTCCAACAAAATCTATATAATGAAAACTTACAATATAACAGCACACATAAATTATTTTGTCTTTTAAACATTTCAATGGCATTATAGAATTTTAAAAATATATACATACATACAGGTTGTTCGTATTTCCTTTTCATTTTTTTCATTTATGTGGAGTTGTATCTTTCTTTTTCAAAAACCAACAGTAATCTCCGAGCATTGCAGGATCTCAGCGACCTTGGAATCTCGTTTCAATCGTTGGTATATCCTGATGAAATATCTCACCTTGTTCATCCCTTATAGCTCCAAGATTCTCAGGGAAAAAGTTGATATGCGAGTGGAGGAAGTGAATCTTAAGGACATTCGGCAACCCATAGTTTTGTACGTTTTCAAAAGGTTAAGTACTAAGCTCTTGTGGTTATCTCCTCTTTTGTTGCAAAGAAATCCTTTCACTACCTTCACAAATGCTTTCCAAGCTACCCATTCTTTGTTGTTTAGCTTTTTTTCCAAATTTAGCATCACGTATAACCTTCCTGATGTCAGGTCCAGTGAAAACACCTTCTTTTATTTTCCCTGTAGTAAGTCGTGGGAAAAGTTCCCACAGGTACCTGAAAGCTGGTCCCTCTCTGTCCATGGCTTTTACAAAATTCTTCAGTAGACCTAACTTAATACGCAGAGGAGGAAGAAGCACATTTTTGGGGTCAACCAAATCGTTCAACACATTTTGTTCTCCTGGAATATAAGACATTCTTGACGGCCATCCTCGTTTAATAAAGTGATTTTTTTCTGTCCCTGCTGTATAATACCAATTTAATACAGAGCCCGCAAATGTCCACATACTGTGAACCATTGTTGCTCCGATTGTAAAATGTAAAAAAATTCATCTGTTTAATCTGAGCTTTTAATTGTTTTATTTATGAATTATTTATATAGTTTATCCATTAAGCTCTACTAAATTATCAACCACAGACTAACGCTAAGCATGTTACTTAGAAGTGTAATAACATTTGAGAATCGCCCGGTATTTACAATGTTTTACACAATATTTCCGAGTGATTTAATCCTACTGAAAATATGATATTTTTTCATAAATAATTGATTAAAATTGGCAGAAGCAAATAGATGTGAGCAAATTTGATAAGTTTACCGATAACTGCCAATTAAGCTGATTGTTGTTTTAATATGTGTAAAATTTATGAGCAATCATCACTTTTGCATTGCATTTATGCTTTAATCAATTTAGGCAATAGGTGTATACTAAAATTATAGCTGGTGGCCCAAAATTAACATAATTCTTTCAACGGGGATATTTGAGCAAACATTTGTTGATTGAAATTTTGAATAATTAATAGCTTGTGTTTTCTAAAACTAACCTGTTTTAAACTGACATTTTAGATTCTTAAATGAAATTTACTTTGTTTAATTTACATATTATTACACTTGGACTTTCTTGGTAATTAAAGAATACCGTTGCAAGAATTTCGGTGTCAAAATTGAAGGTAGCAACAACAGCCATGCATACAAACTGATGATGGTGGAGAAAGACACCGAAACGCATTTGTAATAAAATAAAAAACAATAAAATTGACTGGAACCCAGGAATTTTATCTAAATTTTCCTGGTAATCTCCAAAAGAAAATGTTAAATTCGTGTGGGTTTTTTGTTTGTCATAGAAATTAACAGTTGAACATTAAATAGGAACTTTCTCTTTAACAATGAAATTAAAATATTCAAATTATCGATTGAATTGAGTATTTTATCAATGCTCGAATTGAGATATTGAATTATTTGCCTTGAAATACATTTGAAATATGTATAACAGATAAGTGTTTAAATTCCGAAAGTGTAAAATTCACTTTTTGGATATAGCAGTTAACATAAGAATATAATAATTTTTCTAAATAATATATTTTGGAGGACTCTAAAGAAATATATTTAAAGTAAAAAATGTAAATCCAAAAAGCGTTCATCTTGAAATCTTCAAAACATCACAATGCGGGAAAGTTTATTTGTTTCTTAAACTTTGAAACGCGATTAGTCGGAAATGTCTGGACAAAAAGCGACAAAGTAGGAAACCACTGGAAAGAGAATTGAAGGCCCTTTATAACGATGTGGAACTTGATTATTTATGACTCTAAGAGTGACATCTACTCCACCTAGGGGGTTTAAACAAGAAGGCTAAATATATTAATTTATAGTGTGCCCCTTACTAATAAAATTGACGTGTCTTTCCGATTTTTCATATTTTTAACTGCAAGAAAGATATTAAAGACGGGAAGTTTTCAAATTGACACACCGTCTAATAGAACTAGTAGTAGTAAACATCTTTATTTCTAAAAAAGGCTATCGACCTATCGGTCTTTCTGCCCTTGTTTAATACATACAGTCTTAATCTAAATGAAAAACAAAAATGAAAATTCTCTTATTCTAGGTTAACAATACTATTAGATAAATAAGATTTCAGTGGCAAGAAGGAATTATTTTATTGTCCACTAGTCCGTAGCGTTTGTAAGTGTTCGAGTAGCGTTAATGTGGGGAAACGAAAGCGGGATTGTCTGGTTGGTCTTGTAAGACAAAGGGGATTCAGTATGGTCCAGTTGTAGGGGTTGTTTGTCCATTTTGTCTGTAGCTGTATGAGTCTTTCCGAGATCTTTGTCATGTTTGTGCGTTCGTATAGTAGTTGGGTGGGGGGGTTGTGTAGTGGGTTTTGGGGGTGTCTTATTCGTGTTATTAGTCTTAGTGCAATTTGTTCTGTTGTTTGTATATAATGTTTCGTCCTTTCTGTTCCGTTGGTCATGAGTATGTGTCCATAGTCTAGCAAGGGTCTACAAATAGCTTTATATATTTTGGTGGCGGTGTTTGTGCTAATTACTCTGTCTTTGTAGGTTAGTGATCGGAAGTGTTTTGTTCTCTTTATTGTTTCTGCCCTGATGTTTCGTATGTGTTTAGTGAATTTAAGTTTGTGGTCAATTGTGATTCCAAGGTATTTTACGTCGTTTTTTGGATGTGTCGTTTGGCCGTCTGCAGTTATTGTAGGGGAGTCAGCGTTGAGTCTGTGGTTTGTGAGCAGAAGTTGGTTTTTTGACGCGTTTGGTGTTAGTCTCCATTTATAAAACCATGTCATTGTGTTGTTTGTTAGTGTTTGGAGTCTTTGAGCTGCTCTCTCAGTAGTTTTGTCATGTACAATAAGTGCCGTGTCGTCTGCGTATTGTAATATGTATGCCGATCTGTCGATTTGATTTTTGTCTGGTAAGTTGTAATTGTATATGTCATGGCAGTATATATTGTAGAGAAACGGTGAGAGCGGGGATCCTTGAGGGAGCCCTTGTTCAGGGGTAATAGAACTATTAAATCTGTGTTTGTTAGATTTATTTATTAGATTTATAGGTGGTCTCGCCTGTTTTTGTATAGGATACGGGTGTCCCGTAACTTGATGGCCAAAGCTTAGGACGTATCAAGGAATACGCCTATTTTAAGTCGAAAATGTTCTTTACAATTTTCGCCAAACCCCATTTTGTTTTGGAGGTTTTTCGTCGCTTTCTGGAATAGCTTATATCAATCGCTTCTCAAAAGTCTTATCCAACATACTTTAAACCAATTTACCCCAATCAAGAGTTTAAATCCTCTTAAAATTCGAGTTTTGTTTAGAGATTTCAAGTTAGAATTGACAAAATTTGCAAAATTTTGGAGACCTGCTAAAATTCTAATAAATTATTAAAAGTTTGCTGAAAAAGGATATGCGTAGACTCGTATGAATCCGTTTCAAAATCTAAAGTGAAATTTGAATAAAAACTGTTATCTCTATTGAAATAAATATTCCACTAAAGTGATAAATTTGCTTCAATCTGCTTTAGATTTTCGTTCAGAAATTTGTTTGTCCGCAACCGCGTGTCTCCAATTAGTTCCGATAATATTTCCAACCATTCGAGAAAATCCAAAAGCAGCAGCTAGCAGTAAAGTAGACTATCTGGTAAGTATTTTTTTGAGAAATATAACGTACTAACATAATATAACAGTTAACAATAACTCAAAATTACCAAAAATATTTAGTGGCTACATTAGATTTTTACCTGAAGAATAATAATGACGAAATTTCAGTGCAAATTTCCACTATACAGTACATTTATTTGAAAACCAATTACTGTGAGTAATTATTAGTTGAAGACGTAAATTTAAATATAAAGGGAGACATTCAAATTAACATTTTAAATATTTGTGATTTTGGGCCCAGTCCATTATAAGAGTTCTAAACTACACTACCTATCAGAAGCAATTAATTATCTAGCTAAAAGCATAAAAAAGCAAAAACCGCGACAGTCGTTCTCAATTTAAATAATAAACAAATTGTAAATTAAATTGCAAAATATTGAATTATTTATTAGAACAAATTATTAAAGGTAGGTAGATTAAAGCTAGCTCAAAGGCATTACACTGATTTTTAATCAGCGAACATCAACAACATTAAAGTATGCGATTAATGCAGATAAATGGTTTACAGGCTAAAAGAAGGATTGAAACAATAATTATTTACGACTGAAGGCTATTGCGCTTATAGATAGATAACTGCACAAGTCTTCAATGAGTTAAACATTAGACACAAATACATTCCAAAGCTAGTCCACAAATTTCACGAAGTTGGTCCAGAAAACATTAAGAAAACTTCAGACCCGAAAATTTTCCGCATCTGAATTTATCTATGGCAAAAGAGTCCTTGTAAATCAATATTTGAACATTTTTTAAAACCTGTTGCACTGCAAAGGTTTTTAAAAAAATTCCACACAAAATTCAAGTTTGACGCACTTACCAAAAATTACTTCGTTAAGACCGTTAAATTGTGCGAACAAATTGAACAGAAGACGGGAATTAAAAGTTTTATTTTCAACTTTTTATTTCAACTGATTCATCAATATTTATTTTTAACGCTTCAGTGCTGAATCTAGATTTTTCGTGAATGAATTGTTCATAAACACAGTTGTAGATATTGAGGTATGGAAAAATCGGCCTTTTTTAGAGAAAGTCACACTCAATTCCCAAATAAAGCAAATGTTTGGTCAGTCATTCGTGAAAATGAAGTGCTATAACCTATTTTTCTTCAACGAAATTTAACCGGAAAATTGTATTAACGTCTTTTAGAAAATCTAATAGACCCACGTGTTGTTGAGTCGTTGGAACGTCAATTATATCACTCCAAACCTGGTCTAAATGCGAAAAAATTAGCTCTTTGACAGAATCATGCACCTCTTCATTGTGCTTCATCAGTGGACAATGGTGACGGTTAGACGGAACCATGGCGGTCATGACCGCCATGGTCCTCCGATTTGACATATTTGGACTTTTTTGCGTGGGTCATCTGAAAACAATAGTTTTTTCAACCAAACCGACTGATTATCAGCTCCTAAAAATAAACTATGTTATCACAGAAGGCACATTAGTGCAAGCACTTTAAAAAATATTAAGCATAAGTTCAAACATAGCTTCTTTTATTCTTTGGCAAACAATAGTGGTTTTTTTATTTAAAACATTATTTTCAAGGCGTCCCCTGATATCTAAACTGATATGGCTTTTTTTAAACCGTAAATGTTCAGACTAAATTGTTATTTAAGGTCTTGAAACGTAGCACTGTATGCCGGTAAGCTATTGAATTCTTCATAGTAAAATTGAAGCATTGCCCAATGATTTGCAATCTTAATATCGATTATCAAACTCTAAAGTGAATCCCGATATCAATCTAGTCGAATCCCAAAGTAAAGATAAAATTACGTTTTTTTTCTTAGCAGAAAATCTAGATACTTTTTACGTGGTTTTGCACTCCCTCACTTTCTTCACAAAACTTCTTAGCAAGTAAAATTACCCAATCCAAGGGATTCGAGTAATGAATGGTGAATCATGTTCCTATTCTACCGAGTGATTTATTGGTACGTGAACATACTGCACCTGCATGGATATTTAATATATTAAACATGGTGGAAGATGATCTGAAATTAGCACCCCAAACTTTACTAGCAGATGCAATATTCCACAACCTACCGTTTCGCCTAGATTGAAGAAACATCGACTGATTCCTTATGCAAAAAGTGCAAAGGCTGATACCAGAAGACTGTATCCTTCGCTTAAATTTTTGTCAACAGATTCTTCAAAACCACCGAAATCTAAGCAACAATGCGTTTTCTGCTGAAGGGCGATGTCAAGGAATGTTGTGTTTAACTCCAAGAACTATGTGAGTTCTTAAATTAGGGCTTAAGATAACCCGAGTTTTGTAAGGCAGTCCAGATAGCTGGGACTAACAGGTAAAATTTATCTAGATTTTAATCAAAATTTTCTATCGGTCATGCTACAGCACGACAATGTAGATCGCATGTTTCTTCAACACGATGAAGCTCATCGATATCTCAAATTAATTGTGAGGAAAACAGATGATTTGTTTCGTGGTCAAAAAAAAGTGCAGATTTCAATTACTTTTGGGGCTATTTAAAACCATTTTTTTATGCTTCAAGACTGAACAAAGGATGTGACAAAAAACGAAATCATCCCGCGAAATTTAGTAACTGTATTAACAGTTCAGGCAAAAAAGATATAGGGAATGTATTAACAGAAACGGTAAATATTTTGAACATGTGTAGACGTGAATGTTAGTCCATGCAATTTTACCAAGTTTTGATTTTCTGCAAATAACTTCTGCACATTCTGGGTGAAAGTGAACAACTAATGTTGTACATTATGTTGTAATATGTACTTTAATTTGGGACGCAACTTCCTCTAACTAAAAGGATAATAGAAAAATAACTCGCGCAATTTGAAAATGTGTTTTCAATGTGCTGACTAACAAAAGTTAAGTTACTGTACATTTATCAATGAATGACCCTGTATATTCTTCTGTCTATACGTAGGGTATATTGAATTTTTACCAGATTTTGCTATCCAGTTATAAAACCTCATTTGAAGCGTGAACATGAAATTTATTTTAATTTTAAAATATAAAACGTAAAAACATTTCTGGACTTAGTTCTACGATTGAAGTCCATATCTACCCTTCCACCGTATGATAGCATTTTTATAAGAGCAATAAACAGCTTGTCTTTTATTGGTTCTTTCTGGAGAATTAGAGCTACTAGAAAAATAAAAATTTTCACCCCCTTGCATATGATTTTACTAAGTGGCTGTCTTATTAAGAATTCGTTTTGTCTAGAGATTTAAGTTTTCCACAACATATTGTTATCCAAACTATTTAATTTTATGTGGTCTATAAAACATAAAGCCAATTTCGAAAAAACTACATATCTGATAATCTAGATACAAATATTCAAGTAATACATGGCTGAAAAAGAATGAAATAATATTTATTGATTGGGGATAACTTGTTGATAGCCCTAGTCGAAATTAAGCCAAATAATAAGCGCATCAATTCAGCGATTTTGGAATAATCACGAATGTGTGCATTGTCATCAATAACACGATTGCTATTGCATTCTTTTCACAAATTTACGCATTAATTGAACAACAATGACACAGTTTTGTAACGTGCAATCAATTTACTTATTAAACTGTCAATATTAGTATATTCATATATGTATACACGCCTTGTTGAATATTTTGTATAATAAATAGTTTTGTATTTTAATGGTTAACCAAATTCATTTCAATGAGTAATCAGAGATATAGGCGGATAATGGGAAGGCGGGGCTGAACTGGATGCACAGGGTGATTCAAAAATAGGGTCATTCCTCGGGGGTGTTTAGGGAGTACAGGGAAAATACTAACAAAAAATAATTCTTATCAAAAACTGAGATATTTGCAAAAAACTAGATCAGAAAGTCGGCAACAATATTTTTCAAGGTAATCTGCCTCATTAGCATTACGTAAATGTATTTACGTAATGTTGCATGTTGCTTCTTAAATAAAAAACTCAAGCATATACAGGGTGATTCAAAATTGACGTCATTACTTTTAAGGAGTTATAAGGGCTCACTTGGCGAGTACCAAAACAATATTGAAAAATTTTTTTTCGAAAATTTCTAAAAGATATTAACAGTTGAAAATCGAATTTCAACTTTGTTATTAAGTATTATTTTAAAATGGGACTATTTTAAAATAATAAATAATAATAAATGTTTGCTTGGTAGCCTATTGGAATACTTAACCATTCGAAATGGTAAATTCTTAAACGACTAAAATCTGCGTTCATAACAATACTAAAGAAAAGCACGGCTAAAAAGTGCGAGGAATACTACTAGAACTATTAGCCTAATGAATCATATGTTGAAGATATTTATGAAAATCATTCATGGTCGGATATATGCGAAATGTGAGGATTATCTTAGTGAAACGCAATTTGGGTTCCGTAATGGCCTCGGAGGTAAGCACTTTTCGGCATTAATGTCGAATTGCCCAAAGACGCCCTGATATATACGCTGATGTTTATGCCTGCTTCATAGACTTTCAAACGGAATTCGACCGTGTTAAACATGAGGTCCTGGTGGATACTCTCAAGTTGATTGGAATGGATGGAGCAGATATCAGAGTAATCGCAAACATATACTGGAATCAGACTTCGATAGTCAGAGTGGAGGGAACCACCACGCCAGAGGTAACCATCACGCGTGGCGTAAGGCAAGGATGCATCTCTCCGTTACTCTTCAATGTGTACTTAGAAAGAATGCTCAAAGATGCACTTTCGGAGGCAGCAGTGGGCATTGTCATTAATGGCGAATTGATAAATAACTTGCGGTACGCGGATGACACGGTTCTGTTGGCCTCTAGCTCAGAGGATCTACAACGGAGTTTGAACATTGTGGTAGTAAAGTGCGACGCAGCTGGCTTAGAACTAAACATAAAAAATACCAAAGTTTTAGTAATCAGTAAACAGCGGAATATCAGAGCTGATATCAGAGTCAAAGGCGTGAGCTTGGAACAAGTTCATCAGTTCAGATACCTAGGGAGCGTTATAACAGAAAATGCAGATAGGCCCACAGAAGTAAGATCAAGGACCGAACAAGCACGAAGCAGCTCACAGAAAAATTAGCAACGTTCTAGGATGCAGGGATCTAAAATTATCCCTACGAATCCGACTACTGAGGTGCTACGTATTCTCTACACTACTTTACGGAGTTGAGGCTTGGACCATCAACAAAAACGAAGAAAGTCGGATTGAAGCGTTCGAGATGTGGGCCTACAGGAGATTGCTAAGAGTAACGTGGTCTGAAAGAATCACCAACGTGGCAATCCTACAGCGCTTAAATAAGACCACTGAGATCCTCTCCAGTATAAAAAAGAGGAAACTAGAGTATTTCGGCCATGTCATGAGCGGATAAAAATACAGACTCCTACAAAACATTATGCAGGGTAATATACATGGCAGCCGCGGGCCAGGCAGGAGAAAAACGTGATGGCTGAAGAATATGCGCGACTGGTACAAACGAGTTCACACACACGTTTTAGAGCTGCCGTGGACGTAACCAACGTTCTGAATGCACACGGTACATAAGAAGAAGAAAAACAATTCGAAAAGAAAAATTACGATCTTTGCTTCAAATTACGAACATTTTTTTATATTAAAAAGTTCTCTTCTACAATTTTTTGAGGAAAATTTAAAGCGGCAATGATGTTTTCTGTCATTAACAGATAGTTACAGGTAGGTAGACTTTGTCAATAATAGCAAGCATTTGAAGCAGAGCTTTCCAGGAGTGCTCGGAGCATTGCACAAGCACTGACACCCCGACGAAGGGGTAGATTTCTAGCATGGATGTAAGATACACAGGACACAAGAACACATTAAATACCTGATCTTCCGAACAGTGGTACAAATTGAGCAGGAGTTGAGCAAGAGGTCACAATAAAGTGATGTTCCACGGGCACAAACATGTTTGGAGTTAAACGGGCAGAACTTCGTCAACCTCTCGTGAGTACTTCTGGAAGGATCTGCCGCAATTATCTCCAATACATGTTTCTCTATGTATGGTACCCGAACACCTCTTGGTCGTCCACTATCTGCCTCAATTCATAGAGACACTGGACAATTGGTCCAGTGTCTCTAGCTCTTTGTTGGCGTAAGTCCTTACATCTGCTGCTATGTTACTGTGGCATTCCCCTATAACTGATGGCATCTCCGCATATTCGATATTGGTGTACATTTTGTGAAAGAAGCTTCCATATACGTCACCATTTGATAAACGCTCGTTATTCTTGACAAAAGCTATCTACCTGTAACTACCAATCACAGAATGGTAGCAATGACAAAAATTTCATGGCCATTTTGAAGTAAAACTTAAACTTAAAAACAAAATTGAAATTCGATTTTCAACCGTTAATATCTTCTAGTTAGTCTAGTTTTTCAATATTTTTATTCGATAATTTTTAGTCAAATATTCAGTTGTTAAAATGAAATAGGTACATTAAAGGAAAGCAAGTAAGAAACGTAGCGTTGTTTCAATAATCTTAAGTTAGGATGATTTCACAAATCCTTTATCCTACATGTTTGACTGTCAACGCTTATTTTAATCTTTACACGCTTATTCTTCATTTTTATACGCAGGTTTTCCATCGCATGCGATTATGGCGCTTAATTGTTTGTTGAATAATTGCAATAGATAAAGCTAAAAATTTTAGTGTTTACCATGAAGAGCACTCTATTGGACTGTTATGTCTAAGCAATTTACCCGGTTTAAATTAAAGTAAAATAATTATCGGATGGTAGAGCGTTAAATATTTAATTTCGTTAACAAGATTTTCGCCTAAGGGTAAAATTCCAGTTTTGTGAAATGCTTTTCTAGCGGTTTTCATTATGGCTGTATTGAGGAGAGCAGTATTAACTAAGATGTAAAATTCATTCTGCCGCATATGCATATTTACTTTTCAGAAATATTTAGAAAAAAAATTAAATTTTTGAAATAGCTACTCTTACTAAAAGTGCTTAATATGTTCCGAAATAGACGTTCTTTACAACAGGAAATTGTAGTAGGTGAGAATATGCAAGACAAGATAATTACTGGGTTTTGTATTTCGTCATTAATTTCTCAGAAATATCTATTTAAGACCGTTCATTCTACAGGATGGTCTCAGCTAATGTTACCAAATTAACAGTTAATAGCTTGCGAAGTACACGGTGTCAAAGTGTAATTAAAATTTCCGTTATGTATAAAAAAAACTAAATATCTATTATAAAATAGATTTGTTGTTGTTTGTTTGGAAGTTTTTTTAGATCGAGGAATCTGACTTTTTTATTAATTGGCTTGTGGTTCCTAGACGGCTTTAACTGCATTTTTTTTGGATTTTAAAATATTACTGTTTTTCTGGCAAAATTTCGTTGTCCAATATTTGTGTATTTAGAGTGACAAAAATGTGTATTTGGTTCAAGTCAATAACCCTCGCCGTTTTTAAGATATTTTGCATTGAAACCTTTAGTGATTTTGATTTTTTTTAACTAACTCAAATTGGATCTTCACAATCACACAAAATTCTCAATCACTCACACGATCACAATGGAAATATTTTGCCGACACTATACCTCTCTTGTGATATTATAAGTATAATAAGTGAAAAGCTCAATGAAATGTTTAATACCTTTGTAATAATTTGCAATAACTATGAGTCGACTGCCCCTTCGGATTCGTCAGACAACGTACCCCTACCCCAAATTAGGTATAGAATGTTAAGTGACTTTTCAAGCAATCAGAAAATGCCACTTTCTGAGGAACATGAGATTAAGAGTGAAATAAATGAGGGGACTCTTTACGATGAAGATGTTGATCCTCCTTACACAGCCGCCAGCAAATATTATAAATGCAAGGGAGAATTATGGAGTTTCAGTAATCGTTATTTGATTCTTCTGTGCTATGATCAATTCATGGATAACTCACATCGCTGACTACCATACACCACGTATAGTAAAAAAGAAAATCATCGGAAGAAAGCGGAAAGGCACAAGAATTAAGTCAAAGGAAGAATAAAAAATTTAACAACCAACAGCCGTACAATTAGTTTAGTTTCGTTATTCATGATCATGACACAAACCGTGCTCTTACGAGTAAAAATGTAAATAAAATTGCAAAACCGAAATTACGTTCATTCATCATCCATTTATCCAAATAATACACTTAACACACATAACATTTATCAGTTATAAATATTTATAATTATTTGTGAAAAGACATACATTGAATTAAAAACTCTGTATTTAGGGATCAGAGCAAGAGGAAAATGCAATCAATTTAAGTTAATTGGACATTATATTTAAAATAAAAATGTTTACTATAGACTAAATTATCATTTAGGTACTCTTCAATTGAGTAAAACGAATTATCAAATAAACAGTTTCCCATTTTCCGGATAAAATCCCTCTTACCAAAACTCCGGAATTACATTGAAAAAGTTAGTTTGTGATAGTCCTGCACCTCTTTAGTTGGTAGTAGTTAGAAACCAAATTAAGTCCGATTTTAGCAAAACATCAATCAACATCATTATGAAACCTTTGTATAACTTCTTGGATTTTAAAACATTAGAAAAACATCTGAAAGTTAACTCGCCAACAGTGAAGAAAACCGAAACTGGATATCCAGTGGAATTGGCTGAAATTATGGAGTTCAAAGTTTCAAAGAAATCATCCCCAACAGATTTTTTCAAGACTTGCATCTTATGGCTTTAGAAAAAAATCTAAAAGTTAACTCGCTAACAGTGATGAAAATCGAAACTGGATATCCAATAAAATGGGCTAGAATTATGGATTTGAAAGTTTTATAGAAATCATGCACTACAGATTTTCCGCAGAATTGCTTCACTTTGTTTGAATATCCAACCAAATAAATTTTCTGAAGGAAAACATACAGATCTATAATCTATGTGTGTGGGAAAGCTCAAGTCATAAGACTCGAGCAACCTAAACAGTTTTATCGTGCACTACCACAATAAAAATATTATCTTTATATACAATGTGGATTTAATAATTATATTAGCCTTTAACCTGATAAAAGATTCCTTTCATTACTCTGTTCGTCATACTACTTTAGGTATTTCAAATAAAAAAAATTGTTTATTTCGATTGAATTCATTCATTCATTTTTTAGTTTTCTATAGTCATACAGCAGAATTCAATTATATTTTATTTTCGCAAATTTAATTTTTTAAAATTTGTAACTCAAGGTAATAATATAATTATACCACGGAATATATCATGTAATTACAAAATAAACTTTTAAAACCATAAAGTAAAATCAAACAAGTGTAATTTGACAAACAATTGACTTATTATACATAGAGTTAGGCTTTCGAGACCATTCCTTGAAACTGGTGAGTTTTTCGGGTTTTTAGGCTGTCGTAAAATAGAATTTCTTCCGACGTTTCGCACGCCCGAATGGCTTGCATCTTCAGAGGTGGTTTTCATGAGAGCTTACACTGTACTGATGCGGTTCCTATGTGGTGTACTTTTCGTCGAGCTAGCTCGTGCGAGCTTTTACTCTGTCTTGATGGCACTTCTGCTTGGGTTCCTCGGACGCAGTCCGTATTTGTGCACCGGTTGTGATGACGTGGTTTGTGATTAGGTGGCCTGAGTCATCGGCTTCGACGCATACTGTTGTTTGTTTTTATGCTCCGGTGTAGTGGATTCTTCCTCTTGTCATGTGCCGTTACCTCTCCTTGCCGTTTTTGTGTTTATGAGTGCCGGAAACCATATCCGATTTAGCGCCATTGTCTCTCCTTTTCTGTTAAAATTGTCGCTGTGCTTGTGTATTTCGATGGCTTCTCGTATTGGTCGGTGGCGATAGCCTGTTATTGTGGCTAGGATTTCAGTTTCTGCAAATTTGATGCTGTGCGCTCCCTCGCTGAGGACATGATCCGCCACTGCCGACTTTTCCACATGTCCCAATCTGCAATTTCGTCGATGTTCTTCGATGCTCGTCTTAACCGATCTCTTCCTGGTTCCTACGTAGACGCTCCCACAGGAGCATGGGATTCGGTACATACCTGCAGTGGCGAGGGAAGGTCTTCTGTCCTTAACCGACCTTAGACATTCCTGGAACTTTGTCCTGGGTTTATGGATCGTTTTTATATTATGTTTCCATGGGATCTTCCCAATTATGTCCGTAACTCTGGGAATGAAAGGCAGAAAGGCCCTTTGAGTGGTTTCACTCTTTTCGGCACAGTCCACTCTTGCTGCTCTTCTGATGTCTATCTGAGAGTATCCATTTTGAAGGAAAGCCCTTTCTAAATGCTGTAGTTCCGCTGATAGGTGCTGTGGACCACATATTTTCCTGGCTCTACCCGTGAGAGTCTTGCTGATTCCTTGTTTTTGACTCAGGTGATGATTGGATAGCTTATGGAAGTATTTGTTCGTGTGGGTGGCTTTATACACCCGATGGTCCAATTGGTTCCCGTTCCTAGATACCAAGGCATCCAGGAAAGCCAACTGTTTGTTTTGTTCAACTTCCATGGTAAATTGTATCTCTGGATATTGTTTGTTCAGATAGTCGAGGAACATGTCCAGGTTACCGAGTCCATGTCTCCATATCACGAACGTGTCATCGACATATCAATACCAGATAGTCGGTTTCAAGGGTGCGGTTCTCAAACTGTTTCTTCGAATTTCTCCATGAAGACATTGGCTACAACCGGACTGAGTGGGCTTCCCATGGTTACTTCTTCCTTTTGTTCGTAGCAGTCTCCATTCCACAGGAAGTAGATGCCTTTTAGACAAGCTTTCAAGAGATTTGCTGTATTGACTTATTTACAAGAACCGAAGACGGCGAATATTAGGCTATACGAACGCTCAAATATTAGTCGCCAACGAAATCACCAAATTGCTCAATATTTTGCTCACAACTTATATAAGTATTTAATCTGTGAAATAATGCTTATCGGTGATTTTTGGTTTAATTCCGGATATTTCCATTAGTACGTGAGGTTATTAAGGGGCGTAGCTTTTGTACCACACTGTCCCTCTCTGCCCTGGATTCCCTTACACGATGCTTTTATATTAACTATTAGACTTATATTTATGAAAATTTGAGCACATTCTATTATCCCAACTCATATTTGATCAGTTAGTTGGTTAAATGTTGTACATATATTTAAGAAAAAACTTTTGAAAATGTGACTTTGCTTTACAGGTGTGTTTCTACAAAGTGATTTTTGAAGTGAAGCTTGAAAACTTTTGAAATATCAGAAACTCGATAATCTTCAATTTTTTCAGATTGCGAAAGTTGATCGCACCTGTTCGAAACGTACTAAGGCTGGTTGAGATTTGCAAAGTTGTGTGCTTCTCCCGAATACATATTTGCAGAAAGAATTTTAATTTCTACCACGTAGATACTAACAAATATTTAGCCTATTCGCTGATATACTTTGTCAGTTGCTTTTGTTTCCTTATTCAGCTTGTTCTGCCTGGTTGGTATTTGAGTTTAGGAAACACACACAGTGTTGTTGTCACTAATTATGGCGTTATGTGTGAGCCCTGCGTTTCGTCTAAAAATAAAATGACTGAAAAAACCCAGGATATATTGGAATGAATTAAAAGTACAGTCAGGAAAAAGAAATATACGAAAAAGATATAGATGCTTGGGAGAAAAAAAAGCAGAATGGAACGAGTGGTTTTTCAATCTAATGCTAATCGGCAACACGGGTTGCCAATATCTCACCGCAGAAAGATCTATACCGGCTCGGTTCATTTACGTCGAACACGTAGAACCGATGTCTGGGCGTATAAGGCAGGGTCTACCTAAAGCCTTACTGACGAGTCCAATAGGTAGACCCGGGATGAACGCAGGGCTCATCACATAAACACCATAATTAGTGACATAAATTGACTGAAAAAACCCGGAATATATGGAATGAATTAAAGTACAGTCAGGAAAAGAAATATACGAAAAAGATTTTGAATAATAAAACAGTAAAATTGACTGAAACCCAGGAATGCATTGGAATGAGTTTCAGTAAAGTCACTCTTATCCAGACCGTTAACAGCAGATATTCTGATGGTGTAAACCGTTGCTGGTTTCAGTCCTCTCAGCACAGCCAGTTACCTGTAACAAGCTCAGTCGGGTTTTAGTCGTTGTTTGTACGTTCAGCGTGACTTCAGCAATCAGTAGATCAGATGCAGTAAACAGCACTTTCTTTTGAAGAACATTTTTTCTCTCATTAATATCAAGTTGCTTGTAACTGACAATAGTTCGATTCCTTGTTTTCATTATATAGAAGAATTGAGCGATTTAGAGTCTGCCCAACCAAAGTAGTTTTATACATGTTGGAGAGTTCAATTTAAAAACTAATCACAAATGGAAAGAAGTCGTGTTGATGTTTGTCAATAAATATTTTCTTGAATGCATGGTTTGCAAAATGTATAGAAAAGTAATGTTTCCAAGCAGAAAATTACCTTGAGTTGAAGCAAGTTTTGCATGATCTTAATTGTAAGATTTAGCAATACTAATATTATCGGTAATTTGTATTTGTCTCCGTTCCAGGGATTCTAAAAATTATGTTGTGTTTAGTTGTTGGTTT
This sequence comes from Dendroctonus valens, assembly GCA_024550625.1. Taxonomy (NCBI): domain Eukaryota; kingdom Metazoa; phylum Arthropoda; class Insecta; order Coleoptera; family Curculionidae; genus Dendroctonus; species Dendroctonus valens. The sequence continues at coordinate 383,706 of JAJTJO010000111.1, forward strand.
ATATAATGTTTACATTTCAAATTTTTTTGAATTATTAATGAAGCTGAAAGTTATTTTCCCATTAATTATCAACTTTGATGACTATTTGATAAGCGGTTATTTTATTAGTTACAACAAATGTATATATTTGTTATTTTATATGTGACTTGCACTTTATCAAAAATATTTCATCGTAATTTGTTCACGGAAGCTAACCAAGTGTCTTTGTTTGCTTGAAGCCAAGTTTGAAAGCTTTTCGGAATCACAATGAACGTGCCACTTTGTCTAGTTGTTATTTTATTAGTTTTCTCCACATCCTAAAAATTTAAAATTACTGTTAACTTAGATTAGTGATGTATGTGTTCGTAATGTAAGGGTTCAAACTGCAAAGTTTTCTGAGCTTTTAAAAAGCGATAATACGCATGGGTTTGACTAACGTTTACACACTTGAATCAAAATCAGATGGTTTTTATGGATATAATTGCCCCTCTACATAGGTGAGTTTGATGTATTGCGAACATTAAATCCGCAGAGATTTGACTACATTTTTGTCGTTTTTTATTTTTTGAATTCCACTTAAATTTTAAATACATGTTGATTTTGATAAAAATACGCCTCACAACCAGGGACGGAAAACCATTTAAAGATTTTCGAAATTTTTTTTTTGATCTCGAACTTTTAACGACATTTCATTTGAAGTTAATATCAAGCTGTGATGTTTACATTAAAAGTAGTAGTAAACATCTTTATTTATAAAAAAGGCTATCGACCTATCGGTCTTTCTGCCCTACATTAAAAATTTCTTGCAAATAGCAAAAAGCTGATGTTGTGAAGTGAGGTTATAAAGTGAAGTTGAAGCCTGTTGTGATCAATTGTCCATTTTTGTGATAAAACTCACATAATAAATTAATATCGTTACTTCAGGAACTCAACTGAAAAGCAAAATTTCAAAATTTTGAGGTTTTCTCAACTAATTAGATAATTAGAGTGAGGAATGTATAGTTCCATCTGTGAAATGATATTTTGATTGTAAGATTCACCTGTTATCTATGTTTATTAACACTAAATTCACTACGTACTCACGTAATGGTAATGAGAAAATCGTCATTTAAAGGTGTGATCGTATATCTTGTTAAAAAGATTCTGCTTCAGTTTTTGCGTTTACCTTCGTTTTTTTGACAACTGTTTTTAGTACCATTGAAATATGATTATATAATTAAGCAAGACGAAGACAAAAAGAGCTCAGTCGGAGATCTAACACATCATCAGTTATTATCTTTGAGTGGTGAACTTGGAAAAAGTTTCGTGCAAATTAACTTTAAATGTCCAAAACTGAACATCCGGCAGATAGTAATAAAATAGAAACAATATAGCGGACTCAATCAAGAGATCAAGCGCCACTGTAGAAACGACAAAAGCAAGTACCTAAACGACAAGTCGAGCATCACGCACACAACAATGAGTCAAGGGACCTGTTTAACAACGTCAACCAAATTACATGTACGTTCAACTCAAAGTCCTGGGCAATAAGATCGGAAGATAGTAAACTAATAACAGATAAAGCACAGGTAAGGAAGCGATGGAAAAATTTTTGCGAGAAATTAATGGAAGACACTGGAAACTCAGAGAGTCACACGCAAACTATACCATAAAATGAAAAAGAACCTCCTATACTGCGAGAAGAAATGCGGACAGCAGTTAGCAGCTTGAAAATCAACAAGTCGCCTGGAAAGGAGACGGCGTGGTTGCTGAAATGCTGTCTGCACTTGAGGATACAGGAGTTGAACTACTTCATAGGATCTGTCAAATGATATTGGACACCGGTACTTGGCCTGATCACTGGACGAAGTCAGTATATGTGCCAATGCACAAGAAGGGACCAAAAGATGTATGCGACAACTATGGAACAATAACTCTTATTTCACACACCAGCAAGGTCATGTTAAAGATAATATCGGAACGCATAAAGCCTTCTACCACAAATACCACCAGAACAAGCCGGATTTGTCCCAAGGCGCGGAACCAGAGTAGAGATACTAAACCTCCAACAAATAATCGAAAAATCGAGGGAATTCAATGTGCCTACCTACTTACGTTTCATAGATTACTCTAAAGCATTTGATTGTATACGATGGCAAAATCTATAGACAATATTGTCTTGAAATGGGCGTACCTCACCACTTAATATCGCTAATACAAAATGTGTACTACCACAGCACAGCATGCGTCAGAGTAGAGGGAGATCTGACCAATCCATTCAGAGTGAGAAAAGGAGTCAGGCAGGGTTGTATACTAAGCCCACTAATGGCGAGAGGACCATGAGGAAAGCGCTCAATGACTGGCCAGAGAGAAATTACCATCGACGGCATCAAAATTTGCAACTTGCGCTACTCCGATGATGGGACTCTAATCGCTGGATCGGAAGAAGAATTGATCCATCTCATACGAAGAGTCGAAGAAGTAAGCAACGAAGTAGGCCTCCGGATCAACATAAAGAAAACCAAAATAATGATAATTGATCGTCAAAATAACAACAGACCTGAAGTAGAAAGGCTCAAGTACATCGAGGCAGTTGACGCTTGCATATATCTTGATACCACAATCTCGAGCAAGGTCGGAACCAGCGAGGAGATAAAGAAGATAAGCACAATAGCGAAAGAATCCATGACCAAACTAACCAAAGTGTGGAAAAGCCAAACTCCAAAATGAGACTAGTCAGGAGCTTGGTATTTTCAGTCTTTCTATATGGATCAGAATGCTGGACCTTAAAAATAACGGATAAACTGAAGATAGATGCCTTCGATATGTTTTGTTGGCGCAGACTGCTGAGAGTGTCGTGGACTGGGAAAAGAACCAACCAATCCATTCTGCACCAACTCACAAGATATCGCCTACAAGATACATGGATCTTATAACCGGTCTAACCGGCAAAAACCTCACCCAAACATTCAAGATGGCAGAAGATATACAGGAATGGAAAGCCATCACAGAAAATAATACATCAGCTCGCGATGCTCGAAACCGAGCAAACGACTAAGAGAAAGAATAAAATAAGTTTTTAGAAAATTAACTAAAATTTCTTTGAAAACTGGCCCTTAAATTTAGATGTGAAAATGCTGCCCACAACATTGAAATAGCGATAACTTTAATTAAAAATCGAAGCACTTAACAAACTAACCCAAACAGCGGACATTTTTTTATATGAAAATACATATTTATCTGGAATTAATATCGACACCAGTTTTGGTACAGATAAATGAATTTAATACATGGCTAAGGGCAGACCTAGACACAACACACGCTCTTAAAATAAATATTTTTGATGACAGTATTTACAAATTTTAGTATATTCATATTTAGGTCTGCTTTATGGTCTTATCCAGCGTTGCCAGCAGGTCATGTTTTTTTCTAATAATTTCTACAAACTTTTTGTAGCGATATAAGTTTTTCATAATAGATTTCTTTGCGTGTTAAACTAGTAATTACATGTATACGATGTTCATAAATACAATATTAACAAAGTTCCATCTGTAAAATTAGTAAGTAATTCTTTCTAGTAGAGCATAATCGTCAAAAATCAACAGCAGATTCAAAATTTCCCGATATCGAATTACTTGCAAACCGGATTATGCCGTAAACACTTCATACCAAAGTCAATCCCTAACTCGACCAGTTTCAGCGGAAATAGCTGAGAATAATAATAATGAGAATTTATAAAATATGTATTTCTTTTATTTCATTTATTTATTTAACCATCATACATGCATGTATGCATTTATTTAAATATAATAAATTATAATTATATTAGCACATTATTTATTATTTGTGAAATAAATGCATACAACACTCTAAAAAACTTCCTGAGGATGAGTCAAAATCGAGACATTGTCTAATTATATTAACTATTCTCAATATTGAGAAAATAAATGCCAAACTTAGGCCTACATAAGCAACCGAAAAATTCTATAGCAAATTGAAATTCTTCAATTTGCAATAAAACAAAAAACAATCCAAATCGAAACTTTCCACATATAGAACGCACTTTGCCTTACAAACTACACCAGAAAGTCAATTTCCAACTTCACTGGATTCTGTTAAAATGAATGACAAATTTAGAGCTACATAAAGAACAACAAAATTTTATTGCAAACTTATAAAAGTGTTTTAAATGGCGTTGGGTCGAAATTTAAACTTTTTTCACGAATAGAACGTACCTTTCGCGACACAATACGTTAGGAAATGGATCTTCAACGTCACTGTTTTTTGAGAAAATAAATACAAATCTTAAGCCTGCATAGACAACCACAAAATTCTATTACAAATTTTAAAAATCTTGAAAATAGCCTGATGATAACTCAAAATCGAAACTTCACTTTTTAGCTTTAATGTTTTATGAAGAATTGAAGACACTTTGCTACACAAATTAGATACTAACGTGATTCTCTCGCTTTGCAAGTCTCTGAGAAAATAAATGTAAACATTTTTTACTGGTTATACGATTGCGAAATAGACTTTGCCCTACAAGATACATACAAAAACGACTCTCGCACTTCATTGGTACCTAGAGAAATGAATGCCCAATTTCCTCCTGCAAAAAGAATCTCGTAAACCACACGCAATTTAGAAAAATTGGCCAATTTTCTGATAAAGAAAGAACATGAAACCTTTAACACATATAGAAGATGCTTTCTCATATACAACATTCATCCAAAATTGACCTTATCGCTTCTGAAATTTCAGAGGACATAAATAAGTACTAAACAACAGGCTGTAAAAACTACCACGAAAATCAGACGCTATTTGACAAATTCTGGAAAATTGCGTGATGGTTACTGAAAATTTAAACGTTCGGCACTTAGAACAGAATCTGCTCTACTAAATGCATATTGCAATTCACACTTCTGTCGAAAAACTGTGGACTAAGGACGATGACAACATATTAAAATTATATTACGAGCGTAATATTTCTTTCAACCCTGGTTTTATGTAACTAAAATTATTTCCGAAACTGTGCAAGACACAAATTTTCAGCAACAATAAAATCAAAATATTTTAATGATAAACACTAAACTAAGAAGATACAAATTTCAAGCTATGCTAATCTCAGACAACTCCTAGACACGTTTCGGCAAACAACACAAGGGACCATTGAAGAGCAATGAAACTTTTGCCATCATCAGAACCGTTAAAGGTTTATGATATGACTCGATACATATTTCTAGATCTACTAATCTCAGGCACCGCCAGTACCGGTTTCGAGCAATTTCATCAACTGGGATTGGACTGAAAGTAGTACTTCGACAGTTCTATCGATGCCAAGAATTTTATTTTATTGTTCTTCATGTCTGACACTATTTGTCTATATCTCTTAAATAATTGACATTGCGATTATTTTTTATTTCAGATCCGTACCTGATCTTTGAGCATATTTATGAATTTTTTGAAAAAATCCCACTTAATTATTAAGGACCCCATTCATTTCAATGGACAATTTATTGATTTATTAAGTTTGAGTAAGAGTGTTAAGTTTTCGGAAAACCTTAGATTAATTTAAATTTAAATGTAGAATTATACTTTTCGATGTAATAATTTTGGCTTTCTTTCGTTGCATTTTATTTTTAAATAAGTTGGGTTCATTTGGCCGCAACAATTTTATTCTCTGTTGACATTTGTTGCGGCTTGATTGAAAATTCGTTTAAATTAAAAATTTTAAATATAAATATACAAAAACTGACTGGTTTAGTCATAATATAATTAGCAATAAATTAACTTAACCGAACAAACTTTAGGCCCTTTCCCGAAAGAGATAAAAACGATTTACAACATGCCATACCTTAACACAGATCTCGATGATTTTATCAAATTTGGGTAAATTGATATACCTTCCCGGTTTATTACGAATATCGTTCCTAATTATGTCGGAGATATTGCTTTTTCGCCCCTTTCGCCACTAAAAGCACCCTTGATTACGCTCAGGCATTCCAGGCAGTTGAATTATTTAGCACCATTGAGCAATAATAATATTTTACAGCGCTAATTCTGTATCTGCTCCGTATACTTTTTATATTTTGAAACGATTTAAAAGACTAATATTAATTTTGATTGTTAATTATGCATCCGTTTTAGACGTTCATAAGCTAATAAAATTAAGACGGATTGCAGATATTAAGTTTTATTTACATTGGGTATTCAAGATCTATAAACTTATATCCAAGTATAGGGACTATAATATTACCAGATGACATTTCACCGTCTTGTTTTATTTGATATACCTTAAGGAAGGATAAAAAGGCCCTCGCATCGTTAAAGGCTCTACGAAAGATCACTCATATATTTTTACATGTTTTGCCCCTTGCATATCATAATATATTATTTGTACAGTCGGGATGGGAGGATACACTAGAGGAAACTGAAAACAAATACTTTGTCAGCACAAGAATCAAATAATTTTCATGTTGAAGTGTGGGCATGCTATTGAATTCATACACAGAGTGTCAAAATAACGTAACAACTTTCTGTAAAAAATGTCAACAGCTCTTCCGTATTAAGATCTAGACCTTTCGAAAACGCGGCTCTAAATAAATTTTAATATATTTAGTAAATATTTATAATATTTTAATGAAATGAATACTACTTAAGACCCTTTAAAAAGGTTTATCAAAAACTCTCTTTGCTGTTTGAGTTCGAAAGAAACCGACCAAAACATACACATTAATGCTCATATTTTTATCACCCTGTATGAATAAGACATACAGTTAGAAGCTTCGCAAGTTTCTTATTCATTAGCGTTATGCATTAGACCTTATTCTGTCTATAAACGTTGCGGTGGCTCACCGCTGGTTTAACAATTATCCTGTGCTTTAAGAGTTATTTTATATACTGCTGTTCAATATTTAAACCCAGTGTAAGGATCTCTAATACTCATTGCTTGATGAGTTATAACTCATTAATTCATTTACATTTAAAAGGTACGATAAAGCTAAGCTTTACGAGACACGAGACTGGAATTATTTTACCTAAACCGCCTAAAAAAAACAAAAGGCCACCTCATTTTTTATGAGTAACCTAAGTAGGTGACCGCAACCGAACTGCACTGGTGGGTTACTGCGCCGTTGCGTTTGGTTGGCGCACCAAGCCATTTGCGCAGCACTGCGCCAACTCCTGAAAATTGACTGAAACCCAGGAAAAATTTTTGAAACAGATTGAAGTACAGTCAGGAAAATATACACAACAATGATTTAAAAATATTTACAATTATACAAAGTGAGTCAGAAAAATTGGAAAGCGGAAAAGTACTTTTTGTCCAATGGAATACCCTATATTTTATTATATTCTTGAATTCGCTTGCAAATTTGCTATTAGTTTTTATAATATAAGATATGAACTGAATGGATAGTTTTTAGGATATTCGACTTTAACGAAGAAAATTCGCATTTTTATGGTATTAATAAATCCAAAAATTCTCCGTCTTCTTTAGACGCAAAATTTTTAAATTTGGCAGAAGAAAACACTAATACTACAGTATTAGTTGGTTTGGATCATTATTATGACCGTCCTGTAATTTAAAAGAAAAATATTTTGCAAACCAAATTTTAATATAGTACCTACCTATTAGTCCTTTCACCTGCTAAGTTTCAAAGTTTTGTTTCTAAAATCGGCGGAAAAATTTTCGATTTTTCAATCAAATCTCAGTTTTTAACCCTAGAACGGATACTTGTCTAAAAAACTATCAAATTTTCGTGCATATTTTATATAACAAAAAGTAATTAAAACTTACATTCTAAAGTAACATAAGATATAGATTGTTCCATTAGAACAAAATTAGTTTTCTGCGCTGCAACTTTTCTGATGCAGTCTGTATAATTGTGAATTTTATAATATGCGAGTTTAGAACCTTTACACTATGACAATGAGAATTTTGAAGCAAATAATACCGGTTAAGAGTAAACTTACTTTTCACTATAGTTGCACGAGAAAGTGCTATATTATCGCTTTAACTATGAATTTTGATGAAAATGTGTCTTATAAATTTTTTGCTTTCGACGAATGGAACATTTTCAACGTATTTTACAATAAAAACGTGTGGTATAAACCAAGTTCCAACAATTTACTTAAAACTTTCCTAAAACTATTTAGCAAACTAACGAAAATTCATAAAAACGTTCTTCATAACATAGGAGTATATGACACACAATTTAATTCGCGCAAAAACAACAGTTGAACGCTTCCAAATAAACTTTTCCAATTGATTTATCAGCGTGTTGCCCAAACTGTGTCATCGCATACAAAGTAAATATATTATTTTTGGGAGAAATAGACTCGCGAATTGATATAGAGACATTTTATGATTTCGGAACAATAAAAATCATTTTAATTTTTATGTGTCAAGAATTTACGACGCGCAAATCCTAGCTTTTAGCTGAATTGCCTTTAGAGCAATGGGTTTGAATGCCCTCAATTTTCCCCCAACTTGAACATTTGGGCGAAAATTACCAATAATGAAATGCTTCACAAAATCCTGAGCAATTCAACGTAGTTTGTTTATTCTGCAAAAAGCTCCGTATGAAATTCAGTCCTTGCTCAAAAACCCTTCACATTGTGACTATATCGCCGATCCAGTTTGGTTTAGCGGAAAGGTATCAAGTTTCTAACAAGAAATGACTGTTCATCCTCTCAGCTACGCAATAACCCTCAAAATTTCCCAATGTCTAAATTTCAGGCACTCCACATGCCCTCACTGTAGTCACTGTCTTTCCACAGCCCCTATAATAAAGCGTGCAGGTAAGGTTTAAGAGACAACGGGGAAGCGCGTACGTGTATTCGTTACCTCTCCACTATTGAAGTTGTTCATGCGGGCCCCCCCAAGAAAACTCGAGATTGTGCCCCAAGGATTTGAAACACGAATATCCAGATCGATATTCTCTTAAACAATAAAGGGGCGTCGCCCTTCTTTTTTGTTCTGTTTATTTGCGAATACCGTCTGTTTTGTGTTGAATCGTTCTTTCAAAGCACTTAACGAACCTGAGGACGGGCAATGCCGAATTAATTAAGCAGCAGGATTCATCTTACTGAAACGAAATTTTGCTTCGTTCTGGAATCATAAATGTCATTATATATTACAAGTAACAAAGGTAGATTCGCTGGATTTGCTGAGAAGCACCAAAACAAATCACTTTTGTTGAGCCAACTACGATAACAGAATTTCATGTTTAAATGATTTAAGACTTAAGAACTTTTAAAACAATCGCTTCTTCAATTGCAATTATACAGGGTGCTTCAAAATACCATGTGCAGAGGAAGAAAGTAATTTTAGTCTTTAGTTTCTTGTATGGTTAAAGGGTCTACTAGAGGGTTTAGCAATACATTTCAGATTCAGTACCTACAGGGTGAGTTTTTTTCGATGACCAGTATAGGGATCTTCGGAACTAGAGCAGTTACGAAGAAGGTCAAATGGACAAAGAATTGTCGTTTTGCATGCTCTACTCGAAACCAATTTTATTTTTCTAAAATTTGACAGCTGTCAAGAGATATATGGGAAAAACTAATTTATGATAAATTTTTAAATTACTCCTAGTTCCGTTGATATTAATTTGACATGAAAACATGAAATAGAAAACTTGTAGGAAATTAAATATCAAAGAAAATGGCATAAGACATTTCTCCAAAATAAATTTCATTTTTGACATATGACACAAATTTGAGTTTTTTTAAATGGCAACCATACTTGATTATTACGTTACCGAATAGAGCATTTTATTAGGATTTCTCTGATATATCACACGTTAGGTTTTTTTCGAAAATAACGTGTCTGAGAACATTTTATACTTTTTCAATTTAGTTGATCGAAGTTAGCCATGGAAAATAGTATAAAACATAGCATTGTTTCCATAGCAACAGATAATAACATCACCTTTCAATTTTTGACATCCAAGTTTAAATTCACCTTAGAAATCTAAGTTAGTTTTATTGTAAAAATGAATTATTCCAATCAAGAAAAGCGCGACATGATTGAAACCTACATTAGATGTGATAAAAATGCTGGACGAGCCTCTGATTACTATTTCGAGAGGTATTTTGACCGTCGTCAACCGTCCTTGAAAACATTCAAGCGATTATACGACAATTTGGGCACTTATGGACGTTTTACGTAGCCAAGAAATGAAGACAAAGTAATAAATGGAGCTGTGGAGGTTAATGTCTTGGTCATTGTAAGCCAGAATCCACAGACTTCAGCTAGAGAGATCGCAGCAGCATCCGGGACTTCCCAAACACAAATTCCATTCGTATAAATTATTAGTATCCCAAACCTTACATCCAGGGGATGAGGAGCTGCGTGTGAATTTTTGTACATGTTTCCGAAACAAATGCCAACAAGACATCCAATTCCCTTATAAAATATTGTGTACCGATGAAATTCGATTTACAAATTGTGGTATGTTTAATCGACACAATGAACATCTTTGGAATGAAACAAATCCCCACCACGTTGAGCAAAGGAGACCACAAATTAAATTTGGGTTTAACGTCTGGAGCGGAATGGTAGGTTCAAAAATTCTTGGACCATTTATTTTTGAAGTCACGTTAAATGGGAGTATCTTCAATTCCTTCGGAACAACCTGGATTTTATGTTTGACTTAGATTTAGAAACATGGCGTAATGTGCAATGGTTTCAACATGATGGCGCTCCTCAGTTTTCCCAAGTGCGGAATCACCTGGACGTAACATTTCCTGGGGCTTGGATTGGACGAAACGACCCTGTTTTATGGCCACCTCGATCACCGGACCGTTCACCTTTGGATTTCTTTTTGTAGGAAGCCGTAAAAAACACAGTTTACAAAAACAAATATTCCAATTTAAATGCACTTAAAGAAGCTGTTGTTAGAGCATTTGAAAATATTGATGGTCACTCCCCAAGAAAAGCAACTTATTCAGTTTTAAAGCGTTGCAATGTTTGCATTGATAATAATGGTGGACTTTTTGAAAATGTTTTACAATAATAAATAAAAATTAAAGTTTCTAGAGTTAAATTTTAATTATTATTGGTATGATTCGATTTTCATAATAAACACTTTAAATGAGCAGCCGTCTTAATTATACTTAATAAAGTTATTGCCAACTTTAACGTAGTTGTGAAAATAAATACTGAAGCATACTGTTATTATTTGTAACTATGGAAAGAATGCTGTATGTCTTATACTATTTCCCATAGCTAACTTCGATCAACTAAATTGAAAAAGTATAAATTATTCGCGGATACTTTATTTTCGAAAAAAACCTAACGTGTGATATATCACAGAAATTGCAATGAAATGCTCTATTCGGTAAAATAATAATCAAGTATGGTTGCTATTTAAAAAAACTCAAATTTGTGTCATATGTCAAAAATGACAGTTATTTTGGAGAAATATCTTAGGCCAGTTTCTTTGGAATTCAATTTCCTAAAAGTTTTCTATTTAATGTTTTCCTGTCAAATTAATATCAACGGAACTAGGGGTAATTTAAAAATTTACAATTAATAAGTTTTTCCCAAATATCTTTTGACAGCTGTCAAATTTTCGAAAAATTAAATTGGTTTCGAGTAGAGCATGCAAAACTACAATTCTTTGTCCATTTGACCTTCTTCGTAACTGCTCTAGTTCCGAAGATCCCTGTACTGGTCATCGAAAAAAACTCACCCTGTATATTTTTTTTCGATTTATCTCCTCGATCTTCTACGGTTCTAATGTACAATATGAAATAGGCTGCAGGATTTAGATTGCTCTGAAGCCAGTGTAATATATCCGGATTGCAAATTTAAAATTACTCACTTTTTGAATTTCATTCAGAATTTTCTAATTTAAGAGTTTCCTCGTATTTACAACTGTTAGCTAGGAACAAAACTAACTATCTTGGCTTTAGTGAGTGAATATAGAGTTACTTATAATAAGCAGGCAGTTATTTTATCACTATGCAATTAACTTATCTGTTATTTGAAATGAGACTCTTAAATGCCTTTACCAGGTGACTCAAAATTGGACTCTTTTTCTTCTTCTTCTTCTTCTTCTTCATCAGCCATCAGCCGTCAACTCCTAGACGTAGGTCTCTTTTAGGAATTCCACGCCTCTCTGCCCTATGCTATATGGAGCAACCGTCTCCCCGCTTGATTTTTTATCTCATTGAGCCATCTCTTCTGTGGTTTCCACACACTGTGCTTTGACTGTCTTGGTATCCATTGTGTCAATCTCGATATCCATCGACTTGGTTCATGTCTAGCCACGTGCCCTACACATTGCCATTTCAGTTCTGCAGTACGCTCCATTAGGTGTTGCCTGGAGGTGTTTTAGGAGTACAGAAAAAATACTAAAAAAATTTAATGTTATTAAAAACTGAGAAATTTGCAAAAAACTTTATCTAAAGGAAAGCAACAATGTTTTTCAAGGAAATCAGCCTAATTAACATTACGTAAATACCTGTTGCTTCGTAATTATTAAAAACTCCAGTAACAATGGAAAATTACAGAACGTGTCAATAAAATAAATAAGGATAAACGGTAAATTCAACAGGATCCGTAAAATGAAAGAATCTACTTTTTCGAAATGTCAATATTGTCAACGAGAAATTGTTCTTTATGGTCATCATAACCTCGAATTGATGTGGTTACAAATTAACATATATTTCTGTCTTTAACTCCAAACAAGTTAGTGTCTATGTAATCACCTTATTGTGCACTCTTCTCGAGCAGTTTCTCGTAATCGGTTAATTTTCCAAAAAATGTTTTTCAATATTTTTCTGGTACTCTCCAAGTGACCCCCTATTACCCTTAAAAGTAATGACGCCAATTTTGAATCATCCTGTACAGGGTGTCCGGAAAAGTGCGACCAACACTTAACGAGGCAAATATTCAGCAAAAATGAGTGTTTAATTTTAAATTTTATTTTATTTTAAAAATTATGTTTCTTAAATACTTTTTTGTTGGTTATCACCTAGACAGAGTTATATACAAACTCTGTCTAGGATCGAGATGCGTTTGGTTATTAATTGTTCCTGTTTTTTGCTTATAAAGATAGCAATTCCTGGGAGTGACTTGAAGTAATTCCTCTTAAAAAGTTATTGGGGTTCACTTGGAGAATACAGATAATAATTCTAAACACATAATATCTGACGGTAAGATATTTTGACTATTTTGAGACCCTCACACAAAGAGTTGGGATGCGCTGACAGTCGCTTTCAGTAACTTTCACTATGACTCTTAATGGAATTTCCAGTAGATAATACAGATATGTCACTTTGGATGAGAAAAGTGGGCATCAGCTTTTCTCATTCGCTTCAATTTTTTCTGATATATTTGGAGTTTCCATCCCTGATAGTTGGATTCGACAGCTAAGCCTCATAGGTGGTTACCATGGGTCCAGACTGGTTTGAGTATCAGTGTGCTTAATAATAGTTTAATATTTATTGTTAGTTTTGAAAGCCACATATATATCTGACAAGCCTCTTTGATAAGCCACATATATATCTGACACAATCGTATTCCGAGCTGCTTACGCTTTGTCAAAATAGAATTGCACCTCCTTAAATGCTAATCCTCCGTCTAAAGGCATACAAACATATTTTGTACCTTCTGGTCCAAGGAGGTAAATGTTTAAGTTTTGCCGGGATTTTGGTTTTTCTTTAATAGGGTGAAGTTACATGAACCGACTGTTTTTCTACTTAGATTTACGCAAAATTTATATTTGAAGGAAAAATTTTGATTCTATAAAATTTGATGAAAACGCACACCAGAAGTTACGGCTCCAGGCAAAGATTTGTTGGCAAAAATGGCCCACCCCAGGTGCCTTTGATGCTAACTTTACACTCGTCGCTAGTTTTTACAAAGAGCTTCTTAAAATTTAAAATGTGTAACAATCCCAAAAATACATACAAGTTTACCTTCCTACGGGACATTCTAAACAGGTCTAAAATTTTGCATGATAAAGGCGAGATTCATTTTGTTGATTATTGCAAGCAATTTGATTATTCCCAGTAAATAAAAGATGCCCAAGAAAGTGAAAGTGGCTGTAACTTAACAGCTTATAGATCAACACTAGATTATAGATCACACTGATAGAACATCAGAACAGTGTAAGCGTTCAAGCAAACCACTTCTGAAGATGCAAGCCGCACGTGCTTGCGAAACGTCAAGAAGAAATTCTACCGAACGACGGCCTAAAAACCCGAAAAACCCACTTGTTTCAAGGAATGGCCTCGAAATTCTATCTCTTTTGAGCTTATAGATGATCTGAAATCATGGCTCATAAGCCACTTTAAGACCGTTTCGAATTTGATGTGGTCAAAAACTATCTAAAACCAGTAAAAGGTTGTGCGTATTTGCCGATATCGAATGTATGATAGTATTGCATTGCATTTTTGCATGTTTTCACGTAAAACCTTGGCTTTAACATAAAATGGTGCTGGTCGATTATAACATTAATCTTGAAACTGTCAGGACAGGAAGAGTTTAGAGAATTACATATTATTATCAATAGTTCTATTATAAGTGACGGAAGGAAAACTCAAAACGCAATGAGTGTACGCATTGAAATACAGGTATTGATATCATTGCTTTAGGAACTCAATTGAAAAACTAAATTTGAAACATTGAATTCTTCTAAACTGATTAGAGTGACGAATTTCTAATTCGACCAGTTAAAGTATCTTGTTTTTTCTATTTTCATCTTCGTTTCATCTGTTGCCTTTGTTTATTTGCCCATATTGCAAAAAGTATTTACGTAATGTCAGTGAAGAAAGGGGCATGTAAAAATGCAAATTTAAAAAATAGTTGCCAAAATTTATTATTTAGTTATTTACCTGTTATTAGTACCTCTTCAATATCACTAGACCACACATTCAGAATAATGCCCACAATTTTTAAACACTATTTTTTTATTATGTTATTGTTTTTAATATTTTATTTGTATTTATTTTCGTTCTTAATAGCAGAAATCAGAAAAATACAAATGTTTATATTCAAAATAAACAGTTAAAAATGTCAATTAGAGCACCCAAAAACATTCCGGTTTGAAATGTGGGTATTTTGCTAGAAACCATCTTTCATAGATTTTCACAATGTTGCGTCGTGCATGAAAACAACTATAACAAATAATGCTTGTCTTTAAATTAGTGTGTTTGAGAGTTAAAAACTAGAAGAGATACACAATAAATATGATCCTTACACAAGGTACGATTGGGATTTTAAAAGCTGATGTTCGCATTGGTGGCATATCTTGTGTTTTGTCCAGAAAATATATTAATTTGATAGTTCTGATTTTTAACTATACAGAGTGTTATTTGAGTTATTGAGACCAACCTTTAAGGGATGATTTTTTGAGTAAATATAAAAGTAAAACATTTAAATTGTGCCCAACGGATCCCAATATACAGGGTGTTAAATAAAAAAGATTTACGTGCAATATCAATAGCTGAATTATATGGCATTTTATTTTCGTTTTGTTTTATTCATTACGTTGTCCCAAGGATATGGAACAAAATGGTTTTTCTTTTTTATCTTAAAAACAAGATGATTTCCGACTTATTTATCAATTTCAATTTTGAATTTGAAAAAAGTCAAGAAAAAATAAAGTTGTTTTGGAATCTGGAATACGGCAATAAAGATAAATGGAGCCAAACATTTGCTTTTGTCAAAATTGGCTAGGTTGTCCTCCGAAACGCCACTGTACTTCATGCCACTCCACCTCTGGTAGCAGTAGCAAAATTAGCCTTTAACTGACACTATCAAAGTTCAAGAATATTGACAGAAAAATTTTAAACCTGTTAAAAAAATGTTCCCATAAATATCAACTCCTTGTATATTGAAAGGAAAGCATTTCCAAACCTTTACTTATATAAACCTTTCTTCTTAAAATCAATCAGACAATCATTTTGTAAAGCTGGACTGCATACTCAAATAACACCCTGTACATCTAGTTACGGCTGTGTAATAAAGTTGGTTTATTGATAGCAAAATTACAACAAGCTACAGTGGTAGTAAACATCTTTATTTCTAAAAAGAAAGGCTATCGACCTATCAGTCTTTCTGCCCTTGTTTAATACATGTAGACTTAATCTAAATAAAAAACAAAGATGAAAATTCTCTTATTCTAGGTTAATAATCTTATTAAATAAACTTTCCAATTCTAATGACAAGAAAAAATTATTTTATTGTCCAGTAGTCAGTTGCGTTTGTAAGTGTTCGAGTAGCGTTGATGTCGGGAAACGGAAGCGGGCTTGTCTGGTTGGTCTTGTAAGACAAAGGGGATTCAGTATTCTCCAGTTGTAGGGGTTGTTTGTCCATTTTGTCTGTAGATGTATGAGTCTTTCCGAAATCTTTGTCATGTTTGTGCGTTCGTATAGTAGTTGGGTGGAGGGGTTGTGTAGTGGGTTTTGGTCTTATTCGTGTTATTAGTCTTAGTGCAAATTGTTAACAAGCTACAATTTAATAGATTTGTTGGAAAATTATGCTTTTAAAAAGTTTATTTGCCAAATTAATTTAATAATTTTAGAACCGAGATAATCTTAGTGTCGAGCTAGACTTAACATGATCATGGAATCTTATTGACTGACTATCGTAGCGACTAAATTCTCGTAACGTTAAATCCTATTGACTAAATGCTCGTTCCTACTGTGGCTTCTTTTATAATTAAATCATGCTGATCATAGCAGAAACGATACTACGCCTTATTTTAAAAGGATAATCGGCATAAGTGACCATATAATTCTACTGGCAATATTTTGACTTGAAAATTCTGCGGAAATACCAAGCAAAAATGGTTTTTAAAAAGCATGTAGAATATTTGAAGTCACTTTCAGTTTCCAATGAAGATAGCGAAACCGAATTACACCAGCTATGAGTATCATTTAAATAATGGTCTTTCTGATAGGAAATTAATATTCAAACATGAATTTCCTACTTCTATAGATATGTGCATTAAATTTATTTGGACAGATCCGGCTACAAAAGAGAAATGGTTTCCCTTAGTTAAAGGCAACACATAAACTAGCGCAAATTCCCTTCAACCGTGAGAGATAAAGATGAGGTCAAACTGCAAAAAAGTTGCATTGAAAACCATTGATTACATGTGGTCTGGAAGTTTTGCACGAAGTAACTTTCAGAAATTTGCTGAATAGATACGATTTGATGATATAATAACTTTCCTGGTTATTATTAGCTAATGCATTGAAGAGCTCGTCTACCATTGTATTTTAGTTTATCTCAAATTTCGAACTAAATATTAAAATAAAATTTTAAATAAGTTGTGAAGTAGAACAAGCCTCAATTAATCAGCAATATTTTATTTTATTATCGATATGCTTACATCCTCGTAATTGAATTTAAAAAAATAGTCTTTTAGAATACTACTCGTTAAATATACAGGGTGATTTTACGAAGTGACACCGCAGTATTAGTACTTATACAAGAAAGAAAATTAAACGTTTAAAATAACAATGGGAGGTGTGCATATGTAGTACTATACTTCGCAAATTCAAGCTGATATACAGGGTGGGTCATAACTGTTATAGAAAGTCAAACATGTTATTTATGTTACTCTATTTTTTACTCCAAATTTAAAAAGAACACTAAAAAACATTTTTTTGAGAGCAACATTGATTTCTATCGATTGGCGATTATGAATTAAAAATACGTGACAGCGAGAAAAGTTCTTACAAAGTAGGGCAGATCGATATATTTACGAACATTAGAATTAATTAGAATTAATTAGAATTAATCCGAGAAGACTCTGGCCTGTTCGCTAGCTACAGGCGTAATCAATATTTATTTATATTAATCCATTTGAAATTCAAAATGCTTTTACAGTAACTGAAAATTTTAAAGCATTTTGGTACTATTCAACAGGGATCAAATCTGACTTTTGGCTTGCATATTTAAATTGTTTATAAATGTACAAAGGAGGTGGGGAAAATTCAGGCTGATTGTCCTGCAAATGGAACCACTTAGCACCATTTCTTCTAAGTGTAGCGGTTATTAGTATCACTATTATCACATATTAACACCAAAAAAAAAACGAATAAGTATTTGCCGATTTTACGAGTTCAGCGAGTCCATTTCCTCTTACTATAGTTTTACTATCAATATTTTTCCTCATTTGAGGTCTTGTTATGTTAACTATTTTATTATGATTTCTTGTAATTACCACCTTAAATTCTTATAAATTTTCCAATTTTAAAATTCCATACTGTTTTATTTCAGTGGCATTTGCTTATCGTTTATTACAAAATAAACAAGTATAACATAAGATAAATTCTTGGCTACTGTTTTCCTGGAATTTTGCTATGGATGCTACTCATACTCATATGCATGTTATAAAATGTTCCCTCTAGGGGTGTTGTTTAGGGGTGTTTAGGGACGACAGGAATAATAGTTAAAAAAATAATTCTTATCAAAAACTGAGATATTTATTTCCAAAAAACTAGATCAGAAGGTCGGCAACAATGTTTTTCAATGCAATCTGCCTCATTAGCATTACCTAAATCGCTGTTGCTTTTTCAATATCAAAAGCTCAAGTCACCATAGAAAAGAAGCAGAAAAGCCACCATAAATACAGAAAGTCTCTGCTCAGTAAAACAAAAAAATATTGAAGGCGCCGTACCGCTTAAAAGCCCATGACGCATGGGCTTATGAACCACTACACATCACGTAACACAAGATCATTTGTTATCTCCAACACATTATAGTACATAACACATTTAACGTATTATGAATTTACTGCATCCTAAAAAGCGTTGACCTGTTGTATTGACTTGACAAGCCGTATTGGTATTAGTGTGTCAACACCTGAAAATCCACTGTGTTACCCAGGCCTAACAGAAACCACTAATAGAAATAATTTTGAAACTCTATTTAAATCAAAGTGCGTTCGTCCGCGTCCAATCGGAATTGAGTAAGTCAGTCGAAATCAAGCGAGGAGTCAAGTAATGGCGTGATTTTTTACCACTCTTCTTCAACCTTTATTCTGAGAGAGGAAGGAGAAAGGAATACGAGATAACGGCATTCCACTGAACAATTTGGGTTATGCGGCGAAACAGTACTTCTCGCCGAAACCATGTCTGAGCTTCCACATATGATGAAAAAGGTCATCACAGCCAGTCGAGAATCCGGTCTAACAATTCAACGTTAAGAAGACCAAATACGTCATTGTCACCAAAACTGAAGTGCCAAGCGAGGGTCTGTATGTGCAAGGACTGGAAAAAGTCGAGAGTATGACTACTTAGGTACAAGTGCCAACTATTCCGGTGACTATTGCTTAGAAATAAAGATTCGCATTGATAAATGTCCGTGCATCCTGCATGAAGAACTTGTATCAGGAAATTTTATGTATTCCCGGTCTTTCTGTATGGTGTAGACGCATGGACCCTGAACGTGTATTAAGAGCGGAAATTGGAAGCCTTCGAGATGTCGACCTACCGTAGGGTGTTAAAAGAATTATTATGTTAAAACTGTTGATAGAATAGAGATGCGCGAATGGAAGACATAGAGATCATACATGAAGTTAAAAATAGAAAACTACAATATCTTGAACACATCATGAGAAGTCCAAGGTATAAGACTCTACATTTTTTCCCTAGATTATGAGTTGCAGATCTGTTGGAAAGAGAAGAATATATTGGCTTAGAAACTTGCGAGAATGTTTCCAAAGTAAGAATAACAATTATGATGCACAACAAGTTCCCTCTCAATATATTTGATTCCCATTAGGATGTGACATTTTTTACCTCTTTTATATTTTATTTAGGTTAACACTATCATACTTTCGTTCAATTTCTTCAATGTCTCTACACCTTTCAATCATTCAGACCATTTTGGCTGCTCATATTTTATTTCTAATTGTGTTCTGTATTTGTTTCTACTACTTGATTCCTTGAATGCTAAGATTTCCTTCCTCATTCTTTTTTTTCTCATTCATTTACTATTTGTCTTCTCCTATGTCTTTGTTTATTTGTATTGCAGTTGGTGATTTCAATCAAATTTGCATTATTTTTTAGTCTATTCTAACTATTAACGCAGTGAGTTTTGAGGTTTTTAAATAGCAACTAGAACATTAATCGATGCTTCAGATGCTCAGACACTTAAACCAAAAATATTTGCGTTGTCATATAAAAATAGGTGGTGTATGGAAAAACAACTAAATGAACAAACTCAAGTTATTATACTCAGCAGGAACTTGCTTAATAAATCAATCATATATTATGTAAAATTGGTATTTCCATCAACATGTATTGAGCGAAAAGTGTAAATTACATAATAATGTATTACGACAGGTAAATTGTATCCATGATCTAAAACCATTAATCATGTATCGTGTTACAAAGGGAGGGTGAATGATGGAGATAAAAGATTTTTTAGTCGTTTTCTTCTTGCAACACTCTATTCATTGGGCGGGTAAATGATTATATCAATAAACAGACGCAAATAGTGAAAAAATAATACAGATAAATTTTAAGTTTTGTTTAAAGCGCAACAAAAAAATGCATTTTTAAAGCTTGAATTTTAAACCTTAGAACCAGATTCATTGAACTTAAGAAAGGTCAAGCAGGTTCACATGTAAGGTAAACTCCCTCATAGGTTGATTATTATGAAAGCATATTGTTACTCTCTAATTTACACATGTTGAGGAACGTTTGGACTTTTTTGCATCTTAAAAGCTGAAACATGCCCAAACGAAACGCAACTTAAATGAGTAGGATTTTTCATGAAAATATAGGATTGGACGTTTGCTAGTCTAATAAATTCGCGCCTACATACGTATCACAACGGAGAAAGTTTTATATTTATATTTAATGCTTTATGTTTTATCATATATGTTGTTTTATATTATATGCTGATTCGAAATTGGTGTCATCCCTCTGGAGGGAGTATAGAAGAGTTTAATGAGCTCGGAAAAATTAGATTGTAAAATCTAGTTTTTTGTATTAGTTGATATTGGCAGAGAACTGAAAATTAAATTAGGCATCAGTGGCAGTTTGGCTTCTGTTTATGAGATTTCTCTTTAAGTTAGTCTCTCAAGTTTTAATACCTTAAGTCTTTCCATTCAACGCAACGAGCAGCAGCCTAATTTTGTTTACATTTCAACGCAAAACATGCAATAAGAATATTGCCTATATTGCACCAGCAGTATCGTAATAAAGAACTTGCAAAATAGTGCTTTTTAAATCATTTTCCGAGGTCTTCATCTTATATTTTCTAATATCATCCATATCAGAACCGTGTTTTTTGCTTCATGCCATCAAGACATTTAGAAGAATGGGTGAACTCATATAATTTGATTATGACTGTGGGACTGTTTTGTCCTCCACTAGTGTCGGTTTAGATGCATTTTCCAAACAAAAATATAAATAATCGCATCACAATGCGTGCCCGCACTAGACCTTCTTTCATCTTCACCAATAGCTTATGTTAAAACTGCTATTTTCCTATGCCAAGAAAAAGCTTTACGTATTTGGCTATAGAATTGTGAATTAGCAATTTGTATGAGTTTTACCAGACATGTAAAAGAGGGATTTTAAGTGTCCCCTCAAAAGTTCGCAATTGAATTTACTGCCCACAGCGAAGAATTATGATAATCTAGAAATTCTATCATGGTTTCCTGCCCTTTTAAATTATTTCAAAAGCGACTTCAAAAAACGATCAGATATGAGCAATTGTTGACAAAAAAGAGATGACAATGATTGATTCAACGGAGAGCGTCTACGTATAACACCTTAATTGGATGGTATTTGTAAAACTAATGGGAAGACATTCTGAAAGTCTACGCTACACACAAGAGTAATATGTGACTTATATAAAAGTTGTTAAACAGGCATTTACTAAAGTAAACGAGTTTAATTTATTGTTTTCGTGGTCATTTTTTTTACTTTGTTGATGTACCTAATCTAGTTAGTTTAACAAGCATCCTAAATATAACCTAAATTACTACAGTGAGTTAACTGTGCTACTTACTCCCAGCGGTCCATCACAGGTTTTCGCATGTTTTCGCGCACTAAACTGTTGTTGCTAACCGGCACTGTACTCTGCTTTTTCGCGATTCATTTCACATTACTGTTTACATGCTCAAACGGTTTAGTCCTTTTGAGCCTCACCACTGTGTTCTGGCAGTCTAGCAGTGGAAGCACTTCAACATTCGGATGGTTGTGGAGTCTCTCTTCATGTCTCCTGGACGCTATCGCTATTTCTTCTTTGACTGTCCGCACCTGTAGCTCACGATGCAGGTCCTCATTCCGAACATACCAAGGTGCATTAACAATGTTCCTTTGTACCCGCTTCTGGAACATTTGTAGGCAATTGTAATTGCTTTGTTTGGTATAACCCCACAACGGAAGGCCATATGTCCACACTGGTTTAAGGACTTGTGTTGGTAAACCAGTAATTTGTTTTTGATTGAAAGCTGCGAACCTCTTCCCAGCAGCCAATACATGCTTTTATATTTGAGTTTTAATTGTTCAGTCTTCATTTTAACGTGAAATTTCCATCTAAGCTTGGCATCAAGGTTAAGTCCTAAATATTTAGTAGTTTCTTTGCGAGGAATTATATTGTTATTTCATTCCACCGCAAGTTCATTTATAATTCTATTTGTAAAATTGATGTCAACAGATTTATTTTCGTTTAATTTAATCCGCCACTGTGCGGTCCAAGCGTCTATGGCGTTTATTGTATATTGAAGATTGGCAGTTGTCTCTTCTATGGAATTTCCTACTGCTAGAGCTGCAGTATCATTAGCAAATGTTGCTGGTTTCATGTTATCTGTTACAGGTATATCGCAAGTCAATAACAAGTACAGCTCTGGTTCAAGCACAGTTCCCTGGGGGAGTCCAGCATTTTTTTGAGCTTTTGAGCATGAATATTAAATCCGAAGGTTCGTACTCTTGTTTGATTCTGAAGGTTCGTTGATCTAAATATGGTGGTCAGGAACCATCTGTCCCTCCTCAATTATCTTCTTCACCCTTCTATGGAAAAGTTTCTCAAATAATTTTGATAATACCGGCAGAAGAGAAATTGGCTTGTAAGATTTGGCTTCGTTTACAGATTTGCCATGTTTTGGTATCATAATCACATATACCGTTTTCCACAACATAGGAACGTGTTTCAAGCGCAACGATGCATTAATTAAATGTTGAGTTAGATTAAATAGTTGAGATTAATTGTTTGAGTATGTCTCCCGTAACTATGTCATAGCCTGGAGCTTTAGTGGAATTTATGTTTTTTTTATTTCTCTAATTACCTCCCTTGGTGTAACTAGGTTTATTTTTGAATTTTTTTGTCTTATTTCCGTTTGAGGACATTCTGCCTGTTTCTCGTCTGGTTGGAAAATACTTTCTAGGTATGTGGCAAATAGAGCAGCCTTTTGTTTGCGGTCTCTAGCCCAGGTGTCACTTTCTTCTGGAATTGGAGGTATTGGTTTTATTGGTCGGTTTGATCTCCTGTTGGCGTTCCAGAGTGAATAATCTGAGCTCTGATCATAATTTAGTTCTCTCAGGTATTTCTTTAATGACTCGTTTTTAATTTGTTAAATTTCCCTTTTTAGTTGTTGGGTCAGGTTGTTTAGTACGGTTTTGTTTTCTCTCGTTCTGGACTTTGTCACTCTTTTCTACCTCTGCTCTTCTCTTTTATAAGTTCTCGTATTTCCTATGGATAGTTATTCCAGCGGTTCTTCTTCTTATTTCTGGGGTGTTGTTCCATGCTGCTTGCTGAACATCATTAATGCATGTTCTTGATTCAAATTCTAAATGATCTACTGACTTGATAGGCACATTCAGCTTAATTCTTTCGTTAATTTCCAGTTTAAAACTCTTCCAGTCGGTTTTTTGATTTGTTAGGGTCGGATTTGATTGTTTAGTTATGACATTTTCACTGAGCGTTAGTAGGATCGGTGAATGATCAGACGATGGTCCCTGTTCTTCTTCAGTGTGTACATGACTTACCCCTAGTTTTCTTGAGACGAAAATATCCAAGAGATATGGCACCCTATGGAACCTTGATATCTGTTGGCTAAGAGGTAGGTTTTCGAGTTGAGTGCCATTTGGCAACTAATTTGGTGATGGCTTGGTACATTTCTTTTCCTTTTTTCGTCGTCGAACCCCAATGAGTGTGTTTGGCGTTAAAGTCTCCGCCGACAATGAAGTTTTCTCCTAACGGATTAAAAAAGATGGAATACTCATTCCTGTCAATATTATGCCGTGGAGGTGAATACATTGCTGCTACCGTAATTTCATATTTTCTTGTTTTGATGGTCACACTCGCAGCCTGTATTTTCTACGTTTCATACCTCTGTCTTTCATGGTGAAGTATATTTTGTTTTACTATTACGGCTGCTCCGCCTCTTGCAGTGTTTTGCGGGTGCAGTGCATGATAGATTTGGTATCCGTTTAATTTGATATACATTTAATCTGTAAAATGTGTTTCTGAAACCAAACATACATCAATATGCTGGGTTTCTAATATAACTTGCAATTCCTGCTGGTGTTGCAGAAGTCCTTTTGCATTCCACTCAAGAATTCGCCAATCACCTACCATCACGGTTTAATCGACGGCATTGCAAGTTTTCCAATTGGGCTAGCCTATCAAGTATAGATTTATTACTCTTCTCGCCTTTTTTCCTGCAGATGGAAATCTGTTTCATAAATTTTTGTAGCATTACTGTTGTAGCATCAGCACTACTTGTTCCTTGTGCTTGTTCTAGTCCCCTTGTTATTTGAGAATTGTTATATTGTCTTCTAAATGTCTCGGTCCATTTTTTCTATTGTTGATTGCTTCTGAATGTTGTCTATCTGATAACTTCTTGTTAGCTTTGTTTCGTAACTCTTGTAGCGTTATGGCTGTTGTGCATCCCCTGTCGCTGACAGGCTTGCTAGGTTTCTTGCAGTATTTTGTGTGATGCTTACCAGCACATTTCACGCATCTCGGTTCTTTTCCGCACTATTTTTGGGTATGTCCATAATCCTGACATTTTTTATAATGCGGAATAAGTTTGGGTTTTTTGAATGCCTCTATTTTGACTTTCGTGGTCATGAGTTATGGCTACCGTCATTAAGCAAATATCAGAAACTAATTTAAACATTCATTGATAAAAGAATAAACATGTTTGGATCTTCTGTAGGTAGTCAAATTGATTGATTCGTGTTCCAGTTGATTGGTCGGCAAGGCCTAATTCTTTTTAGCTATGGCTACCACAGATTGTTTCGAAAATTGTAGATAAAAGCGAATTGCCAATAAATCTTTTCCACGCTTGACTTAGTGGTTTTTCCATTCTATAGAGATTTTTTGAGAATTTCTAAAGATTTAACGATCTAAACCGTATAAGCCGTTTTTTTGGCAATACTTGTATTTCTTTAATAGTGCACTGTCTCTACTACTAGCCTCCTACTAGTCTCCTGGTAACAATAAAGACATTGGGACGCGTGTTTACCATGCAGACAATTTGGCCGAGAAACCCCCCAGAAAGTAAAATGTATGTTTGGCACATATTTTAAATTGTACGTATTTCAACGTTTTAGATTCGTGATATTTCTCACAAAATTACCATGTTACTTCAGTATAAAAATCACTTTATATATTCTGATATATAATATATTCAGGTTTTTTTTTTAATTACTTACCGCTATTTTATAATTATGAAATACTTTGCCAAATAAACTAAATGGTTATTTAATCCGCAAAACTTTATTTACAATTTCTAAAAGTTTAACTCATTAATTTTGGTTTGCGCTCACTTTAATTGACGGAAAACGAAGGAATTTCCAGCAATTTTAAATAAAAGCCGAATACTAAAATAATTTGTTAGGCTTTGAGTGCAATACGGAATTTTTCACACATGCATACATTTTCCAATAAGAGAAAAACAAATTATGAAATAATTACAGAGTTATCTAGATAACGTATACCACGTTTCCATCTGCCGGTTCAATAAATAAATTGAACAAAATAAAAAGTACAATTTTTTTAAACGTTTACTTGCATTTAAAATCAAAGACCCATGTATTGGTTAAAAGCCAATATTTGTCTATGGGATTTTCACAAGTTGCCAAAATGAAACGAGGTGATAAAGTAGACGTTGAAATGGAAATGAAGTGTATGTTTGTAAATTGAATTGACTTTACCTTAAAGGACTCCACTGCTTTTGCCGGTTTCAAGACGGTTTTGATGTTGTGCGTTTTCAACATTTTTTTAACCCTCTCAATCATCTGGTGCACGTAAAGAATTGAAGCGAAGTCCCCAATACTCAGCGGTTTCATTATATCATGCACTACTACGATTTTCGAGAGTCCTAGATCTAAGTAGTCTTTCTACTTTCTGATCGATGTAGCCATAATGGTTTTTTTTTGTTTAGGATGGTGCCAGTGGAAGAATCCATTGA
The DNA here is from genome assembly GCA_024550625.1 of Dendroctonus valens. Taxonomy (NCBI): domain Eukaryota; kingdom Metazoa; phylum Arthropoda; class Insecta; order Coleoptera; family Curculionidae; genus Dendroctonus; species Dendroctonus valens. The sequence continues at coordinate 410,066 of JAJTJO010000111.1, forward strand.
ATACAAACTTTACATTACCTTGCATTAGAACAATATTTTTGCATAAGGAATTTCCTTCACTCATATGAAGAAACTGATGGCGCGGCTAGGTGCAGCCCACTCAGTCCAGTGGTAGCCAATTTTTTTTCCGGTGAGGTTTGGGAAATGCTCTCTGACGCACACCCAGAGCTGATTTTCTGGCGCTCTGGGCTGTGTGGGACTCCAACTTAGCTGTTTACCCACTAAAACCCTTCCTCACCTCCGAAGTGGTGTTTGGCCTAGCACCGCGGTCATTTGTGTCCTATTGTGCCTTCGTATTTTACTCCCTCATTATTCTTGTGCATTCAATGAATTCCAGAAGAATCTTGAGGGAGGTACGCATGACCTGGTCTGTTAGAACTTCATCCCTTTCCAGGAGTCTTCGTCTACCCGTTGCATATGACGTGCAGTGACACATAATATGTAGATTAACTTCGTCCTCTAATTCGCACCCCCTGCAGGTCGGTTGATCCCTCAGTCCCGTCCTGAAGAGGTGTTTTTTGAAGGGGGGCGTGTTCTGTTAAAAAGGCCACCTTATTTTTTGCCTGCTGAGATCTAGTATTTCGTTTTTACGCACTGGTTGTGGAGGTCTCCTTCCAGTACTTTTTTGTTCTTCCAAGATCCATTGCCCAACTCCCACCCTAACTTGGGCATGAGATATACCACAAGCAGGTTCTTGGTTGGTCAGTGGTTGCTCGGCCCCTGCCTTAGCAAGTTCCCCAGCAATCTCGTTTCCTTTGCTCCTGTTTGTCCCAGTTGCCCAAGTGAGTTTTACTCTGTTTGAGTTCTCAGCCAGGGTCTTAAATTCTTTTACACAATCTAGCACACATTGTGACCTGATTGTGTACGATCAAGTGCCTTTATTGTGGCTTCATCTCCGGTTACGATGGTAATATGCTTACGAGTGTCTTTCCTGATTTTCCGGGCGCAATTTGTTATCGCTAGTATACTTGCTTGAAAAACGGTCGTGATTGTACCCAGGTTTAAGGTAATCCTTTCCCCAGTTCTTCCTCTTTCGACTATACCAGCGCCTGTGCCCGATGCTGTTTTTGTGCCTTTCGGATACCATACGGAGTCCCCTGGGCGATTTATTTAGCAAAAGCAAAGAGATACAAAAAATGGCGACTAGGGCGTAAAAAACGCTCCTTTGTTCTTTGTGGTTTTCATCGAAGTCGTAACCTTTTGATTAGGGTGCGGTTGAGTCCCTGTTGCCGGTGTTGTCACTTTTAACCGAACATATATTATTGAAAAAATTTGATAAGTGTGACCCCATCACCATTCCAAAATTTTGTTGATAAATATTATCATTATATTGAAAATAAGTTCACTCTACACCTATGCCCAAAAGTTCAATAATAGTGTTAATACTTAATTGAGTGCGTTCTTTAAGATTAAAGTCATTTTTTAATTTTCGCTTCATTATACTTAATAGTTTTAGCAACAGGTACGTTTTGAATAGACTAACAAACTAAAAACAAACAAAAAAATTACACAAAAGTAATTATGTATTGCCTAAATTAAAGAGCATGACGCTTGGTGATGAAAACTAAACGAAACATTGTTTTGCCAACAAAAGCTGTGGCAATCTAAATCCCCAACAACAAAAGTTGAAACGGTATTAGTACTCAAAATACATCCGCTAGGAAAATTAATATTTTCTGTTGAGTTTGTTGTGTGTTGCGTCTAATTTCTAGTATTTGTAATTAGCTGGCTCCCACGTAGCACCTAATCAATTTTCTGTGCTGCGATTAAGCTTCGAGAAGAGCTGATTGAATGCTGCCTAATTAATTTTCTGATTACCGACCGAAATAAATAAGATGTCTTATGTCGTAAACTCGGTAGTGAGGCAAGAGAAATCCCTTTTAAATTTCTCGAATGAAGGGCAAAGGAATAAGACGAAATTGAATTTTTGAGTAATTATATCCTAAACAGAATTCATTCTCTACCTCTACAACATAATAAAAAATCATTATTTTGGGATAAGATTTAAAAACTTTATCGCTCGATTTACAACATTCCAATTAGGGGGAGCATCAAAATGGATTGCGGAGTTTTACATTAACGAATAATGTTTTTAAAGAGACCGAAATTTCGAGAATTGTATGGCTTTATTTAATTGTTGACAGTAGCTCTTGCTTTATTAATATATTAAACTTTGTTGTGTATATTTTCCTTTAATTTATTTCAAAAAAATTCCTGGGTTTCAGTCATTTTTATTGTTTATTATTCAAAATGTTACAAATACGTTTCGGTGTGTTTCTCCACCATCATCAGTTTGTCTAAAATATATATTTACAGTTATAATCAATTTAAATAGAAAACTTTCACCAAAATTCACATATTAAAATACAAATCACACACATATTAATTTCTATTCCCAAATATATGGAGTAGATATGGGGTCTCCCATAGCTGCAACAATTGCAAACCTTGTAATGGAAAGTCTGGAAGAAAAATTAATACCTGATTTGAATTTCAAGTGTGGATTTTTTAAAAGATACGTGGATGACTGCATAATGTGCCTGCCAAACCAAAAAGTTCAATACACACTAGATAAATTTAATGCATTCCATGAGACCATTAAATTCAGCATTGAGGAAGACAAAAACAAATCATTAAACTTTTTGGATATGACGGTTATATATGAGGATAATGGGGAACTATAAACAAACTGGTACACAAAGGATGTATGGTCTGGTAGATACTTGAATTACCAATCATATGCACCTATACAATATAAAAAAATTGTTGTAACAGCTCTTACTGATAGAGCGATTAAATTGGCACATTATAGATATAGAACTAAAATCTTGAAAAAATAAAAAAGATACTAATAATGAACAACTATCCCAAAGCTTTCTTCGAACCAATTATAAAATAAAGAATTAATAAAATCTACAATTCAAATAAATGGAACAACATAAATAATATAAATAAGAAAAAAGAAGGTGACATCAAGTATGTATCATTACCGTACATACCAGAAATCAGCACAAAAATAAAAAATATTTTAAAACCACATAATATAACTATAGCGGAAAAAACTAAAAACAACTTGGCGAAAGAATGTTTTACAAAATTTAAACCTAAAAGCGATAAGTTGGACACACCTAACGTAATATACAAGATTGACTGTTTGAACTGTGACAACACATACATAGGTCAAACAGGACAATATTTAAAGAAAAGAATATACGAACATAAATATAGCTTAAGAAAGGTTAACGAAAATGGAACAGCATTAGCACAACATGCACAACAAAAGTTACATAGTTTTGATTTCGATAACACAAAAATATTAATCAAAACAACTATAATAGGAGAAGAATCCATGAAATGATACAGATTAAAAAACATCAGAATGCAATGACAATCTTAGCTCTGTGTATCATACACTAATTAAATGATCGCATGCATAGCTGATTGGACCAAGTAAATGAAATATAAACACTTGATATTGAGGAATTGCAAAGCAATTCCTAGAATGCAAAGAAAAGGCGAAGGATAAACAGTTTTTTTTGTTCTCTCGCTCGATATCGAATAAAATATGGGATTTCAATAACCAGTCACATGTGAAGGTATAAACAACTATACACGTAAGTTAAATTTAAATCTCTAAAAAATAGATTCTAGTCTTTTCCCAGACATGTTTGTCCTGACTCATCACCTGAAAACAAATGTTCTTGATGTACTTTTTAATATGTGTGTGATTTGTATTTTAATATGTGAATTTTAGTGAAAGTTTTCTATTTAAATTGATGATAACTGTAAATATATATTTTAGACAAACTGATGATGGTGGAGAAAGACACCGAAACGTATTTGTAACATTTTAAATAATAAACAATAAAATTGACGGAAACCCAGGAATTTTTTGAAATATTAAACTTTACATTTTTAAAATAAAAGGATCTCGAAAGAAAGACTCATAAAAATTTACAACTTAATTAAGTACCACAGATTTTTCAGCGTTAAACAAAAATACGGAATTTAAAGCGGATGCTGTCCCATTTCGGCTTTCATCTTATTTAGCTTATAAGTGACACTTGAACACTAGACTCTAGATGGATTTATATAAAATAATCCAGAGAAGCGCAGGCTTTTCCCGTCTATTTTGGAACTTATACCATGAATAATTAATTAAACCACAATGAAAGAATAGAGAAATATAATGTTTCTGAATACGCTCGAAAGTTACCTACAACTTAATGCAGAAAAAATGTCGATATAAGAATAGAATTGAAACATTCGCAAAGCTTCTGAATGTCCACAGCGCCACAGGGGAAACAACGGAGAAAGTGAATACCAAACGGCCAAAATAGAAATACTCCTACCAAGCCTGAAAGAGATTATCAATATTATAAAAACTCTCAAAAAAGATGAATCACCGGGCCTAGACAATATTAATGCAGAGCTAATCGAAAAAGGTTGTCAGGAACTTGAAAGAAACATACGCCAAATATTAGAAATGGTCTGGAAAAAAGGAAAATGCCAAAAGAATGGAGCGGCTTTATTATCGTGCCAATACATAAGAAATGAAAAAAGACTTATGCAAAAACTACAGAGGAATATCACTCCAAAAAAGAAGGAAATGAATTGGGGACTATCCGAGTGGCTTCAGGCCGAGAAGATTTTCGACAAGTTCCACCGAGAAATACACCAGATTTTATAGATTTTAAACAGACCTATGATTCAGTCAACCGTTGAAAGTTATGGAACGCAAATGGGTATACCTAGGAAATTGATGGCAATGACGCGAATCTGTATTCATAACTCTTTTGCTAAAGTGCGGAAAGTGGAGGAACAACATCAAATGGTTTCGACGTAAACTCTGGTCTGAAACAGGGAGATCCACTGTCTCCACTGCTTTTTAACCTGGCATTGGAATCCGCCGTAAGGAAAATATATCCAAAAATCAAACCAGACTTGCCTGCCTGGGGGAACAGAAATCGTCCTCGCTTTTGCCGACGATATAGATACAATAGCACAATCAACATTAGAAGTCAAAAGTATTCTCTCGGACTTTGAAAGAGCAATTAAAAATAAACGAAGAAAAGATGAAATACATGGTTAATTTAAAACAGGAAAGCAGCCAATAAAACAAATTATATTACTATAAATGACCATAACTTCGAGGTTACAGAATTCAAATATTTAAGAACCACAATCACGAACGATAACAAAGTGAAAAGAGACGTTGAAATGCGAATCCAGGCGGGAAACAGAGCTTTCTTTGCACTGCAACCTCTAATGATACATAAGGTCAGAACTACTTGCACGAAGTGCCAAAGTCAAGATCTACAAGACCATAACACGACCGGCAGTCGCATATGGAAGCGAAACATGGACACTAAACTAACTAATAGCGCAAAATGTTTCAAAAAAAACACAGTGTCCGAATGTCTCAAATGCAATGGTGATATCACATAACACCCTACCGCCAGCCCTTGACGGGAAAAAGTTGGCGTCCGAAGGGGAATTAAGTTTAAAAAACTTACAATTTTGGCGTCAAGCAATCTTCTGTCCGTCAGCCCCCAGAGAATTTTATTTTGTACGACTTGCCTTAAGGCGGTCCTGACGAACTAAACCTGTTGAGCCTCGAGAGTTGTCTGGTACTACACCAATTTCCAGGAAAATATATAAAATATCTTCAGGAGTTCAGAGTTGTGGGTTCTGTACGGGGTTGTGGTTCCAATAACTAAAGGTACTACGCCCTTTATTGCACAATGAAGTCACTATCGACTACAGGGGCCCGTGTCAAATTAGACGGCCGGGGTAAACCAAAAACCTAATGGGTTGAGAGGTACACACAAGTGCCGGTGGGGTCGAAGTTTCGGGCTCGATTATCGAATGCGACTACATAAGAAATAAATAAATAAGTTACTGGTATGGAAGCGAAAAATCTTATGAGCTATATATGGCCCATGCAGGGATAATGGGACAAATGAACGGAGGCAAAGAAACCACAGCGAGCTAGAGACTCTCTTCGGAAAAGAAAATATAGTGAGGTACATAGAGGCCAATAGACTGAGATGGGCAGGACATGTGATACGAAGTGGGGACGATCGGCTGATAAGTGGTGTGTTTTGGGAGACACCGGATGGAAGCAGATCTATAGGAGGTCCTAGAAAAAGAGGGAAAGATACAGTCAGAGAAGATATGGAGAAGATGGGAGTAAGACCGTGGGAAATAGTGGAACAGGATCGATTGAAGTGGAGGCAGTGGTAAACGCGGTAAAAACTCACGAAGAGTTCTAACGCCAGTGATGATGATGATGATGGTGATGACAGGGAGCACGTTTTAATGGGAACACACTCTGTACAATATCTTGATGTCATAGCTAATAACCTTCTGAGTAGATCCCACAACATGTTCAGGATGAGCGAAATTTTTCGCTTTTATTTTTTATTTTGGAAACCGTTGCAGATACCAATAAACCGTTATGGGTATTATTACCTCAATTTCAGAAAAGATAAATAGCGCGTTTTAATTTATTCTTTATTCATTTGTTTACGAAATATTACACAAAGTAAAACTGAAAAATTGCTTTGCTCAATTTTTTTTAGCCCTTTCCTTAAAAAAGTCACATAAGTAAAAAACTATATGAGGTGTCTCAAAAGAGTTTCAAGACCCTCTATATTTTGATTGATTTGATGATCATTAGATAGCATTAATCTTCCCGAGTTCAACCATTAATGATACAAAGGTCTTTTTTAATAGCTCATGAAATAATACAAAACATTTGTTGTACTTTTAACTCCTTATTAGGTAGGAATAAAAACCAAAAGATCTCAAAGCAATCAAACATCAAATTGTTGCGGAGTTTGTGAAACTCCCGTAGGTTGTCTTTTCAGTTAGCGAGTTTTCTGAAAGTTAGCTTAAAGTGAGTGTGATAAAATTGTGCTCAAAATACCTTATAAAATATTGAATATTGTAAATGGTGTGTGTCTACAAACCATGTGAAAAGCGGGTGAAACGAGCAACAGCATCTTACCATAAAAAATATCAAAAATACCCAGAAGGCGTCAACCGCACAATACTTTCTTTCAAAAGCTAGAAAGAAATTTAAAAAAATTAAGATCACTTGTAAAACCAAAATCCAAAAAATTGGTAAAAGAGACCGGACATTAAGAGGATAACGCTATTATATATGTAAACGAGCACCCATACAAAAAGTTTCCTTCTTTTCGAAACATTGAAGAAACCAAAGGTGTTCCAAGAAAAGCGGTTTCTGCAACTTTAAGAAAACATAAGTTTCGTCCACATCGGATTTCTGTAAATCAATTCTTATATTCTGGAGACTACAATAAAAGAATGATTTTGACTTTTAAAAAAAGCACGGCCAATACCAAGACTCTTTTGGTTGGCAAGGCCAAGACCAAGACTTTTGCAAAAATGGTGCGAGAGTCTAGCAAGACTCGTGGACAAAGTTATCACAGCCTCTACGCTTCTATTTATGTTTCTTTCTAAACCATGGGTTACTAAGAGCTAATAAGTCGGAACCGGAATAAAGCCATAACACTAAACGGAATCTGGCCAACTCGGTAATTCGATATTGAACCGCATTACAGTTGTCGTCGTAGTCATGTGTTATGAAAGTTGAAGAATATTAAACGCTTAACATACCAATAATCGGAATGTAATTGGCACGAATATTTGTTCTTATATGTATCAACTTTATTTGGAAATTGTAGGATAAGTTAATAAAGACATATATTTTTTATGCACATTTTATAAAACAGTGAAACCTCAAATAGTAAATAAATATCAATGAAAATGGAGACTAACACCAAACGCGTCAAAAAACCAACTTCTGCTCACAAACCACAGACTCAACGCTGATTCCCCTACAATAACAGCAGACGGCCAAACGACACAACCAAAAAACGACGTAAAATACCTTGGAATCACAATCGACCACAAACTTAGATTCACTAAACACATGCGAAACATCAGGGCAGAAACAATGAAGAGAGCGAAACACTTCCGATCACTAACCTACAAAGACAGAGGAATTAGCACAAACACCGCCACCAAAATATATAAAGCTATTTGTAGACCCTTGCTAGACTTTGGACATGTACTCATGACCAACGGAACAGAAAGGACAAAACGTTATACACAAACAACAGAGCAAATTGCACTAAGACTAATAACACGAATAAGACACCCCCAAAACCCACTACACAACCCCCCCACCCAACTACTATACGAACGCACAAACATGACAAAGATCTCGGAGAGACTCATACAGCTACAGTCAAAATGGACAAACAACCCCTACAACTGGACCATACTGAATCCCCTTTGTCTTACAAGACCAACCAGACAATCCCGCTTCCGTTTTCCTACATTAACGCTACTCGAACACTTACAAACGCAACGGACTAGTGGACAATAAAATAATTTCTTCTTGCCACTGAAATCTTATTTATTCAATAACACTGTTAACCTAGAATAGGAGAATTTTCATATTTGTTTTTTATCTGGATTGGGACTGCATGTATTAAACAAGGGCAGAAATGCCGATAGTTCGATGGCCTTTTTTAGAAATAAAGATGTTTACTACTACTATTGTTAACCTAGAATAGGAGAATTTTCATATTGGTTTTTTATCTAGATTAAGACTGCATGTATTAAACAAGGGCAGAAAGACCGATAGGTCGATAGCCTTTTTTTAGAAATAAAGATGTTTACTTCTACTACTATCAATGAACCGTTCCTAGCGTACACTGTACGCTTTTTGAAAAAATTTTTTTCAAAATATATAAAATAAAAAAATCACTCAGTCCTGTTTTTCTTAATTTTAATTTGTGTGTTTGTTTTGATGACTGTTTTGTGTTGTGTTTTGTGTTGTTTTTTTACCATTGTTGATTGTCTTTATATGTGCTATTGTAGCATATTGTTTTTACACGCTTTGTCCGTAAAATTTGTAAATTTTCCTGTGGCAATAAAGCATATTTTCAATTGATTTGTAATATGATGATTATTCTTTGAATGTCTCTTGCGAAAGCCCTGAAATAAGTTGATATGTAAACACTAAGGACTTAATCCTTGCAAAGATCCATGTTCATTATCAATAATTGAGGTTGTTCTCATATTTGCCTAATGCGTGCAGCGGTTCAAATTCTAGAATCCCATCTAAAACATTACAATATCTACAGCTTTGTTGTACTTGTGTTAGAATATTTAAATTACACTACATGAAAATATATCCGAGTTGGATAGTTGGGGAGCTACAGATAATAAACATGTACGCGTCAATAATTTTGAATTACAAAATAATTTAAATTTTCGAGTTCTTGAAAAATTCCGACTTTATTAACCATTAATAAGACCATCGAAGATTATTTGATTGTTTTGTATTGGACATATCATCTTTAGATTTAAACATTATTATTGTTATTATTAAATTTGTTTTATTTAATTTTTCGCCTGAGCAATACTTAGGAAACTTGCAAGTCTCTAGCTGCAACCCCAGTCAAATTAGGTATTTGTGGTAAGGTAGACACGATTGCCATTTGAGTATTCGTAAGCTGTCTGAAATTTCAAGAGTTCCTAATTCAAGTTTTCAACATTCAAAAACCTTCAAAAGTCAGAATCGAACTAAATAAGAGCTTGAATTGGGAAAAAAACTGAATAAATACGATCGTGACCGTCGTTTGCAATTTTCGGAAGAGATGACTGTCCGACTGGTAAACGGTCCAACTTTGTTATCTCCAATATTGTCATTCAATAACTGATTTTTTGTATAGGGTATATCCGCCGTATTCGACATAATTTAGAATGGAACATACTAAGCATCCTAAAATAGTTAGCCTATGGGCAGTCATTTATTGTAATAGGATTATTGAACCAACCGTACTGTCAGAAAATTTTAATGGTGAAATAAACCTTTTCGGTTTATTATTTAGTGGTTAATTTATTTTAATTGTTTGATTTATCCAATGATTGTATGGAAATTGGATAATGGAAAAACCCAATTTCACATTTGAAATAGTAACAGGGAACAAGATATGCAAAAAGTGCAATACATTTTTTCAGGTCTGAAAATATAAAACCAACAAAGTCTTTACATTGATGTTGTGGTTTATTAGTGACCGAGATGGTAAAAGATGCCTTTTTTGGTTCTTCGGTTTATCGGTTAGTATACAGGGTGATTCAAAAGTGGCGTCATTCCTTTTAAGGGGTTATAGGGGCTCACTTGGAGAGTACGAGAATAATATTGAAAACATTTTTTTCGAAAATTTCTAGCAGATATTAACAGTTGAAAATCGAATTTCAACTTTGTTATTAAGTATTATTTTAAAATAGTCCCATGTTTGCTTGGTAGCCTTTTGGAATACTTAACCATTCGAAAAGAAAAATTACGATCTTTGCTTCAAATTACGAACATTTTGATATTAAAAAAGACGTCTTCTACAATGTTTTGATGAAAAGTCAAAGCGGCAATGATGTTTTTTGTCATTAACAGATAGTTACAGGTAGATAGCCTTTGTCAATAATAACAAGTATTTGTCAATCTGTGACTTACTTTGAAGCTCCTTTCATAAAATGTACACCAACATCGTATTTACGGATATGTGATTAGTTATAGGAAAATGGCACACTAACATAGTCGAAGGTGTAAGACCTTACACCAGCAAAGGGCTAGAGACACTGGGCGATTGGCTCCAGGAATTGACGCAGATTGTGGACGATCTAGAGGTGCTCGGGTTTCAGACACAGAGGCACAGCTATTGGAGATAATTGCAGTAGAGCCTTCAAGGAGTGCTCGGAGCATTGGACAACCACTGACACTTTCCCAGGCAGCGGATAATTGTTCCTATAACTCTCCCGAGGAAGGGCCACATTCCTACCATGTATGTAAGATACACAAGAGGCAAGGACACATTAAATATCTGATCTTCCGAATACCGGTACAAATTGAGCAGGAGTTAACTAACCAAATACGAGAAGCTGATCAAAAGGTGATCCCAGACTGCGGCGAAGAGTGCATAATAAAGTGATTGGGGAACAAACATGTCTGGAGTTAAACGGGCAGAACTTCGTCAACCTCTTGTGATTTAAAAACTTAATTGTATGTTATCTGATTAATATTAATCATTGATACATAACCTTACACATGAGATGTTTGTTTACATGTGGGGCGAGTTTAGGTATATCACTCATCTGCCCCAAAAAGGATGGCAGCACTGACGGCAAATTGACAGCGTTATCCTAACCTCAAAATATTTCTATTGCTTTCTCTTTATTTGTTTTGTGTTTATCCATGGTTACTACAGTTTTTAATAATTAAGAAGTAACAGCTATTTCCCTAATGCTAATTAGGCAGATTAACTTGAAAAGCATCGTTGCCGTAATTCTGATCTAGTTTTAGGCAAATATCCCAGGTTTTGATAAGAATCAATTAATTTTTACTATTTTTCCTGTACTCCCAAAGCATCCCCAGACAACACCCCCAGAGGAATGACGCCACTTTTGAATCACCCTGTATAGTGGCAAAAAAATAAAAACACTATTTTTCTTGAGGCAAGGTTTCGGCTATATTTAAGCCATCTTCACAGCTCTAAAAGGGAAAAACAGAGTGGGTTGAGTCTTAAATATAGGAAAAATCATCACATTGTCGTCAATAATAGGTATTCATTCAGCCATTAATATTAAACAAAAGAAAAGCGAAACCAATATAAGAGTAAAATAAAATACAAGGCACAAAGGACAAAAGTAATGTTATTTAACAGTAAATTACAAAAACATAATTAACAAACATATCAAATATAGTAATTAACTACTGTGTATATTTTCCTGCCTGTATTTCAATTTAATCCAAAAGAAATTCCTGGGTTCATGGCACATTCACATAGCCAGTCAAATGTGAAGGTAGAAACAGCCATACATACAAACTGATGATGGTGGAGAAAGACACCGAAACGTATTTGTGACATTTTAAATAATAAACAATAAAATTGACTGGAACCCAGGAATTTCTTTTGGATTAAATAGTAGGTAACGTCATTATGTGATCGACAATATAAATCGACTCATTAAGTCATTAACATACAAAAACAGGAAAATTAGTATAAAGTAAAATGAAATATAAAGGACAAAGGAGAAAGCGATGTTGTTTAACAGTGAATTTAATGGTAAAAGTTATAATTAACAAACAAAGACATAAAGAATATTCTTGGGTATCGGAGAGAGACGTAATCATAAATTAGGTCACTTACCAATGAAGCTAGTCTCATATTTGCACAGAAATGGTGCTTTTATTTTTCTGCTACTATCTATTGACCGATAAAGCCATGAACCTACCCAGGTAGTACACTACGCATTATGGACGTCTAAAGGACATCATGAGATTCGGCTAGAAGACGTCAGATAGCTGGTCATTTTGACGTCCAAATGACGGCTACATGACACAGCTACCAGACGTCTGTTTAATGACGTCTATTTGGGTCTGTACATGGTCAGTACAATTACTTCATTTTGAGGGAATGTTGTGTTTAAAATAAGATGTTATAGAATATTAAATAGTATTTTGTCGACAAGAAGCAGAATCAAGATGGTTTTAAATTACAATGTTACGCCAAAAATGTTTAGATCGTGTAGAAGTGGTATTAGTGCTAGATTAATATACCCAGACGGCTAGTTTTCACTGTTGGTAGTCGCACATACACTTGCGTGCATAGAAATCGGCCCACAGAAAACTTTTGACTTTAACTATATTTTAAAAAAAACTATTCATCAGATCAAAAAAAAAGTGCTGTTTGAAAGACAATTAAATATGCTTTAATGTGAGTATAAATTATTGTAAGTATTCTATGTTTGACATAGTGAAATTAATGCATTAAGCAAATTAAGCTTTTTTATTATTAACATAAATAGGGTTATTGACAATTTAAAATTTAACACTTAATTATTTAATACTGGGTGTGACCTCCTCTTTCCCTAAAAACTTCTCTCATACGATTAGATCTATGCCTATGTCGTAAAAGTTTACTATTGTTTCTTGAGAGATGTTAAACCACTCTTCTTCAACTGCAACAATAAGCTCTGGGATCGAGTTTGGGGTATGAAGTCTAGCTCGAATTCTCGTTTTAGCTCATCCCATAAGTGTTCGATCAGATTTAGGTCAGGAGTGTATGCTGGCCACTCCATAACCCGAAAACCGACTTCTGCAATGTAATCTTGCACGATTCTTGCGGTAAGCGGCCTGGCATTATCATGCATAAAGGTAAAATCGTCTCCAATGTAGTCGATGTAAAGTACCACATGAATTGCTAAAATCTCCTCGATATATCTAACAGGCGTTAAACCTCTTCTTCCGTGAACATGATCGCCCCTACGAATGAACTGAGAGTCGGTTCTTGCTCCTATAGAAATAGCACCCCAGATCATACAGGAACTACCTCCATAAGCAATCCGCTCTTCAAAGCAGCAATCTGCAAATCGCTGTCTTTGTCTTCGGTACACTTTCCTTCTTCGGTCGCTACCATGGAGGCATATTCTGGTCTCATCTGAGAACAGAAGAGACCCCCATTGTTCCAACGTCCAATTCAGATGATCCCGTGCAAAACGCAGGCATGCTTGCCGATGAGCCGGAGTAAGTTTTGGACCAATCGCAGGTGTTTTAGGGGTCAGGTTATTTTCCTGCAGTCTTCGTCTTACTGTCCACTGACTAATAGCCACCCCTCGCACCTCACTGAGCTGTCGTTGCACTTTAACGGCATTAAGGTGACGATTCCTTAATGTTGTTGACACAATAAAGCGATAAATAACATGAAAGGATTCAGTCTCCTCATAACGTTTGCACACTCTTCGAACCGCTGCGCGTGTCATATCCAATTGTGTAGCAACAGCTCGCTGACTAAGTCCATTTTCGATTAAAGCAATAACTTGGGCGGCTTTTTGTGTTGTAGTATGCATTAAACTAACACACTTAAACACTATTGAAATTATGAAAAACGAATTAATATGCAAATTTCAGTTGCAAACGCAATAATTTTAATATTTGACAATTTTTTTATTTTCGTTATAATCACCACATAAACACATTTCATTGGTTTACCGGTTCCTACGCATATAAACGACAAGCCTTCTTGAAAAATTTATACTCACATTAAAGCATATTAAATTGTCTTTCAAACAGCATATTTCTTTTTTTGTCTGATGAATAGTTTTTAAAAAATATATAGTTAAAGTCAAAAGTTTACAGTGGGCCGATTTCTATGCACGCAAGTTTATAAGGTTTCAATTTCGCTGCCCTCGTCGTCAGTGTCAATAATTTTTAGAGGTTTACGTTTGAGTCTTTTTTGACTTACTTCTTCCTCGGAGTCAGGTAAATCACTAATTATCTCAGCCTGCTTTTCCTTTCGAAAAGCCTTCTCTAAATCATCTATAAATAAATCAAAATTAAAAAGAAAATTTATGAAACTGCTTGACATTTGCGTACACACGTAAGAGTTGAATATTCCGAATGTTATTATAAATTTAAGTTTCATCTTATAATTTCTGACCAGTCACAACAAAAATAATAAAAAACCAGAGGACAGATAAAAAAAACTACTATTCTTATGAACCCGTTCGAAATAAAACTCTTTTGTTTTCAAAAGACCTCCAGTTGCCTTCAGCTTGCAGTCCATCAGTAAAAGCCTTTTTAAATGTCTTCCTCTCCTTAATCGGAGGCCACAGTACATCTTTCTTAAGTTGTGTGAGCCACCTCTGATGGATGACTGCCAGGGTACTATCCGCAAGCTCATCTAACTGTACCACCTGATACATAACGACTATTTCACCGTTCACACCTGATAATTGGAAAGTAAAACTACTTGTATAACCTTCACAATTAAAAACCAATTCTTTTATAATAAAAGTATGCTTTTTGTTTTTAAAAAGTTTACCCCAACTTTTTACCCAACAAATTAGTGGAGAAAAGGACAGTAATTTTAATCGAATAAAACAAGAGCAGAATAAAATGTGAAGTCTACAGACCAGTCAATATAGTTCCTTTCTATGAAAAATTGCTGGAAATGTGTGTACATGAACAAATAATGGCTTATATGGAAGACAATAGTTAACTGACTAAACATCAAGCGGGCTTCAGAAGCAGAAACTCTCCTGAAAGTGCCTTACAGTCTATTCTCTTTGCCTGAAATGCAGCATTAGAAGCTCGAAAAATAGTAGGTTTTCTACGTTTCCTAGGCTTTCAAATGTGGAGTCGAGACTAGTAATAGAATGTTACTTTTTCTCAAATTGAGGAAATATGGGTTCGGTCGAACGATTTTCAATTGGATTGGGGAATATCTGAGTGATCGCACATAATCAACAAGATACAGAACATAACATAACAACATAAATACATGAAACATCCAGTGAAAGTCAGTAGATATCCATAACGTTAACAGCAGGGGATAATACTGTGTCCGTTACGTTTTATAATATACATAAATAAGTGTTAGTAAAAACATTGATATTAATAAGATTTAAAATAAATAAAAGTGTACATAACTAAAACACTGTTGTTGAAAAATAAATCACCCTTAACGTGTATTTTTCATTTCTTTAATACTAAAGAGCTATATAATACAATAACAATAAATCAGAACTATAACAGAAAATTACACTAATAAAATAAATCTATAACAAATGTTCAAAATGACCTCCCTCGGACGTGACACAAGATTCAACTTTTCGCCTCATTGATTGTCGTATTCGCGCAAATATTCCTGGTGTTTTTGATTCCTAAGGTGATGACCATTTTCAACGGGAGTGTGATAAACTAATGACTTAACAAAACCCCAAATGCAAAAATCTGGGGGATCTAAATCCGGAGATCAAGCAGGTCAATGTTCCGTACCTCCCTTACCTATCCAACGATTTGGATATGATGAAATTGTCTGGTGTACCATCATGCATGTACCATACGTGTTGTTTCAGCTGTAGAGGAATGTCTTCAAGAAGAACACGTAACTCTTGCCCAATGTAGCGGTCGATTTTTAGAAAATATCTCGATTTTCAGTTTTAATTATTTTGTTTACTATTTGCTCTGTAATACGTAATACCGATCGAATTTAGATTACAATAAGCCACTTAGCATCTGTTTCCCGCATGCCGGATGTTCCACGATCATAAACATAATTTAGATCGATCTAAAATGTTGATAGCGTCTTTAACTGATTATTTAAACTACGACGGGTTTCATAGACATTATTCATTATTATTCAAAATTGAAGCAAAAATTAAGGCACTATGAGTATATCGTACAACTCTTGTAAAGTTAATATGCAGCCAATATGAAGCAGTCAATGCATGCGACGTTGTTTTTATGGATCAACTGCGTAATCGACATTTGAAAATCTAAATCTGAATCTAATAATATTAAGTACTTTTAATACAAAGTTAAGCTGTAAAATGTATATTTATTACGAGGTGTATTGCTGATATAACATTAAATTTAATTAAATTGGCCAAACGTTATTTGGAGCAGTTAACATTAATTTATCACAGGAGCACATCCATTTAAAATCGATTAGGCGGAGTTGCCCAGAATAAAAATATCTCTCCCATCTTCTGCAGTAATCAGAAAACTCATTTAAGCAGGTTTCAATTAACTTTTTCTTTTGTTCCAGCTCACGAAAGTGATTGCGTCCGTCTGACCAACATGACAGCCCCGCCGGTACAAGATCCGCGTTCAGAGATGCGGCTTCACTGCCAGTTCGACATGGATGATGAACAGCTTTACGCTGTTAAATGGTAATTTGCTATTTTCCTAACTTCAAGACTAAGCATCAGACAGCAACTTCTACTCAATTCAATATCACAATTGTGATAAAGACAGCTCCCTGGTAAAAAATCGGACAATTTATCAGCCAGCGCCGAAGAACCATTGTGCCGTAATTGATTTTTTGATCAGTTGTTCCAATCTTTTTCCAGCTGAGCTTTTTGATTCATTTTTCTATACATTCAACACTCTGGGATAGTATCTTATCAAAAAAGTTTAAAATAAATGCAATACAAAAATTTTTTTATTGAATTATTACATTAAAGAGTCAACATTACGACACTTTACATGGTGAGATCTAAGAGAGGCCAGATTTACTTGAGTTACAAATATACATTGTAAGCTAATTCAAGAGGAAAAATTAAAGGGATTTTTATTTATTATGAACAATTATAATAGACGAATTGTTAATTCATAATGCAAAAGGTTTCAAAACTCCCAGTTATTAAAAATGGCTAGTATTTTCTGAATGATGATGCCTTTATTGTTTGGAATGGCACACCTTTAACCGCTTTCAAATGAAAACCCAACAAAATCTCCAAATGTATCTTGAAGCATTAATTAAATGGTAACATTTGAATTAAGACAAGAATAAAGGTAAGTCTTTATTAGCCCTACAAGCGATATTCAAAACTATTATAGATTGGCTCAACTTAAATATAAAATTGATGGTTCCGAGTATCGATTTTGAAAAATATTTTTTTTTAGAAACCATTGTAGATGTTTCATATACATACGGCTCCTGAGCTAGATTTAGGCATTTACAAAAATGTTTTTCATTAAAAGACTTTTTTATAACAATAATATTTGGATTCTGAAAGTATTTTGCATGATTTTAGTTTTAGACAGACTTTACTGTACATCGCATTAAAATTTTAACACCATTCTTTCTTAAATAAATCGTATTTCTATAATCTCCGATCAAATAAAAACAAATAAAATCAATGGTCAAAACGCTTCGAAATCGAAACAATTTAGGTCGCATTTCCAGATTTTTTTAAATAAAAATATGTTTTTGACTCGCAGCTGCAAATGACGTTTTCTGATTAATATTAAGAAAATAGATGTTTTTTTTGTGAGATTTGGGAAATGCTCTCTTGCGCACACCCAGAGCTGATGTGCTGCGCTCTGGGCTGTGTGAAACTCAAGCTTAGCTATTTTACCCACTAAAACCCTTCCTCACCTCCGAAGTGGTGTTTGGCCTAGTACCGCGGTCGTTTCTGTCCTATTGTGCCTTCGTATTTCACTCCCTCATTATCCCTGTGTATTCAATGAATTCCAGAAGGATCTTGAGGGGGGTACGCATCTTGAAGGGGGTACCTGGTCTGGTAGAACTTCATCTCCTCCCAGGAGTCTTCGTCTACCTGTTGCATATAACGTGCAATGACACATAATATGTAGAGTAGTTTCGTCCTCTAATTCACACCCCCTAGAGGTCGGTTGATCGCTCAGTCCTATCCTGAAGGGGTGTTTTTTTGCAGGGGGGCGTGTCCTTTTAAAAAGGCTGCTATCCTCCTTATTTTTTGCCTACTGAGACCTAGCAGTTGGTTTTCCGCACTGGTTGTGGAGGTCCCACCAACTGCTTGCTGTAAGGACTCGCGGTGTCTCCTCCCAATACTGTATAACATATAAATGTTCTTCCAAGACACATTGCCAAACTCCCGCCCTAACTTGGTCATGAGATATACGACAAGCAGGTTCTTGGCTGGTCAGTGGTTGCTCGGCCCCTGTCTTAACAAGTTCCGCAGCAATTTCGTTTCCTTTGCTCTTGTTTGTCCCAGTTGCCCAAGTGAGTTTTACCCTGTTTGAATTCCCAGCCAGGGTCGTAAGTTCTTTGACACAATCTAACACACATTGTGACCTGATTGGGTACGATTCAAGTTCCATTATTGTGGCTTCATCTCCGGTTACGATGGTAATATGCGTACGTGTGTAGGGTCTTTCCCTCAATTTCCGGGCGTAATTTGTTATCGCTAGTATACTTGCTTGAAAAGCGGTCGTGCTTGTACCAAGGTTTAAGGTAATCATTTTCCCCGTTCTGCCTCTTTCGACTATACCAGCGCCTGTGTCCGATGCTGTTTTTCTGCCTTCCGTATACCATACGGAGTCCCCTGTTATAGCTGATGGAGTCGCTCCATCAACTCTCCCCTGATTCAGAACATAAGTCCTGAAACGTACCGAAATGCGTAGAGTTTTGCTCTAAGTTTTGCTCTAGTAGATTGCTCCAGTTATTCCCAGACACGCCAGCCTCTAAACTTTGTTCAGAGACTGTCGATATGTACTGATTTTGGTTCTATGCCACCATATTACTGCGGCATATGTGATTATAGGTTTCACAATGATGACGTACGTCCAGTACGCCATCTTCGGTGAAATTCCCATGTTTTTCCAAAAATGCGTTTGCAGGTCCATAAAGCCCTGATCGCCTTGTTTGTTTTGTGTTCCGCATGTTCTTTAAACAGCAGTTTCTTATCCAGGGTTACGCCAAGATATTTAACAGTGTCCGATATATGTATTGTGTTCCCATATATAGACATTAGTATAAGGGCTCTAAGATCACTTTTCTTTGTGAAAGTGATAATAGATGTTTTGGGTGGGCTGATTTTCAGCCCTTCCGTGTTACACCATTGTTCGGTGATGTTTAGCGCCTGCTGCATCAGTGATGACACAGTATCTCCAAACTTTCCCTGTACAACAATGGAGATGTGATCCACATATCCCAGCGTATAGAAACCCCTCCCCTCAAGAGACATGCTCCACAGCAGAGGCGACAAAACTGCTCCTTGCGGACACCCGCCGGTATACCCACGCTTCCACCCTGACTTCATTGAGTGCGACTCCACTCCACTATTTTTCACCGCTCTGACTCGCCTGAAAAGAGGTATTGCCAAAGGCTCCCTCTATGTCCAGAAAAGCCGCCAGAGCAAATTATTTGCGCCCTAGTGAGGTTTCTGCCCTCTGCACCAGTTCATGAAAAGCAGATTCGCAGGATTTTCCCGTTTGGTAGGCATATTCGTTGTGTTGTAGAGGATTTCTTGTAAGAACCTCTTCCCTGATGTGCCTGTCAATCAGCTTCTCTAGTGTTTTAAGTAAGAACGATGTTAGGATGATCGGGCGAAAAGGCCTGGGTGTACGTCGAACGCCCTGGTTTTGGAATAAATACTGCTTTCGCCATTCTGCATTCCATTGGTATGCATGCCAGGGCCAGGCTGGCCCGGAGCATCTTGCGCAAGAGAGGCACCAGTAAATCGGTTCCCTTATGTAGCAGAACTGGCATTAAGCCATCTGTTCCCGGTAATTTAAATGGTCTGAAAGAACTTATGGTCCATTTAACTTTGGACTGGTTTACAATGCTTATGGCAAGAGTTCCGAAACCACCGGTATCTCCTGTTTCCTGACTGTTCCCAGTATTGATCCAGGAAAGTGAGTCTCGAGCATAAGCTCCAGGCTTTCCTCTTCTGTTGTTGTATATCCTCCCTGTGATATTATCAGGGAGCCCACTTTTTGCTGTGGTTCTTTTGAAAGTGCCTTATGGAGTCTAGCGTAGCTGGGATTATCTTCGATATCCTTGCATTCGTTCCTCCATGAAGCCCTTTGTACTTTTTTTATGGCTTTGCCTGAAAGCCTTCTTTATGAACTCATAAAGATATGAAGCTTAGACTCTTGCGTTGTTACGTTTTCTTGGTCCTCCTATATGGCACGGAAACATGGACACGGTTACAAATACTTGTAGTTCATAGCGTACACTCATTCCATAAGCTCAACCGAGTTCCGTCATAACGGAACTCAAGAATATACAATAGTCTTCACAGTCATTTCATAAGCTCAGTTTCTAATGTCTACAAGTGTTAACGTTTAGGTACGGTACAGTTTTATGTGTAAAGTAGGTGTTGAAATATTACTATGTTCTCCTCTGTATCTACCTACCTATACAGGCTGATGTAAGATTAAAGTAATTTCCGTGGGGGAATTGTGTGGGGAATATTGACAAAGAACAGAAAACATAGTAAAAAATAATTGTCAACACAAACTGGAATTCGGAGAGAAACATTCCATCGCAATTTGACAAACAATGGATTTGATTTGCGCCTGTGACTGACACTTTTCTAATTAACATTAAATAAATATACATGTTGCTTTATGTGTAATTCGACAAAGGCAAAACCAAAAGGCAAATAGAAAAAACGAGGTCATTTTACCGATTGAACAAAAAACTCGCCGACTGTAATTGAGTTCAATAGAAAAATTCAATATTCCACAATTTAGTTTTTTAATTTGGGTCCCAAAGCGATGATTTAAATAATTTAATTTCAATATGAAGAGACAATACATCAGTTTTATCGCAGAATTGCTCAATTTCACTTCATAACCTCACTTCACAACATCACTTTTCATTGTTTACAAAAATTAATGTTTGAAATTGAATATGCAGATTTGTATGTTAAATGGTGATATAATTGTTTAGAAGATTGTTTCAATCTGGAAACGCAGCTTGATGTTAATGGAGAGTTTTCTCGAGAAAAAAGTTGATAGAAAGATGGAGATATGGCCCCTCTTCAAACTTGATACGGAGCTCCTTCAAAAGTTTGCGATCTGGAACAATACACGCATAAGTTCAAAATGGTTTATTACGACGTGTTAGTGCTTGTTTGTATCAACCTCAAGATGATCCGAATCGTTGCGAATGAGTACAGCCACTTTAGCAATCAGCGATCACTTTCAGATTCATTTAATTAAAAAATTCAATGAGCTTTTCTATCTGAAATATATTTTGCTCACGGTTAATCAGACCAGTACCAATAATTTCGTAACAAACCATTTTTGCCCTTTTGGTTTGGAAGCTGTCATTCAATTTAAAATTTGTGATTTTGGGATGATGGGGATCTCGGTAACCATATAAAATCCGAGATTGGTTAAATTGGTGCAAAGTTGTGCAATCTAGAGTTCAGCAAAATGCTCTTTGAACATTTCAAAAAGTTCAGCTACTTCCGGAGATGCTTTGGAATAACAACCACTCTTTTGTTTAATCAACACATTTTATACAATTTCTGCATTTGTTTGAGTAAACAATTGTATTATAAATTTAAATATGATAACTTGCAGAGAGATTTATAAGAGCTGCTCGAAGGGTTCACCCTCCACTTTCAAGCACAAATCTATGCGCCTTCTGAAATTTTGAATTGATCTTAAAACGTTTCTTCTTTTAATTTTCGTCCTTAAGGTTGTGATGATCTTCCTTCTAAGATCATTAATATCGGTGGGTCAGATTTATAAATGAGGTTTTTCATAGTTCCCCATAAATAATAAGCTAAAGGAGAAAGATCTGGTTACGGTGCCGGCCAAGGTTGTGCTCATTGTTGGAAATGACTCTACTGGGAAATATTTCAGGCAAATAATCAGTCACTCTTCTAGCATTATGTGGTGGAGCACCATCTTGCTGGAACCAAAGGATTTCCAAGCGGCGGAGAGAAATGTCATCCATGTAAGATGTAAGATGTAAGAAAAAACAAAGTTGATGATGGTTGTCGAGAATCCATAAGTCAGATTTTAAATACAACATAGCCACGTTGTAGAAGAGAAAAAGCTGCAATGATGAAGTATTATCCATTTTAAATTTCCGCGTCAAATAAGCTAAGGATAAAATTTAAAATTTTTGACAGATTGTGCAACTTTGCCCCAATTTAACCAATCTCATATCTTAATGGTTACCGAGATACCCATGGTTGAGCTCCAAAAACTGACACCCGGTGTAAATATGTCGGTTTATATCGTTTGTCTTCGCTGTCCAACCTATAGACTTTTCCTTCATTGCGCACGATGTGTCTGCAACCACGAGAGAAACTCTCGCTCATAGCTTTCTTTATGCCTTCTCCCCACGATCTCCTAGGCCTTCTTCTTCTCTTTCTTTCGGTAGGCATCCATTCCATTGCTTTTTTTGGTAGTCTTCCTTCGGCCATTCTTTGGATATGGCCGTACCAAATCAGTTGCTTTTTCGTGATGTCCTCTATTATTGTTTCCTTGATATTGGTAATTTGCAATATCCTTTCATTCGTTAGGTACTGTAATCTCGAGATTCCGCAAGATATTCTAAGGACATCAATTTCAAGGGTTCGTATTTTGTTCTTGTCGGCGTCAGTTAATTTCCATGTTTCCGCTCCATACAGTACTATGCACTTCAGAAGTATTGAATATATTTATATTTGTTTTTCTTGAAATGTCGTTGTGCCACCAAATACCGTTTAGCCTTTTAAAAGCTCGTCTTCCCTGTCCGAAACGTCCTTTTATTTCAAGGAATTCTTTTGCTTCGCTGTTCAACTCTATTCCAAGATATTTGTATTTGTCACATTTGATGATTGTGTCGTTGTCTACGATGTCCAATTCGTCCATGTTGTTTCCCACACACATATATTTAGTCTTTGTTATATTTATTGATAGACCCCATGTTTCGTATTCGTCTTTGATCTTTCGGGTCATATATTCTATGTCATCTCTGTCTTAAGCGATTATTACTTTGCAGACGATCACAAACTGAAGTGTGAACAGAGAAGTGTCCCATTCCTCTACATTTTTTTCCAGTTGGATAATACATGTTGTACATATATTTTGAACAAGGTGCGAGAGACGCAACAACCTTGTCTAAGCCCTTTCGATACTTCAAACCTGTTGATATTCTATTTCCAATTTGTATTTTTGTTTTGCCGCCTCTATAAAGTTCCTTCATTGCTTTTATTACAGTGTAGTTGATTTTTGTTTCTTCCAAGACCTTCCATAGTTTAGACATAGGGATGCTATCGTACGCTTTCTGAAGGTGTATAAAGAGTAGATGTATTTCTCTATTGGTGGTAATTTTCTTCTCGATAATCTGCTTGATAACAAATATATTATCCATGCATGATCTGCCTGCGCGAAAACCACTTTGTTCTTCTGTCTCCTGCCCTTCGTATTTCCTCTCAATTGCGTCTCTCGATATTCTACCATACAATCGACTAAATGTGGATGTCACTATTGTGACCCGATAATTTTCGTATTTCTCCCTAACTATTTTTTTGTGATTTGATGACATCAAACAGATTTTTCATTCTTCTGGAACCGGTTCGTCGTTTATGGATCTAACGAACAGTTGATTAACCATGTTAAACAGCTTATCTTTCCAGTTCTTTACTAGTTCAGCTTTAATGCCGCCTGGACCATTTGCGTTGCCCGTCTTTTAAATTTTTATTCCTTCCTTTATATATTCTAAAGATATTTCTACACGTTCTCCTTCCACGGTTATTGTTTGTGTATCTTCATTTAGAAATTCTGGTCTATCTTCGGTAAGTAGTTTTTGTCGTATTGTATTTTTGTATCGTATCTGTCTTGTGGTTTGAGTCCAAGTGTATTTAACATTGTCTTTGTGTTCAAAGACGCTTTTCTGCAATTCTTAATTTATTATTTTGGTATAGTTCGATCAGTCGTTTTCCATTTTCGTTACGTTGTTCTTCGCTATAACGTCCCATGCTGGCATCATTCATTTTGCGTCCAGTACAGTACTATCTCCTATTCATTTCTAAAAATGAAACTAAAAATTTCATATAAAAGTGTTGTGGTTGTTAAATTGTAAAGGAATATTAAAACAAATGTTCTGTTTTCTTGTTTCTGGTTTCTTCTGTTCGCAAATTATATGCTTTATTTAATTAAAAAAATAATAATAAAGTTTACTTTTGTGTCGTTTCCATATTCCATTTAGTTGTTGTCCTTCATTTAATATTGTCATTCATTACGATACGATGTTTGTCTATCAGGAAACTTTCTTCTATACTCTTTGAGGGCTTTTAACTGTAGATTGCCATTTAAATATAACAATTCTATTATGTATTTCTTCTTCATTATAGCCCATCTTATACCAAGTTACTGTACATGGATTACAAAAGAGTCAAAATTAGTCTTATTCTGTCTTCTCTTGTCTGAAAACGTGTTTGACAAAAACAAAATAAGAAATAATGTGATAATATTAAACGAAATAAAACAACATAACGTTCTTAATCAGCACATATTTATTTGTTTACAGAAGTAAGCTGCAAAACATAATTTGTAAGTGTGGATCAAAAACATTGAATTTGGACAAGAGCGGTTGCAGTGCAAACATTTAGTTAATTAACTAAGGGATGAAGAAATAGGCATCCGTTTACCTTTAGAATGGCTTCTAAAACTGATCCACCTAAATCCATTCTAAAACAGATCCAATAAGCATTTGACACATATATTTTATAATAAAATAGACAAATATAGTTGTTATGGTAAAACACCAAAACAATAAAAAAAATTATCCTTTAATAAATTTTACCTGTAGTTTATAGTGTAAAAAATACAATATAACAATTATTAATTAATTTATAAAAAAAATTAAGTGTTTATTTTCAAAAAATGTTGTTCATTTTAGGTATGGGCAAGTTAATGGAAAGTAATACTTTTTTGGAGCTGAAAAAAGATAGTCTTTCTAAGACTGTAAGGACAATCTGTATAAAAGTAGAACCTGATACATGCCTGCCTAAATAAAATAAATATTTTTGTACAACTCTACAAATTCTCACAACAGAATATTTTGTCATTTGGGCAGTATCAGTAACAACATTCAGGATTGCATCTGTTATTTACCTTCATAAAATGTTAATATTTCCAAAACAGTTAGAAATAAAAATACACCTTAATGCATAAAAATCACTCAAAATCTTTGGGAGAACTTTAATTTACAGTTATATACAGGGCGTTCCATTAACAGATTTAACCTCTACTTCCGGTATAGCGGGAAGTGCCACATTTTTATGACTACTTTAAACGTAGAGCAGAGTCGTTTTACTAGGGCTTGATATTTTAGGAATTATTGCAACTGTATTTTACGAATTACGGATGGCAGTCCAGATTCGTGCGACACCCTGCATATAACCGTTATTTTTAGAATAATCACGCCATTTTTTTTAGTTTCAATTTCAGTGTCGATCCTGCAGTCGTGCTGTCGTAGCCAACGTAAAAAAATTCGATAAATTCCTTACACTCGAAAATTCGTGCTTGTGATTTGAATCAGTTCAATTCCAAAACTGTACGTTTGGTCGCCGGGGCCAGATGGCCACAGAAATGCTGGACTCAGCTGGAATCCAGTCCTCGCCGCAATGGACCCCTGTACAACACAAAATTAACAAAAAGAGAAACAGAAATAGCCCAGATCAAAATGCAATGTAGTCCAAAAGACAACACACAATTAAAGATTACTGGCTTGGTGAAACTTCCGAAAAGCGTTATAGTCCATTGGCTGTCTCAAACTCCCAACAGAGCGAAGATGCTACTTAACAGATTTCCACAGCCAGCAACACATCGGATAGTGCCGTGAAAGCTCCTCCTATATTAGTGAGCGGAGTCGAGCAAATAAACCCACTCAAAGATATGTTAATGAAGATAGCCAGTGAAAAGCCGTGTGGAGTGAGCCGAGCAGGAAGCGAAATATCTGGGGAGCTTGCACTGCCAAATTCAAATTAGAAGGTTGAAAAACAACAAAGCTTCTGGCTATGATGACATTGGAGGTAAGATGCTTAAAGAACTTCCACCCAAAGCAATAAGATTTGTTACTATCATAGTTAACGCCTGTCTCCGAGTGAGTCAATTCCCTTCACAATGGAAGGTCACTCAGGTCATAATGATTCCTAAACCAGGAAAGGATCCTAACCGGGCAACGTCATTTAGACCCATTTTAGACCCACCCCAGAGATTCTTTTGAAAGGCGAGGATACTGCGAGGCAGTCCTTCTTGACGTTGCACAGGTCTTTGAAGTGTGGCACGAGGGCCTGATGTCCAAAATCAAAAAAATATTTCCAACAAAGCTTGCTTGTCTGCCGGACTCGTACTTGAGAAACAGGATGTTTCAAGTAAAAATAAATAACAATTTTCGCCCGCTGCAGCAGATAAATGCTGCAGTCCCTCAAGGAAGCATACTGGGGCCCACCCTGTACTTATTGTTCCCAGCAGATTTACCAACATCAGAAAGAATAAAAAATGGAACATATGCAGACGATGCGGTCTTCACAGCATCTCATACTGTGCTAAATACATCAACAGCAATGTTACAGAAGCACCTTGTAAAGCTGGAAACCTGGCTCCAGCACAATAGAATCAGCATAAATCCTGAAAAGTCAACCCATGTAACTTTCACACTCCGAAGATACACCAGGTACCAATTATATTTAAATAATGGGAAAATACCGCATAAAGGCGAAATCAGAAATCTGGGAATTCACTTGGACAGCCGGTTAACATGGAGACCACATATATGGGCAAAACGAAAAGAGTTAGGCTTAAAAATCAGGCAAATGTACTGGCTAATCAATAAACACTCAGCACTGTCTCTTGAGAGCAAGCTCTTAATTTACAAATGGATACTGAAACCGATCTGGACTTATGGAATCCAATTATGGGGCTCTGCAGCAGACTCAAACATGGCAATAATAGAACGTTTTCAATCCAAAACCCTAAGAAACATTGTAGCAGCACCTTGATTCGTACCCAATGAAATCATCAGAACAGACCTTCAAATCACTACAGTGAAAGAGGAAATAAGCAACTACTTCAAAAATTACAAAAACAGATTATCAACACATTCAAATAAATTAGCAAGTGTTACTAAATAATACATATGTAATATATAATTTTAAGAAACACAAAAATTTATTCAACTTAGTATAAATTAAATTACTTTCCTATGTTTTATTCACTCAATTTAAATATCTTTGTAATTAAATAATCATGTTAGTAAGAGTGATTTACTAATGAGTAAACACTCACATGTTATTTTTATTTTTAAATTGTTAGTTATTGTCCTCAGGACAGATTGTGAACAAATAAACGGAGTTAAAAAAAATCACGCCATTTTCAGATAACGACCCAATTTTTCAAAAAATGGTTATCATATGACAAAATGCAAACGCACATAAGGTAAAATAAAACACCAGGTTATTGAATGTTTAATGCAAATTAACAAATGTACATTCATCTAGTTGCATCGGGCGACATAATAATATAATTGTCTTCCAATGCCATTGCTAGTCGCTCAAATACCACATAATTACATAATTAACCTTTTCCCAAAGGGAAATAAACTGGATAAAACCATACGCTTTCGAATTGTCGAGTTGGAAATATTAAATTAATTGGGCTGATATTATTGTACAGAGAGAAAAACAGATACGAACCCGTAAATTGCTGCGAAATAATATAGCAAATTATCGGGACTTTTGAGTTTGCATTATAAATAATGAACAGACAAAACGATAAATGGGATTTTAGTTCGACATAGCAACCGTATTTTCAGCGAATGAGTCATAAATCATATTTTACTTTTAATGAGTGTTACTGAAAGTACTCTGGACGCCTTCTAATTGGTTTCCTGTATGTTTTTCGAAAATTTTTCGCAGTCTCTTGCAGAAAGAATCTGATTATTCGCTGTTTTTCTACCCCAATTAGAATCTTTGTTAATATTTCCTTACTGGTTTTATTACTTTGTGGGCCATGAGTTCAAGTATTATAATTATCGAAATAGCGAGTTAATATATAGGATGCAATTAAATTCCAAATAGAGCAACGGTGGCTTAACTTAATTTTTAGGAGTGTCTAACCGAGCTTCGTGGTGATAAGACGTGCCCAGTGTTAGCATATTTAAAGCAAGGTCGTTTACACTACGGCAAAGAATTTGAAGAATCCAATCACATTTATCGTTCAGTGAGAATATACGGGTCTCCTTCAAACGAAAGGATGAACCCTGCGAGTTCGCAAGAATCCGAATCGGATTATGACTCCAAGGATCGTGGGTTCAAAAAGCCACAATCGAAAAAACGGGGTCGAAAACCGAAGACGACCCAGCTAACCCAGCCAACCCAGCCAACCCCCACAACGCCAACACCTGAGGCCAAGCGAATAGCTTTGGATCATCATGCTACAAGCGATAAAAACCAAACAACAAACAGCAACACAACATCAACAAGATTTCCCACGTATTCAAACATATTCACAGCGAACGCAATGCCGACCATCACCAGAGTCCAACTTGCACTCAGGTGGGAGGAACTCAATCCCAACAACAAGGATGGGATTATCAGACAAGATAATTACTTTTTAATCAAAACTAACCAGGAGGACAAAGCAAATTACAAAAAAAGATAGCGTTCCACTAATCCAACAACAAAGATCAAACCACCATATTACAACCACATATTCAGTGTTTGCTACTGGAGTGGACCTTGAGATCACGGACCAAATGTTCCTAAAACATCTGGAAAAATCAGGTCTGATAATTAGATTCTGCAAAAGAATCATATCCACAGCGAGAAACAGTCCCACCTTGTTGATGAGGCTGATAACAGGCGACCTTGCGACATACGATAAATTGATGAGCGACCGCACAGTGCACTTCCTTGGTCGCGTGTTTAGGATTGTGGAGAGTAAACCTCCAGCACCGATTCCTGCTCCTTGCACCAAATGCAACTCGTTTGAACACCGAACCGAAACCTGCAAAACCCCAGCTAAGTGCAACAAATGCCTTGGCCCTCATTCGACATTCAGTTGCAGTTCTCCGCTTCCCGTCAAGTGCGCTGCCTGCAACTCGGACGAGCATACGGCATGGAGCGTAAAGTGTCCGAAGAGACCAACAGCACCGATCAGTGGTATCCCCAATGTTAGAATTGAGTGTCTGAACAAGAGAACGTCCGAGGTGTGGGATGGGATAACTAAGGATAACAGAATACACTCACCAGTAACAACTCACGATCTCATATTAAAGAAGTACAAACATCAAATTAACAAGTCTACCAACACTAACAGAGAAGATTTGATAAAAAAAAATGCGAAAACAATTTATTGCAGATTTTGACATCGACACCTCGGTCGTCTTTTTTGGTAACCATATGTATGTATTGATGTTCGACATGCTCCTACCTAACAAAAACTCCCCGACAGAAACCCATGAACAATTAAAACAAACAATCACTAACATAGACCCTTCAACATGAGACTACTTTACGCCAACATCAACGGACTTAACAGTAAAAAACCACTTATTTTCAATTACATAGAGCAAAACGACACAGACTGCGGCATATTTGTAGAGACTAAACCCAAACTAGGACAGACACCAACGTACAGAAATTGGCAGTATATATCTACAGACATAGAAATACCATTAATCATGCCAGGGGCGAGTCGAAGCTCTCCTAAAACCAAAATTTAAACTTGGAAGAGCAAATCCTCCTTCCCTCAGCTACCCTCTGAACGACTGCAAACATTTTACGATACCCTACCTAAATGACCTGATACACATATTTCTGACATACATACACCAACACTCCAACTTATAACAAAACATATTGACCAAAGCAAGCATCTATAAATATGCAATAATTATAGGCGACTTGTAATCTGAACAAAAACAAAACGAAACAGCTTAAAAGATTTCTACAAAATTCGGACTTTATAAAACAGCACACCCCACCAACTTTTCTGATGCCCGCAAACCCAGACTCAACACCAGACGTTCTACTGCACACAAGAAACTTAACAAACACCATCAACAACATAAACTTAACCAACGAACTTCGATCCGACCACTTGGCTATTACGTTTAACATAGACTTACAACATACGCAACCTACCACCAGTACACCTCCTATAGAGAAAAAGTTAAACCTAACAAAGACTGACATAGACAAAGTGAAACAACATATACATGACATATAAAAAATGCTTTCTATCGACATACACTACCCAAATTCATACTGAGACTCATAAAACAAAAGAGAGAACTGTACAGACTATATACAAACACTCAAAATAACGATCTAAAAAAGACACTGAACCAACTTAACAGAAACATTAAAATCCTGATTGGACGATACCGAGAAGACAAATGGCTAAAAACATGTAAAGAAATACAAAAAGACAAAGGAAAAACATACTGGCGAAAAATTAAGAAACTAGCACAATACAAAAAACTAACACTACTGACACAATTGACAAAAGAGGATAGAACGGTACACAGACAAAGAGAAAGCTGACGAGTTCGCCAGACACTATCAAAAGGCCTTCAGCATATCGACAAACCCTAACTTCGACAATGACAACTGGAACTTGATCAACGACTGGTACTTGAACTATTTCAACAGCTCACCAAACTATACATAAAAACTGATCACAGACACAGAGTATGATGAAGCCCTAGCGCATATCAAAAACACAGCACCAGGGAAAAGATAAAATAAAGGCAAAAATCCTGAAAAGCCTAACTCAAGAAACACACAAACTGATCCTAACTGAATTGAACAACTGCATCAGAAATAACAAAATTCCAAAAACATGGAAAAACGGCTTAATAATCCCTATACCCAAAAATGGACTGGACAATACACAACCGAGTAATTACAGACCAATTACATTACTCCCAGTACTTAGCAAAGCTTTTGAGTACATAATAAAGCAGCGACTCGGAAAACTTGTCGGAAAGTACATACCATCGTATCAGTTCGGATTCAAACATCAACACTCGACTATTCACCCACTCTTCACTCTGACTAACAATATACAAACAAACACCTAACTGACAGAAAGACAGCTTGCCTGTTTATGGACATTAACAAAGCTTTTGATAGTGTCTGGCATAGAGGCTTACTATACAAACTATACAAACTACACACACCAACATATCTACTACACACCATAAAGAACTTACTAGAAAACAGACAACTACAAGTACGAATTGACAAAACACTGTCATTTTCTTTTTCCCCTGAACAAGGGCTCCCTCAAGGATCCCTCTCTCACCGTTTCTCTACAATATATACTGCCATGACATATACAATTACAACTTACCAGACAAAAATCAAATCGAAAGATCGTCATATATATTACAATACGCAGACGACACGGCACTTATTGTACATGACAAAACTACTGAGAGAGCAGCTCAAAGACTCCAAACACTAACAAACAACACAACGACATGGTTTTATAATTGGAGACTAACACCAAACGCGTCAAACAACCAACTTCTGCTCACAAACCACAGACTCAACGCTGACTCCCCTACAAAACTGCAGGCGGCCAAACGACGCAACCAAAAAACGACGTAAAATACCTTGGAATCACAATTGACCAGAAACTTAAATTTACTAAACACATACGAAACATCAGAACAGAAACGATAAAAAGAACAAAACACTTCCGATCACTAACCTAAAAAGACAGAGGAATTATCACAAACACCGCCACCAAAATATATAAAGCTATTTGTAGACCCTTGCTAGACTACGGACATATGCTCATGACCAACGGAACAGAAAGGACAAAACGTTATATACAAACAACAGAACAAATTGCACTAAGACTAATAACACGAATAAGACACCCCCAAAGCCCACTACACAACCCCTCCACCCAACTACTATACGAACGCACAAACATGACAAAGGTTTCGGAAAGACTCATACATTTACAGACAAAATGGACAAACAACCCCTACAATTGGACCATACTGAATCCCCTTTGTCTTACAAGACCAACCAGACAATCCCGCTTCCGTTTCCCTACATCAACGCTACTCGAACGCTTACGTTAGGAACTGACTACTGGACAATAAATCTAAGATCTCTATTTGCCAGAATTAAAATTATTAAATTATTAACCTAGAATAAGATAATTTTTACCTTTATTTGTTTGTTTAAATTAAGACTGCATGTACTAAACAAGGGCAGAAAGTCCGATAGGTCGATAGCCTTTTTCAGAAATAAAGATGCTTACTACTACTACTTAAGTTTTAAAATAAAAGATTTCGGCAACTTTCACTTTCTCAGCAGAATCAATTTCCTTGTTATAAACAATAGTTGTTCGATATAACATTCTATTAGTATTCAACTTTTGAAGAGCAAAATTTAAAAAGTAACCACATATGTAGCGTTGTCACTTTCAAAAATATGTGCCACGATACATAGTTGCCGCGGTGCTATTACATAAAACAATTAAAAGAAAAGTAATTTAATTAAATTAAAATGTTACACAAGTTGATAGCATTTCATGTAAAACATGCACGTCTGACTTGCATTTCCATTCGCAAGGCAATAGATGAAATACTTGAAATATGGAGATTTCTTGGGGATACGGTCTAGGCAGTGGTGAAGAAAGAAAACTTATTCAGCTTAACGAGCTTTCGGCGGTTTATTGCCGCCTTCTTCAGGGTGCTGATTGTTCCTCATGATAAATTAGGAACCCTCCAGAATCCTATTATTACTACAGTCTGATGAAACATCCAATTTTCATGGATTTCATCGTATTAGGGGGGTAGAACTATTTTTTTAACATTTTTCACCTGAGTCACATTGCTAGGCTATAAGTTATCATTGATTAAAATTGTTTCACAATCACATTTTACGGAGAGACAAAGGGACGAATTACAATAACTGCACACTAAATGATAAACTGAAGGCCCTGTACATCGAAAAATCAATAGATGAAATTAATCTCAGCCACAAACCGGGCACATTGTTATAATTCAAAAAACAATTAAAAAACATTAATTTAACTATTTAGGTTTGTCTCTTAATTACCGCAAATACATTTTTAATATTTATGTTGTGACTACAGAAAAGAAATGAAACGGTTTCCAAGCAAAACGGAAATTAAATTTTGTACCCTCGCAACGCAAAACAGTTTCGAGGAAATAGTAGAGATTGCTCCTTAAAAATTTGGACCCGTAGATTCTTCAACCTTTCAAGATGCTAATAATTTTTATTATTGAAAACAAACTTGAGAAATTTTCATTTTAAATGAGATTAAGTTAGTCAAGTTATTTCATAAATTCGAAACAAAGCCTTTGCTGGCCTTCATATGATTTTTATAAGAAAATAGAAGTTTTAAGGGTTATCTGCATCCGCGTGTACATGATATTTGAACACCAGTTATGAAAACAATATTTTTTCTATATTCTCCAATAAATGGTAGAATGGGAGATCTCGAATAAAATCTTTGTTTTGGGGCTTTTCTCATAAACATATTTCGTACGCTCTCCTGTTACATACAGGGTGGATAGTTGCCTTAAAAAAGGAATAGGATAATTACCGAGGAAGGGCTACATTCCGACCACGTATGTAAAATACACAGAACACAAGGGGACATTAAATCTCTGATCTTCCGAACACCGGTACAAATTGTGCACAAGTTAAATAACCGAATACGAGAAGCTGCTGGAGAAGAATGCAGAATATGTATTTAAAATATTATTTTTTTAGACTATAATATAATTAGTAGTAGTAGTAGCAAGCATCTATATTTCTTAGAAAAGGCTATCGAACTATCGATCTTTCTGCCCTGGGTTAATTACAAAGTTTTATATGGAAAACTAATAACTAATGTATATAATGCAATTAACAATAATAGGGTTGAGGTTGGGAAGAGGAAACGCGTTTGATGTTGTTTTTTTCTGGTTTTAATAAGTTCATTTAATTTAAATTTCTATTTTTGTATAACTTTTTCTTCATTGAAAGGTTTTATTCTGGCCATAGTAAGTTTTGTAAATGACACGTACTCCTTAAGTTGAAAGCTAGACGTCTGAAAATCCTTTCAGGATATTTGTGTACATGTAAAATAGGCATAACTTATAAAAAAATATTTTTTTTGATGCAAGAACCGGTACAAATCGTACCCTGTTATACATAAATCGTTGTATTCACTATTAACAGAGCTATCTAATACCTTATGTACTTTTCTTCCGGTCCATATGAAAAACAAAAGTTGATGATGGTTTCTAAGAAACGAAACGTTGGAATAAATTTTCATCGACACTCTCTTGTAGATCTCGAAAAGGTACCATGAGAAAGTTTTTTTTGTTTTTTGATATCATTTGAAATAGCTTTAAAAATGAAAGAACGAAAATCTGAAAAACCACTTTTATCTAAATATCTCAAAAATTAAGAGAAGCACTTCTTTTTTGAAAACGCCATGTATATGGGCCCTCTGATTGCGAAACTTTTTCCTGATTTAACCGACTTTGTATCTCTCTCTCATCTTGGACACCCTGTTTAAAACAGTATAATATATAAAGCAGAGAACAATCAATTAAACTGTTAAATTGCTTTTGCCACTTTTATTTAAGAGGATTATGTCGACAAATTCTTTAGATGCTCTTGATCGATTAAGTCTTAAATTAGATTAGAAAATACTCTTAGCTTCCAGGGAAGGAAAACTTTGCCTATTTGTGCAGAAACAACGATTTGCTCAGTTAATTGATATTGAACAGATCATCAATCGCAGATTATAAAACCGAACCGAACAACACTTCCCTGATTTTTATAAAAATTTGATGAAATAAAGAGAATATCATTTCCAATTATAATATGAATATGAATGAGAAAAAGAATAATACATATTTATAATTAGTTATACTGAGTCTGAATGGCAACTGCCCTGATAAAAGAAATAAATGGAACACCTCTTTATGCCCTTGTAAATTTATCAGATTCCAAATTTCTAAGAAAAACGTAAAATAAATGGAACTAAAAGTGTAGCTGTATTCGATCTTTATAGCAAAAGTTGACATTCTTTATTTAATCAAATAAGTGTATAAGAGAATAAGTACAATTCTTCTGAATATAAATGACTCTTGAAAAAGTATGCATCCCGTGATTTTTCACAGGAAGAAAACGTTTTAAAATTTAAGTTTTCTGTTCAAGGTACAAGGACGATCATGAGTTCTTTCGATACACTCCCACAGGACAGCAGCGGATGGTGACATTTCCAGTTTCAGGAGTTGAAGTTGATTCGCAGAAAACCAGATGTGTTAAAGATCGGTGCGATTTACTGCTCATCAACTTGAAAAGGCCTCAAAGTTCTGGTGCTTATCGGTGTGAGGTTTCGAGTGAAGCTCCCGAGTTCAAATTGGCCTCTGGAACTCATAACGTTACTGTAGCGGGTAAGAACTTGTTTATTTGTATAGTTGAATTTACATATTATTTTAATGATAAAATGTGATGGGTGTTTGTTGAAATTTCAATTTTATCATGACGAACTCATACCAAAGTAGCACGTAAAACGATTCAGCATAACATACAGAATTATACATTTTAATCAAAATATTAAAAACGTTTCTTTGAAAAGCATGAATATGATATTCCTAAAAACAGGTCGAATCTCAAAGCACCTCGACAACTCAAACCTCGAAAGACACAGGGATAAAAGTATTTTAATATAACTCATTAACCCTTCAATTTGGTTTGGACCTATTAGAGAGTGTATTTGTTTCGAACACTATTTTGAGATCATTGCTAGAATATCAGTTCTATTTCCTATAACCAAGCTCTATCCAAGTTTTATTAAAGTTTATTTATTACTAAAAGTATGTCTTAAAAAATAAACTTTGAAAAACTGGTGGTAATACGCCAATAAAAAACGGAGTACTTTTGGTGCATTTTCATTCGTATAAAGGTCGTATCTATGGCATGATTGACCAGCCTTCAATACACGGTTTCGCACTCAGCATGGTCTAAAACTAGTTAGCTTTAGCTAGATCTAAATATGTTAATTATTTAAAACGTTAATCCATAAGTAGTTGCATCTGATTTTCTAACAAGCACAAGACAAAAAGTCTGAAAACTCTTAAATAGCTGGAAAGATACCCTTTAGTGCGGATTTACAAAAGAATACGTCTTTGATGCTGTGTCAAAGCTATCAAATAATACCCAAATGAATATCGCACTTCGAATCATATCGTGTTAAACACGAGGGTGCCAATTTTTTTAAGTTGTTACTGTGCCTACTGGTCTCAATGGCTTTTCCAACGTATATATATTTTTTTCGAATCGAAATTTTGACGTCACTACTTCGTCTAAACGATATGCTAAAGCAAAAAGCGAAATATCTGTCTTTTTGCTTTTCGATGCCGCCCATCGTTACCTAAAATGCAAAAGCACTATAAAAACTGCACCGCCCCCAGGATCTACAACAGAACGAAGTAATAATTACTAAGGAAATTTTTTCCTTAGTAATTAGTAAACACGAGAACAGAAATATGTTAGCAACAACTGATACTGCACGTCTCAGCAGGTTTCAACAAACTGAGAAATAGTCTACACAACCTTGACTGGAATAAGGTCCACGCCATATCACGCCACGTATTACAATAGAATGGAGGGCGAAATAGACAGTGCTACAGAAAGACTGAAAAAAATCAAGACAAACCAAATCTCACCAAACCTGTGTCATTCACAAACCGTACTAAATCTCAGCATTCATAATCTGATGTCTTCCGAACAATCAGTTTTAGCCAAGAAGGAAACTTTGCCATCACTTCAATGGTAATTTCAACTGAAGAAATAATTTCTGGCATGGAAGCTCCACTACGAGAACGTGATAAGTCAAAATACCACAGTTTGGACAAATAGAAGCAAACAGAATAGCACAACATACAGGGTGTCCCGGAATATGTGGGCATGCTTTCGGATTTGTACAGGAGAGGTTAAAAAAACAAAACAAGTTTCTATACAAAAAGTTTCCAGAGGGCCCCCTTACGGAGATACAGGCCTCTAAAGGAACCACCAGAGAATCCATTTTTTTAAATAACTTTTAGACAGTTTATTAAAGTTTAGAAAGTTACTTAAAAAACTCGATTCTCAGGTGGCTTCTTTAGAGACCTGTATCTCGGTAGGGGGCGCCCTTTGAAATTTTTTTATGGCAACTTGTTATGGTTTTTAACTTCCCCTGTACAAATCCGAGAGCATGTCCACATATTCCGGGACACCCTGTATAATATAAATTTGGTTGTTTATTTTAAAAACCGTATAAGTGAATATAAATATTATTTTCTTACACGGTGGTGCAAAAATATTCGTATGGCACACACAAATCCAAAGTGGCACTTTTGGATTTAAATATTTTAATTTCTTTTTTGTGTTGTGGCAAATTTAAAAATTATAAAACGTTCGAATAGAACGGATTGAAGCAATTATATACTTACTATACTTACTACACAAACCGGAATACCGACTTACCTAGTATTCCAACTTAAAAACAAAAATATGAAATTTGATAAACTAGATGTAAATTCTTAATAAATAAAACACCTAGCAACTTACTAATTATCTAACGAACTAGAAAAACGATGGCAAACTTACAAAATCAAGTTGTACAGGCTCTGATCAATAACTAAATATTGCTAAATCTAACTCACTTTATTATTTATAATTCATTTAATTTAATTTATTTTGTTTAAATTTTAAGTCATTGTGGGTAACCACTGAAACTAATATCAAAAAGTAAGAGTACTGTTAATAGTTTAAAGCAAAAGTTAATCGAATGAATTGGAAAGCATGTAAAACGAATAATCTGTTATAAAATGAAACATGCGCTTTCAGTGTGTGATTTTCATTTACTGTTTTTAAAAAGTATTTTTTTATTATCTTTTGTTTTAAAGTAATATTTATATGCTGTCTATCAGTCACAAATAGCATTTTTTGCAAGTATTACTTCGTTTTGATACTTCTACAGAATTAAATTTTGTTTTTTCATAAGAATTTTTGTATTTCAATTTAGTAGGGTGTGTTTTTTTCATTTTGAAATATTTTTATTTCACTAATTTAACTAGTACAAATTTAATATTTTGCTGTTTTTCATACAAGATCCTTTATAGCATGGAAATCTGAATAACCAAGTTTATTTACGTTTACTGAGTAATTTTGATCGAGTGTTAAAGTGACACCAGAGGCTCCTGTTTTTTTTTTTTTAGCACCTTCACATGTGACAATTTTTAACACGAAATGGTAATTTTTACACCGATTGCCGATTAAAGCAAAAAATGCAGGCATTTTGACTTGTGATAATTGTAAAGCGGATGCGCGATAATCTAAATTTAAAAAAGATCCGAATGAAACTATGCTGAGTAGCCTAGTATAGACGAAATCCTCAAATCCTCCTTCATTCATCTTTTAACGGAATAGTTGTAACCAAGACTTGGCAAAATACCTAGCCTCTCTCCTGCAATTTCAGAAAGAATCTACAGACACACACATGAAAGATTCTGAGCACTGCATAACGTAAATCAAGAGCCTCAGACTGGGACCTACGGATATGCTGATCAGTATTAATGCAGGTCTTGGAGGTACCTATCTGTTTACGAACGAAATTATTAAATTAACACCGAGGGCAATACACAATATATCTTCTAATGTTGTCTAAAATGCAACTACTTTATTTAGTACGTAGAGTCCTACAAACAAAAAGAAATGGAGGCCACTCAGCGCAATCATAGCAAGTCTCCACATGGAAAATTTTCTAATAAGGACGCAATAAGCCAAACAAGTTTCTAAACCCATCTTAACAGGCAACTTCCAGGTATACAATTTACTCGAAACGAAGAACAAGATGTGCTCCACTACAGAGACACCCTTACTTCCAAAGACAGAAGAGTCTGGAGCCCACAACATGGGGAAACGGAATTAAAACATCTATAGGAAAATGTTGTTAGAATGGATATTTTCGTATAAAAGTCAAGTCAGCAGCTAAATAGGAATTTCCTGGAACAAGAGAATACACAAAGCACATCAGCATCCAAAGCACTTCTACCCTTAACTCTCTCAAAACTGATTAAGGTTGATTAAAGATTGACGACCTTTAATCTCAACTAGAGAAGTCTGCCTAATCCTATGCTCTTGTGGAAGTAAGAACCTTAAAAAAAATAAATTAATGTCAAGATCGAAGAACGTGGAAGGAATAATTTTGACAGTGCCGGAACATGTCCTAAGTGAAAAACAGTTAACATTAAACTAGCAGAAACCAGCTACCACCACCGCGCACTAAGAGAAACAATTGAGATCTATAGTTACATTAACAACTTCAACAGAAGAGCTAAAACAATTGCTCTAAACAATATATAGTTTTCGACGCCTTCTCTCTGAGAATACAAGCCATTCGTCTTTGCGAAACATTAGGAAGTAATTATTTCCACGGCAGCCTGAAAGAAGCTGAATACCAGTTTCAAGCAATCGCCACAAGAGACTAACGCTTCATTCTAAATATTCTAGAACAATTGAAAAATGGTAACTTTTAAAGATAGGGCATCTTACATGAACTAGTCATAAAAGCTGACGATAAAACCGAATACGGTATAAAAATGGTTTATTCAATTTGAAATATTGAAATAAGAAAGTTATTAAAGTGTAAAATTGCAACTTCACAGGCTTATTAGTCGGGTGGCGGCAAAGTTTTTTTAATTAAAACCCTCTCCTTTTGGCTCCTAAATGGATCGAATAATTTAGGGCAGTTAGGGTACAGCATGTATTTCTGCAAAAAATTTTCGACAACGGCAAGTTTCTGAAATAAAACATCTTACATAACTTTTACGAAAATGGCAAAACAATTAGGAAGTTTCATTTTAACAAACGTAATTGATCCCAATCACTCTTTTAGAGCACACATTGTATCCTGAAAATTAAATTTAAAATAAGCTTCGTTAAATTGGACACCAGAAAGTTTCACTCAAAAATTTTAGTGGTACACCGAAATTTATATGTTTAGAAGAATAAAGTTGATAGTTTAACTGAAATATCGCACACTGACGCACTAATGAACATGTCTGGTATAATCACTGATTTTAATCATTAACGGCTTGAGGAACAAACACCATTGAAATAATCATGCATGCATTTTTTTCAAAATATAACTTTGGCTTTGAAACTAAGAGATTCTATTACTTGTCTGGTATGATCCCCAAACTAATTACTTTTTCAAGTTCTTGAGAAATACTCGTATAAAGGCTCGAAATATCGGCAATTTTTAGAGACTTAAGGGAGTTTTAATCCAGTCCTAAATCCGTTGTCCAAACATACTTACTAGGAGATTATGTTAGCGTAAAACGTTTTGCTCAAATGCTCCTCAATATCTAAACATTCAGTTTTATGCTGCGCCATTGTCCAGTTAATTTAAGTCCCTAATTATCTAATTTCTCAACAAAGTATTTTTTTCAGCACTTCCAAAGGAACCGCCGGTGATAGAAAATTTAAAGAAAACCTATGCGCTGGAGGATACATTGCTCGCAACTTGCACGTCCGGATTTGGAGATCCAAAGCCAATATTGAAATTTTTCATTAACAAGCAACAAGTAAGTGTGTGTGTTTTAATTCTATAACAAATTCAATGAAGCATTCATTATACGGGGTGTCAATTTGAAAACTTCCCATCCATAATATCTCTTTTACAGTTAAAAATATGAAAATCGGAAAGACACGTCAATTTTATTTGTAAGGGGGACAATTTAAATTAATATTTTTAGCCTTCTTGTTTCAATCCCCTAGATGGGGTAGATGTCACCCTTAGAATCTTAAATGGGAATGGGGGTTTAGTGGCACATCGTTTTAAAGGGCCTTCAATTCTCTTTTCAGTGGCATGAACCTCCCCTGCCTCTTCCTCGCTACGCCCATGGGTGGCACCGTTTCAAACTTTATTTGAAAATAACATTTCGATGGTACTACGAGTCCATCGTTAATTTGCGTCCATTCGATGTCTTATAGCTGAAATTCCACAAAAGCCTTTATATTCTATCAAGAAATTCTAAAAATAAGTTTCTTTTTAACCAAAAAACATAGTCAGAAAATTTAAAAGATAGGAATATTATTGTTAATTCGCTTTTGCTTCTTGGGCTGTTCAGTGATAACTTTTATTAAGTGCATGAAGGTGAGAATGGTTAATTCTCTTCAAGAAAGAACTGAAATTATTTTCATTTATGGAGAGGTTAGAAAGTGCCCACGAAAGACGGCATTGGTTTTCAATTAAAGAAATCGGAATCATGAGATAAGCCACAGATATGTGCTGGATTTGGTAACAAAGGTTCACTGAAACTGGGTCGGTGAGTAATAGAAAAAGAAACAACCTACGAGTGATGAATGAAGGAGCTCAAAATGAGGTTTTGGGATTATGTGCTGCAGAGCACACCAACTCCTTGTGGACGGTAGAACAGACAGGAATATCACACGAGACTGTAAGAAAAGCACCGAAAATGCTGAAACTCCATCTATACAACATGCAGATACTTCAAGAACTTTATGACGACGCCATCCCCAATCTTCCGCCGAATATTGTTTCAGCGATGAATGTTCATTTTTTCTAAATGGAAATATTAACAACCAAAATTGTCGATATTGGAGTGACGAAAACCCGCACATTTTTCGGGAAAGACATACACAATATCCTCAAACAGTTAATGTTTGGACTGGTATTTTTGGAAATGCCATTGTTGGTCCTATATTTATGGAAGGAAACTTGACAAGTGATCTGTAGTTAAGATGCTTGAAAAGACTATTGAACCTCTTGTCACGCATGAGCTAGAAACTCAAATTGATGCAGAACGTAATTCAGTTTTACAGGTGGATTGATTAAAATTCCAGCAGGACGGTGCTCTACCTCATTATTTTCTGCCGGTCCGACAGTGGTTAAACGAGAGATTCCCGAATAGATGTATTGGCAGAAGAGGACCAATTCAATGGCCTCCAAGATCACCTGATTTAACCCCATTAGACTTCTGTTATTCAACGATTTTGACGATGTCACCTACTCTTCTAATCATTTGTACTGCAGGGAGAGCCAATGCAATAATTTTTGTGTAAACAGTAACCTGGAAACCAACATCGCAATGCGGGAAAGTTGAATTGTTTCTGCAACTTTGAAACACGATTAGTCGGAAACTTCTGGACAAAAACCAACAAAGTAGGATACCACTGAAAAGAGAATTGAAGGCCCTTTATAAATTTGTGCCACTTGACCTCCATTCCCATTGAAGATTCTAAGGGTGACATCTACCCCTCCTAGGGGATTGAAACAAGAAGTCTAAAAATATTAATTTAAACCAAAATATATAAAGCTATTTGTAGACCCTTGCTAGACTATGGACATATACTCATGACCAACGGAACAGAAAGGATAAAACGTTATATACAAACAACAGAACAAATTGCACTAAGACTAATAACACGAATAAGACACCCCCAAAACCCACTACACAACCCCTCCACCCAACTACTATAGGAACGCACAAACATGAAAAAGATTTCGGAAAGACTCATACATCTACAGACAAAATGGACAAACAACCCCTACAACTGGACCATACTGAATCCCCTTCGTCTTAGAATACCAACCAGACAATCCCGCTTCCGTTTCCCTACATCAACGCTACTCGAACACTTACAAACGCAACTGACTACTGGACAATAAAATATTTTTTTCTTGTCATTAGAATTAGAAAGTTTATTTAATCAAATTGTTAACCCAGAATAAGAGAATTTTCATCTTTGTTTTTTTTATTTAGATTTAGACTATATGTATTAAACAAGGGCAGAAAGACCGATAGGTCGATAGCCTTTTTTAGAAATAAAGATGTTTACTACTACTAATTTAAAGTGTCCCCCTTACAAATAAAATTGACGTGTCTATTGGATTTATCATATTTCTAACTTCAAGAAAGATATTAAGGGTGGGAAGTTTCCAAATTGACATCCCGTATGTACAGGGGTTCCGTCATATACAGGGTTTCATTCAACAGGGGGAAAACGAACCTCTTTAAATGTGTTTTCAATTTGGAGAATTAAACATAAAATACGTCGACTTAAATAAGGACATTGAGCCAAAATTGGATAGCCGTATCTTCATCTTCTAAAAAATATGAGAGAGCCACTTATCATATAATCTTTAGAATATCAAATGGATGAAAATGTAGCCTTGCTGCTTAGGGAAGTAAATATCCATTTCAATGAAGCTCACAGATCTTTTGGCTTTACCAGTCAGAAAGTAGTTGAATTAGCGGTTTTCCGGAAAATGGATTGGTAGATGGGTGCAAAAGAATGGCCAGCAACGTCTCCAGATTTGACTCATCTAGACTGTTTCTTGTGAGGTCATCTGAAAATCGTTGATTACAAAACCACAGCTAATAGCATGCAATAACTGACGAAACGAATATTACAAAAATGAGGACAAATGTTCTTTAAATCTTTATTAATGATCTTGAGGAATTACAAGACAGACTTTACTATTACATATAATTTTTAACACTACTGTACATCAAAATCAATTAAATATCAAAACAATAAATTACTAAATATTTCATCGACTAAGACTTCTGTTTTAACATGACACTTTTTCTCTTCTAAATCCTGAACAGACTAACAAATATAATTTCTTCTCACATCATTGGGTACAGAATTTTATTATGCATACTTAAAATGATCTGTGAACCGATTGTTTTTTTTTGTATTTTGATTAATTCTTCAAATTTAAAAAATATTTAAGCTGATTCGTTTTGAAATGAAAGCCCTATATAATTAATGTTGACTTTAATTAATGACTAAAGCTATTATGTAATTCATTTTAATAGTATAATAATACCTATTGTTTAATATGTTTTTTTTTACCAGAAATACCTAAAACTGTATATTGAAATAACCAAATATTCGCAATAAACATACGCCTAATTAGTCAAAATTGAATAGCATTATGTAAATTAGTTAATA
This sequence comes from Dendroctonus valens, assembly GCA_024550625.1. Lineage (NCBI taxonomy): Eukaryota > Metazoa > Arthropoda > Insecta > Coleoptera > Curculionidae > Dendroctonus > Dendroctonus valens. Next base: position 454,412 of record JAJTJO010000111.1, read on the forward strand.
TTTGGACGGGAATTCGATTAAAACCTTTTGAGTAATTATTTTTTATAACTTAAATTGTTGCTGCACAATTAAAACATTCACCATATAATTAAAACATAATATAACCCGTATGTAACAAACTTCTCGTAAAACTGAAGAACAATTAAAATGTTTATTTAAATAATCTACATTTTAAGTATAAAAGTTCTTGAAATGATTTTCAAACAGTTGAGTATTATTTCATGCTCTGTATGTGGAATAATCTGCTTAATGAGGAAAAATTGAAAAATAAATTAATCTTTGATGCCTCTGGCTAAGCGCTGGAAACTCTAGAGTAATTATTTCACGGACTTCCGTGGATTATCTGCCGAATTAAAGCAAACTTTCTTTAGAAAAAGATCTTGGGAAAAGTTGGTAATTGCTAATCTTGATTTCAATAATTAGTAGATGGGTTTAGTCCGCTGGTTTTTGTAAAAACGATCTGAACATTTCAGTTAATTATTTTGTTGTCAGTTCAAGAGGATTCAAGTTATTAGTCATTTAGTTAAGTCAATAATACATCGCAATAAATTATTAAAATCTGGAACAGTAACAAATAAAATCAGGCTCGGGTTGAATTAAATATAATCTAAAAATGGGACAGCAAGTTGTTGTGTTATGCTATAATTCAATGCATTAGAGGTAAACTTGAACATTATACGAAGTGAATCTTTTGAAGGTAGATAATACGTAAATAGGGTAAGTCCGGGAAGTCCGACCACTTTTTTGGCAAAGTGCTCCAGGAGCTTGAATTTTACCTTACGACACAGGGGTTTCACCAAGATGTACTATATGGTAGAACGTAACTAGAATACTATTAAACAAAAAACGAAATGCACATCTGGTCGGACTCACCCGAGTTGTCCGGGTCAGACCGACCACCACGCCATGGATACAAGACAACCAAATAATACTTTAGAAAAACAGTAATTCAATCAAAACAAACGAATTCAACCATTACTCATGTTTCTTATGTTTCTTAGCCGCCAGTTTTCCGCAAGCATCGCACAAATTGTAATACTTTGTGCAATTTTCTTGCATCCATCGGTGACACAACAAACATTGGATCCAAGCATCTTTGAGGGTAGTCTTATTATAATTTTCTCCACATCCGGCGCAATGGTTTTCATCAAAAATAAGGTCAACGTCGTCTTCTGAGCCTAAGTCTAGGACCTAAGTCTGAATCTGGCATCACTATCAGAAGAAGGAATTTCTTTGTATTTCTTGTTGAAAGTTGATTTCTTCTCTTGACTTCTTTTGGAGCATATCTTTACAGTTTTCGTCAAAGCAGTTCTCTTTGTTTCTTTGTTCAGAGGCCTTTAAAAGTGTTGCAAGTTGTCTTCCTCGCTTTGAAGCGGCCTTGGCCTAACACTAGGAACGGGGGAAATTTGGTCTAAAAGTTTGCCAGGTGTTTTGTCTTCTACAGCAGGTGTCTCGCCTTCTCCAGTAGCAGACTTTTCAGAAAATTGTGGAGGATCCCAGTATGAACATCCTGGTTGCGTAGAAGTCCTGTATTCGAGAGCGGGGGATTTGAAGCATCCATTTTTAAATATTCTGGAAATGGAGATGTCATGTTTACCAACGGAGGAGAGTCTGGGCGCCTAGATTGCAAACCAACAGCAGAACCGCTTTCAACAGAAATGTAGGCGTAATCCGGGATAGCGTCTGGATTAAATGAATCAATTCCGGTTGCTCTAAAGCCGAAAACACCATTCTGAACTGCTGCTGATTTAGTCCACGCTGTGTTCAGAAGTGCACCGAATTGTAATCTAGTTAACTTTCATCCAGGGTTGGTCTTTATGAAGTTGTTGCATGCTTGATAATAATAGGCTTTCAAAGGCTTAAGAAATGAACGGTCTTATGGCTGCAGAAAATTTATAGTGTGGCTGGGCAAACAAAGTGAGAAGCTGTGGTTTGCTACGCAAAATTCTAAAACACAAATGCTGTTGGTGTGCGACATATGGCCATCTAATATCAGAAGTACGGGTCCTGCAGGCTTCCATGATAGAAAATGACAATCCAACCAGTCCTTTGCCACCAATTCATGGTTATTTCCGATTCAAGAGGCATACCATCAGAAAACTCCGCCTCTTGTTTTCTCCTTTGAATATTGAGGAAGGGGGAAGAAAATTTCCTTCCGCATTACAGCAGGCAATAACTGAGATAGTTTTTCCTTTTTCTCCTGAAGTTATCGTCGCCACATTCTTTGAACCTTTAGCTGCTAATACTTGTCCTGGCTTGTTATTCAACTGGAGGCCTCTCTCGTCCACATTGAAGACATGTCCAGGCTTGCCAAATAAATTATATAGACGCAGAGTATTTTCAAGAAGATTAAAGTAGTTTGAAACAGTGTCTTTCGACATCCCTGACGCGCAATGGAGACTCCTTCAGCCTTTCGAATCGTCAAATCAGGGTGTCGTTTCAAAAAAAGATTCAACCAGTCATAGCCTGCCTTCGACTTTTCCATATTGAATCTGTGTTTGATTTTTAATTTTTCGGCCAATTCAAAGGCCATGCACCAATTCCAAGGCCAATTCGATCCTTCAGAAATTCTGCTGCCTGATTTATCCCCATTCTGACTGATTTTTCCCCAGTGGGCATGTCTACAAGTGCAGGTGCCACCTAAAGCAAATTGGGCTCTGCATATATCCTTATTAGTGTCAAAACCTGATGCTCAAACTATCCCCGAAAAAAATGGTCGGTCGATCCCAAAATTACGGGATAGTTCGATCACCTCTGAAGAATAAGAAGACACACAAAGAAGTCTGAAATTTTTCGCTCAAAACGATGTTCACATTCTTCCTTTCTAGTACAGTAAGAATGAAATCATTTTGCATACCTCGCACTGCTATTTACACGTGCTTGATCGCGCTGGCGGGAAACTTTCTGTACTTACCAAACTACGAATAATCACTCTTTTCGAAATGCAAGCTCACACTGATGCGACGAAAATATAATGCTGCATCTGATGTAAATGTAAGAGCGCTCTCTGTTGGATACATTTTGAGGTATGGCAAGTGGTCGGACTAACCCGGTGGTTGGACTCTCCCGGACTTACCCTACTTATGTTGAATAGAAACTCATTTTTCTTTGGGTAGTAGAACACTTCATCTAGTTACCTAGTAGTTATTAATAACTACAATTTTGGAATGAATCAAAGCTATTAGTAGTGTAGTAGCATCCATAATTTTTTTCTTTGTTGGTTCAACAAAAATTCAATCTACGTTCATTATCTCCTCCCTTAGGATTGTGTTCATGAATAGTTTTATAAGGTTTAATGATTCTTACTTTATTAAATTTTTGCCATTATCCATATGCCATATCCATAACGTTGCACGATCCACATTTTTTGAATCAATGTGAAGCAAAGCAAAGCTTTTTTGAAGCAGTTTTACGTAGGCATGAAATGTTTTTGGGCTCCATCTGAATGTACAGAAATGACAATGTTTCATATATTTTCCTGACTGTACTTTAATTCATTCCAATGATTTCCTGGGTTTCAGTCAATTTTATTGTTTATTATTTAAAATGTTACAAATACGTTTCGGTGTCTTTCTCCACAATCATCAGTTTGTCTAAAATATATACCTACAGTTATCATCAATTTAAATAGAAAACTTTCACCAAATTTCACATATTAAAATACAAATCACACACATATTAAAAAGTACATCCAGAACATTAGTTTTCAGGCGATGAGTCAGGACAAACATGTCTGGGAAAAGACTAGAATCTATTGTTTTAGAGATCTAAATTCAACTTACGTATATAGTTGCTACCCACTTCACATTTGACTGGTCACTGAATTTTCCATATCTTATTCGATATCAAGCGAGCGAAACAAATAAAACTGTTTATCTTTCGCCTTTTCTTTGCATTCTAATAATTGCTTGGCAATTCTTCAATATCAGATGTTTACATTTCATTTACCTGGTCCAATCAGTTCATAGATGCGATCATCTAATTAGCGTATGATACACAGAGCTAAGATTGTCTGTATCTGAACCGAAATTTATTGCATTCTCATGTTTCTTAATTTGTATCATCTCATGGATTCTTCTCTTATTATAGTTGTCTTCATTGATCAATATTTGTGTGTTATAGAAATCAAAATCATGCAACTTTTGTTGTGCATGTTGTGCTAATGCTGTTGCATTTTCGTTAACCTTTCTTAAGCTATACTTATGTTCGTATATTCTTTTCTTTAAATATTGCCCTGTTTGTCCTATGTATGTGTTGTCACAGTTCAAACAGTCAATCTTGTATTTTACGTTAGGTGTGTCCAACTTAGCGCTTCTAGGCTAAAATTTTGTAAAACACTCTTTTGCCAAGTTGTTTTTAGTTTTTTCCGCTATAGTAATATTATGCGGTTTTAAAACATTTTTTATTTTTGTGTTGATTTCTGGTATGTGTGGTAATGATACATACTTGATTTCACCCTCTTTTTTCTTTTTTATATTATTTATGTTGTTCCATTTATTTGCATTGTATATTTTATTGATTCTTTGTTTTATAATTGGTTCGAAGAATTCTTTGGGATAGTTGTTCATTATTAATACCTTTTTTATTTTTTCGAAATTTTTTTGTCTGTATCCACAGTGTGCCAATTTTATCGCTCTATCAGTAAGCGCTGTTACCACACTTTTTTTATACTGTATAGGTGCATATGATTGGTAATTCAAGTATCTACCAGACCACACATCCTTTGTGTACCAGTTTATTTTTATTTCCCCATTATTGTCATACATAACCGTCATATCCAAAAAGTTTAATGATCTGTTTTTGTCCTCCTCAATGGTGAATTTAATGGTTTCATGGAATGCATTAAACTTATCTAGTGTGTATTGAACTTTTTGGTTTGGCAGGCACATTATGCAGTCATCCACGTATCTTTTAAAAAAATCCACATTTAAAGTCTAAATCAGGTATTAGTTTTTCTTCCAGACTTTCCATTACAAGGTTTGCAATTGTTGCAGCTATGGGGGACCCCATAGCTACTCCATATATTTGCGAATAGAAATTGTCCTCGTATCGGAAGTACGTGGACTTAAGGCACAGCTCTGCCGCCCCAATAAATTCACCTTCGGGCAATGATGTATATTCCCTAATTTCAGACCATTTATTCTTTATGCACTGTATTGAGTATTTATTAAATAAATACTCAATACAGTGCATAAAGTTATAAATAACACATATTAAAAAGTACAATTTGTACAAAAAAAATTGTACTTTTTAATATGTGTGTGATTTGAATTTTAATAGGTTAATTTTGTGAATGTGTTTTTTTTTTAATTAAATTGATAATAAATGTAAAATGTATATTTTAGACAAACTGATGATGGTGGAGAAAGACACCGAAACGTATTTGTAACATTTTAAATAATAAACAATAAAATTGACTGAAACCCAGGAAATTTTGAAATAATAAACAATAAAATTGACTGAAACCCAGGAATACATTGGAATGAAGAAATGACAATGTTTGACAAAAGTGTTAATTTGTAAATGAATTTCAGTTTTCTTTTTCATAGACTACTTTTAACTTCAATCCTTTAGTTATTGCATAAATCGAATTTAAATAATGTATTCCCTGACAATACTGTTATACTGTTCAAATGTGGAACGTAAGTTAAAATTGCATTCTAAACTACTTTTTGGAAGGAAAAATTGTACTTTTCCGCATCTTGAAAATGAAGGCACTTTTTCATTTAAAAGTTTTTACTAATTTGTTTATAAAATAACGGTATAACCAGGAACTAATTTATTTTTTGAATACCGTAGATTTACATTTTACAACAACCAGGACTGATCCCCTAAATGTCTTTAATTTTTTTTTTAATTTTAGTCTTTTCACTTTATGTTACATCTATCCTGGGACACACTGTATGTAGCAGAAACTCTTTTCTATTGTATAATTTATATTTTTGCAATGCAAATTATCAAAACAGTTAGTAAAACCACCCATGGGTCGAAATTCACCAAGTCTAAAGAAAGATGTACAAAATCTTGGGAGTAATTCTCATATCCATAGGAGTAATTCTCATTTTCATTCTCATATTCTGCAGTGTTCGAAAAAATATTGTATAATCTGTTATAATGACATTGAGTAACTAACTCTTTCACATAAAATGAAATTTAGCTTTTAAGATGAAACGTATTTTACAAGCGATGAAGATTATCTTTCTTTTACAAGCGATAAGATATTTTGCTTCGTAAAGGACATGACTTTGCACTTAAACATACAAAAAGATTGGTTTTGTAACGATCTCCTTGTCATCATAGGTGTCCGATATTTATACAGGGTCTCCAAAAATTATGCGATCAACACTTAACAAAAACGTAGGTATTTATGTTTCTGTTTTCACACTTTTTCAAAAACTCAATAATAACGGATCTATCTCTAGGGCGTTAAAGTTAGAGTTTTATAATAATTTTTTTGAAATTGTCTTTTTGTTGGTTTTCCGATTGCTTTAAACTTTAGTACACTTATTGCTTATGATCTTTTGTATTATTGATCAAAAGTTGACATTTATCGCTTAATTCTAAGAGGTTGAACTCATCCTTGTCATCTAAATCACACTCATCACACACTAAACGTTTTCGTTTTCCGCTTTTCGTTTTGCACGGTCTCAAAAAAGGAAAAATCTCGTAAAATGTATGTAAAAAAGTTTACGTGCCTCTCTAAAATTACCATTTTTTGAGAAAATCGACTGGTGCCTGCAGGGTGTGGAAAATGAGGCACGGTAAGATATCCCCAAGCTCTTAACAGAGCATGCCAGGAAAACAAGTGGTATGGTTGCTTATAGCGACGAAGACACCTGAACAAACCAGTTTGATAGATTGTAAAGCGGAAAAATGAGTGTTATAAAGAGAGTATAATAAATTATGTTAATAACTCCATTGTGGAATTATGTGATATGTATTATTATTGTGGTGTAGGTGGTAGAAATGCTTCTGCGGCAAAACGTATGTATACTGAAACATATCCAAATAGAAGAATTCCACATCGACAACTGTTTAGCGCCATCCGCACTGGATTTGGACAATTTCGATCACTTAAGACAAAACTTTTTGACACAGGTCGTAATAGGCGAACACGAACACCTTAAGTTGCAAATCTTATTTTATTGTACATAATTTGTGCTTAGAATTTTTTTTCGAAAAGTACAGTGCACGAGATGTGAAAGGAACAACAACTTCATCCGTTTCATCATTAGAAGGTTAAGGAAGCCTTAAGTGAACAAGATTCCTTGGCTAATAGAACCTTTGATCTCCATAATGGTGATGAGCATTTTATAGAAAGTTTTCTATTCACGTATGAATCGGGATTTGGGTTTAATTAACCTACAAATCTGTTAATGTCTGGGCTGGCATAGTACGAGATTACTTAATTGGTCGGTATAGATTTCTTTAAAAAAGAATTGCAAATTTTTTTGGAATTGTGCTGTTTCAAGTTAGAGATTCATCGTGGTTTGGTTATTATAACATGAAGTTTTTCGTAATTATGTAGTAGCTGTTAGGAGATTGCTGAATGAAACACGTCCTCAAAGATGGATAAGACGCGGGTATGTTTGTAGAGTGTGCTCCCAGATCTCCTGAGTTAAATCCCTTGGATATTTTCTTTCGGGGAGTATTTAAAATCGCTAGTATATCACACACCAGTAGGAAATTCTCCCGATTTTTTTTATTAAAACTGGTCATTGCTGACCAACAATTAATTTACATCTGATAATTTTTACACAATTATTTTACAAAGAATCCATTGATTTACTTTGCACTTCGTCGTGGTGTTGATGAGTCAACCGAGGGGTGAGTTATGGAGCTTTGTTGTTAGCCCTGTCATGCGACGAGTTCACAGGGTTTGGTCCTTTTGAGGCGGCTTGAAATCTGGTTGTTGTCACAATTTCAGTGCTTCTGGATTTTCGTGCTGTATGAGAAGAGGGAGAGAGGGATGTTGCGTACGTAGCAAGAAGCGTTTGCAATAGTTCGTAGTACTTTGCTCTGGAATCTGGAATTTCTTGAAAATATGACAACGGCTAGCACATCCCCAGAGTTAAAAGCCATACATCCAAATAAGATTAAGAATTTGGTTGTAAACTAATAGCTTGATGTAGATGGAAGTCCGTTATTTTCGACCAAGTATCCAGTAGAACTGTCTGAAGCGGATATGCAGTTCTGCAAGTTTGATTTTGGTGTGCTCGACCCATTTAGCTTTAGCGTCAAGGTTCAGGCCAACATATTTTGCTGTGTTTTCGTAAGGGATTATATTTCCACTTATTGTTAACCTCTTTGGATTCGAAATTCTTTTGTTGGTGTAGTTCGCATATACTGCCTTCTTCCATTGGATCTTTGTAGAAGCAACGTAGATTCTTCATCAGTTTTAGTCGTGGTTGCGTTAGCCGTGTCATCCGCGAATGTTGCAGTGGCCAAATGACGTTTGTTGTTTGCGATAAGTTACTAGTGAACAGAAGATATAGGATTCGGCCCAGTATGCTTCCCTGAGGTACTCCAGCTCGAATACCTTTGAAGTCCGAATACTCTGATTCGTGATTCACGCGGAACATTCTGTCTCCTATGTAATATTTTAGCAAGTTGACGAATTGCACTGGCAAGAATTTGTTAAGTTTGCAGAGTAAGCCTTCATAGCAGACTTTTTCGAATGCTTGCGATACAACCAGAAAGATCGCTGAACGCACCTCTTCTCGTTCCACATTTTTTTGACAGACGATGAACTTGTTCTACTGTTAAATGTCTCTGCTTAAATCCAAACTGGTGATTCGGTAGTAGATTCTTTTCTTCGATAATTGGTTTCAATCGTTTGAGGAATATTTTTTCAAACAGTTTTGACGTGATAGGCAGCAAGGAAATCGGTCTGTAGAATTTCATTCCTGTAGCTTTTGTTCCAGGTTTTAAAATCATCATCTCTGCGATTTTCAAATGAGCCGGGACATGCATCAATCTAAATATTGCGTTGACCAACAGTGGTAACATTTTTAGTCCTTTCGTATGTAGCGTCTTTAACACTAATCCAGTTTAATTAAAAGATCGTACCCTGGCGATTTTTTCGGATTGAGGTTGTATTTGTATTTTGCGTTGAAATCTCCACCCAAGATGAATCTGTCACTCATATGCTTGAGGATGAGCATATAATCTTCTTCTTTGAGGTTATGAGTAGGAGCAGGTAGACTGCTCCTATATATTGTGGTGTACGTTGTATTCATTTATTTTAATGTGACTTTGTTTGGTAAGATGAGTTTCGGGCACAAAGCATATATCAATTTAGTTTTCTTTCAAATGTACCGAAAATTCGTCTGTTCTCTAGATTATATTTCTTAAATTTACTTTTATTTGACGGAATTCTACTCTCAATTGAGTTCAGTCTGTTCTATAGCCTCTTGTTTGATTTTTCCAGCAATTCGAAGTTTGTCGAACTTCTGCATCATAGCTTTCATTAGGTTGAGCACTTCATTGTCATTTGTGTATTGCTGCCCGGATGTGTAATTCTTCTTACTTTCGCTTTGCATATTATTCTTAGCCAGCTGAGCGAAAATTAAGTTTCCATTAACTTTTGTGTTTGTTAAACTTTGTTATTGAGTTGAGGTGTCTTTAGGGACCACTTTGGTTTCTTTTTTGTTAGAACTTCCATCTTTCTTTTGTTGTAGGCTTTTTGCAACTTCACATCAGCGCACTTGGCTTCCATGTTTTTTGGCTTTTCACATACAGCAGTTAGATGGTTACCTGCACATTTCACACATCTAGGAGACTTCGTGCAGTGTACTTTTGTATGTCCATATTCTTGGCATTTCTTGCACTGGGGGATCATTTTATTTGTTCTTAGTGACCTTCATAATATTGATGTATCTGATTTCATAAAATGTTTTGATATCTGTTCTGTCGCTGAAAGTTTGCATAAAGAGGGGGAGTCTCTTTTCGATGTCGTTTATGTAAACGATGGCTGAAGGTGGTCTATCTGCTTTAGATGAATCTTTCTGGAATCCAACATTAGCCTGAGTGTTATAATTTGTTTCTGTTGCAAGTAGGAGGATTGTTGCGAGTAGAAGGATTGTTCATCTTTCTCTTTTCGATTTCATTGAATTCCCATTCGACCTCTTTTTCGGCCATATCCTCTTCTTCATCCCATGTTGGAGGAGTAAATGGAGTGGATGGTCTCGAATTGCCTACGATAAAACAAGTGGGTTTTTCGGGTTTTTAGGCCGTCGTTCGGTTGGGCCTAAAAACCCAAAAAACCCACTTGTTTCAAGGAATGGCCTCGAAAGTCTATCTCTTTTGATATGCCTACGATAAGTTGTTTGATGTGACGGTTTGCCTTTTTCCGATCAATCAATTTCTTCTGATTTTCCACTATTTCAACATCTTGTTGGTCGTCAGTGGATGGGGTAAGAGGTCTACTGGAGTAATTTCCCAGATTCTGAGTACCGGGTTCTCAATTTTGATCTTGTAATTTTCAAAGTTGTCTTTTTAGTAAAGGATTTTGCTCTGCAAATCTTTCCATTTGTTTCTTTAACAGGTTTACCTGGTTGATTAAGTTACCTATATCTTCCGGACGATATGTTGACATAAAAGGCGTATTTTGTGTCTGCAGTACAGGGTTTCGTATAATAGGCTGCGTCGTCACTGTCTGATTTTGTAGTGCATATATACTTTGATTGCACTTTTAATTAGCACATGTGGTTGATAACCGCTTCACTGTGTTAAAGTGCCTTATCAGCACAGTATACGGTTAATGTACTTCACTCGCGAGTATAATGCTGTGTACATATACACACTTGTTTTGTTCATTCGATTTAAATTCTTTACGCGCAACCACACGTCCATGACGTTTGGAATTCAAGGCTACATTCCCCTTCCGAATTAAAACAGATAATTATTGACAAGAGTGAAGAAATTAAACAGAAACATGTAATATTTTTATGGGTTTGCACAATTTTTGGACAAAGCTGAATTTATGCATTGAGGAGGATGGGCAACACTTTGAAAAATTGTTATAAACATTTTAAAACTTCACTACAAAATCTATTGATACCAAATATTTAATCGACTATTGAATAAATAATAATTAATTCTAAGTGCGCTTGTATTGATGGCACGCTCTATTAAATCGTTAGAAATAATTTAACCACACTGTGTAATAGTGAAAATTGCAGACAATTTTAAAAGTAGACTGTGTAGGCTTTCACGGCCGGTTAAATTGAAAGTTGAAAAGTTTTCCGGGTTTATAAACCATAGAAGTACTTCCTGACGTTTTATTCACATCTGCGGTGAACATTCTCAAAGGCGATGAGGTAACGATTGAAGTTGTCTCCCGTGTCTCTCGACGACGACTGGTTTTCTGACCATTTTGCATTTCAACATATTTATTTCAACTAAGAATTACATATTTTAATTGCTCTTAATCTACGGCTCCTTAATGCTAACATCATTTAGTAATTATATCTAACCTCTGGTGTCCTATTCTACCTTAACCTAACTAAACCTAATCTTACATCATCTCTTGCTTCCTAACTAACTTAGTGCTAGTCCATGGTCCTCGTTGTGGTGCTGGAACTGGTCATTGCGTGTGTCCTCGTCTTCTTAAACTGTGTCCGCAGGAAGCAGTCTGCGGTCACACTGGAACTTCTTTTTGCAAGAATCCCTGACTGTGGGATTCTTGCTTTGCCGGGCCTTGAACAAGAACTTTGATGTTAAGCCCTGGATGTGGTCCAGCAGGTCTTCTATGTGCAGGTCTCTTTGGAGGGTTGTATTTCTGACAAAGTACGGGGCCTTGGCTGCTATCCTCAGTATTCTGTTTTGCATCCTTGCCAGCTTGTGTTTCTGGCTGGTGCTGGCCGTGGACCACGCTGGTGATACGTAGTTCAGCACAGGGCGAATTAGCTGCTTGTAAGCTCTGACCTTTGTTCGCAGGAAGAGCTTACCTGTCAGTAGAGGATAGTAGGCCTGGAGCAGGTATCTTGCCTTCGCTATTGTGGCTGTCATCTGTTCGTGCCATACCAGTCGCTTGTCATAGATAAGTCCAAGATAGGTTATCTTGGACTTCCAGGGTAGCCGCTGTCCTGCAAACTCTAGCTGGCCTGGCGGATTCTGGAGCCGTCATGTGGTGAAGTGTATGGTCTGCGTCTTCACCGGATTGAACTACATTTTCCATTTCCTGTTCCATTTCTGGACCTGGCCGAGATGTCTTTGGAGTTTCTCTTTCATGTAACTGCCCTTCCCTGTGGCAGTGAGTGCTACATCATCTGCGTAGATGTAGCACTCTGTGTTCTTGGTGGTAGGGAAGTCTGCCTTGTAGATATTGAAGAGGGTAGGGCCCAGCACTAATCCTTGCGGTACTCCTGACATCACCGGTTTGCTGACTGAGAGCTGACCATCGATTTTAACCTGGAAGCTGCGGCCAGATAGGTAACTGCTGATGAGCTTAGTTTGGTGTCCCGGAAAGCCAGCTATGATCATCTTGGCTAGCAGGGCCCGGTGCCAAACTTTGTCAAACGCCTTTGACATGTCTAGGAAGACAGCTCCTAGTCCATCTTGGCGGTTTAACTTTTGCTGGATCCTTGTTGTGAGCCGGGCTGTGAGTGTGGTGGTGCCATGGCCCGGCCTGAATCCATGTTGCTCATCTAGCAGCACCTTCTTGTCTTCTATTGTATCCTGGATGTGGTTCAGGATACATCTTTCCATAATTTTGCCCATCATGGGTAGTAATCTGATGGGCCTGTATGACTTAAGCAGCTTCCTGTTTGTTCTCCTTTTGGGCACCAATACCATTATTGCCTTCTTCCATGTGGTTGGGAAATATTGAAGTTCCAGGATTGCATTTGCCACTGTGGTGAGGTCCTCAATTGTTGTTTCCGGTAATTTCCTGAGAACCTCATTTGAGATGGTTTTCTGACCGGAATGACTGCTCTATTTATATCTTCCTGAACTGGTGGTGAGGGGGCGGTTGGTTGGCGCCTAGGTGCAGCTGACGTGGAGCGTAGTGCTTGCTTCCAGTTCTGGTTAAGCGCACTTACTTCCTCCTACCTATTAAAGTTGTCCGGGTGTTTGAATATTTCAACGATTTCCTTCGTGATTCGTGGAAAAAAGTGTTGGGTTTGGTCTAAAACGTCTGCTTCATGAAAAAGGATTTGGTGTCCATCCGCCAGAGCGTGCTCAACTACAGCCGATTTTTCTGTCTCTCCCAATCTGCAGCGTCTCTTGTGCTCCGAGATTCTGGTTGACGTTTCGCTTAATTGTGCCAATGTAGACTGCGCCACAGCTGCATGGAATCCTATAGACTCCAGCTGTTGATAGAGGATACCTTTTGTCCTTGCCTGACCTTAGACTCTCCTTGATTGTTTTTGTTGGTTTGAATACCGTTTTAATGTTATGTTTCTGTAACATCCTGCCAATTCTGTCGATGACTTTGTGTATGTAGGGGCGGCACACGAAGCCCTGTTTCTCTACGGTTTCTTTCACTTTTGTGTCATTTTGATAGGAAGTTCTTGGCCTTAGTATTCTCCTGATCTCCTGATTATTGTTCCCATTTATCCTAAACGCCCTCTCCAAGTGTCTCAGTTCCTTCTCAAGTTCAATTGGATTGCAAATCCTCTCAGCTCTTTTGGCCAAGGCTTGAATGACGGCCCGTTTTTGTCTGGGGTGGTGGTTTGATTTCTTGTTGAGATACCGGTCGGTGTGTGGGCCAACAAAAACAATCAAGTCTAAGGTCGGACACGGGAGACAGCTTCGACCGCTACCTCATCGCCTTTGAGAATGTTCACAATGTTCACCGCAGATATGAATGAAACGTCAGGAAGTAATTCCAATGGACCACGGCTTATAAACCCGAAAAACTTTTCAACTTTCAATTTTAAAAGTAGCTTTGCTCGAAAACGGCCTAGTTTAGAGAGATTTGACAAGTAAACAGTTTTCACGTAATTTTGCGTGAATTTTGTAATTTTGCTCTTTTATTTTTTTAAACCATTCACAGCAGAAAACCGAAAACAAAGAAGTTAAGGTCGTTTTTAAGTAGATGACAAGGGCTAGTTCAACCCCATAGCATTATGATATAACTGTCAACTTTTGAGGAATAATACAAAAGATCATGGGTAATAAGTCAACTTCAAACATCAAACTTTAAAACAATGCGATAACCAACAAAAAAGTTATTGCAAAATAATATTTTTCAGATTTAATTATAAGCCCTGTAGATCCGTTATTATTGAGTTTTCGCAAAAGTGTTACAGGATACATGGTCTCACGTTAAGTGCTGTCGCATTTAATGGTAGCACCATTTCCGGACACCTTTGTATGTCAGCAGTTATAGGTTGAACCACATAGTGTTATCAGAAAAATTAATATAAATATTTTAAGTAGTATTTAAAGTAACTTCTGATATGTTCCAGGTTCTTAATCCATTAGTTCGCGACATAAGTCCGGAAGAGGTTCACAGGGATCTGGAAGCTGGCATTGAACTACGAAGAACGAAAATTCAGTTACGAATGCATCTAGACCGAAGACACAATTCAGCCAACATTAATTCGCTGAGCAATTTAACGTGCGTTTCCACAACAGATGGTCTGGATAGGGAAGTCGCGCCTCCACTAATCGCTTCCCGTACCTTCACCCTAATCGATCACAATCATGTTATCAACAATGAGAAATACACCTTTTCCCGATCAGGAACTCTTGAGTTGTCGTCTGGTTTGATAACGTTTATCTGTTTTATCGCTGCGATCAATTATTATGCCCTCTTGCAATAAGAAGGTCTAGCAATAAGACTTTATTAATTAGAGAAGTGTTTATACACCATATCACCGTATCCTAATAGAACACGTTTAGACCAAAGTTTTATATGTGATAAATGTGGTAACAGTTTTTGTTTAGTTACTGAGAAGACTGACTATTTGGTTTTCAATTAAATATTTAAAGGATGGAAATATCAGCTATACCAATCATAAGCTGCGTGTTTTATCATATTTAAATATGTATTATTTTACGCGGATTCCTTAAATGCAGGAATGTGGTTTTTCAAATCAAGTACTCAAAATATATATCCTGAGTCGAGAATGCTATTTTTCAAGTGAGAATGCTTTAAATCCAGCCAAAACATTTAGTTTGGGTTAGTTAGCGTTGGAACTTCTTCTTAATGTTAACATCTAAGACGATTTTGATAAAGCTCTTAGTATTTTGCGATTTTCCATATGTCGTCTTTATTCCCACATATAAAAAATTAGTGTGCAATTGCATCCTTTTCAACGTTATCATTATTGGGCTGGTTTTTTGGCACCCAATGTGGTAGTAGAAGAAAAAGACCACCTGAAGAATTATGGATCTTCCAAAAAAATAATACTAAACAGCCTGAAATGAGGCTGCTTAGAATTTTTTTGGAAGATTAAAATATACGACGGTTTTTTCTCTATTATATCAAAGTATATCCCTCTTAGCGAAAGTAGCTCAGGGCGCATAAGAAGTTGGTTGATATTTCCATTCAATGAAACTAATTTTACCATCATTCGTGTTTGTTTTACTGGAACATTTAGATATAATGGCAACTGGATATCAGAATGTTGATTCAATTTTTAAATATCGGTTTGTGCAATGTAGAATAAATATGTTTAGAATAAACTTGAGAAGTATAGTTACGCACCATTTTTATTACTTCTATGAAATAACTTTATTAACGCATTAATCATAGTTTTCGTTCATTTTCATTATTTTGTCTGGGACTAACTAGTCCGACGCGACTGCGTTGGACAAAGACACAAGAATGTTAAAAATGTTGCGTACTCCCTACATCGCTTTAAGATACTGCAATTTAGATGCAATTTTATGTGTTAAAATTTCGAATTCAGTAAAAAGCAGAATTCCTATTTGCAATCTTTTTATGAATGTATATAATTCACTTATGTAAATATTTCGATTACTGTTGGCAATAATACCGAGTCTACTAGTCCCGTAGGTTCTCCATGTAACGTAGCCTAAAACTATCTTAACATATGTATAAAATACTAAAGCAATCTATTGCACAGAGTTTAAACGTGTCTTTGAGTATCAGGAAGTGTTATTTTGAGTTGATTGAATTATTTTATTCGTTCATTTCTAAACTAATTAGTTTATAACAGAAGCCCTTCTAATATATTCGAGATATTCGCAAACGAACGAAGAACAAGAAAACGGAAGTTTTCTCGTGTAAACATATGGCAATCCGTCTCTAAATTTATCTGAAAATAAATAAACAGATTGAAATAAAAACACATCGATTTTAAATTGCATTGGGGCGAGAGATTTAAAATTGTAAATAATTTTTATAACTTTTCTACAGCTCTTACTATTACTACTACTACTTAGTGATGGAATAATGCATGGTTCAAATAATCAAACTTCTTTTATAATCGAAAGATTCCTAATATCTCATATCTCATAATCGAAATAATTCGAGTTATTTAATCGAGTTAAATATAGTTAAGGCTAGCGAAATGCGATAGAAATAGTCATCTCGATTCGTTAAACCCTTCTATATACGAAAGAAACATTTCTATAAGACGTCATACAGCATACTACGCATGAGTAACTCAGTGAATTTTCAAGAATTGGCGCAGTGCTGGTGGAATGGCTTGGTGCGCCAACCCAATGCACCGGCGCATTAGCTCACTGGCGTAGTCACCTACTTGAGATAAAAATGTTAAAAGTAAAATACCAAACTGAAAAAACGTTAGCTGTAAACAATATGGAGACATTTTCTTTACGTGCTTAAATTCTGCTAGCCCCAGGTCTCACAAAGCTTTAATCCGGCTCTGAGTTAAATGATATGAGTTATAACTCATTAACTCACAGAGCGACATCAACACAGTGTTACCCATGCCTACAGTATACATACTGGGTGTGACTAGTTCAGTTAAATAAAATTCTGATCTTTTCAATAGTAATAATTAAGTTACATTAATTATATTTTTGTCATATTGGGTTTTAGATAAAGTTTTGTTGTATTGCATCTCCCTTTGTTGTCAGTAAAATATCTAATTCTGCAGGGCGATTTCTAAGTTGATAATTTTTAAAACTGTAGTTAGAAGTCATTAAAACAGACATGTTCAAACAATTTTTTGAAAAACTCTTAAAAATGAGAAAGTTACAGCAACTAATCTCAAAGTAAACTCACGATTTTGTATAACATATTACGTGTCCGGTATTCAAAGTTGTCACGGTTAACTTGAACACAACGTTCTGCTCGACGCAGAAGTTGTGAACTAAACTATACTAATCCTACAAGAAGAAATCGCAAGAGTTTACTTACGTCTGGTGACCTCGATGGCCAAGCAACAATAACAAACAACACACAAACAAATAAGGCAAAAAACAACAGAAACAGTTGTAGCAAGATAAATAATCCACTTATTCAGAAAAGTGTGGTTCAAAAACTCCAGCACTTTGCTCCTAAAATGAATCCCAAGTGTCCCAAACAGTATGGTAAAGTGTGCAGCTCAACAAGTAATTCGTTCACACTGTTGACAGTTCATGTCCACACATGATGTATCGAGAATCGGTGTTGAAGGTTTGTTATCAACACACCAGACGTGCGTATTTCTGAAATTGCTGTTTCCTTTTTCGAGTAAATGTTGCTGTTGCCAACAACGAGAATTTTTGTTAGGAAATGTTCATAATTTTCGTGCTGTTCGGCGAAATCCTTTAGACTTTACTGTGTTTTTGGACCATTGAACATGAGAAGAAAACAACTGATTAAGTTGCAATGTTGTCTAAACCGTTTTTTAGCTTACTCCAAGCTCATTTGCATGCACTCGCACACTGGCTTATTTACTAGTGCGAACTGTGTTCTTCTCTTTACATATTTTTAGGCCTCTCGGTCTTGCTGCTCGTCCTTCACGATATTCCCGCAAATCACAAACTTGTAGGTGTTTATTGAGTTTGTAGGGGAAAACCTTATCAGTAAACCCTAAAAGCCGCTGCCGCTTTAAAGTGTGCCAATTTAAAGTCTTCCTTTTAAGATAAATTAATTCAATGAACTGCTATATCCAAACTCAAGGAATTCAAGAAAATGTCTTCTTCTTCTTCATGTAAAAGGACAAAGTCCTGTCAATTCTGTCATCAGTCGTCCTGTGATCCTAATGTCCAGCTTTCATGCCAGGGTTTTGGGCCTGCCAGCTGGGCGCCTTGTTTCTGGTTTTTGTGTTTTGGCCCACTTTGCGATTCGGTCTGGATTCATTCGCTCTATGTGGTCTCTCCAACACCGGCGTATCTCTCTCACCCATCTGACAATGTCCTGCACTCCCAGCTCTCTTCAGGTATTCTCGTTGCGTATCCTGTCATGCAATGTAATCCCTCTTATTGTTCTTAGGATTTTCATCTCCGCTGTTCCCATTTTCCTATTTGGTAACAGACGTTTCAGCTCTTGTCTCGGCGGCATATGTCATTATGGGCCTGACGCAGGTCCTATAAATTCGTGTCTTGCTCTCTGTGGTCATATATTTGTTCTTCCAAATTATATCTGGCAAACATCCTGATACTCGTACTACTTTTTACTCTTACGGCTTTCACTGTACTTCTGCTGCTCGATACCGTAGCCCCAGATAGTTGAAATTCATCACCTGATGTATAATGCGCTCACTCACCACCAACTTACATCGGATCGGATCTTTGGATTCCATAGATTGTGTTTTTTCGACCTGTCGAATCATCGAAATGTCTCGTATTATATCTCTCTTTCATATCAAAAAAAGCATAAATCGCCTCTCCTTTTCTGAAAAAGTAAATTCAACTATCCCCGTGTATAACTAATTGAAGACAATATTAGAAGAGAATATAATAATTCGGATATCTTGCATTATCGAATGTAACTACTAATAGTGTGTTATATAAAAATATATTAACTTAAAAAATCCATTGACACAAAGAAAATAGCTGCCGGAAAATATTTTCAATTGATATTAAATGACCGTTTAGATTAGAAATACCGATTTCCTCAAAGCTAATCCAAAGTCTACTCATTTTTAGGTCATATTATCATATTTTTATAGTGCGGCCAGCGACTTAGCTTAACAGCAATTTGCCAATCGTAGATAGTGCGTTGGAGTTAGTAAGGAGTTCCAATCAGTCTTCGCATTAAATATTTCTATATAAAATTT
This sequence comes from Dendroctonus valens, assembly GCA_024550625.1. Taxonomy (NCBI): domain Eukaryota; kingdom Metazoa; phylum Arthropoda; class Insecta; order Coleoptera; family Curculionidae; genus Dendroctonus; species Dendroctonus valens. Next base: position 473,560 of record JAJTJO010000111.1, read on the forward strand.
CTAAAAATTTAAAGAAAATAAATAAATAAATATAGTCTTTATTTGTAAAAAAACAAATTTTTACAAAATGGCGAAGTCTAACCGAAGTTACTCCACTTAACCTTACATAAAAAATCATCATCATCATCAGCTTATCATAGTCCACTGCTGGACATAAGCCTCCGGTAAGTTCACCCACAAAGCTCGATCTTGAGCCGTCTGCATCCAGTTTGTACTTATACGTTTTAGATCGTCTGACCATCTGGTTGGGGGGTCGTCCTCTAAGGACATCCGCTCTTGGTCTCCATTTCGTAATACGTTTTGTCCATCTATCCTCCGTCATTCTAGCGATATGTCCTGTCCAATTTCATTTCAACCTGGTTATAGTTTGTATGGCATCTTGCAGTCGGGTTCGTCTGCGGATTTCAATGTTTGGTACTCGATCCTTTAAGGATCATCCCAGTATAGATCGCTCCATTGCATACTGAGCTACTCTAATTTTCTTTATAGTTTGTTTTGTCAGTGTTAAGGTTTCCGCACCATATGTTAACACCGGAAGGATACATTGGTCGAAAACCTTTCTCTTTAGACATATTGGAAGTGTAGATTTGAAGGCGTCTTTAAGCTTACCCATGGCAACAATGTCAACTCTATTCTACGAGCAAGTTCAGATGTTTGATTATCCCTGCTGATACGGATCTCATGTCCTAGATCCAGGCAGTTGTTTCTCTTACTATTTCACCACACTTCCACCAAGCACAAGACTTGTCATGATTTCAGTTTTGGTTATATTGGTTTTTAATCCTACTTTTTCTGAGTTAACATACAATTTTTCCAACATTGAGGCTGCGTCGTTTATACTGTCCGCGATTAAGACGATGTCATCTGCAAATATGAGATGATTTAGCTTTTCGCCGTTTATATTTACTCCCATCTCCTCCCAGTCTATCCGCGTCCAGCGTTGTCATATATATGTTTTATGAGCGTCGTATAACCATGGTCTATTCGGAAGCTGGATAGTGCCTTTAACATCGCATGCTGGTTTACTATGTCAAAAGCCTTCTCATAATCCACAAATATTAATACTAGGGATTTATTATGTTCGACCGACTTCTCAATCCGGTTCTTAAGAACTTGGAGGTGTCCAGTTTGGCATTTAACCTCGTGGCAATTATTTTAGTGAAGAGCTTGTATATTTGGGAAAGCAGGCTGATCAGGCGATAGTTTTCTAATTTCGATATGTCTCCTTTTTTGTAGATAATGGTAATAATAGCGTTGTTCCATTTGCTAGGTGTTATCCCTTTAATAAGGCATTCATTAAAAAGCAGCTTTAGGGCTCCTAATAGCTTGTCTCCGCCGCATTTGATAGCTTCTATGGTTATTCCATCTGCACCAGGTGCTTTATTTCTTTTCATTCCAGAAAGAGCTGTTGTAATTTCACTTAGGGTAATTTTCTGGAATTTCTTCCGAGCCCACATTTAGTATTTTAGGTATTAAAGCTGCTGGTCTCTGGGTATGCTGGTCTGTGTATAGTTCTTTATAAAAGCATTCCACTAGTCTGAGTATTCCCTCTTTGTCTGTGATTGGTTTGACCTGGGTTGTTTTTTAGCATGCATATGTTTATCTTTCCGGTACAGCACTTGCGTTTAAAGACTCTTAAACTGCCGTTATCCTCGATCACCTTTTTTATCAATTCAGTGTTGTATTTTCGAATGTCATCTCGTATAGATTTTGATATGGCTTTGTTTAAGGATTTCTGTTTTGGGAAATTTGCATCATACTTGTCTTTCATTTCCCTTCTCTCTTTCATAAGCGTTTTTGTGTGTGCGCTTAGTTTTTATTGTTTTTTATTTGTGGACCGGCAATGTGTCTCCACTGCCACTTTCACAGCGTCCAATATGTTCTGGTTTAACAATTCTAAGTCAATTTCTCTCGCCTGTGCGTTCGATGATTTGCCTAATGTCTCTTCTATCCTCTGTTGGTACGACTGTATGTTTTCAGGAGGGATCCATCTATTTACGGGTTTCGCTTTGGTAATCATCTTCTGTCTTTCCTTTTTAACGCTTAATTTCAGTTTGGTACGTATAATTCTGTGGTCGCTTCCAATTGAAACCTTGTTAAGGACTGTGACGTCGTGAGCAATGAATGTCCTTTCTGTTCGAGATTATAAAGTCTATCTCATTTTTGGTTTTCCCGTCTGGACTGATCCACGTCCACTTGCGTTGCGGCTTTTTGTCAAAAAAGGAATTCATCTGGAAAAGTTGATGTTCCTGTAGATAATTTACCAACATGTTCCCTCTTTCGTTTCGTTTGTCATAATCATAGTCACCAGTGGTCCTTCGGATTCATCTCGCGTCTTCCCCATTTTTGCATTGAAATCTCCTAACAATATTGTATAGCGTGTTGGTTTCTATTGTAGGGCTTCGCTAATATTATCATAGAAGGTCTCTGCTTTAGCATCATCGGAGCTTGATGTTGGGGCATATCCTTGGATAATTTTCAGATTATATCGATTATTTATTTCCTTTAACATTAATATCACTCGTGGAGATATACTTTTGACTTAGAGTATGTTGTTAACCAAAGTATATGGATGATAAATCCTACACCGCCTTCAGATTCATAAACAAAATACTATTGTATAAATAGGAATACGAAAATAAAGTAATACTAATCACATTTAACACTAAAAAGAAAATAAATCAAAATGAAGCAAATACAATTATTTTACAAATAAGAAATATAATGCTCCTTTAGTTTATTTACAAATGAGACAAATTATTCTAATGTCAACCTTGCATTTAATACTTGAAGCAAATACGTTGAGAGATTTTTGTGTCAATATCAAGTCAATCTCAACTGAGACTCAAAGATAAGCTTGACCAATGTTGCGCCATGGATTGCTTGTGATTATTAAGAAGTTATTTTTGCACCAAGGTTTTTGTATAGCACAAATATATGAATATTTTTGATGTTGAAAAACTAGCTCAATTTACCGTGCAAGTTACCTATTTCGGGTTAATAACAGTGAAACCTCTTGAATTATTTATTGTAATTATATTTTTGTTAAATTGAATTTTTATCTGTTGATAGTCAAATGTTCTGTCTATACAATAATCTACTGATCTGTAGAAAAAGGTTGTTCGATTTATTATACAGGGTGGTTCGCCATTATGTATCAATCATATCGTGTAAACTGAAAACTAATATTAATTTGATATATATACAAACAAGAAATTTTTGCTAATAAAAAATACATACAGGTGACTCAAAATTGGCGTTATTTTCGTGGAGATGGTGTGTAAGGGTAGTATTTCATGAATACTTTTTATTATAATTGTCACTAAGATATGTAAAACATATTTATCTTTAACATTATCTAGGTATGCACCTAGATACCTGCTGATTTATGTGTAAATCAACAAAAATAGTCAACAAAGCTAAATGACAAATAAAAGAAAAGCGATCATTTTCCCAAAGGACACATAAATTAATTTAATCCAAAAGAAATTCCTGGGTTCCAGTCAATATTAGTGTTTATTATTTAAAATCTTTACAAATACGTTTCGGTGTCTTTCTCTACCATCATCAGTTTGTAAGTATGTGAAAAAATAAAAAAAAAATGTGTTTGTCAAATGTGAAGGTGGAAACAGCCATACATACAAACTGATGATGGTAGAGAAAGACACCGAAACGTATTTGTAACATTTTAAATACAAAAATACAGTCAGGAAAATATACACAATACATAAATTAATTATTGCAATTGGTTGAAAAACAAACCCAATGTTTCAACCTATAGTTTTTCAACTGAGTTCACAGAGCAATGATATCTATAAATGCCTGTATAGTAATGCGGACACCCATTACATAAATTGACCACCCTGTACATTAAACTATAATGGATATTTAGATTTATTTGTATTTTGACTTGTGTTTGTACGAAATAGAATGCTCATATAAAACTGTGAAATTCCTTTCTAACATATACATATTGTCTGAAAGTTTTACATGTGGTTTCTCGTATGTCCAAAGGTGCGAATTAACGAGCAATAATTTTCGGTCTATCAGAACTTGGTAAGTGATGTGCACAAGAAAATAGTTAAAAAAAGACATTGCAGGTAATGCGTCTGAGAGAAATGCTGCTTTAACTCTCTAGGAAACGACAATTGAGATTGGAAGAGAGCTCTGACGTGCATAATAACCTGTTAACATAACTGAAACTAGAAACTAGTCAACAGCCGAACAAATACATGCGTTTGAAAACCGATTATTACTAGTGTGAATTAAATAAAATTAGACATTGCATTTTTGCTGAAAAATGAAGTAAACATAAACCGAATACAGGCCACGATAGCCAAGCCAAGTCTTTCGAGAAATGTTTTTACATTGATTTTAATAACATTGTGTTTATTTAAAAACAGGATGATAAAAAAGCGCAGCCTTGTAGATTGTTCAGCAAGAATATTATTCGTTCGGTTGTAGTAATAGTAGGTACTTACTTTACATAAAAATGTTTCGGGCTTGAGAATTTCTCAGAGCTGCACATAAATTTCACTACATCTCAACACGTACTGAGAAACTTCAATTTATCTTTATATTCAAGTCGCAAAATAATACGCTAAATTCGCCACCGCTTCAGGTTTTCTCCTATCAATAATTTCCAGTTTCTTCAGTTTCCAACAATACACAACCAAAGAAGGCTTACGCATGTAAATTTATATGTCTACAAACTGTTGTTAAATTGAAAACTTCTCAATGCAAACCACCGTAGCGAATGGGCGTGATAGATTCAAAGTTTTTTTAGTATAGGTACCTGGCTTATTTCTATAAAACAGCCAGTAAATCACTAACAGTTGGAATTCCAAATATTTATACTATCGTCGAAGCAATACAACCCTTAACAATCCCAGACTAAATTGGACTAAAGGCTTGTTTAACCTTTCACGTGACCTCTTGAGAAGCTGATGACCAGTTATCCTTCCATCTCTTCGGAGGGCGTCCTGGTGGTCTTCCAGTAGCTGGCTTGCCATTCCGTGCAATCGTGGCAAGTCTCCCATCGCCCATTCTGGAAACATGTTCGTTCCAGTATCTTCTTCTTGCACGGGACCATCTCACCACATCCAATATCCCAAAATCCCCTCGGATGTCCTCACTCCTCCTGTGATCTCTCAAGGTATTACCTGTTATGGCTCTTAAGGTCCTCATCTCATTAGAACGCATCATCCTCTTTGTTTCGGATGTGTCGGCTCGGGTCTCAACCGCATATGACATGATCGGGCGTACGCAAGTTTTGTAAACTCTGACCTTACATTGGCTGGTCATAAATTGGTTTCGCCATATTAACCACTTCAAGGCGCCTGCTATCCTGGCAGATTTATTGACCTGCTCCCTGACAACACCCGCCAGGTTTCCCCACGACGATATTTTGATTCCCAAGTAGCTGAAATCTGAAACTTGCTCTATTATTTTGTCATCAACTACCAAGTTTCGTCGACGTTGCTCCCTCGATATTACTATTCTTTTAGTTTTTGTAATAGAGATCTTCATGTTGAGTTCTTCGCCTTCACTTTTGAACGCCTGCAGTTGCCATTGTAAGCCGTCCTCCGTATCTGCGAGGAGCGCTACATCGTCTGCGAAGCACACGATTTTGAGTAGGTGTCTTCCCAGTCTATAGCCATGTTTTACTTTCCAAACCCTATCTATTATCCTGTCCATAATGAGGTTTAACAGAAATGGACTCAAGCTGTCGCCTTGCCTCACACCGAACTTTATTCTTATTTTACCGGTGGATGTCGATTTTATTTTTATTTCAGTTACATTGTCCGTGTTGAGTTGTTCAATGTTCGTTAAATATTTTGGTGTTCGTTTTGCGCTGAGCTCAGTGAGAACGTCTGCAAGCTTCAATCGATCGAAGGCCTGGGTTAGGTCCACAAAACACATAAAAGCTGGCTTGTCAAATTCGATAGCTTTTTCTATAACCTGGCGAACTATAAATACTGCATCGTTGGTACTGCGGTTCTTTCTAAATCCTTGCTGTTCTTCGGAAATAGAATTTTTTTTGGAAATATGTTTTCCCAGTATTTTTGTGAATAGCTTCATCGTGGTATTCAGAATTATTCCTCTATAATTCGAGGGGTCTGAGATACTTCCTTTTTTGAAAACTGGTTTGGTAATGCTGCTTCTCCATTCTTCAGGTATATTTCTCCTTTTCAGTATTTCATTGAAGAGTCTTGTTAGTTCTCGGCCAATGTTTTCCCTCCATTCTTCAGGAGTTCATTTGGGATGTTGTTCGGCCCCGGAGCTTTTCCATTTTTCAGTTCTTTCATTTCCGACCATATTTCTTTCACAGTCCATTCCTCAATTTCCTCCTCATCCACAGCATTTTGTCTGGACAATAGTTTCCGTTCAGGAAGTTGATCTTCTCCTGCGTACAAGCTCTCGAAATTACTTTTCATCTTTCGGGGATACAAAGACATCATAATTAAGCAAGAACACAACTTTCTCCTTAAGACGAATAATCAGGAGGCAGCCGGCACGGCGCTGCCAGAACTGGCTGATATCAACATAATAACACAATTTAAACGTCAAACCAAGGGCGCAACAAACGCAATAGAAGATTTCCCGTATGCAAATAGAAGGCCATACCCACCCTCATAGTCGGCGGTTGTCACGGGTGTTGATCTGGAGATAACCGGTGACATGTTTGCACAACTCCTCCAAAAGCTGGTCCTAGGGGTTCGATGCTGCAAACGAATTATATCCAGGAATCTGAACAGACCAACTTTAATAATCAGACTCATTACGAAAGATCTAGCAGTATAAGAAAGATTAATGTCACAGAAAATATCGAATTTTCTCGGCCGAATGTTTCGTATCATTGAAAGCAAACCTACGACACCTATTCCATCACCGTATGCAAAAGGCAACAAATTCTACCATATGACTGAGAACTGCAAGACCATCACCAAGTGCAGCAAATGTCAGGGTCCACATCCAACGATACATGAATGTGCTGCCTTTCGGCGACCTACCTAGCTTTCGCCTTTAGGTCCAATCAAATCCAATCCGGTAGGGACACCACTACCTTGAAAAACCACTATCATGGAACCCAAACTCCGTACCGTGGCCCATCCTCCCAACCGACTAGCGGGGGGATGGGGAGCACCAGTGAGCCCTGAGTTTTCCCATCCTTGAGTTTTCTACCTTCTGGCTTTTACATCTCCGACAATTCCTAAAAAGCACGGGGAGAGGCGGGGCGGCTGCGGGCGTGCCTGATGTCAGTCTATACATTGCTCACACATCAACCCACAAAACTCAAAAGTCCTCTACAGTCCTCTCAGTCCTCTAAAATCCCCTTAAAGCTCACCTTCCATTCAACCTCAATACCCCACAACTTTTCCTGACTGCATTTTCATCCCAAAACACACCCCTGACTTCACCGTTAGTCTCCGCTACTCTCGCACCTAACACCTCTCCTTTCCGTTTTTGCGGATGTGGGCGCCAGCCTCCCTGGCTCCATCGATACATCCAACGATACAGTGCGGGATGGAGAACGAAATGCCCTATAAGTCCCACGGCACAGATTGACGGTATACCAAATGTTAAGATTAAGTGTACTAACAGAAATTCTAGAGAACTACCAAAAGGCAAAACCAACAACAGAATCCACTCACCCCTCACTATACATGACTTCATCATAAACTAACATAAACAAGACATGAGCAATACTAACAACACCAACAGATTTGCAGAAGACTTTGCGATTGATACAACCGTGGTATTTTTCGGCTCGCACATGTACATTTTGATGGTTGATCTAACACAACCCGACTCTCCATCTCAAACCGAACCTAAAGACCAACTACAGAAGAGCACTTCCAACATATAAGAATGACCTGCAGGGTGATTTATGCCAACATTAACGGATTAAACCATAAAAAACCACTAATCTACAATAACATAGAACGAAACGGCATGAACGAAACGACATTTAGACACACACCAACATATCTACTCTACACCATAGAGAACTTGCTAGAGGACAAACTACTGGAAGTTCACAATCGACAGCACACTCTCTTTTGCCTTTTTTCCCGAAAAAGGACTTCCTCAAGAATCCAGGATCTCGCCATTCCTCTACAACATATAGTGCCATGACATATACAATTACAACTTACTAGACAAAAATCAAATAGACAAATCAGCATACTTATTACAATATGTCGAAAACACCACACTTGTGCTTACTTATGCACACGACACAGAACTACTAAAAAAGCGACTCAAAGACTTCAATCATTAACGAACAAAACGATGTCATTTTTTTATTTTTAAATGGAGATTAACACCAAACGCTTCAAAAAATCAACTTCTGCTCACCAACCACAGACTTAACGCCGACTCTCCTACAATCATTGCAGACGGTCAAACAACAGAACCAAAAAACGACGTAAAATACCTAGGAATCATAAGTGACCACAAACTCAAATTCACTAAACACACACGAAATATCAGAGAGAACAAAACACTCCCATTCACTAACATACAAAGACAAAGAAATTAGCACAAATACCGCCACAAAAATATCGAAAGCGATCTGCAGAACTCTCTTGGACTACCGACATATAATCATGACAAACGGCCCAGAAAGAACAAAACGACATATACAAATAACAGAACTAATTGCGCTAAGACTAATAACACGTATAAGACACCCCGACAACCCACTACACAATCCATCAAACGAATTACTGTACGAACGCACAAACATGGTAAAAATAACAGACAGACTAAAACGAATGGAAACTAAATGGAAAAACAACCCGCATAACTGGATTATAATGAACCCTCTCTGCCTCAGCAGACCGACAAGACAATCTCGTTTTAGTTCTTCAAAGTTAAATCTTTAGTAGCGATTTTCTTAATGTGCAATTTTTTCCACTCTCCGGTTTCAGTTTTTCTTAAGTTTTTTGACCCAAAATCTATTTCCTCGTGTAGTAGTCGAAGGGTAAAAGGTAAAAGGTAGAGGTAGGTGTAGTAGAAGCCGAAACAACATCCCAACTAAAACACAAACGATATTAATCCAGAACTTTAAATCAAAAGTCAATCATCATCATAGAAAAGCAAAGTATTTTTTGAAATGTTTTTGGGAGAATTTGACGTCTGCAACTACTTTCTGGTCTCCAAACGAAAGCAATCTGAACCTTTCACGCCTCTTACACAATGCTGAAGAACAATTCAGATCGATCTTAGAGTAACTTTCGTTTAAACCTTAAACTTAAAGGTAACTCTCCTAATAATTGTCAGAATATTATTGCTCGCCTATTCGCACCTCTAATGCTCAAAATATGAGTTCTCGTTTATATACAAACGCCGTTCTTACAAGGTAGGCACACAGAATTAAACGAAAATCACTTGTCATTGGTTTTTCCAAAAAAAGACATTAGAGAAGATTTCTGTTATCACTATAATAATAGTGTTTCAAAGTAAATGTAGTGACATTGCTATCTTGGTTTAGAACGCCCATCAAACACAGACACATTTCTAAGTTCAATATTGATATTTCTGGGAATGTACGAAAAAACATTGTTGGAATCCTTGCGAGCTTAAAGACTATTTTCCGGGTCAAAACTACGAACTTTTCTAGTGCAAATGGCTCAAATATTAATGTGCAATGTACACGTGGCATTTGCGGGAGTTTATGACAAAGTTAAAAAAATATAATAACATTTACAAGTTCAAACTAACAAAAATCATGTAACGAAATTAAAGTAAAAAACGTTATTCCAAGCAAATGGTATTATGATCACGAATCTTGTTTTCGAATTTCTTGTTAGTTTCGTTGCAACTCTTAGCGGAAGACAACTACAGTAGCAGTAACATTTGAATTTAAATTGGAAAAAATCTGCTCTTTTTTGCACTTATTTAAAGGCTTTTTATTTAACCATGCTTGCTGAGGATTGACCTTGTGTTTTTTTCAGCATTTGATTATTTATGGTAGCAGCTATGAAAACATTTGACAGACTTTGAAAGCTATCGACCCTTTTATTTCCTGAGCTCAATTTTTCCTTCAGATAATTGCTAATAGATTCGGAATCTGCCTTTGGAAAATTCCACTTTATAGCCTTGCAAGTTTTTTTGGGTTAGTTTGCAGTCTTTAGCTGTTATAACGACATGGTCACTCAGTCATAAAGGCTTTCGGGACCAGTCACAGTATTGTTTGAACATTTTTCCTGGTTTATGAGTCGTTCACCATTGGAATTGCTACGTGAACTTATCTGGGTATTTGAAGAAGACAAATGGGCTCCCTCGTCACTCTTAGAAAAAAGTGATGTTAGATCCAAAATATCTGCATTTTTTAAAAAATTCAATACGTAGCTCTCTCCCAATATGTAGCTTCTCTTGTGTTCCGTAATCCTGTTATTGACGCTTCGTTCGGTTGCACCAATGTAGATTGTAGAATGTAGACCCGCTGACATTTTTCTGTTTATTATTGTTGTCGGCTTTAAGACGGATAATTGGAAAGAGCATTTGATTTTAATAGCTATACCGATCAGGCAATGAGGACGGAAAGCTAACTTCAAACGCCGTAATCTTGCACCACAGAATGATACCGCAAAAAATTGCGCCTTCTCGTCCTTACATACACCAGGTGATAGGCAGGATCGAAGCAATTTGAAAAATACGCAACATCAAAATCGTCCTCAAACAGAGCCATAGAGCAGCCAAGAACAAAAAAGATCATCTAGCAGCATCTGGGTTCTGCAGAATTCCACGCACAAGAGGAGCTTCAGATTGGTACAGATATAAAAAATCTACTGTGGAGAAGCATGAACTTATCTACTACAACTACTCCGTAGCGCTACAGCCTCTAATGGGTCTTGGCTGACGCAACAATTTGCCTCCATCTGTCTCGGTGTTCCACAACTTCTGGACCATTCCCGATGCTCATTTTCCGTAGGTCCGATAAGTTATATTATCTCGCCACCTTAATATCGGTATTCCAAGTGGTCGTCTTCCTTCTGGTGCTCTGTCCCATATTAAGCGGACCATTATATCCTCTGGCTGCCTTCGTATGTGCCCTGCCCATCTCAACCCTTTTTCCTTTATGTGGTTGATTGGTTCTGGCTGATTGCATATTTGTTTTCATTTGGTAGCTCCGCATATCCTGGTTTTTGGTGGATCCGAAAATTTTCCTCAGCTCTTTTCTCTCGAACCTTCGAATGAGTTCCTCATTTTGCACCCGTACATTCCTAAGGATCTTATCATGATCTGGTACGTTTTGATTTTCGTTCTCCTAGTCACGTATTTGGACTCGAGTATATCCTTTAGGGCGTATAAGCACCTGTTGGCTGAATTTAGACGTTCTCTAATTTCTTCACTCATGTCGCTGTCGGGTGTGATTGTGAATTTCAAAGTTGTATGTGTCCAGGGTCACATTTTCTCCTACCCTAGCTCTGCCTGGTCTTGAGATATGCATCTATTTTGTTTTGACTTCGTTGACTTTAAGCTCCATATATGCCGCTTCTTCTTTGATTTTGTAAAATAGTTCTTTTGCTTTTATGACGCTTATCCTCACCGCGTCTATATCGTCGGCTTATGCTAGCAGCAAGTTTGATCCCCTGGCCCCGAATAGTTGGGTTTCGATTTTGACTTCTCTTACTACTTTCTCCAATGCGATATTAAAAAGCGTGAGTGATAATGCGTCTCCCTGTTTAAGACCTGTGTTCACCTGAAACACATTTGAGAGGTCATCACCAATCTTTACTCTGCACCTAGAACCTTCAGTACAAGATCTGGTTACTCTGATCAGCTTAGGTGAGATGCCAAACCCAGCCATTGCATGCCAAATTTTGACCCTTTTTACGCTGTCGTATGCCTGCTGCAAATCAATAAATAACTGGTGGAGGTCAAATCAATAAATAACAGCTGGTCCGTTGTTGACCTATTTGCTCTGAAACCGCACTAGTGGTCTCTCAATATTTTTTCGATGAAGGAGGTTGGTCTTAGAAGAATTACTTTCGATAGGACTTTATAGGCTACATTGATTAGTGCTATCCCTCGGTATCGGTATCATAATACTCTCCTTCCACTCATCAGGGATATCTCCTTTTATCCATATGGTTTTAGTGAGGTTTTGCAGCTGTGTTATTATGGTATCGCCATCATATTTAAGAAGTTTGGCTGTGATTAGATCTCCGCCAGGGGCTTTATTATTTTTAAATTTCTTTATTGCTTTTGTAATTTCCTCTTTAGAAGGGATCTCATTGGGTTGTTCCGCAACCAGCAGATCCAGTGCTTCCTCCTCTTCACCAGTTCCTCTATTAAGCAGATGATGGAAGTAGTTTTTCCACGTTTGCAATATTTCTACTTTATCAGTTATAAGATCTCCAGTTTCCTTCTTTAAGATTTAGTCGGTCCTGGGCTTGAATCCTGCTTTTGTAGAGCACAATTTTTGGTAGAAGGTTCTTCTTATTTTTTCTTTCTTCCCCTAATGCAATTAATTCTATATCTTGCCATTCTCTCTTTTTTCTTGTTAACACTTTCTTTCAAGATTAAAATCTTCAAACAACCGGAGCAGGAACCACTTCAGCAGAAAGAAAGAAGCAATTCCGATGCTTATAAGCCTGGAAAACTTTTCAACTGACATGGTCACTCTTCTCTATGGATTCTTGTGCCCTTTTCCTTGTGCTTAATTTAACCATCCGCTCGCTTTGGTTGAATTCGCAGCTAGCAACGAAATAAGGACTGCATTGGTTGTTCGGGTGGACAGTAAATGTTTTTCCAATATATCCTTGGCTGGGTGATTTTGATTGAATTTGCTGAATTGAGTCTTGAATAGAAAATGAAATGATTTTGATTGAATTTGATTTTTTATACCCAATTTTGATATATTCAACTTTGTTCACCATTGAACACAAGTTTTACTCAAATTATATTCGGAACAATTCTCAGTTTCTCAAATCCGAAAGTAATGATTATTTACATTAGTAGATAATCTTTTAAATGTATACTCACCCATGTATTTATATGGGTCTTAAGCGTTATAGCTGCCGACAACTGCTATCAATTTGTAAAATCATCGGAATCACAGAAACTGTGGAAAGTTTGTCTGAAAACTTGCAACAAACACGAAACAAAATATTCAGTTTTTCAAAATTATTATAACTGAGTAAATGATCCAAAAGCTGTATCACTGCGCACTCTAAAAACATCTGAGAAAATTATATACAATTGCTTAAAATTAATTGTTCCGCTAAAGTTAAATATATATCACAACGAAAGCAATTGCGCACGGAATATGTATATGCCGTATGTCTCTAGAACGAAGCACCCCGCGATAGTTAAAAAGTTTTGAAATTCTGCATGAACTTGCAATATAGCAGGTGCGGTGGTAACAAAAGTTTCACGGCCTTAACATTTTTGTTTTGAAATTGGCGAGTATTTTGTTAAATAAATACTGGAAAATAAAATAGAAGTTGTAAATGACTATTCTTTTATAAACGGCAAAAACGTTCTTACAAATCAATGAGAACTGCAAATGTCGCTGTACTAAAAGTTGCAACGCAACAAATAAACAATTATATTAATATCCCCAATCAAAATGCACGAAACTACAAAAATGCATTTGCTGTACAATTTGTTTATAAATCAACCGAGAACATTGAAAACTTAATTTTAATTTAGGCGTCCAATTTATGAGCCAACCACGCAATTTTAGATAAATCGTAGTAGTTTTGCAGAAATAACAAGCGAATGAAATTCTACATTAACGTCCATTTAACCGACTTTCTAATTTTCCCACTTGCCAAGATAGCTATGAAGGCAATGCTCAAAATATGCAGTGTCGAACAGCTAAATAGAAAAAACTATAATTTTCAATTCACATCCCCTTTGAGTGAGAGTTGTAACTCTGAAACTTATATTGATTTCGGTATTAATAATGTAATAAAATTAGGAATCAAATCAAGATCAAAATCCATGACTCAGAATCATAGAGCTTGTTATTTCATATTCATATATACAAAAAAATCTAGTGGTGTTGAATCAGGTCATCGCTCTGGTCATTCTAGCAAATTTCTGAAATCAATATTAGTTAAAAAAGATTTAACAGTTTTTAGCTTAGTGTAGAAAATATCCAATTATATAAATGTGTTTGGTTTATCATTAATTTTATAAATTGATTAAAGCTATATTAATATTAAACGGAGAATGAAAAAACCTTCAAATAAAGAACCACTTTTTCCCTATATTTTCAATTAAATTTTGAAATTTTGAATTACAACTCTCAATTTATTAAAAACGTTAAAAATTTCGAAATGATGTTATTGCTAAATTCGATGCTGCACATGTAAAAATATCAAACATAGAATTTATTCTATTTGGCTATTCCACATTGTATCTACTTGCATCCCCAATTTATTAATAGCCCACCTTCGTTAACCCAAAAGTTAACGGCCTAACTATTATCCATGCTTATTGTATGAATTTATTAATTTCACTTGACTTGCACAATCTAACACGTCTTATATTATCCTACAAGTATTTCTTTCGAATCAATTATTAAGAATACTCATATAAAATTATTATGACACAGAAGTTTACTTATAAATTATATTTGTGATGTATGTATAAATTATAATAAAAAATTAAAAAGTTGATGTATCTAATTTGATGTTTAATCCCTACCGGTTTTCTCTTCAACATGAATGTGATATTCTACAGAAGTTGACACATTCAATATAAACTGCTCAACAAAATAGCGTTACACGGACTTTCGACTAACTTTGGAACTGGATAAATTCTGATTGCTTAGACCGATTTGGTTTCTGCTTGAAGCGTGATTTAGCCCCATTTATTTTATGTTAGCCAGTGTATTGGTATAAATTAAGCTTCTAAAATAAATTTTCTAGAGGGCGGCTAATGAAAACATGAAAATGTTCGCAAAATTCGGCATGCTCCTAGTTGGACAAGGAAAAGTTCTTTTGGATCTCAACGCCAAAAGTTTCAAGATATCCCAAATAGCTGAAAATTTTTGGTCTTGCAGCGATAACTTTTTCTGCTCTTGGTCCGGTTTTCACGATCTACAGCTCATGTTGAAGCTAAAACGTCAGACAGTTTAAGTCGACAAAAATTCAATATACGCGGTTGCCTAAAAAATGACACATAGCCGAATTGCCCCCAAAATCTGTGAGACTGGCAGATGTTCAAATAAAGTGAAGTTTACTTTCGAATATTTCGTTCATTTATGCAACCTGGTATATTGATTTTTTTTAAGTCGACTGTGAAGTTTTCGCTTTAACATGAGCCCTAAATTTGAAAAAAAAACCATTGATATTTTGAGACCAATGTGTAATAAACGAGATGGTCTAAATATTCAAAAACTTTTTTCGAGATATAGAGTCTTATCTCTATCTATCTATAATCTTAATGCCTTTGGTGTTGAAATAAAAAAAAAATTTGTCCTACTCAGACTAGGTGGAGCTTTGAGTAATTTTGCAATGTCTCATTTGCCACCTTGTAGAATCTTTATCTGAAGCAAAATTCTTTTGCAAAAACACGCCCGAACCGAACAAGAATTGCACTAAATAACGCTTCGAACAGAAATCAAATCGCTTTCAACAATCCAATTTATCCAGCTCCAAAGTTAGTCGAAATTTGTCGTGTAACATCTATTTTGTTGAGCAGTTTATTTGCGAAAATAGTGCTACTAAACAACTTCAGAGAGTTAAAACTAGCCTTTAAGCTAGCCTTGAAGCATTTAAGTGCAACATATGGAATTTGTCACAGGCAACGTAAACCCAGCTGATGAGGGCTAATAGGTCCGAAACCGGTCCTGGTTGGTAAGATCTTTGGATTAATTGATCAATAGATAGCAGTAAGAAAAAACACTACCAAAAAGGTTTCTTGGGATACCGTTCCGACTATAGTTAAGCGATCCTCAAGACTCATAAATTTAATATTTTTCTGCTTGGACAAAGGGCCACAGTCTAATACTTAGACTGTCACAAACTAATAATATATTTATTTGGTCGATTAAGTGTCCACTGATCAAGAGAGAGGACTAATAATTTAATCTCCTAGTATCCCCTCCCACATATTATTGTGTATTGTGAATGACTCCTTAAATGCATAGCGATTTACGTCGTTTTAATAGCGACAATTTGGCTTTTTAACGTGGTCATTTAAATGAAAGGTAGATTTGCCACTAAATCAGATATTTTTTACTAAATTAGGCTGTTAGATTATTCGAAGAGTGAGATTTTTGCAAAATTCAATTTGACGATTTGCACCTTCGTCAAAGCGTTCCTGTATAATTTGAAAACTTGCATGGTTGAAGCTTTGACGATTTCATTACTGAAAATCTACAGTAGTTCCAACTGTAGCTTTGCAAAATACATTTGCTGAGATGAGAACTTCAGTTTCGGTTTTATCGTTAGAACAGCATCTCAGTTTGCCCATATTCAGTTACAGTTCTAAGGGGAATGCGCTATGAAAGCGCCATTGAAAAAGATTCAACTCAGTGTTACCCATACCTAGTATTTAATCAAAGTGATCGCAATTAGAGTTCATAAACTCTTCCCAACGGGAAATGAGCTTATCTACACCAGTACGATATAAATCCAGGTTTCAGGACGCTATGAAATCATTGAAAGCTGTCTTGACTTCTTCTTGGTTTTTGAAGCGTTTCTCTCGCAGGAAGTTGTCCGAGTGGTTGAATAGGTGATAATAGGTAGGCAAAAGATCTGACTAGTATGGTGGGTGAGCTAAAGTTTCGTAGCCCAGTTGATGCAGCTATTCTCGGGTAATTATTGAGACATGCGGTCTGGCGTTATCATGAAGGGGGGCAAAACACACAATGACAATTGTGTTCGCCAATGCCGGGCACATGCAATTCATTTTTTACTGCATTTCGTCAATTTGTTCTCATTACTTTACCGCTGTAATCGTCTCAGTCGGATTCAGAAAGCTGGCGTAAGTTAGTCTTGCTAGATAGCACCATACTGTAATCATAATCTCTTGATGCATTACTAGCTTTAGATTATGTTGTGGAGGTTCGTTTCGATCCGGCGAGTTGTGCAGATCCCTTCGTATTATCGTAGAGAATCGACTTTTATCAGATGTTACAATAGGCATCATGACAGATTTGGAAATACCGTTGTATAATGTAGGTACACATCTGCTATTTCGGGACGAAACGCATGGCTCATCACATTGTGCCATAGACTCGTCAGTAAGGCTTAGGTAGACCCTGCCTTATACGCCGGAATGTGGGTTGTTCATTGTTAGATATATTTCAACCGAGAAGGCGGTAGCTCTTGTGCGGTGAGATGTTGGCAACCTGAGTTGATGATGCTGCCACCCGTGAGTCGGTGGGCGAAGCTCACCACAATACTCCCCTCCCAGTGACAACGTGGACGGAGTTGTATAATGAGAGAGAGAGAGAGAGAGATTTGTGTGTTCTCGAGACGTGGGACGAAGGCGAGAGAGATGAGGGATATGCCAATGCTGCCGAGAAGTGTACCAGTGAGTCGGTAGTCTCGTGGCAGAAAGAGAAAGGCGATCCATGTTGCGGCCTTGCGCTTGTGCGTGTTGCTAGTCGGGGTCACCAATTATGGGGCTAGGTGATGTGCCATGCGTTTCGTCCCGGGCCTACCTATTGGACTCGTCAGTAAGGCTTAGGTAGACGCTGCCTTATACGCCGGACACCGGTTATACTCGTTCGGACGTAAATGAACCGAGCCGGCGTAGCTCTTGTGCGGTGAGATGTTGGCAACCTGAGTTGATGATGCTGCCACCCGCGAGTCGGTGGGCGAAGCTCACCACACATCGAATAGGCATAATGACAGATTTTGAAATACACTTTTATAATGTAGGTACTCTACTGCGATTTCCGAAAATTATAGCATTTTTATCTTTCTATTTTGTATACAGGGTGAGTTTTTTTCGATGACCAGTACAGGGATCTTCGGAACTAGAGCAGTTACGAAGAAGGTCAAATGGACAAAGAATTGTAGCTTTGCACACTCTACTCGATACCAATTTTATTTTTCTAAAATTTGACAGCTGTCAAGAGATATTTGGGAAAAACTTATTTATGGTAAATTTTTAATTAACTCACCCTGTATATAACTTAAATTAACTCACCCTGTATATATAATATATAAGTAATCTTTATTTCTTATGGAAATAGGCTATCGACCCTACGGTACTTTCTGCCCTTGTTTAGTACATATCTAATCTTAATCTTAATCTAAATAAAAAAAAAAGATAAAAATTATATTATTCTAGGTTAACAATTTTTTAACTTTCTAATTCTAATAACAAGAAAATTGTATTTTATTGTCCAGTAGTCAGTTGCGTTTGTAAGTGTTCGAGTAGCGTTGATGCGGGATTGTCTGGTTGGTCTTGTAAGACAAAGGGGATTCAGTATGGTCCAGTTGTAGGGGTTGTTTGTCCATTTTGTCTGTAGATGTATGAGTCTTTCCGAAATCTTTCTCATGTTTGTGCGTTCGTATAGTAGTTGGGTGGACGGGTTGTGTAGTGGGTTTGGGGGTGTCTTATTCGTGTTATTAGTCTTAGTGCAATTTGTTCTGTTGTTTGTATATAACGTTTTGTCCTTTCTGTTCCGTCGGTCATGAGTATATGTCCATAATCTAGCAAGGGTCTACAAATAGGTTTATATATTTTGGTGGCGGTATTTGTGCTAATTCCTCTGTCTTTGTAGGTTAGTGATCGGAAGTGTTTTGTTCTCTTTATTGTTTCTGCCTTGATGTTTCGTATGTGTTTAGTGAATTTAAGTTTGTGGTCAATTGTGATTCCAAGGTATTTTACGTCGTTTTTTAGTTGTGTCGTTTGGCCGTCTGCAGTTATTGTAGTGGAGTCAGCGTTGAGTATCCATTTATAAAACATGTCATTGTGTTGTTTGTTAGTGTTTGGAGCCTTTGAACTGCTCTCTCAGTAGTTTTGTCATGTACAATAAGTGCCGTGTCGTCTACGTATTGTAATATGTATGCCGATCTGTCGATTTGATTTTTGTCTGGTAAGTTGTAATTGTATATGTCATGGCAGTATATATTGTAGAGAAACGGTGAGAGCGGGGATCCTTGAAGGAGCCCTTGTTCAGGGGAAAAAGAGAATGTGTTGCCAATTCGTACTTGTAGTACTCTGTTTTCAAGTAAGTTTTTTATGATGTGGAGTAGATATGTTGGTGCGTGGAGTTTGTGAAGTTTGTAGAGTAAGCCCGTATGCCAGACACTGTCAAAGGCTTTGCTAATGTCCATGAATAGACACGCCGACTTTCTGTCAGTTAGGTGAGTTGTTTGTACATTGTTGGCCGCTATAAAGAGCGGATGAATAGTCGAGTGACGTTGTTTGAAACCAAATTGGTAGGTAGATATATATTTTCCAATCACTTTTTCAAGCCGCTGCTTCATTATGTATTCAAAAATTTTGCTTAGTACTGGAAGTAGTGTAATTGGTCTGTAGTTGCTCGGTTGTGTATTCTCCAGTCCATTTTTGGGTATAGGGATTATTAAGCCGTTTTTTCATGTTTCTGGGATTCTGCCATTTGTGATGCAGTTGTTCAATTCAGTTAGGATCAGTTTGTGTGTTTCTTGAGTTAGGCTTTTCAAGAGTTGTGCCTTTATTTTATCTTTTTCCGGTGCTGTGTTTTTGATATGCGCTAGGGCTTCATCGTACTATGTGTCTGTGATCATTTTGTAGGTATAGTTTGGTGAGCTGTTAAAATAGTTCAAGTACCAGTCGTTGATCAAGTTCCAGTTGTCATTGTCGAAGTTAGGGTTTGTTGATATGCTGAAGGCCTTTTGATAGTGTCTGGTGAACGCGTCAGCTTTCTCTTTGTCTGTGTACCGTTTTATTCCGTTTTCGTCAATTGTGTCAGTAGTGTTAGTTTTTTTGTATTGCGCTAGTTTCTTAATTTTTCGCCAGTATGTTTCTAGCCATTTGTCTTGTCGGTATTGTCCAATCAAAGTTTTAATGTTTCTGTTATGTCGGTTCAGTGTCTTTTTTAGGTCGTTATTTTGAGTGTATGTATATAGTCTGTACAATTCTTTCTTATGTTTTATGAGTCTCAGTCTGAATTTGGGCAGTGTATGTTGGTAGAAAGCATTTTTTATTTCCGTGCTAAATTTTCCTATGGCTAGTGAAAGTTGTTGTTGTATGGTTTCTATTGAAATGGGCTGTGCTTGCGATTGAATGTAGTCATGTATATGTTGCTTCACTTTGTCTATGTCAGTCTTTGTTAGGTTTAACTTTTTCTCTATGGGAGGTGTACTGAAGGTAGGCTGCGTATCTTGTAAGTCTAAGTTAAACGTAATAGCCAGGTGGTCGGATCCAAGTTCGTTGGTTAAGTTTATGTTGTTGATGGTGTTTGTTAAGTTTCTTGTGTGCAGTAGAACGTCTGGTGTTGAATCTGGGTTTGCGGGCATCAGAAAAGTTGGTGGGGTCTGCTGTTTTATAAAGTCCGAATTTTGTAAAAATCATTTAAGCTGTTTCGTTTTGTTTTTGTTCAAATTAAAGTCGCCTATAATTATTGCATATTTATAGATGTTTGCTTTGGTCAATATGTTTTGTTCTAGGTTGGAGTGTGGGTGTATGTATGTCAGAAATATATGTATCAGGTCGTTTAAGTAGGGTATGGTCAAATGTAGACAGTCGTTCAAAGGGTTGTTGAGGTGGGGAGGGTTTGCTTTGCTTAGTTTTATTACAGGTTTGAGAAGAACTGAGGCCCCGCCCCTGGCGTGGTTGGTGGAATTGCCATGTCTACACATGTATTGCCAGTCCCTGTATGTTGAAGTCTGTCCTATTTTAGTTTTAGTCTCTACAAACATGCAGCAGTCCTTGTCGTTTTGTTCTATGTAATTGTAAATTAGTGGTTTTTGATGGTTTAGTCCGTTGATGTTCGCGTAAAGTACTTTCAAATTGAATCTTGTATGTTTGTTACTGTCTGTCTCAATTGTTCGTAGGGTTCAGTTGGAGAGCGTCTTTCGGGCAGGAGCATGTCAAACATTAAGATGTAAATATGGTTTCCGAAGAAAACAACGGAGGTGTCAATGTCGAAGTCTTCTATAAATTGTTTTCGTAGTTTTTTCAGTAGTTCGTCTCTGTATGTATTGTTTGTCTTGTTAAGTTGATGTTTGTATTTGTTTATGATGTGATCGTGTGTTGTAATGGGTGTGTGTATTCTACTTGCCACTGTCGTCGTCTCCGCAATCTCGGTCGTCCGTTTATTTAGACATTTTATCTTGACGTTTAGTATTCCGTCGATTGGGGCTGTCGGTCGTTTTGGGCACTTCATGCTCCATGCTGCGTGGTCTTCAGAGTTGCATGCTGCGCATTTGGTTGGCAGTGGTGACTCGCATTTGGAAGTTGGATGGGGTCCCTGGCACGTGTTGCATCTTGGTGATTGCTTGCAGTCTTCAGTTTTGTGGTTGAACAGGTTGCATTTCCCACACGGCGCAGGCATGGGTGCTAGTGGTTTGCTTTCGGTGATTTTGAAAATGCGGCCCAAAAAATGAACCGCACGGTCGTTCATTAACCTTTCGGAGGTGGATATATCGCCGGTTATTAGCCTTATCATGAGTGTGGGTGCGTTGCGTTCTCGTGAGATTATTCTCTTGCAGAATCTTATTCTGAAGTTTTGCTGCTCCAGGTGTTTGAGAAACATGTTGTCTTCAATATCTAGGTCGACCCCAGTGGCGACGACTGAATATGATGGTGTAATATGGGGTTTGCTAACAGGCTGTCGGATTTGTCTGTTGTAGGTGCTGCTTGCTTGTTTGAAAGATTTTATTATTTTTCTCTCTATAAGAGTTTGCAGAGTTTTTGTGGCATTTTCTGGGCTGTTGGTTTTGATGAGGAAGTTGTTTTCTTGTTTTATTCCAATGTCTTTGTTGTTTACGTCATTTTCTACCCATTTTAGGGCTAGTTGCACTCTCGTGATTGCTGTGGTTGTGTACACAATAAATGCTGAAGTGAATGTTGGGCGTTTATCATGTGTTGTAATTGCTTTGAATGACGGTGGTGTTGAGTTGATATCCATGGCTGAAGTTGATGGTCGCTCAAGTGTGGGTCTTTTGGCCTCTTGTGTTCGGGTTGTAGGGTTGGTGACGGTTGCCTTTGCTGGTTTTCGACCTCTTTTTTCGATTTCGGTCTCATAAAACCCCCATCCTGGGAGGCCCTGTCCGATTCGGATTCTATTATTCAGTTCGATTCACAGAAATAGAACACTGAATGTAAAACTCGTTAGTTTTTATGGCTTCGCTCAGGCGCGAAATTCTGCAGATACTTTCGCACTCGACACGTCTTATCGCTACCAAGGTTGCTACGTGACTCCTCTATTTTGTATTAAGCACGAAAACGCTCGTTGGAGTTTGTGACGTCACTCCCTCTAACAATTGGCAGTGTGCCTATGCTCTATTGTTCTGGTTCTCTAAATCTAGTACTGATCCGTTGACCCGAAACCCGACAACGGGTTCCGAATATTTTTGAGGCCGGGTTCTGATGTTCCGGACCTTTTAAACAAGCGACAAATGACCAAATAAACAAAATGACCCTACTAGCGCACCACTAGTCTCAACAATTGAAGGACCACGGCACAGACGCGGTGATTACTTCAGAGGGCTTGTCGTCATGCGCTCTGATTCGTGTTTCAGACAACATGGCCGATTGCTGTATTTTACTTTTACTTTTATTATATTAAAAATCTTATTAATCGCTATATTTATATTAACAATTGGTCACTTTAAAGAATATTTTTAAAAAAATATATTTTCCTCTAAAACCATTTATTATTTGATTCTTTTATACCGTCATCATCGTATCTATTCGTCTGATAAAGGAATTGTTGTCATTCCGCAAAAAGTGCGCCGACGATACCTCCAAACGGTAACTTTTTTGTCTGTCGTTCGGATAATTCATGAGGTTTTATTTACTTTGCCGAGCTTCTTCACCTTTCCGATTATCTCTAAATGACAGTACTACAAAAGATACGACAAAAGACATGTTGTTTATTTTCAGAGCTGGTGGGTCCAGCACGAAACTTATCGAACCATTGGCTTACATACACTTCCTTCGCCCCATAATGTGTTGATATTTCGGGCAGTTTCACTAGCAGTATGACCAAATTAACTCCGCCTACATTGGGAACTGGATGGATTGAGAAGTCCAGAGAATACGGTTGCCGATCCCAAGCCCGGATATTATCGGGCGAGGCTAGCAACCTACTCGACGTAAAAACCATCGTCTGCTCACAGATCCAACAATCAGCCTCGGAATAGGACGGACCAAACGAAGACCAACCCTGCAAGGCACCGGGAAACGAATAGGGAAATCGAACCGAACAGGAAGCAAAAATGGAGGAAAAGCACACTTCGAACAGCGTGCTGGAACATAATGTCCTGGAACAACAAAGATAGCGAATGGAACAGCACAAAATAGATATATATGCGCTCTCAGAAACCAAGCGCAAAGACAAAGGAAGCATTAACTTGCCAAACTACGTGTTAATATATGGCGCTGTTGCCAAAAATAAAATATGCACACCTTATCCAGAATATATATTACATAAACGAAAGGATTCTTAAAGTGTCACTGAATATAGGAACTGGAAATATCAATCTAATAAGTGTATATGCTCAGGACATTAGCAAGAGTAAAGAAGAGACAGGAACATTCTACGAAAATCTGGAGAGCGAATGGGGAAGCATACCGGAAAAGCATCCCCCTTATAATGGGGGATCTGAATGTCAGGATTGGAAACAATATACCGGTCATTCGGGGAGAAGTCGGACTGTGGGGGCGTACTCAGACAGACTGTTATTGGTCAATATTTTCGTCAAGATCATTTGATGCACCACATAAAAAAGTACCCAACCGTCAGTTAAGTTCCTCGTGTCGTTAGTAGTATATATTTTCGCTGGATAAATTCGCCGTAGAACACAGGGTGATTTTATGAATTGTATTCTTTTTCCTGGAATTTGAAAACTATAAAAGAGATAGTTCTCACAAGAGATTACTAAAAATAAACAATCCCGATGAGTTATTTTTCCTGATGTGCTCTATTATTGGTAAACCCTTGGCAATTTCATTAGAAACTATTATTTTTTTTGTCTTAAATAATTGCGTTTTAGTAAAAAAGGAATTTTATAGAGGTGTAGGCGGACATCACGGCTAGACAGTATAAAAAGATAATCGGTATTAATTTTAAGAACTAGAATGAAGAAAAGTCGCTACGGCGCTCGAAGATATTCGACAAGGCAGGAAGAGTTTAAGACAGGCTGCTGAAATTTATAAAATTCAAAAATCCACCTTACACGATACGAAAAAAGTAATAAAAACGAAAAAACATGGCGGACAGTGCCTAATTTAATTATATGTTTGAATTATTAATAATTAATTAATTTAATTGTCCGAATACGCCTCTTACTAGGTGAAAAGACCATTTTTGACGCTTACTAAAGCGGACACCTTCTATCTAAAACAAAAAAGGGGGGAATGAAAAGTTTATTTGTTTTATTATGGAATTCGACAAAGGAGACACGGAAGACTCTAAATTATTTTATTGGAAATTTTCTTTTCAAAATTATACTTTTTATTAAGAAGATACTGAAAATATCGTCCGACTTCACCTCGAACGACGGTACTTCTCGGAATAAAATACCACTTTAACGAAGAGCACATCAATGAAAACGGCAAAGCGCTATTAGGCCTATGCACACGCTACAACATGATAATAAATAACACCTTTTTTAAACATAAATCCCAGCACAAAACTACATGGCACCAAACAACAAAGGGTAGAACTCAAATATAGATTATATAATATCAGAGCATATAATATCAGAGCCATATACCCAACACAAATATTAGACGTAACAACTCTGACTTCAGCCAATATAGGATCCGATCACTCCTTAGTCGTGTGTAAGCTGCGAATAAACATACAAAAGAAGAAACTACCAGACAACACAACTAAATAAAAACTAAACATAGAATCCATCAGAGACTCAAGAACAAAAGCACTATACCAAGCTCGCTTAAATAAAAAAATCGAGATGGTATACACCCGAAG
Source organism: Dendroctonus valens (assembly GCA_024550625.1). Taxonomy (NCBI): domain Eukaryota; kingdom Metazoa; phylum Arthropoda; class Insecta; order Coleoptera; family Curculionidae; genus Dendroctonus; species Dendroctonus valens. Next base: position 498,635 of record JAJTJO010000111.1, read on the forward strand.
TGAAAGCTCAAGCCAAGGAGAGACGTGAAGCATACCTAAGATATAGAGGTAATCAAACATCGGAATTAAAAAAACCAGTAGATCCAAACAAGAAATAGAGTCAACACAGAAATCAGAACCATAAAAGGAAAATTCTGGGAAAGGTTTACCTCCGAAATGGAGCACGACCTATGCGGAGTACAAAGGAAGGGATGAAGAATGCTAAAAAGAAGGAAACTTAAAGCCGTGGAATATACACAAGCACTACAAATGGATGAACTCCAATGGAAAACCTACTTTGAACAACTGAACACAGATATACCCAAAGAGGAAAACAGAAACGAAATTGAAGGATAAAGCGAAGAAGCTGAAGAACCTCCCGAAATAACATTAAGAATGACGATGGAACAGACAAAGAAGATTAAAAACAGAAAAGCACCCGGACTGGATGAGATACCAAACGAATTATTGACATATGGGGGACACCAGCTCCTGACATTTTGACATATGGGGGACACAGACAGAACCTACAAAGCTATTTAACAGTATTCTAATAAAAACAAGTGGGTTTTTCGGGTTTTTAGGCCGTCGTTCGGTAGAATTTCTTCTTGACGTTTCGCAAGCACGTGTGGCTTGCATCTTCAGAAGTGGTTTGCTTGAACGCTTACACTGTTCTGATGCGATTCCTCGGGCGCAGTCCGTATTTATGCACCGGTCGCGATGACGTGGTTTGTGATGACGTGGTCTGTGTCATCGGAGCTTGCGCATTCTGTTGGCTGTTGCTATCCTCCGGTGTACAGGATTCTCTCTCCTGTCCTGAGCTGTTGTTTTTTCTTGCTGTTTTTGCGTTGGTGAGTGCTGGAAACCATATCCTGTTCAGCGCCATTGTCTCTTCTTTTCTGTTGAAATTGTCGTCGTGTTTGTAGATTTCAATGGCTTCTCGTATTAGTCGGGGGCGATACCCGCATCAGAACAGTGTAAGCGTTCAAGCAAACCACTTCTGAAGAAGCAAGCCACACGTGCTTGCGAAACGTCAAGAAGAAATTCTACCGAACGACGGCCTAAAAACCCGAAAAACCCACTTGTTTCAAGGAATGGCCTCGAAAGTCTATCTCTTTTGAGTATTCTAATAACCAAAAATGTCCCAAATGATTGGAAAAAAAGCATAACAATCCCAACATTCAAAAAATGGGACGAAAATCCCCAGAAAACTATACAGGCATAACCTATAGAGGCATATAAGTTCAGTCATGAAACTGTTCACGAAGATCATAGAAACAATAATTAGCGAAGAACAACAAGGGTTCAGGAAGAATCGGTCAACCATAGATGCTATCTTCATAGTCATGCAAGTAATGGAAAAGCTATAGAATACGGAAATCTCGCATATATGTTCGTTATAGACCTCACCAAAGCATTTGACACAGTGAGATTGAATAACGTGACAGATATTCTTAAGAAAAAAAACGTACCCAGAACCGTAATTGACGTCATAAGACAACTAAACCACACATCTACCCACATATTGGTTAACCAAAAGATGACAGAGGAAATAGAAACACCAACGGGAATCCTACAAGGATAAGTTAAGCCCACAACTCTTCAATCTAATAATGGATGAAATAATAAACCAGGTTAACATTACAGAGGGAGGATATACACTCACAACAGCTGAAATAAAAATCGTCTGTTATGCCGATGACGCCCTAATTATAGCGGAGAATGAGGACGACTTACAACGGCTTCTATACTCATTTTATGTAAAAGCAAAAACCTTCAACATGTAGGTATCGACCAGAAACCAAAGCCCTTGTCACTTCCAAAGAACCAATGAAATGTACATTTTCCTTGGAAAATAAAACAATAGAACAAGTCATGTCGTTCGAATACCTAGGCATACAAATTACCTCAAGCCAAAATAGAACAAATGAAGTAAGAGAACAAGCCAACAAGGCCAGCCGAATCTCAGGTGCACTTCGGGACATCATCTGGAATAACACCAACATGAGCAAAAAGTCAAAGATGAAAATATACAAAACCTTTGTTAGACCTATACTTCTTCTTCTGGTGCCGTCTTTTACCGGAGGTTGGCGATCATTCTGGCTATCTGTATTTTGGAGACCGCTGCGCGAAACAACGATCTGGTACTTCTTCCATACCACTCTCTCAAGTTTTTAAGCCACGATGTGCGTCTTCGTCCCGGTGCTCGTCGCCCTTCATTTTTTCCTTGTATTATTAGTTGAAGGAAGCGGTATTTCTCGCCCCTCATAACATGTCCGAAGCATTCCAGTTTTCGTCGCTTCACTGTGTTTAAGATCCCGGTTGTTGTATTTAGACGTAACAAGCCATCAGCATTACGTACTCTCAGTCCAGGAAACCCTAAGTATGCGACGATAAACCCACATTCAAATCTTCAATCTTTTTGCAACGCCGATCCAACAGTGTCCATCCCTCTAGTCCATACAGCAAGATGGAAAATATGTAGCATTTGCCCAGGCGTAGTCTTAAACTTAGTTGTATATACGTTAGAGCACGTTTCATTTTGATAAATGCACTTCTAGCATTTTCAATGCGGATCCGTATTTCCTGTCCAATGTCCCGTTCACTGTTTAGGTAACATCCGAGGTATTCATAGTGATCAGTTCTTTCTATTACTTCTTGTCCAACTGACAATTGTACATTTCCAATATTTTGCTTGCCGACTATCATAAATTTGGTCTTCTTTAAATTTAGTGATAAACCACTGACATACTAGCCTGGTTAATTCTTGTTAGTAACCTTTGCAGATCGTCAGAAGAACTGCTCAATAATACTGTATCATCAGCGTAGCGGATGTTATTTATTGGTACACCATTTTCGTAAATTCATTTTTCGTTTTCGGACAGAGCTTCGGACAAAATAGATTCGGAAAAGATATTAAACAATGACAGGAAAAGCACGCAGCCCTGCCTGACTCCTCTCTGGATTTCTATCTCATCCGATACACGGTTCTCCACCTGAACAGAAGGTCGTTGATTTCAGTTTAGTTTAGCGATAAGTCTTATGTCTCTCTGTTCCAGCCCAATGTTTTGAAGGTTTTGTATCATTTTAGAAAGCTGTACTTTATCAAACGCCTTCCCATAATCTATAAAGCACATGTATACTAGTCTATTCAGACACATTATTATTATATTAGCCTAGACATTATCTGGAATAACACCAACATGAGCAAAAGGTCATGTTGTGTTAGACCCATACTAACAGATGCTATAGAAACAAGAGCTGACAAGAAAAGAACAAAAAACACCATACGTACAACAGAAATGAAAATACTCTGAAACATCTTAGGGTACATGTAAACGTAGGTGGGACTGGAAGAGCCACGTGGACAGGATTACAGAGGGAAGACTGGCAAGAATCGCTATAGATGGAAGACCATGGACAAGGGGACGCCCCTCAGAACACCTCCAAAGAGATGGGTTCAGTCATGGACCTCAACATATCAGGAGAATTAAGTTGGAAAATACAGGCCTAAGGCCTACAATATGAGGAAGAAGAAGTAAATAAGAAAATTTAAATTGCTTCAATTGTGCATTTCATATTCGCCAACCTAATTGAAAAGAACGTTTCATTGGATTTGACGCTATATTGTTGAAAAGGTGCACGAGAAAAGATTCTTCTTCTTGGTCTCAACGCATTCATTAGATGTTGCAAAAGAACACGGCTATTCTAATCTTTGTAATTCTAATTCTAGTTCAACGTATGACAGATCAATCCATTCTCGCAAATTACGCAGCCAAGAGATTCTGCATCAGTCGTCACTTTCGGGCCCATGAATCTTTCTTGCATTATTAGCTGCAGAATATCTCATATTTGATAGTTCGGGAGATGAACTCCCGGAATTACAACTTTCTTCTTTGATGCCATACAAATTTCCATTTCTTCATTAATTCTTCTCAAAACTTGCCCGTTTGCACTACATAACACATTAGTTTTGGGAAATAGACCAGTTTGGTAATGAAAAACAATTTTCTTTGATAAAATATTTAATATATGCATTTAAAACAAGAAAACCTTAGCCCCCTTTCACCGATCAGCGCGCCTCTGTAAGCATACATAGTCCTTATAGCCAATAATTTATAAAAATTCTTAATATTTCAGTCAACAGCCAAACTCCTCTTAAGATTTTCGGAGAGTTTATTGATGAATTCGAACGTTTCCAAATAGTCGGAACGCTGAACTTTGTTCATCCCTTTAATGCAAATCGCCAGATCTTTCGTCATGAATCCAGACTCAATCGTGTCTACACAAACCTTTTCCAGCGTATTAGCGAATGCTGCCAGTGGCTTATTGTTGTCCAGTTTGGCTCGGTGGAGAAGACCTATTAGTGCGGGAAAAGTACTCTAGATATTATTATGAAAGGCAAAAAACTTTTAATTGATGCCATTTTGCATAAATAATTAACAATCTGTAGAGATAGTATCAAGCATATAATAGGCAATCCATCTCACCTCTGGTCCATGCAAAAATAGAAGCTATGGGATTGGTAGATGTTTCTTTGCCCTGCTGGTACATTCTATAATGACGGGTGACTGTTCCATGAGCGGCTTCCGCCTCCACTGTCTTACCGTCCGGACAGATCAGCACTGACGTCATCAAGCCCAATGATCCAAAACCTTGAGCTACTGAATCGCTCTAAATGTAAAAAAATCCAGTATAAACTTGTTAGTATGTTGACAAACTGCCTTTATATCAGAAATATCGGATTTACATAAGCGTACATTTTGCTGGAGAATAAATAAATAAATATCTAACCATACGTCCATACACCAATTCAAATTTATTGCACAGACCTACAAGCCGTTATTGTGTCTCCAATTTGTATGCAACTAAAAATATTTAATTGATAGTAGTAACTACTTTATCAGTAAACTGCAATATTTGAAAAAAATATCCCCAAAAGGTGGTATTCTGATATTTTAGATTTTTTTCAGTAAAGTGCTCTTGGCTTTTTAAATTTAATATATCAACATTTGAATACACGATTTAAGAGGAAGTGCCGCCAAGTTTAAAATGTTGTATTAAGTTTCAATCAATATTCTTTTTACACCGTGAATCAAATTTGTCGTCATTCCTCTGTAAGTGTTGTCGGGACGTATAGTCCAATTTTCAAATTTCTCCTGATTATAGTTTGCCAGATATCGGTCGCGGCGGTTCCCGGTGGGACACCCTGTATAGGATCAAATTTACAACGAGTTTCATTAAAATCCATAGTAGCATTCTTCCGATATTTCAAAAAACATAATTTTTTGAAGAACTTTGACGATCAGAAGCAGAGAAGTCAGATATTTTTTCTTAATAAAAGTTAGGTCATATGGTCTTCATTTGAGCCAAAGAATGTCGCAGTGCCCTTTTGAGCATGTGCTTACGGGACACCCTGTATGTCAGAATATAAAATTACTTAACAACGTTTTAATATAGGTCTTCTTTTTTACTTTTAAGTAAATGACTCTACAATATTTTCTTGATATTCATAGTGTTTTCATTAGGAAAGAATCGATTCTTATCAGGAGCACTATCTACATCTAGAGATAAATAAAACTAACGTCTTCCATTATCTCAAGAAATGACCTTTAATCGTATTTGCTAAAAATTTATGAGGAAAATATTATTTCCCAACTCAGTATTTAAATATTCGATAAGAACACTTGTCACGAAAATATCTCATGTTTGTTCTGGAACGATAGTATTGTGGTCGGATATGAACCATTCGAGCGATAGGTCAAGTATATTAGATAAAATAATTGTTTACAACAACTTTCATATAACTTGCCTGCACATCACCATCATAGTTTTTACATGCCCAAACAAAACCTCCTTCAGATTTCATACAATAAGCTACCATATCATCGATTAATCTGTGCTCGTACCAAATTCCTTTTGCTTCATATTTTGGTTTGTACTCTCTGTCGTATATGTCCTACAACTCCCAGAAATTAAAGTCACGTTTAGGAGAATAATATTTGAGTGTACCTGGAAAATGTCCTTAAAACGACCATCGTATCGTTTAAGGATGGTATTTTTAGTACTCAGATACAAAGGCAACTCTCTATCCAGAGCATATTTAAGGGAAGAATGAGCAAATGCGATGATCGATTCGTCAGTGTTGTACATGGCTGAAATTAATGTATTTTTATTTTATAATATCACAACGAATTGTTTAACTGATTTATAAGTGAGAAGTTTAAGTGTCGTTGTGAATACGACGTTTGATGAACGATTGTGGCGTACATACACATATAGCCTAGTTCATAGATTTCCTTAATTGCAAACTAATATCATTAGAGCGTGCCAATTTAGATTGAATTTACAACGTTTAAACGCTCAAATGCTTAGGTCAGAGTTGCTTGCCTTAAAAAAGTTCAAGGGAGTGAATCTTGATGGGCAATAGTTTTCTGATATTATAAAACAGTCGTCGCCACGTTCCACCAAAGTGATTCCTACAAATTGTATTTAAACGCTTCCTAATTCAATTGTCAAGTTTAGAATCTTCCTGAGACTTTACGATTCTCAGGGGTGCAAATCAGTGCACAAATCTTGAATATTTCTCCATCGTAAGATACGTTTAGTAATACTTAAATTCCACAAGGCAACGTACACAGATATTGCTTTATGCCGCGTCCAAAGTCTCAACTGTGGAGTGTGGACATGGTTCACGGAAGGCGCGCGGAAAGTGGGTTCCAATCCATCCATGGTCGATTTTTCGACGGCAGATAAAAGAAAATCGTGGGAAAATTGAGATTCGAGGGTATTTACTGAAAACAACTATTGAGGCCACTCCTGGGATATGCGCTATGCTGTAGCATACGTGTTAGGTCTGGGTGCGGCATGAAGTCCAAACTTCTGCAATTTATTTATAATAATTCAGCCGTTTTGGCATGCTTCACCTTTAAATAGAGATTATATTTATGGTTCTTTTCCTTTATTTTCAATTAATTGTTTTCAATTAATGTTGTTTTCAAATTAATTTTCAATAACACAGTGTGAGATGTGGTTCCATGACACTTTGCTAGATTTATAAAAAAATCTAAGTGGACAAGCCTCCATAATGAAAATAGATGTTGTATGCATTTTATGGCTTTAAACAAAAGAATCAATGAAAATAAGTAAGACTTAAGTCAACAAAGTACGCAAACGGTTTGGCTAGAATTGGAAACTAAAAAAATTCTGAAAACAACCAGAAGGAATAACAAGAACCTAACATAACTGCTAAGAAATCTGGTTTAAAAATGAGAGATTAAAAAAGTTACACTTAAAATATAATTTCCAAAAAAGGATCCATACTCACATAGGTCGCTTCAAGCTGGCACAGCGCAATTGGCGAAACAAGCATGTTTAACAATAGACATAGGTAAAATAGAAAGTTAAGTTGCTTGTTCAACAGAGAGAAAAAAGCGAAAGAGGCCGAAAGCAAAATAGGCCGCCTTCAACGCCGACAAATACATAGAGGAATGAGAAATCATACAGGATGAATTGTGGAATGAGGAACTAAACAGGGTGTTACAAATCCGAGGCGTTAGCATTGGGATCTTGTGAAAAATAAGAGAGACGAAGTCGGTTAAATAAGAGCAAAGTTTCGCATTTTGATGCGGCACAAAATTGTATTTTAAAAGTTGGAAAATTCCTACTACTTCCAGAAGTCTTCTGAAAAACACGAAATTTGCTCCAAATATTTTTATTTTTCTCTGATATTATTCGGAGGTAAATTTTAAAATAATTGGTACGAATTGGTGAAAGAGAAAGAAGAAAAAAAGAAATAATTCGACTGAATATGTATATGGTTCGATCCAACTATATATCTACCTCTAATGACATGTTATCTAACCTTGCTCAAGACAGAAAAACTCTATATTCCTGAGCCCGAAGGATGGCATATATATAGCCGAAACGTTGGTCAAGAAAAAACTATTTCTGTCGCTACCTATTGACCGATTAATCCAAACACTTCAACAGGAATATCACATTAACATCGCGGTCACCAGCAAACCACAACACATTAAAAACGTGATTCACGTTGCACGAGAATTAAACCTTTATTCTTCTTCATTTCAAAATGTATAAAATGTGATATTCCTGATTTTTCCCCTTTACTCTTCAGATAAGCCCAGAAAATGTTTTTATCATATGAGCAAATTACGGTTTTCTACGAATATTTTCAGAAGTAGTCAGGATTTTCGCACTTTTAAAACACCATTTTGTTCAGCATCAAAACGCGCAACTTTGCCCTAATTTAACCGACTTCCCATCTCTTACCCTAGCAATTTAACAATTTCACATTCCGCCATAATTTTGACCATGCTCCAAGTCTAAGTCTAATAAAATGCACAATTATCGGTCGCAGCCCGATTACACGCTTTACGGTCACCAGATGTGATCTGATGACCTTCAATAATTGACACAACGTAATGGCCAATAAATAGGAGAAAAGTGCATAGTGAGTACCGGCATAAGAATAGCAGTTTCAGAGAGCCCACTTTAGTCGCTAGTTTAAATTTAAAATCTTTAAATTATGTATTAATAAAATATCACATCCCGGTCACTTAAATTTCAAAAATGGAACGTTCTAGGAAACTCGCTGGGTAAAATTTGGGTCAGTGTCAAAGATGAAACAACTTAAGCTAAATCGTACAAATCCTTTTAAAATGTATATTCAATATACATATAAATTTGCTCTTACCTAAAGCAATACCCGCTCCCTTAAAATCGTATACCACCTTGGATATTTTATCGCAATTTTTTCCAATCCAAGTCATTTCCAGTTTTCCAGCTCCTGGTACAACAAAGTCTGTAGCTTTATATTGATCGCCATGAGCATGTCTTCCAATTACAATCGGTTTTTCCCAGCCAGTCACTAATCGTGGCACATTCCCACAAATAATGGCCTCACGAAAAACGGTTCCACCTGAAGGTGACTTAGTTAGGTCGGAAATGAAAGTCGATCTATCATTTACCTAATATGTTTCGAATAGTACCATTTGGAGATTTCCACATCTCCTTCAGGTTGAACTCTTCCACTCTCTTTTCGTCGGGCGTAATTGTTGCACATTTTATTCCTACGTTGTACTTCAGAATGGCTTCAGCACAGTCGATGGTGACCTATTTATTTTTCCATTAAAATATAGAAGGATATATGGACAACTAGTTAGTTATTTCAAATATTCATTGATATCGGCGTCTATTACTATTAGAAGAAAAGCCGAATAGTAGCAATTTCGCAATTAATACTTTCTTGTAAAGCACGAGCTGGCCAAAGAGCAATAATATACACTGTGTCCAAGATAAAAATGGCCAGTAAAGGAATATCGCACACTGCAAATGATACGAAGATGATGAATTTTTCAGTGGCACCTTTGGAATCCTATGTGTGTCTGTGTGTTTTTTTTTTGTTTAGCTCTGGAAAGTATCAAACTGGCCAGGATCCACAGGGTGCTTCGTACTGAATACATCATAAAGTAACTGCAGAATCAAGATGTTAAAACACTCCTTAGTAAATAATTACTCGATTCCAATAATTCAGGGCGTTAAAGTTCCCATTTCAATTGCAAATTTATTCCATAATTTATTCAATTTTAATTGAAAGTTCGCACAAAACTGATATAGTGAGTTTTGAGTAGTGTAAAATTCAAATTTAAACTTAGTTTTTAAATATTTGCTAGAAGGAGCTACACACGCTGTTTGATCTTGTTTAGACAAGGTTTTTTAATGGAAATCAATGTCATGCAGGCAAATGTATATAGTCTGTAACAAACCTTTTGGCAGTGACGCAATAATTGTCGTTCTTGCTTTATTACTTGTCCACTGATCGACAAGTAAATTAAAAAGTAAAACTGATCGACAATAAAAATAAAGCAGAGAGGGAAATTGTATCTTATTAAAAGCGCGTTCACACTGTGACTTTAATGTCGTTACACTTATTGCCGTGACAGCAACCAGTGTCCCGTTGTAGTATGTCAAAAAAATTTTATGTGACACTATCGTTACGACATTGTTCATACAATGATATTGTTGCGGCATTGGGGTCACGACATTAATGTCACCGTGTGTAACGTATGTCTTTAATGAAACTGTTATGATTCGCCGAAGTAAGGAAAAATTTTAAATTATTGATTTGATTTCTTGGCGAGTATTGACAGATTCTGTGAATTTTTCGAAATTATCATTTAAATTTACCGATATATTTTCTAATTGACATTTTTTTCCTCCTTGGGGATTCGGTCTTCGATTTCGATTCGGGGAAAGACCGAATCCCCAAGGGGGAAAAAAGAAAAAATATATGTCAATTATTCGTGTATCGGTCAAGAAAGTATCACTGATACATTTTCCATTTGCGTGTTTTATATTCGGATACCGAAAATGCCTTAGGAATATTGTGAGATCGAACAAAGGTTCATTTTGCCCATATTTTCTAGGCCATCGCATGATAATTTCCTCATTTTTTTCTTCTTTTGTTCATAATTTGACTACAGGTTTACCACCAATAAAATAACACACTTCAACATGCACTTTTCATTTGAAGATTGTGAAACATTCCAATATCCTTCGGAAGATATATCATTTTTCATAGAACTCGTAGAAAAAGTAGCCGATTCACCTTTTTTTTTAGTACTTCAGAAATGTCCTCTTTATTTTATCTTGCTGGTTATTGTGCTCATTCACAGCTTAAATATACTGATAAATATTAAATTGTAAAACATTGATATTTTCAAGCAAAATGCAATTTCTCATTGAATTTATTGAAGCAACCGAATATAACACTAAGAATATTGAGCAATATTTAAATAATAATATTAATAAATAATCTAACAAGGAATGCATCGAGCCTTATTAAAACAATTAATAATATTATGAATGGAATAATTTTTGCCAGACAACTCTACAAGCTGCATATTATGTAACAAATCTATAGAGAAAATTGTGTCAGAAACTTTCCACGTATTGTCCAACATTTTCCTGAATTGAAGAGTGAAATAGTTACTAATGCACTTCACTTTGAGACTAAGTATCAAACAGATAGAAAATTGATGAAGTTTAAAAACTAAATTTCTACCAGATTACTCAGTTCATTTTCGCAGAACTAAATTTATTTAGGCATAAAGTAAAAAACATATAAAACCCTATAATGATTCAGATATAAAACTATCTGTTCTTATCTTGTTTATCTCAGATGTAAACTAAAACACAACTGTAAAAATTGTAAACCCTAGTTATACAATTAGAACTATATTACCTTAACTGTTTCTAATTCTATTTGTAGAACATTATCTATCTTGTGATAAATAGTACTCTCTAAATAGTACAATAGAAGATATAAGTGCTAACGATTTGTCGAAAATTTATTCTTTATACCTACATTATGTTATGGTACCATCATAACAATATTACATATAGCGAGGCAGGCATATACATTTTATGTGTCGGTAACTTCTTCATCAAGTGTAACGTTATGTAATTTCTCATTAAAAATCAACAATTTTGCCAGAAGTTTTGATTAAACACTGAATGAAATAAGCATTAGGTACATGAGAATCGACCGCCTACTCATGTGACGTCACAGATCCTTATTTGCGGCCTGTCATATAAGCTTGATTTATAAACTCTGAAGTTGGTGCCGTTCGTCGTTCGCAGTTGCCGCAGTTCGAGAAATAAACACACAGGCGCGCAAGTATCAATTTATAAACCCGGCGTTGCTTGAAGTTGTGGTAAACTTCGCCCACCGACTCACAGGTAGCAGCATCAACTCAGGTTGCCAACATCTCCCCGCACAAGAGCTACCGCCTTCTCGGTTGAAATATATCTAACAATGAACAACCCACATTCCGGCGTATAAGGCAGGGTCTACCTAAGCCTTACTGACGAGTCTATGGCGCAATGTGATGAGCCATGCGTTTCGTCCCGGGCCTACCTAGTGGACTCGTCAGTAAGGCTTAGGTAGGCCCTGCCTTATACGCCGGAATGTGGGTTGTTCATTGTTAGATATATTTCAACCGAGAAGGCGGTAGCTCTTGTGCGGTGAGATGTTGGCAACCTGAGTTGATGATGCTGCTACCTGTGAGTCGGTGGGCGAAGTTCACCACAATACTCCTCTCCCAGTGACAACGTGGACGGAGTTGTATAATGAGAGAGAGAGAGAGAGAGATTGGCGTGTTCTGGAGACGTGGGAGGAATTGTTGATTGAAGGCTGAGCAAGGCGAGAGAGATGAGGGATATGCCAATGCTGCCGAGAAGTGTACCAGTGAGTCGGTAGTCTCGTGGCAGAAAGAGAAAGGCGATCCATGTTGCGGCCGGTAAGGCGAGAGAGATGCGGGATATGCCAATGTTGCCGAGAAGTGCACCTTCTCGAATATTCCTAGTTCAAAGAAGTTGATGACAGATTATTTATAGGCACTTGATTGCGCAACTTTTTCCCCATTTGGTCCACCCTGTAACTCTAACGGTTTCCAATATCCCCATGTACATCATTTTATACTGTACACACTGTATATTACAATATTAAAGGAAAAGAGAAGAAACATTATAATTATGGCTGCTGGCCACTGTTTACGAATGTACAAGAGGAATGTAGGCTAGGACAATTCAAGGTGCTTTCCTGCAAATGAAACAACTTCGCATAATTTCTTCTAAGTGAAACAGTTTATTTATATCACGATTAAGTATCACATATTAACACCAGAAACACCTGTAATAGCTGAATTTATGAGTCCCACGAGTCTATTTCCCCTTACTATAATATATTACCCTTATTATTTGCGTTGTTGTAATGTTAAATATTTTACTTTTGTTTTTTTGTAATTACTGTTATACTGATATAATCTAATTTTCAATATCCAGAAAATAATTCAATGCCAAAGTTGTAGGTAAAACTTCTGAGAACATTTTTTTAAATTTTATTATTTACTTAGATATGCTTTTATTATTATTATTTACCTCATGAGAAAAATATGACTTCTCATTAGAGTAATTAGTAATTAGAGTAACAATGTTGTAATTCTATTAGCGCGGTAGTCTAAAATGGTCAAATATTACATCTGGCAATCTTCGAGCAGCAAAGATCTTAATTGCTAGAGAAGAAAAAATATTTAGAAGTAAATTTTGCCCGGTAGGCTGCTGTCAAAATCAAATCGCTATTTATTCTTGTTCTAGAAAAAAACAATAATCCAAACAAGTAACAATATAGAATTATTATTCAAATAAAATAATCGTGGAGTCATAAAAAGGATACACAGAAATATAATATTCTTTATTTCAGATACAGAGAGTTACCCTTAAACTACATTGCGTCACAGATTATATCAGTAGATTTTCCATTAATGTCAAAACGTAAAACATAAATTACATATTTGTTCACGCACGATACATTATAAGTTTTAAAAATATTGTAGAAAGTATAAAATACTTTCACTTATAAAAATCTAAGTTTATTATGTAATTTTTTACCTCTTTGCCCATGTCCCAAAAAATTCAAATGTACAAAGACTTAAAAAGTGTTTTTTTATGTCTTGCCACATCTAGTTTTGTTAATTGAAAGAAAATTGTTGTTAAGATTTTTATGTTTTACAGATTTCAAGTAAATGTAGAGTTGGTACTGAATTTAATCGTGAAAGTCGGTGGAAACTCCATTTTTTTAATTACACCATTGAGTAAGTGGTTAATTTTATCTATTGTATTGTTTTTTTTTTTTTATCGGAATAGATGGTGAGGGAAAAAAATTTTATAATTAATTTTGTGCTTGGCGTCATACTGTTTCACTACGTTAAAGTTACTCAATTTCTGAAAATGATTACGTCTCATTGTCGACTCTGTGATTAACTTAAATGAATCTAACTTTACTAGATGTAGAGCTAATACCTCTGTTTTCCATTTTAGAGCCCTGAGGATGACTTAAATATAGTCGAAACGTTGGCGCAAGAAAAATAGTGTTTCTTTTTTGCCAGCATCTATTGACCGATAAACCCACAAACCTAATAGGCATAATTTACTGAGTCCCATCACGGACACTAACAAACCGCAGCATTATCTATGTATAAGGATGGCACATTTTTAACGGGGCAGACAGAGACTTGATTTTTCGTCATCTTATCAAAGTTTTATTTACAGATCTCCTACTTCTGTCCTCTTTTGCTTCGCCTTCTCCTATTACACGTCGGTAATTATCTAGAATCTAGATGGTCAGGCCATCGCGTTTGGGGTTAACAATATGCTCATATTATAGAAAATCCTTTTACCAGCAACTTTTTTTTGTTTTTTGAGAATATGCGGTTTTCGACTACTTTTCACTAATGAAAAATCGCTAGTTTTCCATAAGATAACAACGGACGTCACCATAGTATGCACTCCACCACGGACAAAAATCAATACAAATTTCCACCAAAATAGCAAATCTCTGTCCGTGAATTATCGTTTTGGTGGAGACACCAGCTTAACATTGTTAAAAAGAATAAAAAAGCTGTTAACCAGTCCAATCAATACTAGATAGAAGTAACAAAAACTAAAGAAATTATCCAAAACTGGGTTATTATCTACAAAATGTATCAAAGGATAAGTCGAGAACAAATAAAACATAGATTTAGCAAATGAGCGATATTTTTGAAATTGCTACAGACAACGTGGACGTCCTCCCGTCCTTTCTTTTCTTATGGAAAAGTAGTGAATTTCAATCAGTGGAAAGAAAAAAACAGCAGTTTCTCAAAAAACACCACTAAAAAAATTGTTGGTAAAAAGATTTTCAATAAGCTGAACATATTGTTAGTCGCGTATGTGAGAGCCCTGATCAGAGACCCGGACCGGAACCGATATGAACCCAAAACCGGAACGAAACCGAAACTGAACCCATATTTTAGATTAACACACTGTTAGATGCTGAACCGGAAACGGTTTTTCGGTTCTGCTTGTAATGTTCGAAAGAAATTACTGTAAATTTTACAAGCAAATGAAAATAATCATTTACCCTCCTGCAAATGAATATAAAATTACGATTCTGTGTTCTGGTGAGCCGCGGTGTCACTATTAATGTGCCGACAAAGGGTCGGCACTTCTTTTAGTTAGTTCATGGAATCGTTTTAATAGTCGGCGCCGCGACGCCTTCAAAGGGAGAAAATATAAGCGCTATTCTTTGCGGCTGGTTGACCCAAATGACAAGATCTTGTATGAATCACAAAATAACAAGTTTTAGACGACAATCAAGTAGAAAGAGCAAAAGCACATTTAAAGTCGTTATTGACTAGACTGATGTTCTTAAGAGTGCAATTCTTCTAATTCTAAGTCTGACCCTGACCAACACGATATGGAAACGGAATCTTCTAGTTCTTCATCAAGCGTTGAAATAGAAGCCTTTTTGAGACATAAAGATTCAGAGCAAAAAATTTTTAAAGGAATTAATCAGCATGAATTTTCTGCACAAGGTTTATTTGTAGCCCTTAACAAAATTGAAAATATTTTAAATTCCTATCAAGTAGAACAAAGCCGCATACCCTTACGGAAAATTGAAACGATTTTTGATTTCTGGAAGAAAAAGAATGAGCTTAATCCCGAGTTACACATGCTTGCCCAAGTATTATTAAGCGTACCCGCACCCAAGTTACTGTTGAGAGGTTATTCTCAGGACTCAAAATTTTGTTGCCACCTTCGAGGTCAAATATTAAAGAAAAAATTTTAGAGGAACAATTATTTGTGGGGACCAACCGACTTTTCAATCGTAAAGAAGAAATACCGTACGTTTATACACAATTTTTAAAATTCTTTTTTAAGTTGAATTATTTTTGTTTTTCGATCACTAACAACGAAACATTTGAAATTGGAATTTTGGACAAAAGCAACTCCTCAAAATATGGTGAAGAGCGTGAAGACATGAACCAGGAAGAACAATATTTAAACGGAAATAAAAGTGAAAGAAGAGGAATTGACGAAGTTGTGGACCTGAGTGAAAACGGAAAGAAGAGAAACGCGCTAAAGTCAGAAAATTCATTAACAAATTACTTTTCAAAAATACGATTAAATTAATTTTTGTATGGGAGTGTTTATTTCAATGTTGTTCCATTTAATGTTGCCTAAATTTCAATCCTTGTGTAGGGTTGCTAGTCCTCCTACCCCCTATCATACAACCAGCCGAAGTACCTTATGAAGCAGTGAATCGTTTGCGCATCTGTTATCTTATATTATCGTATAATACAACAAGCCAGGAAAAAGATAGTGATATTCCTAATTAGAGTAGCCTTTATCTTTGTCCTCGTTCGTTGTTACATATAGATTGTGGAACCGAAGAAAAACTGGAACCGGAACGGAACCGAATTGGAAATTATTTTCTAAAGAGGAACCGTAACGGAACTGAAATTTGAAATTTTGCCTTAGGCCGAAACCGGAACGGAACAGTTATTTTGTTTCGGTCCGGGTCCTTGGCCCTGATCACCTAGATAGTTACACATCTCACACAAAATTAAAAAGGCGTATTTAAGCGTGATTTTGTTGTAGATTGTTAAATAATTAATCTCCTATTAACTGCTAAGCGTATCTCCACCAATGAATGGTTTTGATAATAGCACGGATTTAATGTTCATAATATTATGTCAAATATTTATGTATGTAGTTTTCTAAGTTTGAAAAGTTTTAAAAAATACTACACATTTCAAAAAACTTAAAATCATGTATCATTTTTATTGGTCGCTTGCTCAATTTACAAGTATATATTTTATGAATATTCAGACTAATTATGAGCAAAGTTCAGGAATTTTCCGCTCAAACGAATCGGTTTACATGGAAAATAGTAAGTAAATACTCATAAATACCGTTACGGAGAAGCAACTTGAATAAAATTGCAAGCTGAATGTTTATTGCATTGTTTAAGCATTAAACAATAATTTAGCGCACCTGATCCTTTGTTTTATCCCTGTTTTCAATACCCAAATCGAAGACCTTCAAGTCAATGTCCAAGAAAGGCAGGATAAGTTTTTCTTTTATTGCGTCCCATATAATACGGGTCATTTCATCCCCCAGGACGTCAACAACTGTACCAGCTTGTATTTTCGGCATTTTTATACAAAATTTATTACACACTAAACTTGTATTTTGATAACGAACATACGTTGTGACCCCGTTCACGTTAAATCACGAACTGAATCTGAATGTTTTCCTTTACAACAGGTAATATTTGCTTTATCACTAGTATGAGAGTGTTGAACATTGACCTTTAAGAACAGCTGATTTTGACAGCGCGATTCTTCTTCTCTATTACCGTATGTTATGCGTATACATGATACTAGTATACTATACATTTATATTAATTATTTAATAGTATTGCTGTGATGTGTGATTTAATGTTAATAGTACTGTAGAAAATCACTAGATTTTACTGACTGCTCGCAAGACACCTAAGATTCTGGCTAAATTATTTGGTTGTTAACGATTATCATTTTATGGAGAAGTGTCCCAATTACGCTCAACACAAAGTTGTATTTTTTGACGAAATTCGCTACATATTATTATGCATTAGTGCCTACGCCAAAAAATAGTCTGAGTGCTATAGAAGTTTATCTTGGTAAAAGCCTACGGTTTCTGAGGTACCTATTTGGCTCTATATAAAAATCGAGATATTTTTTTAGACCTGAAATTCTCAATATTTGCGGCGACTAATAGATGCTGTTTTTTGATAAATTAATAAAAAAATGGACCAAAACATACAGGGTGTCCTAAAATGGCGTTCCAAGAATTGCACGGTAATTTTGAAAGGTAATAATTTAATTAATTTAAATCGAATAACTTTTATTTCATACTACAAACAAATGTAAAATCTAATTATCTATTCAATTAAAATTTTCTATACATAGGTCTTCATGAAACTCGCGAATTTTTATTATTGATACCTTAAATATGGCAGACCATTTACAATTATATTTTTAACAAACAGCAAGCGATACTACTGCTCGAATTTTTTCAAGCCTTCAGCCACATTTAACATTACAGTTATTTATTTTAATTTACTTGCGGAATGATGCATGAATTTTAATGAAAATGGAATGTACGAATCTACGAGAATAGGCATTACTTTTAGAGAGGAATATATGTAGATAAAATATAAAAAGATAAATGTACGAACTTAATCAAATTGGAAAATAGTAACGCATTAAAGCAAAGTTTGGTACGGTAATCAAAGTAACGAATTGTTTAAATTATTACCATATAAAATGTAAGCAACGATTAGTAACGGCTTCTCTAAAGTAACGACTCTGATGTACGCAGGCGATTTACAACGCGTAACAATACGATGTTGCCAAACGCGCCACTGATAAAGGGTGAAAAGTACTTTGTCGAAGAAGAAAATTAAGGCTAAGATAAATACTATTTTGAATAACATGATAAAATAAAACAATGGATACTAGCACTTAAACCAGAACTGAACACGTAATTTAAAGAGGTTTTAACTGGGAACAAAAATAATTGCAATATGTTTAAAATCCTCGTTTTCTTAGGCCTTTTATCTCTTCTATTAGCTTTACATTTCTCAGGTTTTTTCGATGCGGTCACTGTTAAGTCCAGCCTGTTTACCACTAGCGAATTAGCCACTTTTAATGGAGTTGAGCAGCCGTTTTTATATGTGGCCCTGTTAGGTACAGTTTTTAATGTTACTAAAGGTGCGAAGCACTATGCAAAAGGTCAACAATATCACGTTTTTGTCGGTGAGTTACGCGTTACGCTCAATTTCCTTGTGGCTAACTGGTAAGTTATAGGGAAAGATGCTTCGCGAAACTTTGTAACTGGAAAGTTTAAAGAAGAGGATGCCAGTGACGATATTGGGGGTTTGAGCAACAAGGAGCTGAAATCGTTGAGCGACTGGATGAAATTCTACAACAGAGAGTATCAACAAATTGGAAATCTTATTGGGCGTTATTATGACGAATTCGGAGAACCTACTGCTTATTTACACCAAATGAATAAACGCCTTCAGGAAGTACAAGACGAAGAGCAAAATTTACAGATTGATAGGCAGACATTTCCCCCTTGCAATGTCGAATGGGATGCCGATAGAGGCACGCGAGTTTGGTGCTCAGACAAAAGGTCAGCTATCAATTATTTGACTTCTTGTTTAATATCAGAGATAATATGAGACGGGTAACTTCTGGATATCAATTTCTTCTTTTTCGAAAAAGAAGAAACATTTTATTTAAGGGGAACTGGAAATGTTTTGCAAAAACACGAATTTATTTCGAAGATATCAGATCTTGAAGATGTACCTTCAACTTTGCCAATAACCGATATTTTAAACTAGTTTAATGCGCATTTGGCAATTTATTAGTATAGCTAGTAGTATAGCACTTGCTTCAAGGTGGACAACATTTCTATTTAGAAAAGTTAGGGTGCTATACATTTTTTTTTAAATCGCGTTAGGCAGATATTTATTGCCAAACATGTTAGCGTTACAGAGTTTTTGTTGTTAGTACTTTATTATGCTCCTCAAAATTTATAACAAGATCGAACATGCATAAAGCTTACTGTGCTTGTGGAGAATCCAAATAGATCAAATCTTCTACAAAGAAAAACTCGGATTCCACGCTTTCCTTTTTACTACAAGCAAATTAAATTTATAGAGTAAAGTAGCCGATTGTGAAATACTGTTTTGTTTTTTGGAAAAATAAAAATGAAAACATTAACATTATTATACGCATTATGGAATATAGATAGAGTGAAGTGGTATAAACAAAAAACAGAAATAATAAAAGTTATTATAAAAGAAAAATGATGCATGAAAACCATTTAAAGAAAAGTGCACTTTTTTCTAGCTGAAAATTGGGTGGGTAATGTGGAATACCAATATACACTAGTGTGGAATAGGTTTAATATTATACTTATATATATTATATATTATATTATACTTATATATATTATATAATACATTATAAAATACAAAAAAAAGAATAAATGAACATAAAAATTAGTAATAACAAGAGTAACTTAGGACAAAAATCACAGATCTATGGGTCTTTTTCGGAACCTGCACATTCTTGGTGTGCTCAGCAGTTGAACATGCACACATAGCCCATATTTCTCCGCGAGTATCATTTGAAAATCGTTGGTCACAAAAAAGACAAATTGCGCCAACAGGCCACGTTTCCAGCGAAAAATGTTCTTTATCGCCTGAAGAATTTTGCAAGGAAATACTTTTGTTAGATTCTGAGCTCGATGAAGATGAAACTTTTTTTTAACGTTTATCAGAAATTTTCAGATTCTTTTATTTTTTAAGTTTACTTTGCACTCCACTGCATCCTGGTTCTGCATAAAAAACTTTTTCCTTTACCATTTCCCGTTTTTCTATTCCTGAATTATAGACTTCTCTAATTCTTCTTTATTTGGTGTATATTATTATTTTTGCCTTTCCAGGTTATCTACCCCTGGTTGCTATTTTTTTCTTCATGGTGGGTACCGGAATGATGTCTTCTGGGTTAACTAAAATGGGTAAACAATGCCTTTCTTCTCTATTTTCGCGATTAACTGCTGCAAGTGGGTGTTCTTGAACTACATAATCATGATGAGACGCTGCCAAAAAAATCTTCATCAATAAAAGCATTTCTTCTAAGCGGATAAATCCCTATAACAGCAAAACCCTTAACAGCTCTTTTAAGTAAGCTCGGCCAAAAAGTTTGCAGACATCAAAGTGTTCCATCACCATCACTGTTTTATCAAGGGGCTGCATTTTATGAGATATGTGCGAGGAAGACAAAGAATTGTACCAAAATGTTCTTTAGCCTTCACTATAACTTCAAGGTTCCCAGTATGGGTTATTATGTCCATATAGAGAACTTTTTGAATAAAGTGGTCAAACCAGGCAGTAAAAAGGTCAGTCTGTATCCAACCTGATGGATGAAATTTGAACAGAGTCCCAGGTGGAGCCCCTTTTTTTAATTGTTCGTTACAGTTGTTTCGCGGAAATATCATCAAAAGTGGAACAAAATTCCCTTCTGCGCTCATACACATTACAACTGTTATCAACAATCCCTTTTCTGCAGAAGTAAGGCTTCCGATCTGACGTTTTCCTTTCAATGCTAGAACTTGGGGACACTTCGACTGTACAATACAAATACCACACTCATCCATATTAAATATCTGGCCAGCAGAAAACTTTTTTTATTCAAAAATTGTTTCAAGTAAACCAAAGAATTCAGCGACGCTTTCTTTGTTGAATCCGGCAGCCCGTTGAGTTGATGTACCTGTAGGTCTTCTCAGACTGATTAGTTCCTTATGTCTACGAAGAAAATGCTTCATCCAGTTTTTTCCTGCTGATTGGTGGAGCAAAGAAAATGAATTTGAGAGAATATTTTGCCTAGCAAGTTGAAAAGCAATAGAGCATAGGTCCCGCCTTGTTAAACCAAAAAACTTTTACTCCATTAACAGAATGTACTCTACCAGTTTGGTTTCTTGCTCTTGAGTTGAAACAGGTTTTCTTCCCATAGTCTCTTCTTTAATATTCTCTCCTTCTTTATCATTATTACATTACCGAAATAATGTAGAGCGCGGTACGTTGTAATGTTTAGCAGCCGCCAAATAGCCCATTGTTTTTCTCCGTATCGTGTGCACCGCCACTCTCATGGTTTCTTCAGTACATTTGTGTTCCTTTACATTTCTCAGAGGCATTTTCAGAAATAGGACAAATATTTTCAAAAAAGGCTCTTATGTGGAATATTCCACATTCAGACCCTACTTAGTATTCCACAATACCGACCTTTTAAATATTTATAAAATATGTTTGAAAAACATTAAAAAGAAAATATTAATGAAATATTTAACACACTTCACAATCATTCGCTACCTACCTTAATGCTTATACACCAATCTTGCAAAAAACATTATGAATGGAGTCAGAATAGATATTGATTGAAACACGTGCAAAAATATAAGGATCGTTACAATTAGTGTTCGAACCCATACTGGCAAGCGACAGTTGCAAAATGCTCCATGGTGTTGGTAAGGGTGAAACATTTTAGAAAGAGCTTCTGATTAGGCTATTTTAAAATAGATAGCGATATTAGTTTTGCCACAAAAGAGGTATTCCACATTTTAGGCACTATTCCACATACGTATTTTACTCTACGTAAATGTATCCGCAATTCTAACAGCTAACTGCTGAAATCATACAGAAGGCAGTAGGTATTTATAAACAACGATTTAGACCACACGGTAATTGTTCACATCTGAAATATCAAAATTGTAAAGTGCCAGTATTCAGCTTATATCGAGAGACTTTTCTCGGATGTTAACAACAGATAGGGTTACCAGATTTATAATTCTTACAAATAGGATAGACTGTATGAAATTATATGAGATTGGAAAAAAATTTATGTGAATATTTTACTTGGTTTAAAATAGCCAAACTATTAAAAAATCAATAAATATTTAAACACAAACTTTTTATTCTATTATAATATTAGTTACACATTAAAATCACATATTGCAAATTGAGACTAGCACTAAAAAAACTAAAGGAAGACACATTTTAAGCCCAATAACAATGAACATACATCTCCGCAAGCAAAATAAAAAATATTTAACAAAATACAAATATATAAAATATAATAAATACGAATTATACCAAATACTCGTCACTCGAACGATAATGAAAATATGTGGGAAAAAGTCTCATATTTCACATGCTGATATGAGATATGAGAAAGAGATTCAAAATATAAGACTCATATTAAAAATAGGAGGTGTGGCAACCCTAACAACAGAAGTAAGGTAGTCATTGTTCACGAGTTTATCAGGCCCCGTAAGTTAACTTTGAAGTTAACAGTAAACTCATATTATAGATAATCCCGCTACTATTAACTTTTTGTAGTGGTATATTGTGGAAATGCCTTGCACTCATTAAGATTCACTACCTTTCTATAAGATAACAAAGAACGGCATGACCTGACAAAGAAAAATTTCGCACATTTGCCAAATGTTTATTTTGTTTGCATTGGCTTTTTCTTAGACATATTTTGTAGGTATTTGGGTTAGTTTCCGTTCATTTTTTGATCTTTTGTCAGTTCTGGTTAGTAATCGTTAACTTTTTTTTCAAATCTATATTTTGTTTGTACTTAAATTTTGTTTCTGGTTGTAAAAACTTGTTTTTTAAAAACCGTTTATTTTACAAACCAAAATGTTTTACAACAGCGAGATGTTACTGCCTTACCTACTGACTTAAGACTAATTTGTTCATGTCGAATGCGCAGCTTATATAGTGATTAATTGCTGGATCGACAGTTATGGTGTAAAATACACAGTGGTCCGCATAAGTGGTCATATAACTCCTCCCTCCTTAAGTTTGAGAAAATTGGGGTTTTAAATTTTCGAGGGGTTTCAGCTTTATGTCCACCTTTACATTGTTTTTCTTTTTCAAGTAGAAGTACAGTATTACAATTACAATAGTATTATTACAATGATTATTAAACTTGCAATTGACACACTTGTACTGACTACGTCAAATTCTTTCAACTCATGAGTTGTAAGTTTCTTGATATTACTTAGATCCTCATGAATATTTTCCAAATTTATTTTATTCATTTGTAAAGGTTTTATTTTTTCCTTCAATTCTTCTTTGATATTAATTTTTGGAAGTTTCAACCGTAGGTTGATTATGTTTGAGTTTTGAGGTTGAAAAGTTAATTCTTTGATTTCCGTTACACATTGTGCTGGAATTATCAATGATGGGAATTTGATCGTTTCAATAGAGTCTTGGTTTGGACATTGGAACTTAGTTGTTTCCGGTTTCGTTGGAATTATTAATATAGAGTTGTCTCTTAATTGGGTTATCGATGATTCTTTTAATTCAATTGGTGACATTAGACAGTGGCTGGTCAGGTTGAAAGTTTCCAAAATGCAAGGTTCATTCGAGTTTAATGAAGATTGTTCGCATAGGAAAATATCTTCGATTTCTTTGCATTTGTTGTTTAGATTAAAAGACTCATTTGCAGATTTTAGCAAATAGGGGTTCTTTAGAATTGTGATGTGATTATCAATAGGGATTGGATAGAGTTGATAGAGAATATAGGGTTTACCTGATATTAAGGGAATCGCTATATGAAAGATGATTAACTCATTTTTGATAATCACGTCGGCATGGGCTACTTCATAGTATTTGATTATGTTATCAAAAGGTATTCTTATTTCGGGTTTCAGTTTGAAGATTATTTTCTGTAACTCCTGATATTTAAGAATACTGTAATGTAATACGTTGATTTCAGCGAAATTTATCGCAGTTTGGATGTTGTCGCAAACTTTGTTGATTATGCGAATATTATTTTCCACGTTATCTAGTAACACGATTAAGTGAATTGTTGTGGATGTCGTTTGGGTCATTTCTGTGACCTCATTAATGCGATCTTGAATTTTCTGCTGATTCTCTTTAATATTCATCATTTGAGAATCAATGTCAGTTGATAACTTTTTTATTATTGTCTGGGTCATGGTCACATCTTGATGAAGGTTTCTTTCATTTTGTTGAAGAGTTTTGATATAATTATCATATCTTTCTCCATCATTTGCATCTAGGGTGCCGTATAGATATTTTTGGGCTGTTCCTAGGATATTTAGTAGTCCTCTTTTAATTCGTTTTTCAGGGGTTGTGTAGTGTTTTGTAAATGATTTTATCGATTTAATTTCTTCCAATAAATTTTTCGTTTAATTGTAAGAAATTTGTAATTTGTGATGTTTGGGTTTGTCAATTTAGCACTTATTTGCATGAGTGTTTTCTGGGTGGTTCTTAAACAATTTCTAACGTTCGTTAGGTTTACGTGGTAGTAAACATGATGGTGGTTGTTGACTATGTAACTCATTCCTTCTTTGATTGGTAGCAGAGGGTTGGTGATTTCTTCAATTCTGTATTGAGCGTCGACGAGTAATGGAAGAAGAAGCAGTAAAATCTTCATCTTTCTGAAATTATAAATTATTAACGTCTTTTAACATCCTTGGGGTGTCTTTGATTGTGGAATTCGACAGGTTTGTATTTTGGTTTTAGTTTTTCGGGTAGTTTTCTAGGAGTCGTTAATAATTGTTTTGAATATTCAGGAATTTCAGGGTCGTTTTCTCGTTTCTCGTTCATCTTAGAGAGAACGTTTGCTTTCTTAGCATTGAGTTTCAATTTTAGTTTTTCATTTAGTTCTTTGAATGTCTCTGCTAATTCGTGAACATAATCAGATTGTAGTTGATTTATGTTTTTCTCAAAGTTTAGTTGATAATTTAAATTGCCTTTTATTATTTGGAAAGGTGTATATTCATGTGTAGAGTGAATACTGTTGTTGTAATTCAATATTGCAATATCAACTAGTTCTTGAATTGTCTTTGATCGATAACTTTGCCTAAGTGCAACAAGACTTTCTTGGAGTGTTGAATGGAAACGTTCGATTGGCGAATTAGAGTTTGGATTGTAGGGAGTGGTAAAATGTAATTCGATTTGATACATTTTACAAAGATCTTGAACTAAATTACTTTTGAACGTTTGAGCATTGTCTGTTGTGATTTTGCAAGGAACTCCATGATGAGAAAATAGTTTTATTAAACTTTGGCATATTTCTATTGATGTTTCATTTATAGAATATGCTGTAGCAAATTTTGAGAAATTGTCTATGATTGTCAGGAATTTCTGTCCGAATATTGAATATGTATCCATATATAGGTGTTCAAACGGTTTATTTCCTGTTGGTGTTGGTTTGAAGATCACTTTGTATGGATGTCGATCGTATTTTGTTTTCTGACAAGTTTCACAAGTGTTCACATAATTTATTACGTCTTTTTCTAGGCTAGGCCAATAATAACTTTGTTTGATGTTTTTTATATTTTCCGTCATTCCTCGGTGTGACGTTTTGCTGGTGTGGTATCTTTCGATTATTTTCTTTTGATCTTCAGGATCCGTGACGTCTTCTAATAGAGTATTTGAAATGAAGAGTTTGTAAGAGCTATTAATAAATGTTTGTTGGAAAATTCTTATTATTAAAGGCTCTAATTCTTTATCAGGGAAATACATGCCATATGTGTCAGGGGGTAGATAGTCTCTAATGATTTCTTGTATTTCCTGAGTTATCGGATTGTTGTTGATAAATAGAATTATTCTCTTTTTGGATTCGAATAACCTTTTTGAACTTGTGTAAGGTTTATCTGCTTTGGTCCATTTGATTATCAGTTGATTCTTGAAAGTGTTTAGGCTTTTATGGACGTAGGGTGCTCCTAAAATGGGTTCTTCATTTGACGTGTGAATGGTTACGGTGTCTGAATTTTCTTCTGGCGGATTTGTGTTCCTTGAAGTTGAAGTTTCTGCCACAACTTCTGGTGTGTTTTTGCGTGATTTGAGATTGTCATACTTTCTATCGGGTGGTTTTATTTGGATATCCGATATGACATTAATTTTTGGTTTTGGCTTTACCTTTTTTGGTGAATTGAACAATCTTTCTTGTGATTCGAAGAAATGTTTTACTTTATCAATCCATGCGTGTGGGTCTCTTTCTTCGTTGTCTTCATTGCAAACAGCTGACATGTGTGTCAAGGGTGGTTTTACTGTTTCTATTGGGTAGATTTCTCTTGGAGGTCTTGACAGTGCGTCTGCATTTGCATTTTGAGTTCCTTTTTTGTAATGAATCGTGTATTCATATTCTTGGAGTTTCAGTCTCCATCGAACTAATTTGGAATTTGGTTCTTTGATTGAAAATAGCCATTGTAATGGTTTGTGGTCTGTTACGATGCTAAATTTTCTGCCGAATAAGTACGGTCTAAAGTACTTTGTTGCCCATACAATTGCTAACAGTTCTTTTTCAATTGTTGAATAATTGCATTCAGCTGGATTGAGTGTTCGGCTGGCGTATGCAACTGGAAGGTCATTTCCTATTGTTCCTTGTGAGAGAATTGCGCCGATAGCATAATCTGATGCATCTGTGGTCAGAATGAATGGTTTTGTGAAGTCAGGGTATTGTAGAATGGGTTCATTTATTAGAATATTTTTGCAGAGATTAAACGCGTCACAAATGGGTTTGTTGTGAATTATCTTAATGTTTTTCTTAAGACAATGAGTTAATGGTTTCGTTATCTTTGCAAAGTTCTTAATAAATTTACGATAATATCCTACAAGTCCTAAAAAAGATTTGATTTCTTTTGGAGTGTTGGGAATTTTGAAATTTTGATAGCTTCAATTTTTCTTGGATTTGGTTTAATTCCTTCGGGCGTTATAACGTGTCCTAGGAATTCAACTGTTTTTCTCATGAATTCAGATTTGTCGAGTTGTATTTTCATGTTGAAAGAAATTAGTCTTTCAAAAACTTGTTTTAAGGAACTTAAATGTTCTTGTAGACTGGTTGAGTAGATGATGATATCATCCATGTAGACAAGACAGGTTTTTCCTTGAAGTCCTCTAAGTATGTTATCCATTGTTCTTTGGAATGTGGATGGTGCGTTCTTTAATCCAAATGGCATTCTGGTAAATTCGTAATGTCCATTTTCTACGTTGAAAGCAGTTTTTGGAATACTTTTTGGATCCATTTCAATTTGATGAAATCCGTTGGCAAGATCTAATGTGGTGAAGTATTGACAACGTCCTAATTTATCAAGAATGTCTGATATATTTGGTAATGGGTATCTATCATCAACTGTTTTTTCATTCAGTTTTCTGTAGTCGATTACCAATCTCCATTTTTGTTGCTGTGATGCGTCTAGCTTTTTCGGAACTATCCAGACTGGTGAACTCCAGGGTGAATTGGAAGGTCGAATGATGTTTGATTGCAACATTTCAGAAATTTGTCTATTTACTTCTTTTTTATGCACATAGGGATATCTGTAACTTTTCGTATGGACTGGAATTTCGTCAGATGTGTTGATTATGTGTTTTACATCGTTGGTAAACGTTAAAGGATCTCCTGGTTTGTGAAGAATTTGCTTATAGCTTTCTATTAGTTGGAATAGCTGCATTTTTTCTTCCGAATTTAAATGATCGTGTCTGATTAATTTATTTAAATTGACATGACAACTTGAACTCTTTGTGTTTTTGAAGAATTTTCTTGTTGGCAAATTTTCATTGTTTTCGAAATCGTATATTTCATAGTTGTTTAGTTCGATTGACTCTGGACAAAGTATGTTTTTATTAATATCGCATTCTATTAGAATATTTCGATCAGAATGATTAGTGACATCAACTATATAACTGTTGTTAGTTATAGTTACTAGTGTTGGTTGAATTTCTAGATTTTTATCTTTGTAATGCGGTATTATCCAAGTAGTGTTATTGGGTAAATTTGTTTTAAAAATTGTTTTCTTAATTAACAGGCTGTACGATTATAGGATGAATCGCTTACGATTTTTCCAATCTTGCTCCTGTATCGAACGATGCCGCTGCGGAAGATAAACTATCCAGGTTACGACTTCGTACGTAGTGGACACTAACCTTAGGCCAATATGTCCTTACTAGCTGCTTCGTTGTTGGGACAACCAAAAGGCGATGCGTTGCTAGGAGTCTAAGTAGAGGGATGAACGATGTAGCTCTGCTGTTGAGGGTATCCTTTCTGGACTGTTGAAACAGACGTGTTGGTCACTGGTTTTTCTTCGTTTCACCACAGAACTTCTCTGCACGATCGAATTCTCGAAAACTTTCAGAGATCGTGATTGCACAGGAAGGTTTTCACTGTAGATCGATTTTTGAAAACTGTAACCGCACTGAAAGGATCCTACCGACTGCGCCAATTTTGTTTCTGGTTGTAAAAACTTGTTTTTTAAAAACCGTTTATTTTACAAACCAAAATGTTTTACAACAGCGAGATGTTACTGCCTATCCTACCGACTGCGCCAATTTTGTTTCTGGTTGTAAAAACTTGTTTTTTAAAAACCGTTTATTTTACAAACCAAAATGTTTTACAACAGCGAGATGTTACTGCCTTACCTACTGACTTAAGACTAATTTGTTCATGTCGAATGCGCAGCTTATATAGTGATTAATTGCTGGATCGACAGTTATGGTGTAAAATACACAGTGGTCCGCATAAGTGGTCATATAACTCTTACTTGATTTCTTTAGGCACATTTTGTAGATTTTTTGTTTAGCTTTAGTTAGTTTCGCTATTTTTGTTTGTTTGGGTTAGTTTTATTTAATGCCTGATATTGTGTACGTTCAACTCGTATTAACATATTTGCAACCAACTTCCACAATAAGATCGATTAATGGCGTTTCATGCTTACAACATCGATTAATAATAACTGTGGTTAATACGTATGAGAAAGTGCGAAAAGGACCAAGTTTTTTAATATGCTTTTCTATTTTTAATCTATGATTGAGTCTGTGTTTCGTTCGATAAAAACATGCACTTACACCACCAGGCGTGGGAAACCACTGAAAGGGTTGGGACAGATTTTCCTTGATTTTGAACTTGTGAAGAAACTCCTTATTAAGTAATAATCTAAATGATCTCTACAGCTCTACCGGTTATCGGCTTTTTTTACCAGACAAATTTACTTTAATATATTGCTGCGATGTGAGATATTGGTTTTTTACGAATCTTGAACATTAAGGTTTCTGTGCGAAAGGCTCAATTTTTCACATTTCCAAATTAATTAAAAAACACAGCACTTTGTTAACCTCGACTTCTCGTAATCCACACTAGTTAAAGGCAGCATTTATCACCGAAGTCATAATCTACCGAAAGCCGTCTTCTTATTACTTGTCTATATGTGGTTTTTACTCCTTTACTTAGATAAGGAAAAAATAGTATTTTCTTGATGAATGTTATCAATGTCCACGATACTTATTTGCCAGAAGCCCCTTCTGTCCCATGTTGCATGTCATTTGGGCCATATTTTTTGGTTTAGTTTCGTGTCTTGCCTTGTCTCTGCTCAACATAATGAGAACTCTGGAGGTATTCATATTAGATAAATACTTACATTTTATTTTAGTGGAGGAATTGAAAGGGAGTGGACAGGAAAGCCAAGGCAGTACTATAAGGTTGGAAGCAATATATCTAGATGTGCGTGCATTCATGATGAAAATGAGAAATTAGGTACCATTAAGGAATATCCTGGTTGTGATATAAATTCTGAAAGCTGCTACATACAGACTGAGAAATAAAATGTCTTTTATTACACTAAGTGTTTATTAAAAGTTAGTTTAAAGAATACCATGGGATGTGTCACGATGTTATGAAAAATTCCGATCGAGCAATAAAACGGAAGAAAAAAACTAGTCCAGTCTAATATCTCAGGTTTTACACTGGTGCGAAATTGTGAAATAGGCAAAGGACATATTATAGTGATTGAAGGAAGTAAGGTAAGAAAAACAAAAGTGCCCTGCCAGACGCTGCACCTAATAACCGTCAGCTGTTCATACACGAAAGGCCCTACACACGATGACGATAACCAGTCAGTTATATCTGTAGGTTCCCTGAACCACTGAACGAAGCAAACAAGCGGTAGAGACACTGCCAATTCTGTCTACTTCTAAAAGCAAACGGGGGCTGCGCTCGAAATAAGGATTTGATCGGGAATTGGGGTATCATGTAAGACCGATAAATCGGTAAAATTATCCAAAATAATAAATTAGGTACAACATTACTGCAATTATTACAAATAGGAAGATTAAAAAACACCTCCCAATCAATCGAAATACCCGAATAGGTCCGGTGAGTCAGCCTTAAAGGACCTTTTCGCCATTGCCACCAATCCATCCCCACTTTACCACATATACACATCCGGAGGCAGGACATCCTGTTGAGACTATGTAGCTCAACAGGACATCCTGTTGAGCTATCACCAATTCCTGTTCTGCCACTTTGTTCAGGTCATCCCAGCAATCCCGGATTTACTGCCCAGTTTAACACTGAGAATTGGCTTTAGGGCAACCTGGCTGTCGGTTTAGATCTCGATCGCTCCCTCTAGTCCTTCTGTAACCTTATCCAGGAGGTCCAAGAGGATATTTAATGCTATGCTCGGTGTCCTCATTGCGCCGGTCATCGCTGAACAGGTCAGTCTTTGCAGACCGCTAGTTTCTGGGATTTGAAGGCCTTCTCCACCGCCGGCCACCAGACTAAGGAACCACAACAGATCCTCGATCTTATCACGGCAGTGTTTAACCACCTCATAACGTGTGGTTTTAGGCCCCAGCTCCCGGTGCAGATGCCACATACTGACGGTAGCTTTTTGAATAACTTTCTCTACGTGGGGGTTCCACGTGAGTTTACTGTCCAGGGTCACGCCTAGGGACTTAACATCTCCCGCAAGGAAAGAGGTTTTTCCGTACAACACTGCCGCTCTATAATGACATGCTACTAATGTCAGAGCAAGTATTCAATGGGAAACTGTCGTACAGGGTGCCACTCGCGCGAGTGTTTACAGCCGATCGATCGAGACGCCGGAAAAAACCGATTCGGTGAAACCCACAAATTTCGAGAGGACGGGGAATTACCGATTACGGGTTTTTCCCTTAGCATAATTTTCCCAATTGGTTCATTCTCCACCTTCAATTTCGCCGTCCATAGATCCCATCATCATAAAAATGCCGGACGGAAGCAAGCTGCACGTCCGCCTCCAGTCTATTTCCACTTTTTCCTCTGTCCATCCTGACCGGGACCGCAACCTCATTTCAGCGTGTGCGTCCGGCTCCGGCCCTTTGTCTCGACCGCCTTGTTCCTCTTCCATGTTCCAGTCCAAGTATTCCAATTATCCAACGTCCCATTATCAATTTCAACTGCGGTTTGTCATCAGCGCCAGATCAGTCCGAGACCACGACAAGGCGGACTCCTTTCCCGGAGCAGGGACAGTGAAATCGCGGTTTAGAGTTTCTCAATTACGGGGACTCTGAGGCCACCGTAATAGAAAAAGAGGAACAGATTGAACGTGGCACTCCGTCTACTGGCGGGTATTGCTTCGAAAGTTGTGAATATCCACGGTTCAAAATACTCCACTCAAGCTAGCAAAAGTGCTAGCTTTGTGAATCTGTCATTCAAACTAATCGCCCAACTTTGTTTAAAATCGCATATTGCATACGCCGTCAAAAGACTGCCATGATCCGAAGTAAGTTATACTCTCTTCTGGCACCGAATTCAACCGTTTCGCCTCGAAATGAACTTCTGGTCTACACCTGGCTGGCGCTGGTCAATGGGAGCGAGAGGGCGTGGCTAGTTCCGCACCGATGTAAAAATGCATGGGCAAAATAAAATTCAGATGACGAGAGCTAATAGTCTCGAAACCGGTCTTGGGAGTAACTGAGATTAGCAGATTTCGAAATCTGTACATGCTTACATCATTGCATTGTTGTCCACACTGTGTGCCACTCTCTTTGATGTGGCGTCGAAAAACGACCTGCAATAGATTGAGACGAACTCCCAGCGCTACATATGCGCGCCACCCGTGTAGTACTACAGGAACCGTACCATTCATGTAAAGGCGTCGAAATTTACCTCTAGCAAAATATGCATCACGGTAGAAGTACTGCAAGTTAAAAGGCATTTCCCAGCAATGAGCTCTGCATAAAATTAATTTTTGATTAAAAACATACTAGAATACAAGCTTTGTTGCATATGAATACACTGTAGAAAAAAGAAATCTCGAAAAAAAATTATTTTGCTATTTAATGGGCTTTCAAATCTGATCAAATTGACGTCATGCTCAAACGCTATGTGATTGGTCTGACGTCACGCTACACGTCGGCCTCCCCGTATCTCGTATATTCCTGGTATATCTCGTATATTCCGTTTTATGGTGTTGTTTTATTAGTTTATTTTTATTATTTTGTGGATTATTGTCGAAAATGGCTGATGAAGGATTTTTAAAAGCACAATCAGATAACTTACCACGGGTAGTCTCGTTGATGGTGGCTAAGATTTTTGAAGTGATAACTTCTTATGGGACGGGGTAAAGCCATTGGAATACAATGACGGCGCTACCGTTACGTCTGGCTCCAACATGCGGTCTCTTGCTTTCTCTCTCGCACGCAACGGCGACCCAGCTGAGACCAACGATTAGTCTTGGCCAACACTACCATCAATTACCACTGATTCTAAGTGGAGATTTTAATGTTGATATATTATATATCATTTCTTGAATCCAAGTTGCTATTAAAGATGATAAATAATCCCGATCAAGCTACTACCAGTCATGGGACAACGATTGATGCGGTATTTTCCAGATACTTAAATAAAATCGAGTGTCACAAATTTGTTTCGTATTACAGTTATTATAAACCAATTGTCACTTTTGTAAGTCTAGATAATGATAATAGCTGCAATAATTGCAAACCTCGTGATGGAAAGTCTGGAAGAAAAACTAATACCTGATTTGAATTTTGAGAGTGGATTTTTTAAAAGATACGTGGATGACTGCATAATCTGCCTGCAAAACCAAAAAGTTCAATACACATTAGATAAATTTAATACATTCCATGAGACCATTAAATTCACCATTGAGGAAGACAAAAACAAATCAATAAACTTTTTGGATATGACGGTTATATATGACGGTAATGGGGAAATAAAAACAAACTGGTACACAAAGGATGTGTGGTCTGGTAGATACTTGAATTACCAATCATATGCACCTATACAATATAAAAAAAGTGTTGTAACAGCTCTTACGGATAGAGCGATTAAATTGGCACATTATGGATATAGATCAAAAAATCTTGAAAAAATAAAAAAGATACTAATAATGAACAACTATCCCAAAGCTTTCTTTGAACCAATAATAAAACAAAGAATTAATAAAATCTACAATTCAAATAAATGGAACAACATAAATAATATAAATAAGATAAAAGAATGTGAAGTCAAGTATGTATCATTACCGTACATACCAGAAATAAACACAAAAATAAAGAGTGTTCTGAAACCACATAATATTACTATAGCAGGAAGAACTAAAAACAACTTGGTAAA
The DNA here is from genome assembly GCA_024550625.1 of Dendroctonus valens. Classification (NCBI taxonomy): domain Eukaryota; kingdom Metazoa; phylum Arthropoda; class Insecta; order Coleoptera; family Curculionidae; genus Dendroctonus; species Dendroctonus valens. The sequence continues at coordinate 532,507 of JAJTJO010000111.1, forward strand.
AGAATGTTTCACAAAATTTAAGCCTAAAAGCAATGAGTTGGACACACCTAACGTAATATACAGGATTTGAATGTTTGAACTGTGACAAAGCATACATAGGTCAAACAGGACAATATTTGAAAAAAAGAATATACGAGCATAAATATAGCTTAAGAAAGGTTAACGAAAATGCAACAGCATTAGCACAACATGCACTGCACAACAAAAATTGCATAGTTTTGATTTCGATAACACAAAAATACTAATCAATGAAAACAACTATAATAAGAGAAGAATCCATGAAATGATACAGATCAAAAAACACCAGAATGCAATGAATTTTAGATCAGACACAGACAATCTTAGCTCAGTGTATCACACACTAATTAGATGATCGCATGCATGAACTGAATGGACCAGGTAAGTGAAAAGTAATCAGCTGATATTGAGGAATTGCAGAGCAATTCCAAGAATGCAAAGATAAGGCGAAGTATAAACATGTTTTTTTTCGCTCCCTCGCTCGATGTCGAATAAAATAGGAAATTCAATGTCCAGTCAAATGTGAAGGTAGAAACATCTAGACATGTAAGTTAAATTTAAATCTCTAAACAATAGATTCTAGTCTTTTCCCGAACATGTTTATCCTGACTCATCACCTGGAAACCAATGTTCCTAATTGTACTTTTTAATATGTGTGTGATTTGTATTTTAATATGTGAATTTTGTGAAAGTTTTTTATTTAAATTGATGATAAATGTAAAAATATATATTTTAGACAAACTGATGATGGTGGAGAAAGACACCGAAACGTATTTGTAACATTTTAAAAAGTAAACAATAAAATTGACTGAAACCCAGGAATTTTTGAAATAAAAAGATAATGATAATGTAACCAGCGAGTCAACTGCAACTATTGAAGACTGTTAAATGATGTAAATAAAATATATATTTTACATTCAAAAGGAAATTAAATTACATTTTACATATTCCCGATCCATTTAAAAATGATTAGACTAACAAGAATATTGAAATTAAAAAATTATTGTTGTCATCATGCGTTGAACAAGTTTCTATAAATATCATAAGAAGTTAGCACTTCTGTCGAGCGTCCCCTGTCGCACACCATTTTTTTAAATACAAGCGAATTGTTTACATCCGTTGAACAAAGTGCAGTAAACACAATATAGAAATGAAGCACATTTTGATTTTGAATTTATTACCTACATATTCTGTATATGGGTTATGGCAATAAATAAAAAATCCAACGAACACAAAATAAGAAAATGGTGTATTGTATTGATTTAAAAACGTCTAATGGTTTGCAAGACCAAGACCAAGCCTATGTACCTATGCAAGAACAAGACCAAGGCCAAGACCATGCAAGTCTTGGTCTTGGTTTTGCTTTGCTCATCACTAAAGCTAGATGTGCTGGCTGAGTAAGATTCGCGACTGGACTGCTATCCGAGCTGCAGGAGAACTCTTCAATCTGGAACAAAAGTTCCGAACTTTTCCAGGTTACATTTTAAGGATTAAATTACGTTTGTGAATTAAACACTTGAGTAAACTGTCGCAGTTAAATATGTGGTGTTAACTGGGATTTTATGAATTAAATTAATGATTAAGTTTGAGAATAAAATTACGACGTTAGGAAATCCCGCACTTACTCTAGCCAGTGACATGTTTTATAGAAAAACTTCTAGCACATTCTGCAGAATTTCTAATTATTTGGCACGATTTACATTTTCAACATCAAGAAAATACTATGCACTGTCCACGTAGGTATGCATCAGCAATCCCATCAATCCATATTTTACACACGAAAACTTGCCGGCAGTTTAAACTAGTTTCATATAAAATAAGTTTATTAGATATCAACGTGGTTAGTATTTGCCATAACAAGTAGCTTAGGTTCCTACATACCTCATATTTAAATTAATTCAAATGAAATTCCTGGGTTCCAGTCAATTTTATTGTTTATTATTTTATCATATTACAAATACGTTTCGGTGTCTTTCTCCACCATCATCAGTTTGCCTAAAATATACATTCACAAATCGTCATTAATTTAAAAACAAGAAACTCTGTTAAAATATACAGATTAAAATACAAATTACAACATATTAAAATCGTTTGAATCTCTTGGGATCACAGGTGATGAGTCAGGACGATCATGTTCGAGAAAAGACTAGAATTTATTGTTCAGAGCTTTAAAATGTACTTACATGCACGGCTGTTTCCACCTTCAAATTTGGCAAGCAATTGAAAAATTTATTTTGTCTAACATCGATCGAGAGAATAAAAAACTGTTTATAATATTTGGCATTTTTCTTCGCATTATGAGGATATCACTTGGTCTGAATTTCTTCAATATGCCAGGTGTTCATATTTTATGTTTTCATTTAATTAGTGTATGATATACAGAGCTAAGATTGTCTGTATCTGATCTAAAATTCATTGCATTCTGATGTTTTTTAATTTGTATCATTTCATGGATTCTTCTCTTATTATAATTGTCTTCATTGATTAATATTTTTGTGTTATCAAAATCAAAACTATGTAACATTTGTTGTGCATGTTGTGCTAATGCTGTTCCATTTTCGTTAACCTTTCTGAAGCTGTATTTCTGTTCGTATATTCTTTTCTTCATATACACCATAAAGTTCACCATTGAAGAGGACAAAAACAACTCAATAAACTTTTTAGATGTGACGGTTATGTATGACAACATTGGGGAAATAAAAACAAACTGGTACACAAAGGATGTAAGGTCTGGTAGATACTTGAATTATGAAGCATATGCACCTCTAAAATATTTAAAAAGTGTTGCAACGGCTCTTACTGATAGAGCGATTAAATTGGCACATTATGAATATAGAGCAAAAAATCTTGAAAAAATAATAAAGATACCAATAATGAACAACTATCACAAATCATTCTTCGAACCGATCATAAAACGAAGAATAAACAAAATTTACAATTCAAATAAATGGAACAACACAAATAATAATTATTAAAAAAAAGAAGGTGAGATCAAGTATATATCATTACCGTATATTCCAGAAATTAACACAAAAATAAAAAATATTTTAAAACCGCATAATATTACTATAGCGGAAAAAACTAAAAACAACTTACCAAAGAAATGTTTCACAAAATTTAAGCCTAGAAGTGATAAGTTAAACACACCTAACGTAATATACAAGATTGACTGTTTGAATTGTGACAACGCGTACATAGGTCAAACAGGACAATGTTTAAATAAAAGAATATACGAACATAAATATAGCTTAAGAAAGGTTAACGAAAATGGAACAGCATTAGCACAACAAATGTTACATAGTTTTGATTTTGATAACACAAAAATATTAATCAATGAAGACAATTATAATAAGAGAAGAATCCTTGAAATGATACAAATTAAAAAACATCAGAATGCAATGAATTTTATATCAGACACAGACAATCTTAGCTCTGTATATCATACACTAATTAAATGAAAACATAAAATATGAACACCCGGTATATTGAAGAAATGCAGACGAAAAGTGATATCCTCAGAATGCGAAGAAAAATGCCAATCATTACAAACAGTTTTTATTCTCTCGCTCGATGTTAGACAAAATAAATTTTTTCAATGGCTTGCCAAAGGTGAAGGCGGAAACAGCCATACATGTAAGTAAAATTTAAAGCTCTGAACAATAAATTCTAGTCTTTTCCCGAACATGATCGTCCTGACTCATCACCTGTGATCCCAAGAGATTCAAAAAATTTTAATATGTTTTTTAATATGTTGTAATTTGTATTTTTATATGTATATTTTAACAGAGTTTCTTGTTTTTAAATTAATGGCGATTTGTGAATGTATATTTTAGGTAAACTGATGATGGTGGATACACCGAAACGTATTTGTAACATGTTTGAGTAATAAACAATAAAATTGACTGGAACCGAGGAATTTCATTTGAATTAATTTGAAATACAGTCGGGAAAAATATACACAATATTTAAATTAATAACAAGAAAAGTACATGTATATATTTAGACACCTGAATTAAATAAATTTATTGACGGAAATTAACAACATGACGTTAAATATTTAGTTCGTAATTTATACAAAACCAATATGACGTCTCAGCATAACAAACAGAAAAATGCGTTTAACGACCAAATGGGTCTGGACACAAAAGATAAGGCTACTAGAAGAGTAATCGCTCCCTACGTAAAAATTGTCCGTAAGAGTAAAGGAGTTTTGGATAAAGCCAAAGAAGAAAGTCAAAAATTTAGTTTCTATCTCCAAAATAAACCCAGCGTGTTGATGCAGGATCTATCTTCTTTCTTATCGGATAGCGTAGATTTAGCATCTGTATTGCAAGAAACTGCAGACGTTCTAAAAGTCGTTACAAAGGCAAATGGTAAATTGTTTGCATTTAAAGTTCGGTACTTTAAGTTGTCCGATTTGGAGCGTTCCGCGTAAGAACTGATTATAGGTATTTCTTTGTTAAACATATTTTAGGTGTTACTTTGTACATAGTGGACTCAGCTTCTGAAGAGATTTATCAGGTACCGAAAAATGTCACTGACGAAAGACACAAAGTGAATTGGAAAATTCAAAAGGGCAGTACTGTGGCAACTTATGTAGCTTATAAAAAGGAGTTCGTACTGGTAGACGATATTTTATGCGATGATAGATTTCCAAGTGGATTGGGATATCAAGGTTTGATTTATTAACGAAATTTAGCAATCCGGAATACTTTGTTCAGTATACATATATGTTATTTAAAAAGCACTTTTTATACGAGATGGTAACACTTAAAATTCTATTTCATAATCATCAAACAGCCGTTCGCGTCCATTGCTAGACATAGACCTTCCTTAGTGTCTGCCACCGCTTTCGGTCTTGTGCGTCCTGTATCCAGTTTCCCCGGATTCTCTTAATATCATCCGTCCATCTTGTTGGTGGTCTGCCTCTGTTTGGATAGGCGTCGTGTCTTGGTCTCCAGGCCAAGCCTATTCGTCTGTTCAGCGCGCAGGTTTGATTATCTCGGCCAATCCTGATCTCGTGTCCCAAATATTTATATGAGGCCTCGATACTCCTACCGTCAACTGAGATATTCTCGATCATGATAAAGTTGGTCATACATACATACATGATAAAGTTGGTCATACACGTCTTCGTAAAATTTATTTTTAAACCGACTTCTTTGCACGCTTCATGAAGGTTCTCCAACATAGTATCTGCCTGGTCAATACTGTCGGCAGTTATGACTATGTCATCAGCAAATCTCATGTGGCTCAACAGCTCTCCGTCGATACTTATGCCCCTTTCTTCCCAGTTTACTCTTTTAAAGGCATATTCCAATACGGTGGTAAACAGTTTCGGAGATATTGTGTCGCCCTTTTGATTTGAAATTTATTTGTGTCTGCATGTAACCTTACACATGCAGATGTCCGCTTGTATACGTTTTTAAATAGGGAGGTATATCGATTATCAATACGACAGTCCGCCAGCATTAACAACATTTTGTGTTGATTTACAAGGTCGAAAGCCTTTTCGAAATCTATGGATACCAGGACAAGTGGCTTGTTATATTCAATGCATTTTTCTATTAGAGGCTTAATAGGTTGAAGGTAGTCGTTTGTTCCATACCCTGATCTAAATCCTGCCGCCTGTTCACGAAGCTAGTATAAATCTAATTTAGGAATCAAACGCTCAGCTATAATCTTCATTAAAAGTTTGTGGACATGTGACAATAAGCTTATCGGTCTATAGTTTTCTGGTTTTGCGATGTCTCCCTTTTTGTGCATTATTATTATTATAGCATTATCCCAGTGGAAAGGTGTTGTTCCCTTCAGAAGACATGCATTGAAAAGCGTGCATATATTCTTAAGCAATATGTTTCATCTTCGCCTGGAGATTTATTGCCCTTCATTTCTTTCAGTGACGTTCTTATCTCATCCAGGGTAATATCAAGAATCTCCTATGAACCTTGGTTTTGTCCATGAGGCAAGTTCTCAGGCGGATTGTGTTTCTTTTCTTTGTACAACTCTGTATAAAAATCCTCAACCAACTTAAATAATACTAAAATATCTTTCTTATTTGAGGTAGTACGGCCTTTCCTACTCTCCAGCTTACAGCTGTTCTTCGTACCAGAGGAGAAGTTTCTTCGAAGGACCTTCAAACTTTTGTTGTTTTCATGACCTTTTCTATTTCTTCAGATTTAAACTTTCTTATATCTCTCCTGACGCCCTTTGAGATGTCTCTAGTTACGATTCGTAGTTGGTCTGCATTCGTGGGATGCTTGGAATTAAGTTCCCTTCTCTGATTCATAAGACTCTTTGTGTTTTCACTAAGCTTATTCTTTGGCTTCTTATTTTTTGAGTACCACCGGTTTTGTGCGTCTTTTAAAATTTTGTTAATTTCTCTAGTTGCTGCTTCGATATTTACTTCCCCATTTCTCGCAAACCCAGAGTTCTCCAGTTCAACGTCTATCTCTTTCTGGTATTCACCCAGATCTTTAACATCAGACCACCTTTGAGGTGCTCGATTCATGATCATATTTGCCCTCTCTCGTTTTATATTAATAGTCACCCTTGCTCTTACCATTCTTACCTTGCTTACTCAGGTCAGTAGTGAATGAAAATTGATTCAGTACGTTGACATCTTGCACAATATTTTTCATGTCAGTGATCACATAATCGATCTAATTTTTGCTTATTCCATCTGGGCTTGCCCACGTCCAGAGCTTCTGTTTGCGCTTTTTTTAATGAGTTCATTGCATACAGTCCATGGTGTGCCAGGAAGTCAAAGGGTGTATTTCCTCTTTCATTCCTCTGGCCATATCCATGTTCACCCATAGCGGACTCGGCATCATCCTCTTTATATCCAAGTTTTGCATTCAGATCTCCTATAATAACGTTGTAATGAGTTGCTGTTTTGCCATCGCTGCTGCAATGTCCGCATAAAAGCTTTCCACTTCCTCGTCCGAATGTGTAGTTGTTGGGGCATAGACCTGAATAACTTTTAGTCTGTATTTTGAGCTCAGTCTTAGCACAAGAAATGCCACTCTCAAGCCTACACTATCTATTTGGACAACTTTGCCTGAGTGTTTTTTGTTTATTATGAAACATATTCCTCCATCATTCGAATCGTTGTCTCCATTATGATAGAAGATGTGTCCTGACCTCAATCTGAGCTGTTGTTTTCCTTTTCTTCTAACAGTGGCAGTTTTTCAATAAATGCACACGTGCACGTACACTCTCAAATTTTCAATGACTCTTCGAAAAACATTTAAATTTGATCATACTTGAAAGTACTTCGTCTTAAGATTACGTACTTATTCATTCGAAAAAACTGAAATACCAGAAAAATATTGGTAGCGAATAAATTCAAAGCGAGTAATGAATATTTTGTTCTCGGCACATTTTTATAGGAAAATTCATTGGACGGATGATCCGCCCACGCTCTTTCTTCGTACATAAGGGTTCTGGAAAGTTCCATGGCCATTATGCAAATTTAGTACGTGCACGACCTTTATTTTTGGGGGGTTAGAAGGGCACGATTTTTGGGTGTACCTCCTAAAAAATTGAGTGTCGTCAAAAAATCTTCTAAGATTGTGCACTCCCTGCCACTGATTATGACCTAATGTTCAGTGGATCAAAATATAGTACAGTGGTAAATTATTGTGATTTTTTTATCTATTTATTCTGTCTACTTATTGGTATTTTCAATATCATTAATATTATCATATTTTCAATACCAATAAGAACAAGTGAGCTTTCAACTAATAACAAACAACAAAATTTATGGAAAATTTAAAATCTAATTAAATCAAGTCAGCAATTATCCGCGTTAGTAAAAATCTATATATACTTCGGTCGATAAGGCTATTATATACCTCGCACAATATATAAACGTGATTGGTATATAATAGCTTACTTCTCGACCTAGGTATATAATGTACTATTTTAATTCAGTCCCAAGCTCGCCATTCGAACAGTTAGTTAATTAGATTAACAGTTGATATATCATCATTATTTTGTGTTCTAAATTACATATTGTGTTGTGCGTTGAAATGACAAGAGATGGAAATAATAAAGAATTACCACGACCATCCACTGATCCTCGGTTAAATATATCTAGGTTTGTTTTGAAGAGAAAAGAGCATTAAGTCTCTAACGTGTCCGCACACGTCACAATCACGTGTGAAAGTGCATTAGGTAACAGATAAATAATAGTTATAATGCCTACACTTGCGAGCACTTATTTTGGTAATTGTTCAGAAGAAGGGCTTCTTTTCGGTGCCTTCGCGCAGTATTGGCCATGCGCTACCGAAAAATCGAGGCTGCTCAGCCGCGTTGCTAAACTGCCACCAAAGCTCAAATTCTCAATCAAACCAAAAATGTAATAAATTGAAAATTAACAACTTACCAGAAGTACAAGGAAAGCAATATCCCAAAACACGGAAGAAACTATTACATTATTATAGGAACGTGTTTTCTAAAATTTATGGATATATTTCGGTTGAGCTTAACCATTGTCCCCACATTCGATTTCTCAAGCAACATAAATTACTTCAGCGTGATATTTGTTAACACAATGAAGAGAGAGAAGCACAGTTAACCCAAACGAAACTTGAAACTTTAAAAATCGATTCTTTCAGTTTGATTGTCTCTGGAAAACAAAACGCGTGGGTGACGAGTGACGACCCCGTGTTTAAGGTAGTGATAGTACTGGCAACTGCGCGAAAAATTTTGACTGATAGGCCGTCGCAAAGAGCGAACCATCATGGCGACCTTTGATTTGTTTTGGAAATTGGTGAATTTCAGAGGGTGAAAAGTGGTGGAAAACGCCATTTTCTCGAAAAATCTATAGGAAAAATGTTATTTGTTATGAAATTTTCTATAAGGTGAGCATATCTTTAATCGGCAAAGCTGCAGTCTTAAAAGAAGCCCTTGTTCTGAACAATTACCCTTATTTTTGTGGGTGCGAACATCGAAATTGATACGACCTGGTTTGAATATCGTATTTAGCTTTATTTCAGCAGAACAAAATGATGGATGATGATCGATTGTTACGAATTCGCGAAAATATACCTTATGACAAGTATTCTAGAGGGTTCGCGACTGACTGCCGGAAGGAAGTAGTACTAGTGTCAAGTCAACCCAAAACCGTCTTGCCAACGCACACTACACCGGCGCACTCTATAGTTACATAGTTTATTAGTTTTAGTCATTTGGAAAAACTCAAATTTATCCTTTAAGGAAATATTGATCATTTTCAGATGATATGGTTAAATCAGTACTTTGCGTACCAATCGTCACAACTGACGGTGATTGCTATGCTATAGTCGAAATGTATCGATGTGTACCAGAAGCACCATTTAGTAAGGACGATCTGAAAATATCCATTGTAGTTTCTGGTTGGATGGGTGCAGCAATCCACCAGAACCGACTAAGACTTGCATTGCAAAAGCAACAAGAATTGAACGATTACTTGTTGGACTTGATCAAGTGCTATTTTGCTGACAACGTATCAATGGAAACTTTGATTACGGAAATTGTTGTAAGTTTATAAAATGAGCCACGAAAATACTTGAACTGAATTTCTCTTCTTTCACATGCTTTTTGGCCAATTCATTTTTTCTTAACAGAACTTTCCAGTAGGTATGCTTTTATTATTGCTATTTAACTCAAAATCCAACCAAAAAAATATTCTATTTTCATATTTTTAATCATTATGTTTATGGACATAATGTTTGTCACATATAATCAGTGATCACATGCAAGAAACTTTTTTAATTTAGGTCCATTCCTAACCAAGTGATTATTTAGATTCGATTTTAATAAAGTTTAATAATAACTTTTTGTAGAAATTTGCCAAAGCAACACTAGGAGCTGAACGTGGGTCCTTTTTTATAATAGATCCAGAGAGTAGCGATATGACAGCAGAAGTATTTGACGAAGGAATTGATGGCTCGGAAGGAACAACTATGCGCAAAAAAAATATTAAAGTACGTCTATCCAAAGATCGTAGTATCCCAGGATTAGTAGCCAGAACTGGAGTAACAGTCAATTTGAGGGATGCATATAACGATCCCCGGTTTTTTACTGAAGTTGAAAAAAGAACGGGATTCATCACACGATCCATTCTTTGCATGCCCATAGTTAGCCTGGAAAAAATTATTTTAGGTTTGTCATTTTTACAGTACGCAATCCTTGTTCCTCGTTCTCATCATACTAGTTATGAATTATTTCTAGCGCTAACTGCGCATCTCATTAGTATAGTGGCATTAATTGCGCCGAAACTTCAACAGATTACTAGAAAATTCAGTTTTAATTTTTCACGATCAATAAATAAGGTTTGTCGACCGATATTTATGTCGAACCTTTGAACATAATTCACTTCAGCCAAGTTTTATAAAATTTCTTACTGCTAACTTATCTACAAGTACTTAAATCTAACATCTTTAGAGTGTTTTACACTCTTTGTATGCTGACATCACTGACTTAACCGACCTTAATCTACCTTAACCTAAGATGGGCACATTAGCCCTAAGTCTATACCTAAATCTAATACAGCCTCTCTTACTACCTAAACTAACTTACAGCTAATCCTGGTCCTCTACGGACTCCATGGCGGATAATTTAAGTTAAACCTAGTCGTGGTCATCTACGGTCTCCGTAGCGGATAACTAAATTTATTTTAACTTAAACCTAATCCTGGCCCTCTAGGGACTCCATGACGGATAACTTAAACCTAATCCTGGTCCTCTAAGGACTCCATGACGGATACTTAAGAACTAACAATAATAATAGACTAACATAGTAAGTGTATAGTTTGACCTCTACCTTATTTTACTTAAACCTAGCATAGGAACATGCTTAACCTAAGCCTACTACATCCTCTCTTGCTTCCTAAATCTAACCTAAAGCTAGCCCATGGTCCTCGATGTGGTGCTGGAACTGGTCATCGCATGTGGTACACGTCTTCTTCTTAGACAGTGTCCGCAGGGAGAGGTCTGCGGTCACTGTGAAATTTGTTGGTGCAAGATACCCGGACTGTGGGATTCTTGCTTTGTCGGACAAAAATTGTCCAGGAACTTTGTTGTTAAGTTCCGGATATGCTCCAGTAGGTCTTCTCTATTCAGGTCTCTTTGCAGGGTGGTATTTCTGACAAAGTACGGGGCCTTGGCTGCTATCCTCAATATCTTGTTTTGAATTGCCGCCATCTTCTTCTTTTGCGTGATGCAGGCCGTGGACCATGCAGTTGATCCATAGGTCAGCACCGGACGGATTAGCTGTTTGTAAGCTCTAACCTTTGTTCTCAGGTAGAGCTTACCTGTCAGCAGAGGATAGTAGGCCTGGAGCAGGTATCTTGCCTTCGCTGCTGTAGCTGTCATCTGGTTGTGCCATACCAGTCGCTTGTCGTAGATAAGTCCAAGATAGGTTACCTTGGACCTCCAGAGCAGCCGCTGTCCTGCAAGCTCTAGTATGACTGGCGGCGTCTTGGAGCCCCTGGTGAAGAAAATGGCTTGCGTTTTCTCCGGGTTAAACTCCATTTTCCAGTTCCTGCTCCATTGCTGGACTTGGCCGAGATGTCTTTGGAGACTATTGGTCATGTTAGAGCCTTTCCCTGCGGCAGTGAGTGCTACGTCGTCTGCATATATGTAGCACTCTGGCGGTGGTTGGAAAGTCTGCCATGTATATGTTGAAGAGAGTAGGGCCCAGCACTGACCCTTGCGGTACTCCTGACATCACCGGTCTGCTGGTTGAGAGCTGGTTCTCAATTTTGACCTAGAAGCTGCGTCCAGATAGGTAGCTGCTGATGAGCTTAGTTTGGTGTCCCGGAAAGTCGGCTGTTATCATCTTGGCTATCAGGGCCTGGTGCCAAACTTTGTCAAACGCCTTTGACATGTCTAGGAAGACGGCTCCTAGACCTGTTTCTTGGGCGGTTTAACCTTTGCTGGATCCTTGTTGTCAGCCGGGTGGTGAGTGTGTTAGTGCCATGCCCCGGCCTGAATCCACGTTGCTCATCCAGCAGCATCTTCTTGTCCTCTATTGTATCCTGGATGTGGTTCAGAATACACCTCTCCATAACTTTGGCCATCATAGGTAATAGGCTGATAGGCCTGTAGGACTTAAGCAGCTTCCTGCTTGCTCTCTTTTTGGGCACCAATACCACAATTGCCTTCTTCCAGGTGTTCGGGAAGTACTGAAGGTCGATTATTGCGTTTGTCACTGTGGTGAGGTTCTCAATTATTGTTTTTGGTAGTTTCTTGAGGACCTTATTCGATATTCCATCATGTCCAGGGGCATTTTTGCGGTTTGTCCCCTTGATGATGTCCTGGATGATCTCTGTGGTGACTTTTCTGGCTTGTGCGGGCTGCCAGTTTTGGAAGTGGGCGGCTACAGTCTTTTGCACTTCCTCTTCTTGTTCTGGGTGATCAACCAGGTTTACTCTGCATTGGAGCTCCAGATGGTTTGCAAAGAGCTCCAGTTTTTCCTTGGGGTCCACAGTGGTGATTCCGTTCTCCTGTATAGGTGGTATTGGTTGCCTTGGTCCTTTATTGAGGTTCCTGGCCAGTTTCCATAGCTCTATGTTTGACTGGTCAGCCTCTATTTCGTCCATGCGAGCATCCCAGTGCTGCGATCGAACTTCCTTGATTCCGCCTGGAGGCGGTTGACTTGCCTTTTTTAGGTATGAATCTTGTGTTCGCATGGCCCTGTGTCGTATCCGGTTTTTCTCCCTGATTTTGGCTTTTAATCAGGGAGGTATTTGGTCTATTTGGTTGGTCGGAACGACGGTTTGACTTGTTGAGGCTGCCAGGGCGTTCTTGATTTCGCCCGTGAGCTTTTCGACTGCCTGGTCCAGGTTGTCCTCTGTTATGGGCCGAGGGATCTTGCTGGAACTTTCCAATGTGTGCTGGAAAGTCTGCCAGTTCGTGATCCTTTAGTCACAGTGATACCGTTGATTTGGTTTGGTCCAATTTGCAGGAGTATCGGCAAGTGGTCCGACGATAGCTCCTGGAGCACTTCGGGGCTGGACAGTCTTCCTGCGTTTTTGTACAGGAATATGTCCAGGATGTCATCTCTGCCATTTTGAGCAATGTGTGTTGGCTCTTGGGTGCGGCTATCTCAACCATTGCGGTACTTTCTTCGTTTGATAGCATGCGGCCTCTGTACGTGGTTAAGTTGCATCCCCAATCTTCGTTTTTGGCATTGACGTCCCTTCCGTATATCGTTGGGCGGTCATCCGGGAAAAGGTTTCGAACATCCTCGAGACACAACGTAGCGCTAGGACTGACGTATACGGACCCGACTCTGATCTCCACCTTCTCCATTTGGATGGCCACCATGGTTTCTTCTATTTATGTCGAACCGGCTTCCATAAATATTTATTAGCAGTTCCATTTCTTATAGAATATGCGGCGAGGTGCCGAATCGAGCTCTAATAGTTACTCACGTCCTTTGATTTGTGTCGGTAACAGTTTCGTGAGTCTGAAAAACTTCTTTTTGAAGTTTTGAACCAAAAAGCCAACTTACTAACACACAAAAATCTTCTTCTCAGCCAGCACCGAACCTGACATAAGACGTAATTTACGAATTAAGCTCGTAAAAAGAGTATATATCATAGTCTCCAATTATGACCAAATATGATGTGATCATCCCGTGATCTGACGTGAATAGCCTAGCTGGGTTCTTCAAACTTCATTTTATGCACATAGAAAAATTGTGAAAATCATCAGATTTTTAACCCAGAAATCCACCATGTCAACCTTAAATGTTTTAGATGTCAACGTCACATTTATGATCAGTATTTAAATTGCGCTCTTCAAAACTTAGAATGTTTAACATTGTTGAAAAGAATTAAGTATTAATTCTTTGGGAAACCGTATATCGATCTAATTAATAGACGTGGGGAAGCATACATTTGAAAAAGCAATTAAATTTTACTGGGAAATTGAAAGTTAAAAAATTAAAGCTGCCGCAACAAAACTGCTAAATACTATGTCCGAACGCGTACTTTCTATCAAATTATTGGTGAACACGGATTGAACCTGTAACGTTCTATCAACTTTAGACATTTTCGATCAAAAGCTTTGCTTTAACATACAACTGTGAAATAAGATCTCAATATTAATATCGAAAATTAGCTTATGAAACTTAATAAATGTTTGTGTAATAAAATGTGCAGTGCAGTTCTGCGATAAAAGTCATGTCAAGAGAACGCAGTAGAAAACTGCATACAATATTTATGTAATGAATGTATGTAGGCTTTCACGGTCGGTCAAAGTATCACATACACATTTTTTCGGGCTTATAAGTTATGGACCATTGGAACTCATTTCTGATGACTGGTTTCTCAACTGGTGCTGATGTATTTATCTGGTATGTGCATGTATTTTCCTGTGGTGTCCATTGTGAAATCCAATTCGCCTATCGACCAGTGAACCGATGTGATCATGTGTAGTGCTCTAGTGCATTCCGAGAACCGTTATTTCTCTCTCCATTTTCGTCCACTTTAACACACAACTATTTAAAAAAATTAAATACTATCGACGCCGATAAACGAAACTGTTTCTGTTGTTAACTTCAGCAACATTCCTTATCGGGCAACTACCGGGTTTCCTCGATAAGTACCATGAATCCGGGTACTTCTCAGGAATCGGAGTCCTACCAAGCCTCCCAAGACGGGTACTTTCTTAGGCCCAAGACGAAAAAAAGTGATCGCGTACCCAAATCGGATGCAACATCACCGGTATCACCAACCCCGGCCCCAAAAAAATCAACCGCGGACAAAATAAAAACAACAACAACAGCAACATCACAACCGACTCCAACAGGCATGACCTATTACGGATTAATTATGCCTCGGAAAACTATTGCGTGGAGTTCGCTGATTGTTGACACACAAGCCCCCACTACGCTGAAAAATCGGTTTGCGCCCATCCAGCCGCCAAACGTTTACGAGCCTCCAAGACCTCCCAACTCCAACGAAGGGGCTGAACAGGAAGATAACCATAGAAGTCCGAGGGCTGCGAATGCGCCCAAGAAGGCAGAAAAACCGCCGCCATTTGTGATCGCTCGAACATCCAGCAACTATTACTAGTCTGACTTTCACGCTGAAGTACACGAAGTCTTCGCTAATCGTGTACTGCAGCAGAATTATGGACTAGGCGGCGGTAAAACGGTCCGTCGAAGAAGATAAGAGCCGCGACATCTTAAATGCCACACCTACGCCCCCTCGTCGGAAAAAAAGCACGCGTTCATCTTGAGGGGGCTGGATGGGAATGTCGAACCGGTTGCCATCAGGGAAGATCTGGCGGACGAAGGGCTGGAGGTGAGGAATGTCTTCAAAATGAAGACACTGTTCAGGCCGCTCTACTTCGTCGTCACTGACGACAAATCTACCCTTCGAAAACGAAACGTCGAAGTTTTGTACCCGCTCCTCCACCAGCGAGGCCTGCTTGGCAGCAAACCAGCCGAGCCCCCGGCTCGATCCACCCTCCATCCCCAAGCAACGAGACCATGGGGCCAAATCACGCCAATAGAATCAGGCTGCCCCCACCACCGCCTTCACTGGCGAAGTGAAAAACACATCCCTAGAGGTTCTAGACTAGAGAAAGATCACTTTAACGACGATACCATCGAATGTGGCTCAGCACTGCTAACCGAACTGAGCAAAGCAAGGCAAACAAAGTGGCGGGAAACTCTGGAGAAAATGGACATGACACATAGTAGTAAGATGGCCTGGCACACAATCAAGAAACTAAGCGGCGACCCCCTAGCACCGAAACAAAGAACCTATGTTACACCAAACCAAGTAGCCCAACAGCTACTACTAAATGGGAAAACACAACAAAAAACAAGCAAAGAGAACCTAATCAGAGACGCTGGCAACGAAACTAACCTGCTGGGTGAGGGTTTTACTATACAAGAACTTAACCAAGCAATAAACACTATGAAAAACGGAAAGTCTCCAGGGGTAGACGGTATGTTTACGGAACAGGTCAAACATTTTGGAAGGAAAACTAAAACCTGACTACTGGCCCTTCTTAACAATTGCTTAAAATCATACACAATACCCAAAATGTGGCGAAGAGCAAAGGTAATTGCGATACTCAAACCTGGGAAGAACCCCGACCTACCAAATAGCTACCGCCCAATATCACTGCTATGCCATCTCTTTAAACTCTACGAACGGCTAATCCTCCAGAGAATTCAGAAACACATAGACCCTCTGTTAATACCCCAACAGGCAGGCTTCAGACCTGGAAAATCATGCACTGGTCAGGTACTAAATCTCACAGAACAGATAGAGGAGGGATTCCAAAATAACAGGAGCTGTGTTCATCGATCTCATAGCCGCCTACGATACAATAAACCATAAAACCCGGCTTATCAAAGTCTACAAAACCACAAAAGACTACAAACTAACGAAAGCAGTTCAATCAATACTCCAAAACAGAAGGTTCTATGTGGAACTTCAAAATAAAAAAAACCGCTGGAGAACCCAAAGAAACGGTCTCCCACAAGGAAGTGTTCTGTCCCCCACTCTATTTAATATATACACCAATGACCAGCCCATAATAGAAAACGCCAAACACTACGTGTACGCTGACGACCTAGTTGTCACAGTTCAAGGTCAAACATTCGGGGAGATAGAGGTAAGGCTGGAAGACGCAATGGAAGCTATGGCCAAATACTACCGAAAAAACTAGCTAAAACCGAACCCTTCAAAAACTCAAGTAAGTGCTTTCCATTTAAATACCCACAAGGCTCACAACAAACTAAACGTGTCCTGGGAGGGCAAAGAACTAGAATACGCTGAAACACCAAAGTATCTTGGTGTAATCTTGGATAGAACACTAACCTTTTTTTTTAACTAACCACACTGAAGAAAAAATTTTCTTCAGTGTGCCACCGTGGAACCGCCCGACAACTTCCTTATCAACGAAAGCCCCTGTGCAGGGTCAAATTTGGACTGAAAGACATGGAGAACGCTAAACAGAATACGAACCGGTGTGGCACCCGTAAAAACAAACAAACTAAAGTGGAAAACCGAGGAAGACCAACAGTGTCTCTGTGAATGTGGGGAGATACAAAACATGGACCATCTGCTGGGATGCACATTATGTCCTGCAACGTGCTCCATCGATGAGATGTGGATTGCAAATGAAAATGCCATAGACGTAGCCCGGTACTGGGCAGAAAGACTTTGAATGGAATTATTTCGGACTCGAAAAAAAAAAGAAGACTGGCGGAGTTTCCACCGTTGAGGCAGGACGAAGATGTCTCGTCAAGCTCCGCCCACCTGTCCCATGGTATAAACGGGAACGCAATGGCCATCCTGGGCAGCGTCCAGCGGGAATTCGCGGACCTGTCGTCGCAGATCAACTTACAGGAGGTGATCAAGGCGGTAAGGTTTTACAGCGCTGCTTTGAGGGGCTGTGTAACAAGAACGGACAAGTTCCTTGTACCGGCGCAGTTCTTTAATGAAGACATTAATAGCTTCGACTTCTAAGTAATATTGATCTTGAATACATATCTTGATATTGTCCACTGTGCCCTATGAGGATTGGGGAGTGGAACTTATGTGGACTCCGGAGTGGTCTCGGTGAGTTCGTGCAGTTCCTCGCGTCTGGAGTCGTCGATGTGGCGCTAATGGTGGAAACATGGTTGCGCCCCGGAGACACAATCAGAATTCGGGGATACAGGCCCGAGCGTGCCGATAGGCCCGGTCTAAGGGGTGGAGTGGCCATAGCGGTCAAAGCAACGATCCCATACAGGAGACTGTCACACAGGCAGTCAGCAATAGAGAACGTTGGCGTAGAGCTTCCGGATGGTGTTTTGATCCACTGTGGATACTCTATCTCAATACGCCCACAGGCCACTGACGTCGATCCATTCATTTCAAACACCAATAGGGTGTTGCTTAAGGGAGATTTCAACGCCTGTCATCCACGTTTTAATAACCCTATACGGAAAAAGGTAGCTGGCAATTTAAGCGAAAAAAAAAGGTAGCGGTAATTCCGCGAATATCCATGTTATGGTTGCACCCACGTAATGGATCAACGAGCGACCATTTGGACCATGGACAAAGGAGCACCAAGGCCGAACACCTGGGTAGGCACAGGGGGACCTTTCGGACTTTTTCAGTAATCAGTGTATTGTTCCATTTACCCAAGCTTGTCAAAAATTGTGAATGTTTAAATACATTTTATCCATCTATCTATCTATCCTATGGAGCCTGTCGAGTGGTGATGGAGGTAGAATGAGAAAGCTTGAGAGCGCGGTATTAATGCGCCCACCGTTGCGCAGTTCAATTTTCGTTTCCATTTCTGGATTTACACACAAAATTCTTTGTTTCTGAAATTATTTAAATGTTTGGTAATCTCCATGGCAGAGGAGGGTCCGAACTGTTGGAAAGCAGTGTTCTGTTTGGTCCGAACCATCTGCTTTTTAAAGATATTTTTCCGTCTGTCCCAAAAATTTGTTACTATTGGTGAAACATTCGAAGCTTTAAGAAGTCCCTTAAAACCACCTTGTAAATTTCTCTACAACATTTCAAACAATCGAACGAATTATGACATTAAATTTTACGCGATAGTAGATTCTTGGACTTTATATACTTTGGATAGTATACATACAGCTGTCGATGTGAGAAGACGTGTTCTGGTCGCGGTGATAGTGGTGTTTACAGTTGGAAGTATACATCGATTAAATACCATTCCACATACGAGGTGGTATTGCAGTCAAGGCCGTCAAGCAATCATGTCACAAATATCAACAAAACGATATAAAGATCAGCAACAACCATCGGAAGATGGCAACAATAACAAATAAAGTTGCACTTACACAGCAACAGTTAAAAACCGAAAATGAATTATATTTGTGGGAGGTATTGCAGCAAACCCTTGCAGTCAATAAAACTCTAGAAGGTAAAATCGACCAGCTAGAATTAAAGGTCTCATGCCTTGAGAAAAAAGAATTGGAAAGGGAACAGACTGGTAAAGACAAAACAAGTCTTGTAAATAAAATGCCTACCCCCAAACGCTACGAATATATTAATTTCGTTGCGGCGAGCACCGGACAATCGGCATCACAATAGCCATCAGCATCGAGAGCAACAGCTCAGCCATGTGAAGATGAATATCACACAGACGAGGAAGACCTGGCCAAAGAAACTGAATGGATAAGAACGAAGCAAAACACCAAAAAACGCCGAATAAATACTTCGCCAGATGCCACTCCCCTAAGAAACAACGAAACAAAAACTAAAAAAGTATTAAAGCCCCCACCAATCATGATACATGAGGTAAGATCATATGAGGAGCTATATAAAATAATTATAGAAAAAATCAAGGAAGAATCCTTCCAAATAAAACTTACTGGTAAAAGTACTGCAAAAATTAACTGTACCAACTCTGACTGCTACAGAGAAATGGTAAAATTACTGCGCGAAGCAGGTATATTGTTTCACACCTATGAAAACAAACAAACAAGACCAATTAGGGTAATGGCAAAAAACTTGCATAGCTCTTGTAATCCAGAAAATATCAAAACACACCTATTAAACAAGGGCTTTAAAATCATTGAGGTCAATAACAAGATGTCATAGAAAGAAAAATCTCCATTAAATATGTTCATGCTAACATTTGCCAATGAGGAAAACATAGGTGAAATATACAAAATAACTCACATATTGGGCAGTAAAGTAGAAATTGTACCAATACAAGCATCCCAATTAATTCTTCAATGTAACGCTTAAATGTCAAGCATTTGGACACACACAAAAATTTTGTGCGAAAGAGCCAAGATGCGTAAAATGTGCAGGCAAACACATAACAAGCGATTGCCGAAAACCTCAAAACCAAAAACTGAAATGTGTAAACTGTGGAGAAGAACACCCTGCCAACTATCGAGGATGTGCAGTCGCGAAAGAGTTACAAAAAATCAAGAACAAGAAAGCTATCAAAACCAGCCCAACAAATATCATTAAAGAAAAAGTTGAACAAAAGGAACAAAGGAGAAATGAAATCCACAATCAGGATAAACCAACTTATGCTTCTGTAGCTGCGATAGGCACAAAGAAACCAACAAAGTCTCAGGGAAGTAATACTGACGAAACATTACAGCTTATATTAAACAAAATCACTAAATGGAAGATACAGTTTTGAGTGTCAACCGCAGAATTAAAAAACTTGAGGAAGATACTAAAAGAAATGTATACTCAAAAGTTTTAAAAAATCATAATGTATAGTACAATTAGAATTATGAGTTGGAATGCAAATGGATTGCTAAACCATCAACAAGAGCTCCAAACAATCCTTGACATAAATAAGATCGAAGTTTATTTAATATCTGAAACACATTTCACAAGGCAATCATTTATTAAATTTAAAGGATATAAAGTTTACTACGCAATTCATCCAGAAAACGCAGCGAAAGGAGGAAGTGTGGTAATAATCAAAGAAAATATTTGCCATTATAGTCTGTGCCAGGAAAATAAATTTGAAGCAGAAGACATACAAGCAATGATAGTGAAAAACATCAAATGTGGAAGATATCTTCAAACTGTGTGAAGAACTCTTCAAAAATCTAGAAAATCGATTTATAATAGGCGGAGACTACAACGCGAAACATACGCACTGGGGATCCAGACTAATTACAACTAAAGGCAGGGAATTGCTAAGAGCGGTCCAAAGCTGTGGATGTCAAGTCGTTTCAACGGGCAAACCTACATACTACAACGGGCAAACCTACAAATTCCTGACCTGATAATGACTTTTATATAATGAAAAATGTATCAAGCAATTATATGAAAATTGAAGACAGCCTGGAGCTTAATTCGGATCATTCACCGATTGTTTGGACTCTGAGCGAACATATCATTTCAAAGCCAAACAATCCCTGTCTAGCTAATAAAAGGACTGACTGGAAGAGTTTTAGAATAACATTGGAAGAACGAGTTAATTTGGCAGTCCCGGTGCGTACTCCAGAACAGTTAGACTTCGAGGTGGAAAAACTAATAGCTGATATCCAACATTCAGCATGGAAAAACACACCAGAAATTAAAAGCAAGCTGGAAGGAAATAACTAGCCTAAAGAAATTCTGGAATTATTATCGGAAAAAAGAAAAGCAAGGACAAAATGCCCAGATCCCCGCAGGATAAAACTAGACTAAATAATCTTACATCTCAGCTGAGACGAGAGATTAAACAGATAAAGAACGATTCCATTGGCGAGTTCCTACGGAATCTTACTAATGATTCTAGTGCAGAATATTCGCTATGGAAGACTACCAAAAACCTGAAAAGACCAATGATGTATGCACCCCCAATCAGAAATGCAGACGGGAGCTGGGCTAAAAACAATGAGCAAAAAGCCATAAGATTTGCAGAACACCTTGAGGAAATATTTCAACCTAATGCAGTGGATAACGCAGAAACATTGCCTTGTATTACACAGCAGGAAGAAGGAGAAATCCCGTTTGTCACTCTGACTGAAGTAATTAAAGAAATAAAAACTAATATCAATCCGAAAAAAGCTCCTGGATCACTTAATCACAGGACAGATCCTCAAAGAATTACCGAAAAAGCATTGATTAAGCTCACACCTGATCAATGCCTCATTTCGACTTCATTGCGTCCCACAGTTATGGAAAGGTGGCAGAAGTGATCATGATTCCAGAACCTGGAAAACCACC
The DNA here is from genome assembly GCA_024550625.1 of Dendroctonus valens. NCBI lineage: Eukaryota > Metazoa > Arthropoda > Insecta > Coleoptera > Curculionidae > Dendroctonus > Dendroctonus valens. The sequence continues at coordinate 554,195 of JAJTJO010000111.1, forward strand.
CCATGAAGCAATGTCATATCGTCGAATATCACTACTACCAGTTATGTCCAAGCTATTTGAAAAACTTCTATTGAAAAGACTAAAACCAATAATTGAAGCTCAACAGATTATCCCGGATCATCAGTTCGGTTTCAGGAATCAACACTGTACAATTGATCAAGTCCATAGAATTGTCAATACTATAGAAAATTCGCTAGAAGAGAAGAAAGTTTGCTCAGCTATATTCCTGGATGTTGCACAGGCTTTCGATAAAGTCAGGCACGAAGCTTTGATCCATAAACTTGAAAAGTTGCTTCCGGTTCAATACTCACAAATATTGCAATCTTACGTAACTGAGAGGTAGTTCAGAGTCAGACAAGACAATGCTTACTCTGATCTAAAAGAAATTCAAGCAAGGGTTCCACAGGGCAGTGTATTGGGACCAATACTTTATCTATTATACACATCCGATCTGCCAGTAGGCCCTGATGATGTCAGTGTGAGTGGGGTTGAAGAAGAATTACGTCAAGCTACTGTTGCTGATCAAAATGTTGTTGCTACATTCGCCGATGACACTGCAATCCTAGCGATAGACGGCACCAATATGCAATCTACTGAAAAACTCCAAGCAGCTATAGATGAGGTTCAACGTTGGACCCTGAAATGGCGCATCAAATTAAATGAAAAGAAATCGGTCCATATCGACTTCACCAACAAACGAATAGACTACAAACCAGTATACATTAATGACAAGATTGTACCATATGGGAATACAGCTAAATATCTAGGCATAACCTTCGATACAAAACTCAGATGTAAACCACACGTCAAGAAGAAACAGGAAGAACTGAATCTAAAGTACAGAAAGATGTACTGGCTATTGGGTAGAAACTCAGCTCTCACAGTGTATAACCAGCTATTGTTATATAATCAAGTCCTCAAGCCAGTGTGGACTTATGGTGTGCAACTTTGGGGCTGCACCAAACAGAGCAAAAGAAACATCATTCAGCTCTTCCAGAATAAAGTATCGTTGATGCACCATGGTATATCAGAAATGAAAATCTACATAAAGACATGGGTGTAGAAGCAGTAGATAACGTCATCAAAAAGTATGCACAGAATCATGAACAGCGACTCCATCAGCATGTGAATCCTGAGGCACTCAAGCTCCTGGATAATGCGGAAATACAGAGAAGACTCAAAAGAACTAAACCATTCCAACTGGTTTAGAAGGCAAGAATTTGTTAAAACATTGTTTAAACATTAGAATGTGTAAACCAATGCAGAAAAATAGTTACAGGAGCATTGAGAAATAATACAAAATAAATTCCTTCGGAAGAAAGAAAACCATGTAGCATGTTTACATTTTCAGAGAATTACTTGTTTGATATGTTCCAAAAAACGACACTTGGCTTTATTATTCAAGGCAAGGGACAAATTCTGACCAGAAGTTATTACTGTTTATAATTTGGCAAAATTCGTTGATGATATGGAAAATCTGTATTCCGTTTACCCGGGTGAGCTGCAGATGGGCTTAGAATATGTTTCTCTACTGAATATAGAAACTGAAGCTGTAAACTGTTAAAAAATAAGAACTCATGTGGTGAATTGAGCCAATTCAACTTCAGTGTACCCTTACGTGCCTGAATCTATAAAATTAGCTGGATGATCATGTTTACAGCAAAGAGCAAGCGAACGACAAAGTTCCGGACAAAAACATATTGAACTAGCACATCAAATACTTGTTGTGTTGTATTTGCACTTGAGAAGGACCTAACTAGGACTAGAATTATTTTAATTTATTTTGATTTTTTGTATTAATAAAATCCAATATGTTTCTTGTCTAAACTTCAGACTATTTTGTAAAAGCAGATACTAATAATAAGAGAATTTTTGTAGCAACTAATAACGGGTCAACTGTATTGTAAGTTCCTGTACTCATAATATCCAATCGAAATGTACTTAAAGCCATGTAGAGAGCATACAATCAACCGTCTTATTTCGTAACTACACTTTTCAGGTGTTGTTCAAGTAGTTAACAAGATGAACGGAGTGGTGTTTACATCGTCAGATGAGAACTTGTTCAAAACATTTTCAGTCTACTGTGCCCTTGCTTTGCACTATGCCAAATTGAATGACTAAAATGCATCGTACGGTTAGATAAAACATTCCGATCATTTAGAAAATATATAAATTATGATAAATCTAACGTTTTCAGGACCTTTTAAATGAATCTAATTTGAACCTTCTCAGTTTGCAACTCAAGCCTTGTGTGCATGATATATCAAACTTTTCGAAAAATCCCGAAGTTTCAATTCCCAGCGGCTTCAGCGAGTAATACATTTCGAAGTTAGAAATATCTCATAATCATTATTGTCATTACCAGTTTCAGATGGTACGTCTCTATCGATGAAGAACCAATTATGCCACAGATGGTTTACTACATGGTTAAAACAGTGGTAGGATTTCAAGAAGTCAATGTACATGCTTTAAAAGAATTTATCTTGACTGTTAGAAAGTGTTATCGACCAAATCCTTATCATAACTGGGAGCATGCTTTTAACGTTGCACATTGTATGTACAATATTCTATTGCGAAATAAATCTTTATTTACCAATGTAGAGGTGCATACGGTACATTATGTAAAGACTTTCTATACTTATGGATTGCTTTTTCAGATAAAAGCTCTTATTATATCCTGCATATGCCATGATTTAGATCATGGAGGATACACTAACAATTTTTTACAAAAAACTGAGCAGACATTGTCTCAACTGTATGATGAATCATTTCTGGAAAACCATCATTTTCAAGTAGCCATGCTAATCTACAAAGTAAGTATGGATAAGTCCCATATCTGTTTTCCTCATTTGACGCCGTAAACCTTCGAGGAAATACATGGTGATTCAAAAGTACTCTCGAAAACTTTTGGAGCTGATTGCTGGCATTGTTTTATGATGAAAAGTAGATGGTGGTTCTTAAAGGCATCGATATGAAAATACATGATGTTAAAGTTTGATTAAAAACATAAACATTTGTCCGAAAATTTTTTATAGTCGACCAGTGACGTGCGTGCCCACATTATATCCATATTTTTGCAGATAATAATGGTGCGCCACTAATTGGTCCGAAAATTAGTTTTACCTTTTCATTGCTTATCCAATTCCAAATAAAAACTTTCTTGAGTTTTCTTCGTCCAATGAATCATTTTCGAATTTAAAAAAATATAAATCGAATGAATGCACGTCAAAAATCCTCACACCAAAACAGTATGGATCGATAGGGAAGTAGAAGAAGAAAACCAATCATGGCCATCAATATATCCAGGTTAAAATACTCCTGATATTCACTTGATGGAATATTTCAGTACATTCTGTACAAACCAAAAGTAGAAAACCAAAATATTTTACGACAGCGGAGAATCAATGATTTTGAAGAAATAAGAAACCGACCGAACATCTTAGGACTAGTGTACGAAATGCTATGCAAAGGATACTAAATGATTGTATTTTGGCTGAGGGAGGACATTTCGAACAATTTATTTAAGTTACATTTTATTTCTGTTGGTCTATTTAATGCAACTAGAAAGTTACTTTAAAACATTCCTGAACAATTTAATTAAAATTAGTTGGTATCATTTACAGCTCCAATTATAAATCATCAGTTTGCTATGTTAATAATGCATTGTTAAGTTGCATATGTTAATAATTTAAGAATATCCCACTATGACTACTTACTCATAAAAATCCCAGCACCAATCCATGGGTTTCTCTAAAGGTGACATAACCTCCAGAGAGGAACTGGAACTCGAGGTAAGAAGGTTAAATGATGGCTTAACATCAGCCTTCCAGAAATCCTGTGAACTCAGGGCGGTTGGAACCTCTATGGTCCCATGGTAGAATAAGGCCCTTCAGCCCCTAAAAGGGGAGAAGAGCTAGAAGGGCTTTTCACCGAGCCGCCAAGGGAAATCACGACAAAAACTCAGACCTCTATCTCAAAGCAAGGAGAGACTTTGAGAGAGAACTGAGAGGAACTGAGCAAGCTGGCAGAAATTCTGCGGCGAGGTCGAGTCGCTGTCGGATGCGGCGTGGCTTGCGAAGATCCTCAGCACATGTAAATCGCAAAGCGATATAGGTTCTCTTAAGAAGGAATATGGCTCCTGCACGGGAACGAAAAAAGAGACCCTACAACTTCTCCTAGCAAAACACTTCCCAGGCGACGGCGGCACCGGGGGCTCGGAGGTCAAGGTCTGCCCCAACGAATGGGACTGGCCAAAAGAGTAGACATTGATGACGCTATTATATAAAGCTGCAGGTCCAGATGGGATAATTCCAAAAAAGTTGCAGTCAGGCCTAGATATCTTACTCCCCTTACTGGAAAGGATATTCAGGGCCAGCGTGGCGATGGGATATGTCCCAAATGATTGGCGGTCAGCGGAAGTGGTCTTTATACCGAAACCCGATAAAAAGTTTCCTTATCAAAACGTTAGAAAAGATGAGAGACAGGTACCTAACAGACAGAACTAAAAATAAAGGATTATAGGGCGCCAATGTTGTACGAAAAACCTCTTTCCTCGTGGGAGAGGTCGAGTACCTAGGCGTGACACTAAATACTAAACACACGTGGAACCCCCACGCAGAGGAAGTTAAGCGAAAGGCTACCGTCACTATGTGGCACTTGCGAAGGGCGCTGGGGAAAAACTGGGGCCTAAAACCATACATTATGAAGTGGTTGTACCCCTACCGTTATAATATAATAAAGGATCTGTTATGGTTACGTGGTCTGCGGGCCGGCAGTGGAGAAGGCATGCATATTACGGAAACTGACGGGTCTGCAAAGACTGACCTGCCTAGCGATGACCGGCGCAATGAGGACGACACTGAGCTAACCCTGTACAAGGCATGACAACCACCCACGTCAGAGACATACAAAAATAGGGACCGCCATGCGTCGGGGTCTTCCAATCATAAGTGCAAAGGTGGTCCCACCTGCCAGCGGACTTAATTTCGAAAGGAAATTGAAGGTGAAAATTCCAACAAAAGAAAGTTGGAATACTAGGACAGTGGCTGCTCGCAAGGGGGTGTAATGTTGGTACACCGACGGCTCACGGGTGCCCAATACGGGGCAGGCGTGTACCGGAAAGACACCAACAGGGGAGCGCCCTTTTCGCTGGGAAGCTGGACGACAGTGTTTCAGGGGGAATTATATGCAATCCTCGAGGTTGCCACAGATAGGGAAGTTCCAGAAGGACTAGAGGGAGTGATCGAGATCCCCTCCGACAGCCAGGCTGCTGCCAAGACACTCTCAAGTGTTAAGATGGGCAGTTGACTGATCTAGGATTCATGGGATGCCCTGAACGAAGTGACAGAACAGAAACAAGTAAACTTGGTGTGGATTCCGGCGCACATGAAATTGGCGGGAAATGAGCGGACCGATGCATCCGCCAGGCTCGGAGATTCTGAGAGCCCAATGACTGCCCAACCTCACATAGGGTTAAGTAACCGACAGGTAGAAAGCGCTCTAAATGACTGGGCTCTTAGAGGCACCACAGAGATGCGGAGAAAGGCGGAAGGGTGTGGACAAGCCAAAGAGTTGATTGGAACCCCAAGTAACGCCAAGGCAACAACAAATGGTTGATGTCAAGGAGTCGCTGGGTCCTGAGAACTCTGGTTGGGGTCATGACAGGCCACTGTGCTCTGAACAGACACCTACAACTACTAGGAATTGGTGATTGCCCCGTATGTCCACAATGTGGAATGGTGGAGGAAACATCATACCACATATTAGGAGTCTGCCATTATTGGTCGCCTCCTTGGGGCCTCCACACTTTCCCGCGTCGAATTGTCTTCCTTGGAGTGGAGACGGACCCTTGCCTTTGTCAGGAGACGAGACGCCTGGGTGGCGAAGACAAGGAGTGGTAAGGTGGGGATGGACGGAGGGGGACTGGCGAAAAGGGCCTTTAAGGCCAACTCACCGGACCCATCGGGTCCCCCCTCACAGTACTACTACTATTCATTTAAATCAATGGTCAATAATTAATAATTTCAAAGATTGAATTAAAATAACTGTTGATGTGATGATTCTAACACGTGTATTAATACGAATTTAATTTTTTTATTCAAAAATGATGCGTTTTATCATAAAGACAGGCGTTTTACCATAAGAGAGTTTTTTTGTTTCAAATTGAACATACAATGCGCCACTGCTGTACCAAAAAATGTTTTATTTGATAGAAACAAGACCACTCGTAGAAAATTGTATTAAAATATATATTTTTTTTTAGAAAAAACATTTATTTATATCTCAAGCAGTTTCGGATATATTAATGAATTTTCGTATTTTTTAATACAACTTTAACATCATGTATTATGCGCTTAAGCATTCTCATTTATTAGGACTTCATTCATCTTAAAATAATCCCAGCAATCAGCTTCTAAATTTTTTCTTTGAACTTTTGAACCACCCTGTAAATCTTAACATAGTAATCTAGAACCGCAAAGAAGTCAGGATGGTTTACGGACTTGTTATTGATAATAAAACAGAACTCTCGGAGCCTGAACATTTTGTCTGCAGGGAACATGTTCCTAGATTTTTTGCATTTGTAACGGTTTAGCGCCGTTTGCTCATTCAGACGCGTTACAAATTCTAACTGTCTTCATTTTTTCCATAAAAAAATTGATGGAAGTAGTTCTTCGGCATACACTTTCTGTTTCTCGCTATTTTCGTTTCTGTTTCTGTCGTTTTTCCTAAAATATAGACCCTTTTATCTTTCTAAGAAAAACTCTGGAATTCTTTGAAAGTGCGTTGTCTCTTTTCCTGTTTTCTTTAACTTTTTCAACAATTCCCCGTTGTCACTTTTACTTAGTCGGTTTTTCCTTCGTTCGCGTTTTTATTTGGTTGTTCAAAACCTGCTTCTTCCTCATAGTTGGCATCTCCTTCGTTTTCATCTTTTCCATCTGGTTAAGCAATTTAGTAATTTTCTTCTAAGCTGCATTTCCTTTCAGCTCGCTCATTATCTTAAATACTGTCGTTTTGTGTTTTTTGTTCAATTATATCACTAGCATTATTTTTGTGCGCTTCTATAGTTATCATGTGCCAATTCATTGATTAAAGCAAGATTTTCACGTTCTTTTTGTAAATTATCTATTGGATTGAAGTATTTATATATTTTTCTGTATAGTAAGATATTTCTACTCACTCTTTGTGACTATTAAATTTGTATTTGTCATTAGTTTCATTATTTAAACTTTAAAATTTATTTAAAAACTAAGGACGGGACTAAGACTCTCAGCACAATATAATGTGATAATCGCGCGATCTAACGTGGGTCTGTTGGCAGGTTACCAACTTGGCTAAAACGGTTTTAGGCGTTTCCATTTTACGATATTCCGACTGAGTTATGGCAGCAAATCAGCTCAGAAATGAAACATTGTATTCTTGCCACGGACTTAGCCAACTATTTCAAAGTTCGCATCAAGCTAATACAGATCAGCAATGATCAGGGACTAGACTGGGGAAACAGACATCACCGACAGCTCTGCAAAGCTATAATGATGACCAGCTGTGATTTGTCTGGATCATGTAAACCCTACATGATTGCAAAGACATTGACCGATAATGTGATCAGTAAGATATTTTATTTAACTTCTTAATTATTTTTCTTTTCTTCTTATTTCTTTCTTATTTAACTTCTTAATCATATTTTGTGAACTAATTTCTAAGTTTTTTATAAATTTGAAGATTGCCCTTTATGTGTCGATCCATGTTTGATGAATAACCGTTTATGAATGATGAAATATTGTTGAGAATTGCCAAATACTATATCACAATCAGCCAAAAAGTTTACTTAATCACTAATTACATGTTTGGTAGCGTCCCCAAAACTTAATAAGTATCTTTGCATAGCAGGTTTGAGACTGGGTTAAAAAATCTTTGTATTCACTAAAATTGCCGACGTTTGGACCGTTTAATCAGGTCTTATTCAAGGCTATTTTAATATGAGAAAGTCGTCATTAAATATTCAGATTTTTGTCTTGGATCGGCGAAGGCACATCATGGAAATATTACCAATCTCAGTATTGGACAAATATATGCCTCGATCACTCAGCAGGTAGAGGACCGCCAAGAAAATTGTAAGCCTGGAAATAAAGATATCAACCAACCCCTAAGTACCCTAACCCCTAGGGTACGCTTGCTGGCATGAAAGAACGAATTTGCAAACTAGAGAGCAGTGCTAATAAAACTTCTTCTAAACTCAAAATGTAATAAAATGGCTAATACTCTAAAAATAATGTGTTGGAATGCAAATGGATTGCTCAAGCGTCAAGAAGAACTTCAAGTAATCCTGGACATAAATAAAATTTACGTGTGTCTGATCTCAGAAACTTATTTCACCAAGGAATCCTTTATCAAAATAAAGGGTTACAAAGTATACCACACCATTCACCCGGACAATGAAGCAAAGGGTGGAAGTGCGGTAATAGTAAAGGAAAACATCCAACATTATGAACAGACAAAATATGAATCAGAATATATTTAAGCTACTGCAGTGAATGTAAAAACTAAACACTATGACATAACAATAGCAAGCCTTTATAGTCCACCGAAACACAACATTAAGACAGAAAGATCATCGAATTTTCTAAGGCGATTGGAAGTAGATTCATCATAGTTACATCGTATAGTTCATGGTAGTTATAACGCAAAACACACCCAATGGGGATCAAGACTGATAACAACGAAAGGAAGGGAACTACTGAAAGCAATTCAAAAATGCAAGTGTGAGGCAATATCAACGGGAAGACCAACCTATTGGCCCACAGATCCTGACAAAATTCCTGATTTGATAGATTTCTAAATCACCAAAAACATATCTTGCAATTATGTATATACTAATAGAAGACAACTTGGAGCTAATTTCAGACCATACCTCAATAGTTTTAACCTTAAGTGAAAATATCGTCCAAAATTCCTGCAATCCCATGCTCGTCAATAAAAAAACAGATTGGGAGGGCTTTAGGTTAACCTTAGAAGAAAAAATAAAATTAGTAACCCCACTACAAACTAAGGAAAAATTGGCTACTGAAGTGGAGAAGTTCGTCAATGACATCCAAAAATTTTCATGGAAAAACACCCCTGAAGTTAGAAGGAAATTGAAAGGTAATAACTATCCTAGAGAAATTTTAGAATTGATTGCACAAAAGCGACAGGGAAGAAAAAAATGGCAACACACCAGATCCCCGCAAGATAAAACTATTTTAAATAATCTCACCGCTCAATTAAAAGAATAAATTAAGCAGCTTAAGAATGACACCATTAGCGACTATTTGAAGAAACTAACAAATGATGCCAATACTGATTATTCACTATGGAAAACAAGAAAAAAATTTAAAAATCCCATCATGCCAATACCCCCCATCAGAAACATGGACGGCAGCTGGGCTAGAAATTAAGAGCAGAAAGCATTTATATTTGCCGAACACCTTGATAAAATCTTTCAACCAAATCCAACAGACAGTACTGCGGCTCTACCCACTAAAGATAACCAGGAAAGTGAAGAGATTCCATTAACCACAGTAGCGGAGGTAAAAAGAGAAATCAAAGAAAACATAAATCCAAAGAAGGCTCCGGTATTTGACTTAATCACTGGTCAGATTCTCAAGGAAATACCGAGGAAAGGTCTAGTGAAACTTACTAACCTGATCAACGCATCACTTCGACTAAATTATGTTCCCCAATTGTGGAAGGTCGCTGAAGTTATCATGGTACCTAAGTGTAGAAAGCCACCCCACGAAGCATCATCATATAGGCCTATATCACTTTTACCGGTTATGTCAAAACTTTATGAAAAACTCCTTTTGAAGAGAATAACACCAATTATAGAAAGAAAAAACATCATCCCGCCATATCAATTTGGGTTCCGGAGTCAGCACTCCACAATTGACCAGGTTCATTGAATTATTAATTGTAGTGTTATCGAGAAAACACTACAAGAAAAAAAGTGTGTTCTACAATATTCTTGGACGTTGCCCAGGCCTTCGACAGGGTCTGGCATGAAGGCTTGGGACACAAACTTCAACTGTTCCTACCTATCCAATATTCAACGCTGCTACTGTCATACATAACTGAAAGGTATTTCCGGATAAAGCAAGGGAATGAATACTCTGTATACTGAATACTGAATAATACCTTTGCTTTATCTCCTGTACACCAGTGACCTTCCTACTTCCGAACAAAATATAGTTGCCACATTTGCAGATGAGACTGCCATCATGGCAGTTGGAGACAACAAAACACGGCACGGCAGTTGGAGTCCACAGAAAAACTACAAACCGCCATTGATGACATCCAGCGCTGGACTAAAAAATGGCGAATCAAATTGAATGAATCGAAATCTGTACACATTGAGTTCACCAATAAGAAAGTTGAATACAAACCAGTTCATATCAACAATCAAATTGTTCCATACCAAAACACAGCTAAATATCTAGGAATGACGCTGGATGCTAAACTTAGGTGGAAGGCCCACGTCAAGAAAAAACAAGAAGAATTAAATTTAAAATACCGTAAAATGTACTGGCTATTGGGTCGTAATTCTGCCCTGTCAGTGTATAATAAGCTCTTGCTGTATCAACAAGTCCTCAAGCCGGTGTGGACTTATGGTAGTCAACTCTGGGGTTGTACCAGCCAAAGCAACAGAAATGTTATTCAACGTTATCAAAATAAAGTTCTACGCGGCATCGTAGGTAGGCAATGGTAGATCCGAAATGGCAACCTCCATAAAGACCTAAATATGCAAACAGTGGACAATGTAATCAAAAATTGTGCAAAAAGTCATGAACAAAGACTACAAAATCACAGTAACGTTGAGGCCATCCAGCTCTTGAACAACGATGGCTTAACAAGAAGACTAAATCGAGTGAAACCCTATGAACTAGTGCTTGGAATTAATCGTTGAGTCTTAACAAAAGAAAAGAAATATGGTTATATATGTACACATTAAAATAGTGACTATCCAATGACAAAGCCGAAGTTAATATCATAGGATAACATTTTGCAAATGTACATCTAAACTTGCGTGCATAGAAATCGGCCCACTGTAAACTTTTGACTTTAACTATACTTTTTTTAAAAACTATTCATCAGATCAAAAAAAAGAAACATGCTGTTTGAAAGACAATTTAATATGCTTTAATGTGAGTTTAATTTTATCAAGAAGGCCTGTCGTTTATATGCGAAGCAACCGGTAACAAATAAAATGTGTTTATGTGGTGATTGTAACGAAAATAAAAACATTGTCAAATATTAAAATTCTTGAGTTTGCAACTGAAATTTGCATATTAATGCGTTTTTAGCGTAGCTCGGATTATCTTCGATATCCTTTCATTCTTTCCTCCATGAAGCCCTTTGTGGTTTTTTTTCCGTTGTCTTAAAGCCTTCTTTATGAACTCATAAAGACATGAAGCTTAGACTCTTGCATTGTTACGTTTTCTTGGTCCTCCTGTATGGCGTGGAAACATGGACACTCACTAAAGGGACTGCCAGGAGAATTGAAGCGTTCGAACTCTGGCTTTACAGGAGAATACTGAAAATATCTTGGACACAAAAAACTACCAACACAGAAGTTAAAGACGGATGAAAAAAGAACCAGAACTGTTAGATACCGTAAAATGTCGGAAACTTCAGTATTTCGACCACATAATGAGGAACTCAAATAGATATGGGCTGCTACAGGAAATCCTACAAGGCAAAATTAACATCAGGAGAGCACCTGGCCGAAGGAGAATATCTTGGTTGGCAAATCTTAGAACGTGTTTTGACAAATCATCAACAGAACTTTTCCGAATCGCCATCAACAAAGTAAGAATAGCTATGCTGATAGCCAACATCCGGAACAGATAGGCACTTGAAGAACAAGAAACTGCTAAGGGTTCGTACAGAAAAGTTTCTACGGGGTGGCAAATGAAACAACGCAAAATTGGTAGAAATTCCAGATGCTTTCAGTTGGACAAAAAGACGTTTGTTTATTTCAACACCACAGGGATTTGGATCGTAATATCTTACAAAGAGTATATCTCGAAAAACGTTTTTGCATTTTTGACCATGTAAATAAACGATATTTACAGAGTGGTCGCAAAAAATAATCTTTGGTCTTGCAGTAATACATTTTGTCTCTTGAATCGACGCTCATGTTAAATTTGCGAAAAAAATTCAATTTACCGGGTTGAATGAATGAACGAATTATTTGAAAGCAAATCTCAGTTTATGAAAGTCTTCTAGAATCACATATTTCGGGGGCAATTCTGATTTGAGTCTCTATGAAGTTTTAGTTTCAACATGAGTTCAAGGTTCTGAAAATCGATCCAAAAACCGAAAAGTTATCGCTTCAAGACCAAAAAGTTGATTTTTTGAGACCACCCTGTAAATAGAACAGATGTCCGAAAAATTCAAAATCCGTTTCGAGTTATTTGGTTTATTTTTAAACTTTTGGCGTCGAGATCCAAAAAATACCTTTTTTGCACAACTAAGAGCGTGACGAACTTTCCGAAATTTTAATTTTTTCCATTGGCCACCCTGTAGGAAGTTTATCTGCTATGTTTAATTTTTACCAAACCCTTGACGAACAAAAACGAAATGTGGCTAGATAAGACTTCCAACAGAAACAAAATCGCTTAAAGCTATCAGAATTTATCCGCTTCCAAAGTTAGGGCAAATTTGACTGTGTAACCTTCATTTTGTTGAGCAAGATTTGTTGAGTTAGATGGAAGTTGAAATATAAAAACGTAAAAATTAAAAATAGTTTGTATCTCGGAAGTGGTAAGAAAAATTTGATAAGTCCTATAAGCCATTTAAATAACTGTCTTTTTCTTTCAAAGCATCAAGCGAAATTCCTAACTTTCAAAGCGTATTTTCGATTAAATCTCAGAAAAAGTGACCGTACCGGAATAATTAACAAAATCTTAACTAACACTAACATTTCAGCATTACAGCTTATTTGTGGTTTCATTTTTTATTATACCTTTCAAAACTTGAAATGTATAACACTGTCGAGCATGCATAAAGTTTACCTTCCTTGTGGACACTCTAAGTGGGTCACAGGGGATCATCATTACCATGTCAGTACGATATCTTCAAAATGAAACGCGCAGTAGTAGGACAATGAAATTATCGAAGAAAGTGAGAGAGCTCATAAATGAACACCTGATTGCTGAATTCATACTGAAGGCAGTATTCATAAGCAACAATTAACCTAGTGTTTTCATAGAAATAAGCATGAGCGTCAAGCATAGAAAGCAATTGAAATTTTTTTCACCTAGAACTTTTAGAGAAATTCTACAAAGTAATAGTTTAATGAAGGGCTAATAAGAATTCTTTATGTTTCATTAACTTTTCAATTTAAAAATGTCCTTTAACACCAAGCCCCGATGTGATATCTAAACATTATTTTATACAGTAAAAACTGACGTTGTGAAGTGAAGCAGTTCTGCGCCTGTATTATTGACTAAAAATAGCCCACTTAACACAATTACAACTTGTTTAAATACTGCTTTACTTTTCTTTTTTCGCATGACCCTTAGTCTGATTATAAAACAAAATTTATTAGTTTTAAATGATGACTATAGTACTAATCTTATTTTAGAGGAGTTCTACAATCAAGGTGATAAGGAAAAAGCTATGGGTTTAACTCCTTTGTCCTTGATGGATAGAGAGAAGTCTGCACAGATTCCAGAAGATCAAGTAAATTTTCTGAACATCATAGTTTTACCTTGCACCGATTTGTTGAAAAGCTTCCTACCAAACTGCGCAGATCTCAGCGCTGAGGCCTTGTAAGTACTTTCTAGTCTCGGAAAGTATATTTTTTTACAAATTAATTTGAGTGAATTGTAAAAATTGCTTTATAATTAATTGTTGGTAATTTTATGAGAACTTTAAAATACTTTTTTGATCCAAAAACGACAAAATCGCCCTCGTTGAAGCAGTTGGTGGATGACAACACTCATAGACTACAAAAATCCATCTTTGTCATATGAACAATTATTTTAAATTGCACGAGGGCAGGCTATCCGCGCAAATGTGTGGTTGACAACAGGATTATTGGGCCAATTCCTTTGAGGTGTTAACTTAAAACTTAAAACCTTCAACGTTAGCGCGAGTCAAACATTGGCATTAAAACAATTTTATCGGTACGCACATGCAATTGCAGACTTCTGATAATAGGGATGATGACAGTATAAAAGAATCACAGAATAAATGTTTTTAAAGGAAAATATATGTTGAGGGGATTATAAAAATTATTAATCATTATTAATATAAATATTGGGATCATTAACATTTTTTATATAATAAAAGTATAAAAGCAGAAATCGGCCATGTTGTTTGAAACACCAATCAGATCGCATGACGTCACGCTAAATCGAATCAGGAAGCGTTGGCAGCGATTCAGGCAACCTGCCGATCGCATAATGGCAGCAGAGCTTGCACGAGACATACAGCGCGAAATCTCCGCATACAGGAATTATACCTGGGCGGAGAAACTGCGAAATTTGACTCCCCGTGACAATTCCCTGTGGAAACTGTCGAGAAGTCTGCGAAAAGGCTATGAGCAAGTCCCCGCTCTTGAAAAAGAGGGGCGGAGTTATATTACCACCCAGTGACAAGTGCGAGCTCCTCGCCGACTTTTTGGCAGAAGTACACAAGGTCCAACCAGCCCTTCAGGATAACGAAATTCAAAGACAGACCGCTGTTTTTGTAGAACGGAAGTATCCTATACCACCCTCGATTTTGCATTCCTATATAACAACCCCGTCGGAGATACAATCGTGTCTTCGGCGCCTCCCTAGCCGAAAAGCCCCCGGGCCAGACGGCATCCCTTATCTACTCCTCAAAAACTTACCGCGGAAACTATTGTGCTAATAGTACAAATAGTCAACGCAGTCCTTAAATTGCAGCACTTCCCACAGGACTGGAAAAACGCTGTAATAATCCCCATTTTAAAGCCGGGCAAAAACCCGACCGAACCCGCCTCTTATAGGCCAATTTCCCTCTTGAACACCCTCGGCAAATTAACCGAGAAGGTCATCCATTCGAGATTACAGGCAGCAGCCGAGCTTCGAAGTTTAATCCCGGATGAGCAGTTTGGCTTCCGACCAAGACACAACACAACGCTGCAGACTGCTAGGATCGCAACGGATGCCTATGCAGCATTTAATAAGCTTCAAAGTACGGTTATGCTGCTTCTCGACATGCAAAGGGCCTTTGACACAGTCTGGCACACAGGCCCTGCTGTACAAGTTGTTGCCGTGCATTCACTGCCACTCTCTACCTAGTTTCCCTGATAGCGTCTTACCTAAAAAACCGTTCCATCCAGGTGAAAGTGGAGAATTCCACTTCTGCCAAAAGACGCATCGCGGCAGGAGTACCACAAGGAACAGTGATTTCGCCGCTGCTGTATACATTGTACACAGCAGACATTCCAAAACTTCCCACTTACAAAAATAGCACTATACGCTGATGATACGGCTATCTACGCATCGTCTTTTTATGCTCAGGCTGCGAAATCTCGCATTGCACATCACCTGAGTTTATTGACGCCGTATTTTGACAAATGGAAACTTAAAGTGAATCCCAGGAAGACGGAACTTATTATCTTTTCGCGCAAATTCACTAACAACAAAATCTTATCACCACTCGTGGTCCAAAATACTCCTATCAAACCAACAAAAGAGGTGAAATACCTGGGATTCAAACTAGACGCCCGACTCCATTTCAATAAGCATGTTGACTATGCTGTACAAAAGACTGCCATGGCCCGAAGAAAGTTGTACTCTCTTCTGGCGCCAAATTCTTTCCTATCACCTCGAAATAAACTTCTGCTCTACACCTCCACTATAAGGCCCATACTGACCTACGGATCCCCTGTCTGGCACTCTGTCTGTGATTCCACGAGACGACGTGTTCAAAGGACCCAAAATAGGTTCCTAAGAGCGTCCTATCGGCTGACAGATACACCAGAATAACCGAAATGCACGAAGCTACAGGGATGGCCTATATAGCCGACTATATAGATACCATCGCTGAAAAATTTTATCATAGCGGAGTGCAAGGCTCAGTCCTCACGCGAAATATCACCCAAGTAAGAGCAAACGACCCGCCCAACCCATGGTCCCCTGTATAAGCGACTTCCCATATTTTATGAGGATTTTGTCCCTGACAGTACGTGACGACAAACAAACATTGCCTGCCAGTTGCAGACAGTCGTTTCTAGCAGGCTGGAAACGCACAAATCCAACATAACGTGACTTGACGGGTTCGTCCTGCCTCGTCCTGGCTGGTGCTGGCTGGTCCTTGCACCGATCGGGGCGGGGGCGGAAGGATTTGGTCATCTAGTTGAAAACTGCCGGCGGTTAACGCCACGCCTCTGAAGTAATCACCGCGCCTGTGCCGTGTCCCTTCAATTGTTGTGACCAGTGGTGGGCCAGTCGGGTCATTTTAAAGATTCGGCTCCTCTTAAATAACGGGATCATTAGAACCCGGTCCTCAGAAAGATTCGGAACCCGTCGTCGGGTTTCGGGTCAACGGATCAGTACCAGTAGAGAGAGAACCAGAACAATAGGGCATAGGTGCACTGCAAATTGATAGAGGGAGTGACGTCACAAACTCCAACGAGCGTTTTCGCGCTCAATGCAAAATAGAAAGATAAAAATGTGATAATTTGAGACAACATTTAATTTATTGCGGAAATAATGTTTTTACATTATAAAACTGTATTTTAAAATCTGTCATCATGCCTATGCGATGTAAGCGAAAACGCTGAGTCTGCTGTGCTGTATTTTATTTTAATGCTAATTCCATTTCATCTTAATACATGTATAATTCTATTTTTAGGTGAGGTAAAAATTTTGCTGGCTTAGTGAGAACAGCTTACATATTCGTTAATTATAAAACTTTGTTTCAGGCTTTTGCGAAAAACATGGCAAGAAATTATTGACTTGAAAGGCAGAAAAAGTTGGAGGCAAGATGACTCTGTTGTAAACCCTATTGAATGACCAATACTTCGACCGCATAAATTCCTGTAACAAAACATTATTCTGAGTAGCCTAGTAGTAGTACTGAGCCGTATTTAAATTCAATGTTTTAAAAGAACGCGTGTATTGAAGCATACTATTTAAGACACTTCAGCCAAAACAAACTCATTAGGATATGACCAGATAAGCATTCAGCTGCTTTCGATCGCTTAGCCGATATCTGTGCTTAATGTCAATATAAATTCTTAATTCTGTGATTAGTATTTTTCAAGGGCCAAAAATGTAACCAAGCGAAAAGCAAAAAAAGTTAAAACATACGCAAAAAATAACAAATACTTACGTAAATTAATGAACTATCTATACATGCAATGATGTATAAACAGAATGTGCATGGAGGTGCCTATGAATTCCATGATATGAGTGCCAAAACATTTGTAATTAAACATTACAATTACGACGCCTAATATTTCTAAAATCGAAATTTTTTGTTTGAAGGATACACTGTAGTTATATGTACAATTAGACCATCAATAAGGTTGGGATAAAAATCATTGTACCTACTTTGTACTAAAACAGTTATTTAATTTTACTCCGGTTTTAATATTTGTTCGAATACAGCAAGTATATTGCTTATTTTTACAAACTCTTCCTGTATAATAAAGTTTTATTTTGTCAATAATTTTTTTTTCAGAAATTAAATACGTAATTAAGCTTTTATACTGAGACTAGGATCAAGAGTCTCGGCTTATTCACGGTTCTTATCATAGATAAAGACAAGTATGGCACTTATGGGCTAAAATGTCACATCCCGCTAAACATAAAACCTTACTGAAACATTTCAAACTTGCAGTTATATTATACTTGACTGGTTCATTAAAATAAGTGATAATATATTGGTAAGTACCTATACTTTAATATAGGTAAGTATATTTAACTAAACTCTGCAAGAAATACGTTGGCCTGGAGTGGGTCATACTGGCGTTGGGAATTCAGTACTTTTCTATAGTAGCAATGAACAAAACGCCCACGCTTTCGGAACAGGTTTTGCACTCAAGAAATCTCTGCTGAACTCAGTTTTTAGGTTCGAGCCACCTTGCGACAGGATGTGCTATATTAGGATAAAAAGCACTTTTTACAACTACTCGCTTATATCGGTGCAAGCACCAACGGAAGACAAAGATGAGGGATAAAAGACCTGTTTTACGGCCCTTTGGAGAGGAAACTGGCCCAACTACCCAAACAAGACAAGACTGTCATTCTGGGAAATTTCGATGCGAAAATTGGACCAGAAGAAGCGCTAATACCTCATGCTTCCGACGACAACGGTCTAAGAGTGGCAGACCTTGCAGCATCAAGTAATCTGTTAATAAATAAGTCCACAATGTTTGAACACAAAGATATACACAAAATGACATGGGTATCTAATGATGGTGTAACCAGGAACCAATCATAAATGTTATAATTGATGCAAGACACAGATGTAATGTACTAGATGTGAGAAGCTGCAGGGGGGCAGATGCCGATTCAGATCATTTTCTGGTCAAAGCCAAGATCAAAGTCAGAATATCCACAGCAAAGAACAAGAGAACCAATAGTCTTTCTTCTCAGTGGGATACAGAAAAGCTTCAGCAGACAGAGATAAGAGCACAGTATCAGAAAGAACTAGAGGGACATATCAGAGAAAATACTAACACCACATACAATACTGATATGGATACGCATTGGAAGTTTATATCAGGAACAATTACAGAAGCAGCTAGAAAGGTGGTAGCGGAGAAACCCAGGAGACAACACAAAAACCACTGGTATGATCAAGATTGTGAAGATGCTATGGAGAAGAGAAATACTGCTAGACTCAAAATGCTAAAAAGTCCCACAGACGAGAAAAAGGAAAGATACAAACGACTAAGGACCCTAGGAAAGAAACTGCTAAGAAGAAAAAAGAGAGAATGGCAAGACAAAGAATTGATTGGACTAGAAGGAAAAAATAACACAAGATCATTCTAACAAAAACTACGCTCCACAAAAGCAGGATTCAGACCCAAGACCGACAATAACTTAAAGAAGGAAAATGGAGATCTAATAACTGACAAAGTAGAAATATTGCAAACGTGGAAAACCTACTTCCATCATCTGATTAATAGAGGAACTGGTGAAGAGGAGGAAACACTGGATCTGCTGGATGAGGAACAACCCAATGATATCCCTTCTAAAGAGGAAATTAAAAAGCAATAAAGAAATAAAAAAATAATAAAGCCCCTGGCGGAGACCTAATAACAGCAGAACTTCTTAAATACGGTGGCGATGTTATCATCAACACAGCTGCAAAACCTCACTAAAACCATATGGGAAAAAAAAGCTATCTGAAAAGAACCGTATGGGAGAAGAAGCCACTGGAAGTAGAGTTTTCTGATACCGATCCACAAAAAAGGCGATTGAACGGTCTGCAAAAATTACAGAAGGATAGCACTAATCAATGTAGCCTATAAAGTCCTTTCGAACCTTAATTCTTCTAAGACTAGCCTCCTTCACCGAAAAATGTTATAGGGAGACTACCAGTTGGCAGCCCACCTGAGTAATATGATAATAATAATGTAATATTGATCATAGTAACCAGAGATTGTTCTGAGAGTTCTAGGTGCTGAGTAAAGATTTGTGATGACCTCTCAGATGTGTTTCAGGTGAACACAGGTCTCAAACAGGGAGACGCACTATCACCCACGCTTTTTAATGTCGCATTGGAGAAAGTAGTATGAGAAGTCAAATTCGAAACCCAGCTCTTCGGGGCCAGTGGATCAAACTTGCTGGTAGCGTACGCCGACGACATAGACATGGTGAGTATAAGCGTCATAAAAGCAATAGAACTATTTTACAAAATCGAAGAAGAAACGGCATATATAAGTATGGGGCTTAGAGTCAACGAGGCCAAAACAAAATACATGCATGTCTCAAGACCAGGCAGAGTTAGGGTAGGACAAAATGTGACCATGGAGACATACAACATTGAAAATCAGAATCACATCCGACAACGACATGAGTGAAGAAATCAGAGAACGCCTAAAGTCAGCCAACAGGTACGCCCTAAAGGATATACTATAGTCCAAATACGTGACTAGGAGAACGAATATCAAAACGTACCAGACCATGATAAGACCCGTGGCAATGTACGGCTGCGAAACCTGGACTCTGACGGTGCGAAATGAGGAACTCATTGGAAAATTCGAGAGAAAAATGCTGAGGAAAATGTTCGGTCTCACCAAAAACCAGGATACGCAAAGCTACCGAATCAAAACAAATGCAGAACTAAAAGAAATATACAATCAACCAGAACTGATTAACCTCATAAAGGCACAAAGGTTGAGGTGAGCAGGGCACGGCATGAAGACAGCGACAGGATATAATTTTCCGCTTAATTTGGACAGAACACCAGAAGGAAGACGATCACTTGGAAGACTGAGATTAAGGTGGCGTAGTAGTATTTAACTAAATTCCCTAAAAACCTTAGACCACGTGGACGATGTTATGCTGCTCGCATTTCGAGTTGTTCAGTTCATTTATGTACTAAAAGGCTTATCAATATTATTTGAGGGCAATAAAATGAGCCAAACAAGAACGTAATCTAACTATATCATACTAACAGTTTTTTATATATTGAATATTTTGAAAACCCCATACATCATCTTAAACTGTACACTGTACAGCGCTGTATTATTTTTGTTTCACCTTTAGGCTGAGGCTGTCGAAAACGATGATTGATTATAAACTGAGAATCTACCCAACTCAAAGAAGACTGGAGTCGTTTGCCTAGAGATTACTGAGTTTTAAGAATTATATTTATTTTTTTGTTTGTTCTGGTTTATTAATTTAATTAAAATTTAATTGTATATACATGCCATTTGAGTTTTATTCATCAACTGTTCGAACATGGGATAATTGAAAATTTAAAACAATTCGAAACAAGTTAGCTTAAAATGTTTTGTAAATATTTTTATAAAAACGCTATTGAAACATATGAAACTACAGAGTGATTCTTTGATGAGTACAAATATTTTAACTGGTAGTATATTTTGGTCCTCGAGGCAGGACTATCAGGTTTATTTTTTTTTTACCAAAAAACATTCCCTTATATTAAGCCGCGAAGATCAGGAGGAATGTGGCCTTAAACTCAGAAGCTGAAAACATAGGAAAATAGTCCGCAGCACAGCATATAACCACAGACTCAACGCTGACTCCCCTACAGTAACTACAGACGGCCAAACGACACAACCAAAAAACTACGTAAAATACCTTGGAATCACAATTGACCACAAACTTAAATTCATTAAGCACATACGAAACATCAGGGCAGAAACAATAAAGAGAACAAAACACTTCCGATCACTAACCTACAAAGACAGAGGAATTAGCACAAACACCGCCACCAAAATATATAAAGCTATTTGTAGACCCTTGCTAAACTATTGACATATACTCATGACCAACGGAACAGAAAGGACAAAACGTTATATACAAACAACAGAACAAATTGCACTAAGACTAATAACACGAATAAGACAACCCCAAAACCCACTACACAACCCCTCCACCCAACTACTATACGAACGCACAAACATGACAAATATTTCGGAAAGACTCATACATCTACAGACAAAATGGACAAACAACCCCTACAACTGGACCATACTGAATCCCCTTTGTCTTACAAGATCAAACAGACCATCCCGCTTCCGTTTCCCTACATCAACGCTACTCGAACACTTACAAACGCAACTGACTACTGGACAATAAAAAATTTTTTTCTTGTCATTAGAATTGGAAAGTTTATTTAACAAGACTATAAACCTAGAATAAGAGAATTTTCATCTTTGTTTTTTATTTAGATTGACTACATGTATTAAACAAGGGCAGAAAGATCGATAGGTCGATAGCCTTTTTTAGAAATAAAGATGTTTACTACTACTAGTCCGCAGCAATACGTACTAGTTCAGCGATAGTTTTTCATCAAAGAAAAATGAACCTGATAGTCCTGCTTCTAGGGCCAAAATTTAGGTACCATCAATTAAAATATTTGCACTCTTCAAAGATACACCCTGTATAATGTTACAAAATATTTATTGGTAACGTTTAGCACAACGTTTCATTTCCATGAAACGTTTCTGAGGGCGAACATTTTCAGTTACATAAACTTTTTTTTAAATAATTCACTCAAATCTTTAGATACTGAAATACAATTTTATATTCTAGTACTTATCGCAATACCACATCCAATCATGTTCAAGTTTTCGCCAAATTTACAGAGGGCGCCACATAGCACTAATATTTATTTTTCAAATAATAATAACTTTTTTGTGCCTATCCGTATCAACATGATTTTAAAATAAAATCATTTTACGTTCATATTTACGTAAGAAAGGTATTCTTGTTTGAAGTCGCTAACAGGAACGGTTTTCGAGATTTTTTCAAAAAACCTTAATTACATATGAATCACAACAGAGTAACAAACTTGAATTAATTAATTTTAGATTTCTTAAGTTAATTGTCAATGATTGAATGTGGTATTGCGATAAGTCCCAGAATATAGAATTTTATTACAGTATCTTAAGATTTACATGAATGATTAAAAAAAAATTACTTCGCCACCCTGTATCTCAAAAACGAAGCCGTTTTCAATATATGTTTGTATGATATTTTCATCTTAAGTCCTACTACTATAAACTGACTCCCCCTGTATAGCATAATGTAACATTTTTCATCTGTAAAAACATTCTGCTTTCTGTAATTAAATATTTCGAATTTTGTTTCTTTCTTTAAGTTGAAGATTTGATTGAGATTTGCTTTATATTTTACGTTAGGATAAATAAATAAGTTAATATCACATTTGTATACAGGTCACATAGTCACACAGGAGTCTCGGCCAGTGATGGGCGCGTAATTTACACCATATATAATATACCATTATCTACACGTAGACAATTTCAATTATCTACATGGCCAAAGTCATGTAGATAATGAAACTATGTAGATAATCCAGAAAATGCAGATACATTAGTTTTACAAACGTGTTCTCCAGTACTATAATCATTCTAAATTCATATCAATTATTTAATAATCGGATAACATGATAATCAATTATAAACTTTTCAAAATAACTTTTCTTTCAAAAAAGCTATCAACACAATCACATAAACTAATATCTAACTACATATTTCATCATCAATTTTTTTCGCCTTCTTGAAGATCATCAAGGTTTATATTCTTCGGGTCATTATCTTAAATACGCAGTGTATAATACACATGCATTAGCTTCTTTGATCTCTCAAATGTTTTTTCATTCAAAAGGCGATTTCTAATGGGCGTGTGAATCAATGACCAAGTTGAGAATACTCTCTCAAGTTGCGCTGATGAAGCTGGGATTAGCACTAATCTTTTAGCGACGCTCGCCAAACTTGGATGATGCAAATCACAAGTCTTCCAAAATACCAGAGATTTAAGCACGTTTTTTTCATAAAGTTTATGAAATTTTCCTTTGTGGCATTTAAAATCGTCAAAGCTTTCAATACCATCAGCGTCAAGCGCTTTAATTAAAAAATTGTTAATGACAACTTTATGATCTTTTGATAGCTTTCCGTTATCGTAGGCAGGATGTAGGAAGTACGCAGTTAAGGCATATTTATTTAAAGCCATATTTTTCCTTAGCTCCAATTGTGATTTGAACTGGTTTCTAAAATTTTCGGGAAGTTCTGTTTCTAAATTAAGCCACTGCTCAACTGCATCGGCAACTGAACATGTGGAACTCTGGCTAGTGTTAATCAACTTGCAAATTGGTTGTCAAACTTGCAAATTGGAAATCAAAGAGTTCAATAGTATTTCTAACTTGCTCAACAAGTGCTTCATCGTATAGAAGATGAGTTGTTTTTATTTTCTTTGTTATTGTACCATCTGCTGCAACAAGTTTCATAAACTTTAAATTTTCCAAAACAGAAAAATAAGCATCTCTATACGAACACCAACACGTTTCACACGATAATTTTAGTCTGTGGCCTCCTTTTTTTACAACCGGTTTTTCTAAATCAGTTTGTTTCAATTTTTTTAAAATGCTAATAATTTTGTTTGTACATTCCTTGTTTAGAACGCTTTTTGCCAATAAATTGACGATATGACTATTACATGTTTATATGTACATTTTCCACATTATTCTCTACATAAATCTATTGTCTATGTATTTTCTACGCATTATCTACATCGTAACGTAGACAATCATTATCTACATGTAAACGGTCATCACTGGTCCCGGCATACGCTGTCTGTGCATCGCGAGCGGAAACACATGCGGTGAGCGACTGCGAATGAGCCACATGTGTATGTTCGATTTCTAGCTGCATGCATTAGCAGGTGGGGCTGCGGCATAACTCTATGGTATGAGCACATACATATACCAAACTTTCGGCCGAATGTGTATACAGCAGTATACAGGTCAAGCATATGTAATTGTTCTTGACGTTGACGGGTGACAAAATATTCCGACAGGTGAAAATTAGTGTGTAAATGGGTAGCCCAGAAAAATCCAATACGTCCGATTTATTTGGCTATTCAACGTAGAAATTCGGGTTGATTTTGTTCGGAAATGGGTGACGGTGTAACTGCTAAATCGGGCGGATCGCAGCTGGAGCCCACCATGAAGGGTTGGCTTTTTAAGTGGACGAATTATCTCAAGGGATACCAAAGACGGTGGTTCGTTCTTCAAAATGGCCATTTGTCCTATTATAGGTAGGTATTTACATCCTTATTTACTACCATTGTTTTCAACAACAGATTCAGATTTACTGTTGATTTTGATTCAATTAATATGTTTTGTCCATTAACAGATTCTGATGTTACATGTTAACCTTTTTATAAATCGATGTATTGGGTTCAAGAATAATCTCCAATGAACATCTTGTTTGTTGTTTTTCCTATTTTGGACTCACTTTCTAAGAACACATCAGTAAATATTCTATGA
The DNA here is from genome assembly GCA_024550625.1 of Dendroctonus valens. Classification (NCBI taxonomy): domain Eukaryota; kingdom Metazoa; phylum Arthropoda; class Insecta; order Coleoptera; family Curculionidae; genus Dendroctonus; species Dendroctonus valens. The sequence continues at coordinate 579,197 of JAJTJO010000111.1, forward strand.
TTGTTATGCCCTTTTGTTTTTTCAGAAAGAATTATTATATATGACTGGGCAAAATCGAATAATTATCGTACGGTTTGAATAATTATCATTGATCTAGTTGTGTATCGAGGAATATTTTAAGCCCACTATTAGTTTTAACAACAATTAACTACTTAGCCTTCAGATGCTTATTGTAGTCAGATTTTATCGTTTCTAGCATACAATTTAACATATTTAATATTATTTTCACCTGCTTGATGTACTTATGTGGTAGAAAAAATCAGAATTTTGACAATTTAGGTACCAAATAAATGGCCAGACTTAGTTGCTCACCATTTTAAATTCCTCTTTTACAGTGATACGAGCAGAACTAATTTTGATCATTTTAGAATATTAAGTTTGAATGCGTTAAGAAAAAGCGTTAATATAAACATATTTCCTAATTTACATTACTTTGGGGTGGGGTGTTAAACTTTAAATTAAATTTTAGTTTAACCTCGATACCTTATTTACAATTAGTAAATATGTATGTAAATATGTAGCACATAAGTGTAGTGTTGTGGTTTTCCTACCTAATAATTTTAGGGTTGAAAGTGTCAGTTTTCGATTGGTTGGGTATTAACTCCTAGAGAGCGCTAGCTGCAGTACTCTAAAGTCAGTCGAAACAATAGAACTTTTTTGCATTAACATACTGAATTTCCTGTGGTCGCGTATTAATATCCTATTAATTTTTAATTTGTGTAATATTGATCTAATAGAAGTCAAGGGCGGCCCTCAGAGGTTACAAATGGAGATGATGTAGAGAACATATCGCTCACCGGGTGCAATAATAGCACAACTGAAAAAATACGAAATGAAGTTAATCCCCTCATGACATTTGATTTTATATGTTTTATTATGGTACTTTTTTTTGTTTGCCCGGCGGCTGGAGGAATAAAAATCTTCGCGAAGATACCCAGTGTTCTGAACCCTGGGTAGTGTTGGATTTTTACCAACTAAAAAACCCCCTTTTTTGTACTACGAGTTTTCGGGAGTTATCCTTTAAGACTTGCAGTCCTCTCTAAGAATTTGTCAGCTCCGGCATCCGTATGCCATAGCATCGCATTCCCTCCATGCTAGCTGCTTGCCAGCATGGGCATCTTATTAATTTAACGCCTTACTTATACATGTATGCTACTTACTACAAACACTACATTATTACCACACTTACAGCTTACGCCGTTTGCTACCTGTTGCCCTAGTGGGCTAGTTGGTGTCTGGGCCTTTTTTTCCTGGGTCCCAGATCTTCTGGCGTGTAACTTACGAGTTTTCGCAGCTCTTCGTTCGAGTGCCTTCCAGCTTTCTCGAAGTCTGCTTTCGCTTTCCTTGTGAGAAACTCTCTTAGTGGCTTTCACTTCAGGTCCCTGTAGATTTGGGAGTTTCTAACAAACCAGGGCGCATCTATGGCCATCCGCAGAAGTTTGTTTTCTGTGGCCTGAAGTCTATTCAAGTGACACTCGGCTGCATATCCCCCCGCAGTGGAGGCATACACCAGTGTTGGCCTGATTATGGTCTAGATGAGGAGTAGCTTGTTCCTAATACTCATCTGGCTTCTTCGGTTGAGGAGTGGATACAACTTGGCAGTTGTTGCCTTAACCTTGTCGATGGCTGTTTTTATGTGCTTATTTCAGGTCAGCTGTTTGTCTAAAACAACACCCAAATATTTAATATCTCTTTCCCATTCGATGTTTTGTCTCTCTGTGGTGATGTTGCCATCGACACTGTCCTGCTTCCTGCCAATAAGTATGGCCTGGCTCTTCTCTGCATTTATCTTCAGCTTCCATTTGATGAACCACTGATGTAGTTCGTCAATTGCAAGCTGGAGCTGTTGCCTGATGCAGTCCTTGCGCCATGAGGATGTCAGAAGGGCGGTATCATCTGCAAAGAGTGCCAGGGTCGTATTGGCAGGTCTTTGAATGTCGCTTGTGTTTATGGTACAATATCGGCATAAAGTTAACTGCTCTCATTTTTGTTAGATGGCACAAGTGTCGATATTGCATTTGACATTTCTACATCCATATCAAGCATCAATACTGGTACAAGTGTAGTATTCCCGGAATTGTTTAAGAAATATTGGGAAATGAATTTTTTATTTTGACAAAGGAGGAATTAAAATTAAGGTATGAAAGCTCTTTTTCACGTCAACTCTAGGTATTACCAATCGATCTATACGAACTGTAATTAGCAAAAGACAAGAAGGGAATTTAGAAGATTCTAGAGGAAAACATAAAAATCGTAAAGTCGTGCCAGAATACATTAAAAATGAAGTACGAAATCACATTAGATCTATATCGTTTCGTATATTTTCCTGACTGTACTTTAATTCATTCCAATGTATTCCTGGGTTTCAGTCAATTTTATTGTTTATTATTTAAAATGTTACAAATACCTTTCGGTGTCTTTATCCACCATCATCAGTTTGTCTAAAATATATATTTACAGTTATCATTAATTTAAATAGAAAACTTTCACCAAAATTCACATATTAAAATACAAATCACACACATATTAAAAAGTACATCCAGAACATTGGTTTTCAGGTGATGAGTCAGGACAAACATGTCTGGGAAAAGACTAGAATCTATTGTTTTAGAGATCTAAATTCAACTTACGTATATAGTTGCTTTCAACTTCACATTTGACTGGTCACTGAATTTTCCATATTTTATTCGATATCAAGCAGTTTTTTTTTGTTTTGCTCGCTTGATATCGAATAAAATATGGAAAATTCAGTGACCAGTCAAATGTGAAGTTGAAAGCAACTATATACGTAAGTTGAATTTAGATCTCTAAAACAATAGATTCTAGTCTTTTCCCAGACATGTTTGTCCTGACTCATCACCTGAAAACCAATGTTCTGAATGATTTTAAATTGATGATAACTGTAAATATATATTTTAGACAAACTGATGATGGTGGAGAAAGACACCGAAACGTATTTGTAACATTTTAAATAATAAACAATAAAATTGACTGAAACCCAGGAATACATTGGAATGAATTAGATCTATACCCAAACTAAAAAGTCATTATACACGTGCGCATACTCAGAAAGAGTACATTGAAGGAGGTAAAACTATAGTCGAACTCTACAGGGACTACAAAAAAGATTGAAAGAAAATAAGCCGTTTGCCACTTTGGACACGTACCGAAAATGTTTTAATTATGAGTTTAATTTAGCATTTTTCATTCCGAAAAAGACCAATGTCAAAAATATGTGTCATGAGAATTCCAACGAAGAAGAAAGAAATAATTTAAAGGAAAATTATGAATACCACCAGAAGGAAAAAATCTTAAGTAGGGAAGAAAAGGAGAAAGACAAAACCAAAATTAACGAGAACTACGTAGTAGCCTGTTTTGACCTGCAAGCGACCTTGCCTACTCCAAAAGGAGGCGTTCTGGTTTTTATTACAGATCAAAATTGTCAACCTATACAGTGTGTCCAGTATAAAATGATGTACATGGGGATATTGGAAACCGTTAGAGTTACAGGGTGGACCAAATGGGGAAAAAGTTGCGCAATCAAGTGCCTATAAATAATCTGTCATCCACTTCTTTGAACTCGGAATAGTAACGGATATACAGGGAAAAAAAGAAAAAAGTGCGTTTTATAAAATCCTTTATATCGTGTTTATTATAAAAGATACAATAACGAAATTTTCAGGGTGGGGGTAAGAAATAAGCGTGAATTTGAAAATAAAGTAAACAATAATCTAGGCCCACTATGTTCAATGAGGCCGAAGTCAACTTTTGTTTTTCTTATGGGCGCCATATTGAATTTCTGCATTTTTAGATTCCCCTTTAAATATGCTCTTCAACCATGTATAACATGTTTATGTTCGATCAAGATAAATAATTAAAATTAACAAAATTACGATTTAGTGGTAGTAGGCATTGATATTTCTATTAATTATTACTTTAAATTATTATTGTTCATACATCGAACACCGCAAAAGAACAAGTAACATTTTAGGATTAAAGTAGGTGTTCAAATAAGCCACCGTTTTCTCGCACGCACAACGTACATCGTCTCATTACTGCTTCACAGGATTTTCTGATCATTTCTGGGGTAATTCTGTTAACAGCATTGCCCCATGCAAAAAAATCAAGCGGTGTTGTGTCAGGGGATCTCGCAGGCCATCTTACTGGTTCCAGGTTGCTATCCACTTATTGGGAAATTCGTGATTTAAAAATTCTGTGATAATACGTGCATTATGTGGCGGCGCGCCGTCTTGTTGGAAATACAAGTTTTGCAGGGTAGCTACTGGAACATCCATAAGTGCTTCCGCTACGTTAGTTTGTAAGAGGTTCATATATCTCTCGGAATTTAAGTTCTCATTAAAAAAAATGGTCCAATCACGTGGGTACCCACAATACCTAACCAGACGTTAAATCCAATCCTAACTTGGTGCCTAACTTGACGAACTAGCCGTGGATTTTCATCTGACCAAAAAACGGTATTTTTACGATTAAATAGTCCACATTTAGTAAATTGCCTCTCATCTGACCAAAGGACTTTTAAGGAAAAGTTTGGTATCTCGTTATTTCTTTGAATAAACCACTGACAAAATGCCATTCTTCTAATCGCATTGCCATTCTGAGTCCCTGGCAGGACCGTTCACGATAGGGGTGATATTTATAACGCTTTAAAATACAATTCGCCGTTGACCGCGCAACACCTGTTGGGGCTTCAATTTGTTGTAAAGACGTACGAGGTGTCTCAACCACGCTTTGCATTACCAAATTTTCTTTATTTTCGTCTGGAAGTTTGTTTTTCTTTACCTTAGCAAAACTCTCGTAAGCTACAAGGTTGTCTTTCAGACGCCTAAACATAGTTCTACCAGGTCATCGCCTTTCTGGATATTTATTTAAATAAATTTCTTCAGCTTTCGCTTCATTTTCATTCATTTTTCTTCATTCATAATTTGAAAAGTGATTCATTTTGAAACACACAATTAATTACAAACACTTGACACTGACAATAAATTCTACTTTGACAGTTATCTAGGTAATTAAAACACACAACAACGTCACTATGGGGAAATTGAGGAGAAATATCAATGCCTACTACCATTAAATCTTAATTTTGTTAATTTTAATTATTTATCTTGACCGAACATAAACATGTTATATATGGCTGAAGAGCATATTTAAAGGAGAATTTAAAAATGTAGAAATTCAATATGGCGCCCATAAGAAAAACAAAAGTTGACTTCGGCCTCATTGAACATAGTGGGCCTAGATTATTTTTTACTTTATTTTCAAATTCACGCTCATTTCTTACCCCCACCCTGAAAATGTTGTTATTGTATCTTTTATAATAAACACGATATAAAGGATTTTATAAAACGCACTTTTTTCTTTTTTTCCCTGTATATCCGTTGCTATTCCGAGTTCGAAGAAGTTGATGATAGATTATTTATAGGCACTTGATTGCGCAAATTTTTCCCCATTTGGTCCACTCTGTATCTTTAACGGTTTCCAATATCCCCATGTACATCATTTTATACTGGACACACTGTATATTTACTGTATGTGAACGAACTTACACAAAAAGGCCAAGGCTCTGTTAGCTGTTTTATGTGGCACGACGGCGAAGGTAAACGAGGAGTTATCGAAATTGGACCCTGCTTATTAAACTATCTACAAGAAAAAAGCGAGGCAGTTGACAACGGTTTATATATTGGTTTTTAGATCTTATAAAGTTGTAGAAATGAGCCATAATGACTTCCTAGATGTAAAAAAATTGTCAGAGGAAACAACACGCAACTTCACTAAAAACACCTATGGAGACACGTTTAAATTTAATGATGTAGCTGTTTTCAGAATTGAAAAAAATTGTTCGGATTATTTTTATTATAAGACCTCTTATACTCAAGACCAGTACAGAACCCTTAATATTAGAGGAAAACAACGTCCCACAAATACAACTTTACTTTCTTTCAACCAACTACAACTTGATAAAACTTATAATAATTCTCTGGCGATAGCTAAGAAGAAGCATGACGATTTGATGTATTTATTAAAAACCAATGCTATCAATAAAAGTCACAACTATTTTTACAATAGCCTCAAAGTGTCTTCTTCTGAGAATGCATCCTCAAAATTCGTTATTAAATTCAAAAGTTAGGTATGTAGTCTGTGTTCCAAACTTTGTTCAGGCTGAAATTTTGTTTACAACAAAGTTTTTTGTTTAATCCCATTTGAATTGTCCGTTAATTTTAAAAGTTTTACGTTTTCGTTATTCTATTAAAAACATTTTAAGTAAAGTGTTTATATAAATCCCTCTAAAGCTCAAAATTTAGTACTAAGAACCTAGTTGTCATTATTGCGGAAAGTGTATAAACCGAAAATATAATATTTTTAGTAAAAATAATAATGGCACATTTTCAAATTTTGGCTCCTATTGAAATGTCAAACCAAATTTGATTAATGTGAAAACATTTAATGACCATATCAATTAAGTTGCAGCAGAAAGTTTGAAAATAATAATTTATTTTATACCCTAAACAACTGAAGTAAAAGTATCGATTATTAAATCTTGCTTAATCTGAAAATGCGGAAAACTGTCTTGCGCCGTTATTGCAGCCCGTGAGCGACATACTAGTCGTTTTAAGAAAATATCCGGCAATTCTGTGGTAAAAGAAGCCTTAGTAAAAAAGCCATTGAACTTAAACTAAAATTTCATTAAGACTAAAAATTGTGCCAAGCGTAAACGGTGCACAAATTAGGGCAGGTTCTTACAGCCTTCTTCGGCAACTTATTTAGGTTTCACGTACTTCTTCCAATTCACTTCTTAATCGGGGAGCTGTTATGTGTCTGTTTACGATTGTTTGCAGCACTATAGCCTGTCATCTCAAGCTGTAGTTACGCGTTGTTGTTTTTGACCTCGTCTCGGCAGCTAACTTCTTACGTTTCGATACATATTAGACAACATATTTAGGCCGGTATGCATAGTGGATCCCTTACAATGCGCCGGCTATTCGCCGTTCTCTGGAGGCAATTTTGGTGGCACAGTCGATCGCTTGAGCAGCTGACGCACGCGTATTTTAAAGTTGTTGGACGATGCGGTGGAAGTTTCTCGGAGATGGTTGTAGGCATCTCCGAACGTATTTGGTGAGCGAAATTTCTCAACTTCTCGTTTTTAAACTTTTTATTTTTGGTTTCAAAATATGGAGAACGATCTTGATGGATTGTACAGTGTTAATCGGGATAATTCGGACTTGGAATGAGATTTGAACATACCACAAAGGTACGGAAAGAAAACATCAACAAACGTGATATGCAGTTCAAATAATAATTGTATTATTTTCGGGTGTATTCGAGATATGGAAATTACCCTAGATAAATTTACTGAAGCCGATTTAAGAAAGCCCTTTCATTTCTCTAAGGAAATTATGCAAAATATTTTGTTGCCATTAACCAATCACCAGGAATAAATCACAAATCGAGACCGTCCTGTTCCTTCGATAAAAGATATTTGTTATGAATTTTATTGTGAGTACTTGGCGAAAACAAAAATTTCAAGCGTGTATGTATGCTGTGTTGTTGGAATAATAATAATTCATTCCAATATATTAATATATTGGAATGAATTAAAAGTACAGTCAGGAAAAAGAAATATACGAAAAATAATAATAATAATAAGCAAAGTTATCATTGCATTACATTTTTTCATTGTTTAGGAAAAAGGTTTTGGAATCAATTGAACAATAATATGTCTTTTTTAATATATAACATAACATATATATAAATATAACATAACATTGTTATTTTGTGATTTATACAATATTTTATCCTTTGAGGCAACTAGCCGCAATCCTAACCAGTCAGTATCCGCCAGTCGCAAAAGTGGACGTGATGATACCAGAACAGTGGTATTGCGCAGGCTCATTCTATGGGAGAATCGCCGGCGCCTTTATCTAACGAAGAACAACTCTGCATTAAAAATCAGTTACTGGCGGCACGTTCGGCCATCCACCGGAACGATCTCCGGCAAAGTGCCGAAGATCGACTATGCATACCGGCGTTAGACTTTCCCAAAATACCAGGAACATTCGCAATCAACGGTGAAACTCTCGCAACAATTAATTAGTGGGAATCAAGTCCCTCATTGAGTGCTTTTTTTCTGAACAAATAAGACTATGAATGTTGATTTTGATTCGACCCTGGTAATAAATCAACTAAGTTGTACTAGGAGACCAAGATTACATATGATTTGAAAAAAATTGGCAAGATGCAAAACGAATATTTTCTAAAATTTCTGTAATTTTCTTTCTAATTGGATATTTGAGGGATTTGCCAAATTTTACGATAAAAGTATGCCAAACACCAAGATCGTATCATAAAATGTTAAAATGCAACCCTATAGGATGGATACATTTCTGAAGAATCGTTATTTCATCTCCGACCCTGTATGGATATACATACCCGTTCATCTATCAAGAACGCCAATAATTCAGATTCATTCGTTAAGAACCAAGCTGGAATTCGGTAATATGATGATGAATCGGCATTATGGTGATATCATGTATCACAACAATAGTGGGATGTTCTGAGGCCAAAGTCAAGCAGTGAATGAAGCGCCAATTCTGAACATTTAAAACTAAATCTACTGTAAAACTAAATAAGATAGTGTCACCAGTTAACCTCAGGGGCGTGATTTGGTTTGTCAATGCAATGCATATTAGATCGTTCTTAATTGATATTTTATGGTCTTGCCATATTAACAAATTATTAATGTGTTTTAATGTTTTCAGAAACCAAGCTGAAATGGCACACACTTGTAGGGGTAGTATTTCCCTTCAAGGAGCACTAATATATACAGTAGATGCTTGTACTTTCGTAATTTCAAACGGAGGAACACAAACCTTTCATATTAAGGCTTCATCGGAAGTGGAGAGACAGTCTTGGGTTACTGCTTTGGAACTTGCTAAGGCGAAAGCAATGTAAGTACTAATTCTAATTCATTTAGAAATGTCTTCATTGGTACATGATCAAACTAGAAACTGTTGAAAATAGACAACACGTTGTCAGAGATTCAGTCAGTCTGATTCTGATTGCAAATCGAATACCAGTGGAGTTCCGCGAAGATCTGTACTTAGGCCTATTCTATTTCTGATGTACATTGCAGGGTGACAATAAAAAATCACCTCTAGCAAAAACTTCATAAAATGTTTAATTTTCAATAAAAACAAAATTTATCAACAAAGAACAATAAACAACTATTTTGACTACAACATTCTCAGCCGGTTTTGAAGTGACCTCCTTGCGCGGATCGACAGAGCACCAAACGCTTCCATTCCTCCAAACATTTTTCTGTCGCACCACGCACCTCTTCCGGCGACAATCGGTCCCATTCCCGACGCAGCGACCGCTTCAGCGACTCCAAAGTTTTGTGGCGTGTAGCAAGGCCCTGGTCTACAAAGTAGACCACACAGTGTAGTCCATCGGATTGAGATCTGGCGAGTAGGGCTGCCATTCCGCCGACGAGATGAAATCCGTAAAATGGGTCCGGCACCAGTCCTGAGTCGCTTTCGCCTTGTGGGCCGGAGCGAAGTTCTGTTGGAACGTGCAATCCGCATCGCCACGACGGCTTTGAGGATGTCACGGCGGTAGACGTCCTTGCTGATTTTAACCCCCTGTTCCACGGAAACGAGAGGGATCTTGCCGCTGGCGCCTCCGCGGACCAGCTCCTATCATTCTGGTGATTGTGGGTTTGTTCAACGGTGAACAGCTTCTCATCTGTGAAGAGGATTTTGTTCCACTGAAGGGAAGCATGGCGTCAAAGGAGTCGTTTGCATCTTTCAAGCCGTATGCACTTGTCGTGGTTGAGGAGCTGAAATTATAGGAGCTTGGAGGGCCTTTTTGACTATTTGACGGATTGATTCCCGATTACCATTTACCGAATTTTGATCTATGATAAAAATATACACAGTCAGTCCCAGAAGTAATGTCTAAATTCATTTAAAATTCAGCGGAATGTTTTTTGAAAAAATGACCGGGCAATTTTTATTTGTAAATACGATTTTTTATTCCAAATTTATTTATCTATAGTGGTCCAAAAATGAGTTATGACCATCAACTTATTTTTTCAAATGGAAGCACCAAAATCGCGCCGACTCTTTCGATTTTTGCAAAACAAACAAAATCGACGTCTGGAACAAGACTGTAGCCGTCCAACTCGCCCGACCTGTATCCGATGGATTTCGCAATTTGGTCGATCCTGGAGCAAAAGTCCTGCGCTACAAACCACAACACCGCCGAGTCCTTGAAGTGTTCTCTTCAAAAGGCGTGGGACGAAATCTCAGAAAAAACACTTGCGACCATTGTGAAAAATTCCCGCAAGCTTGTGACAAAAGTTAGGTTCCCATATTCCTATATGGGAACGTCCTTAGAGATGTTGGATGGTTGATGATGAAACTTAGAAATTTAATGTTTCATGTTTATGGTGTTTATTATTTTATTTTGTGATTTCCCCTGTAAATAATGGCATGATTTGCAAGTAGATCGGAATCGCAATAGGATCAAGTTTACTCGCCCGAATTTCACGTTCACTTTTATCATTTACTCCAAAAAAAATTCCTGGCTTCCAGTCAATTTTATTGTTTATTATTTAAAATGTCACAAATACGTTTCGGTGTCTTTCTCCACCATCATCAGTTTGTCTAAAATACACATTAACAGTCATCATTAATTAAAAAAAAATTCTATCAAAATTCACATACTAAAATACAAATCACGCACATATTAAAAAGTACATTAAAAACAATAGGTTTTCAGGTGATGAGTCAGGACAATCCTGTCTGGGAAAAGACTAGAATCTATTGTTCAGCCAGAGCTAAGATTAGTGTCTGTATATCACACACTAATTAAATGAGCGCATGCATACACTGATTGGACCAAGTAAATAAAATATAAACACCTGCCATTGAAGAATTGCAGAGTAATTGATATTCCTAGAATGCAAAGAAAAAGCGAAATATAAATAGTTTCTTTATTCTCTCGCTCGATATCGAACAAAGTATGGATTTCAATAGCCAGTCAAATCTGAAGGTAGAAACAGCTATACATGTAAGTTAAATTTGAATCTCTGAACAATAGATTCTAGTCTTTTCCCAGACATGATTGTCCTGACTCATCACCTGAAAACCTATTGTTTTTAATGTACTTTTTAATATGTGTGTGATTTGTATTTTAGTATGTGAATTTTGATAGAATTTTTTTTAAAATTAATGATGACTGTGAATGTGTATTTTAGACAAACTGATGATGGTGGAGAAAGACACCGAAACGTATTTGTGACATTTTAAATAATAAACAATAAAATTAACTGGAATCCAGGATTTTTTTTGGATTAAATTGGAATACAGTCAGGAAAATATACACAGTTTATCATTTACCTCAGCAATTTATTATTTATATTTTCCAAATGAATACCATCACGTTCTGCTTGCAATAGCAAAACAGACTTACACTTCCTTGCTGGGATATTGGGGCAATTGTAATTTCGTTAATTATATTGGTTTATTTTGTATTGTGTACTGGTATTGTATGTGTTATGTCTTGTATTGTTGTTTTTTTTTGTCTATGTTCGTATGTATTATTCTCTTTGTCTATAAAATGTATTTTAAATTTACTGTGGCCATAAAGCATATTTTGATTTGATTTATACTGCAAATATAATATAAAATTCACTAAATTACTATCTATGATACTGTCTTCGCCATGAGGTCCCAAAATTTTTGTTGCTTAAAACGTACCAAAACGCTGTTTCAATAAATTTGTTGGACAATGGGTGGAAACAAAATTCATTGGCGCATTGATTATATTTATAAATTGGAAAATACTTTTACTTACAGTTTAAACGCCAACGTTAATAATTGGTTCTAGATTTTTTATACTTAATATATGAAGTAAAGTGCCGACCAATGTATCTTTAAATGTTTTAATTAAACCAAAAAAGCTATTGCGTGTTGAATGTCTCGAAATAATTTAAACTTAAAAACAATACATCCAGACAGAAATTATTATACATTAACCAAACCAACAGGTTGTCTATTAACATGAAAAGCCTGCTAATGATGTCAGCGAATGTTTTTCGATGCATGCCAATTTAAGCTAATTCGTCAATTATTGGAAGCTTTAATTCAATTTTCTATCTCTTCAAGTAGTTCTACGTAGTAATTAAGCGATCGAAAGTCTAATCGATTAATGGTCTTTATTCATAAGCATCAAGTGTCCGCAAACTTTCGATAAACTCTGATGAATAGACGAAATGATAAGAAACATACCGGAGTTAGAATCGCTACCTTGGAAAGGGAGTTTTTGAAACAAATTTATTTTACTTTCGATTGATATGGATTCAGCTTCAAGATACAACTGCCTGTTTATTACAGATTTGTTCGAATTTATATTATTTAAGTGCTGAGGTGTTACATACCATCAGTGAAACTACAGAACAATATTTATAACGTAAGAGTAATTAGATACTTCCTTACGCTGAGTACGTGAAATAAGATATCAAACTGTACGTGAAATGAGATATCATAACACCGGCGAATAACTTTTAATGACCAATCATAGAATGGATATAGGATTTCTAAACATAGGCTAGAATTATAATAAAGATGATTGGCGACATTTCTATTGGGTGGCACTAAGGCATACTTGAAGGGCACGGGAAATATATTTTTAAAGTTCTGTTTATTTTTCGAAGCAAGTAAGAAAAAATCATATTTTATCACGTTTAAAGGGATGCCTGGTACCCTGTTGGGAGTACCACCTATGAAGCGATGTGATGATTAAATGTATAAAATACAAATATACAGGGCAATTCAAAAAAGGCGTCATTTCCCTAGCGGCATTGTCTGAGAGAGGTAGGAAGAAGACTGTCGAAACAAACATTTTTATCTATCTATCTAAAATCTACTCTAAAAATGCCCCAATCACAATTTTTTTTTGTAATAGTAAAACTGGTCTAGAATCTATTTTTTCAAAATTAAAATTTTATTTACACTTTGACACCCTGTACCTTGGCAACTACTAACTTTCGGTTAAGACAAATTTGTCTGAAGCGCAATATTTTTGGGTAGACAATGTCATTGAATTTTGTTAAAAATTGAAAATATACACAACAATGATTTTGTTACATTAACTTAGGACCACCCTGTATATATTTATTATTGCTATAAATTTGGCAAAGAAACATTCTTAACATGTCAGTTTTCTTTGTAGAAGAAATATGGAATCTGAAGAAGATGACGTTGAAGCCGAAGAGTCCGGAATATCAGAAGAACCTGATGTAGTGAGAAAATTGGAGAACTCATTAAAAGAACTGCAGGTAAGATTGTTTAAAAAATATATCGACATAAAGTGAAAGGGTTATTGTTAGATCTAAAACTAATTGAAACTGAAATACAGGGCGATTCAATATTGTCTCATTTTCTTTTAAAAGGTTACTGGCAATTACCTGGAGTATAAAAAAATGTTTCAATATATTTCTTGAATTTAAAATTTCTACTTTTTTAACTCAATGATAATTTCGCGGACTAGTAGTACTATTAAACATTACTAATAAAACTTCGCAAAACTCGCTTACTCAGAATTGCAACTTACTCAGGATCGCTATTAAGAAAAATCGCTATTGAAAAAATATATTTTTTATTTATTTCAAAATTTCCTGGGTTTCAGTCAATTTTATTGTTTATTATTTAAAATGTTACAAATACGTTTCGGTGTCTTTCTCCACCATCATCATCATATTTTTTTATGGAAAAGTACAACGACAACGACAAATCCAGATATATATTTGTTAACAAACATGTCGGCGTTAGATCGTATTTGTCATTAGCTTTTCTATTGTGTTCTTTAAAACTTGACTGTACAACAAATGCATCAAGTTGACTTTCCATGGGAAAATTCTAAATTGGTCGATTATTCTACCTAACAGACGAGCCGAAATCGCGGTATATTGTTTATTTCATGCAAATTGATTCTGCTGAGAACGTTAAAGTATCCGAAAGTCGTCTGACCTGCTAAGTGGTGACATCATTTTGAATGAGGCATTTAAAACTATTAGCAACACTTAAGACCGTTTTGAGTTTGATACACACAAGAATTTACATCGCGATTGGCAACTTTAAATATTCCAATTCTGCGAAAGCAGGTTTTGCCTTCGTATCAAGTAATAGTTGAACAAGAGTTATTTACATACTTTCAACTTTGGACATTTTCTTCCGAAAACTTTGTTTTAACATAAAACTGGACCAACAGATCCAGCTATTGATTTTGAAACTGAGGAAATCTGTTATGAAGTGATATGTTACGTACAGTAATGTGACGAATTCCGGATAAATGTGGTCAAAACGCATGTAATAAATGTACATAGAGTATACATTGAAATATATGTAGTTATCTCATTTCTTTGGAAACCCAATTGAAAAAACTCTCATTTAAATCATTGAATTATTCCCAGCTGGTACGAGTGACCAATTTATAGTTTCATTAATAACATAATTGTTTTTTTTTTGATAGTTTCACCTGTTACCTTTCGGGATTTAAGCTTGAAACAGCGGGTATCTACGTATTGTGAATGAGAAAAAAAGATGTTACTCACGGGACTCGACAGAAGTGATAACTTCATATTATTTATACAAACCATAATAGCTATTTGTGTACCAAGTGTTTTTCATCAATTACTTATAGTTATTAGCAGTAATTCATCGCAAAAAATGGAAGAAATTCCGCAAAATATAAGAGAAAACGCGGCAAAAGCCACAGAAAATTTTCCTCTATCATAGAGCATCCTATGATAGAGATTTTTTTCAAGAATTCAGTTCAAACAGAATATGAGCGGGCATTATAAGCGGGCGTTACCATAATGCCCGCTTATAATGGCCCCCGCTAGATCGGAATCCGATATAAGAGCCTGTAGAATGCTGTTTGTCGCTTATTCAGAGCGGATGCAATCCGAGCTAGTGTCGAATTCCACCGCTTGTAGAAGAAATCTACTATTATTGATCGATAATACAGAACATTTTTTTACTGATTGTGTTAAGCATATGAATTTACTTAAAAAAGTCCACAATTTCAGCTCAAGAGCAATAATGTTTAAAGAATCTCAATGCCATCTTATTGTAGTGCTAATTGAAACATTAGTTTTTTTATGAGATTTTTAGGCATTATGAGATTCTTGAAACATAATTGGAACTACAGTAAGCCTGAAACAAACTAGTAAGTTAGAAAAAACAAAATATAAATCACATATATCTTTATTCCAGTATAGGTAGTTGTAGGGGATATTCTGATAAGCTCTGCATCTACTTGCAGTTTCAGATGTAAACATATAAACCGTTTTGTTGGAAAGACAGAATTTCCTCACATTTTCTATTACATATTGATAAATAGTGCTCTTATTCCACAATAAAGAACAAATTCTTTATCAAAAGGTAATCAAGAGCTATCACCTAGAGGGGATCCTTCGCCACAATTAGGCTCAAGCTGTAAGAAAAAAACTCAATTAGTAAATGAAATAAGGTAGCAATGTTACCTTGACGCTTGCATAGATTCTGCCATTTGGTATCTTAAGAAGTTATCTAAAAATATGCTATTAATGAATTAGAAGAAAAATAGTTTAAATTATATGTAATTTAAGACTTTTCCGGGAAAAGCCCGATTGTCACATATAGCCTGTGCTTTAGAAATTGTAACACTGGTTCCAACTGTTTAAAATAACTGTTACCAGTAGCTGTTTCCGAAAAAAAACCTTCATTTATAACCAGCAATTCCTACTACCTTCATTTTAACAACTACTCCTTTTTTTGATGTGATAACTTATTATGGGACGGGGTAAATCCATTGGAATTCGATGACGGCGCCACCGTTACGTCTGGCCCCAGCATGCGGTATCTTGCTTTCTCTCTCGCCCGCAACGGCGACACAGCTGAGACCAACGACTAGTCTTGGCCAAAACTGCCATCAATTACCACATGTGTGGTATGTGGCGATTTTAATGTTGATTTTTCTTCTGATCGAGCCCAAATTGTAATATCATTTCTCGAATCTAAGTTACTATTAAAGATGATAAATAATCCAGATCAAGCTACTACCACTCATGGTACTACGATTGATGCGGTATTTTCCAGATACGTAAATAATTAATACGTAAATAATCGAGTATCAATTTTGTTTCGTATTTCAGTTATCATACACCAATTGTCACTTTTGTAAGTTTAGATAATGATAATGTAACCAACGAGTCAACTGCAACTATTGAAGATTGTTAAATGTTGTAAATAAAATATATATTTTACATTTGAAAGGAAATTAAATTACATTTTACATATTCCTGATCCATTTATAAATTATTAGACTAACAAGAATATTGAAATTATAAAATTATTGTTGCCATCATGCGTTGAACAAGTTTCTATAAATATCATATGAAGTTATCACTTCTGTCGAGCGTCCGGTGACGCACACAATTTTTTTTATAATAGGCATTCTATTATTAATTCCTTCTCTCTACTTTTTACTTCTCCAGTGGTGTGGGTCCCTGAGCTAAAAAATGTGTTTTTGTTATTACAAGATCATTTATCAAGAAAAACCTTATTTCTTGTCTTTTCGTCCGCTTTTCCTACTGGCCTGTAGATATGTTTTGTCTTCCTTTCCAACGCTGCCATTGTACTCGACAATTATGAATATTTTCCCCTCCGTTGCTGTTGTTCTTCCCAACTGCGTTGCACTTTTGGACATTTTTACCGTTTACCTTTTGATTTTGATCATTTGTATTACTTTTCAATTTTTTGTTAATGCCTACCTGTTGAATGGTTGTTGATGATTTCTGAATCAGCTCCTGAATCCACTAGCAATTCCAGATATTCTTGTTATGTACCGTGTCCTTTCAGAACGTTGGTTACCAACAACGCTAGCAGTACTTTGTCCACGGCAGCTCTAAAAAGTGTGTGTGAACTCGTTTTGTACCAGTCGCGCAGATTTTTCAGCCATGTCATTTTTCTCCTGCCTGGTCCGCGGCTGCCATGTATTTTACCCTGCATTTTACCCTGTAATGTTGAGTGAGTGTATTTTTCTCCTCTCATGACATGGCCGAAGTACTATAGTTTCCTCTTTTTTATAGTGGAGAGGATCTCAGTGGTCTTATTTAAACGCTGTAGTATTGCCACGTTGGTGATTCTTTCAGACCACCTGACTCTTAGTAATCTCCTGTAGGCCCTCATCACGAACGCTTCAAGCCGACTTTCTTCGTTTTTGTTGATTATCCAAGCCTCAACTCCGTACAGTAGTGTAGAGAATACGTAGCATCAGTAGTCGGATTCGTAGGGATTATTTTAGATCCCTGCATCATAGAACGTTGCTCATTTTTCTGTAAGCTGCTCGTGCTTGTTCTATCCTTGATCTTACTTCTGTGTGGCTATCTGCATTTTCTGTTATAACGCTGCCTAGGTATCTGAACTGATGAACTTGTTCCAAACTCACGCCTTTGGCTCTGATATTCTGCTGTTTACTGATTACTAAAACTTTGGTCTTTTTATGTTTAGTTCTAAACCAGCTGCGTCGCACTTTACTACCACACTGTTCAAACTCCGCTGTAGATCTTCTGAGCTAGAGGCCAACAGAACCGTGTCATCCGCGTACCGCCAGCTATTTATCAATTCGCCATTAAAGGCAATGCCCACTGCTGCATCCGAAAGTGCATCTTTGAAAATTCTTTCTGAGTAAACATTGAAGAGCAACGGCGATAGGATGCATCCCTCGCCTTACGCCACGCTTGATGGTTACTTCTGGCGTGGTGGTTCCCTCGAGTCTGACTATCGACGTCTGATTCCATGATAAGTTTGCGATAACTCTGATATGCGCTTCATCCAGTTCCATCAACTTGAGAGTATCCACCAGCACCTCATGTTTAACACGGTCGAATGTCTTTTGAAAGTCTATGAAGCAGGCATAAACATCAGCCGACATATCACGGCTTCTTTGGGCAAGGACATTAGTGCCGAAAAGTGCTTCCCTCGTACCGAGGCCATTACGGAACCCTAATTGCGTTTCACTTAGATAATCCTCACACTTCGCATATATCCGAAAATTAATTATTTTCATAAATATCTTCCACATATGGTTCATTAGGCTAATAGTTCTGTATTCATCGCACTTTTCAGCCGTGCTTTTCTTTGGTATTGTTATGAACGCAGATTTTAGCCAGTCGTTTGGGAATTTACCACTAATGTATATTTTGTTGAAAAAATCTGTGACCAGTTTTAAGCCAATTTGGTCGTCTATTAGCTTGTATACGTCACAAGGAATCTCATCCGGTCCTACCGCTTTGCGGCCTTTTCACCCCCCAATAGTATATTCAACCTCTCTGCATGTAATCTGTGGTCCTTCTGTGTCCTCTAAAGCCGGCGGTGTTGCTGTTCTGTCGTCTTCAAATAGTTCCGTTATATAATTTGTCCATTCGATTAGTTTTTGTTGAAATCCTTGTACTACTTTTCCACTTTTATCGTACAGTACTCCCGATGCTCTGTTTGATCGTGAGTTGCCAGTTGCTTCCTTGATCTTTATATACATATTAAAGGAGTCATATGTCGCTTCTAGGTCTTCTATCTCTGCACTGGCTGGCCAGATAAGATGCTTTTGCTTCCCGGATTCTCTGTCTTATTAATAGCTGTTTAACTTTATAAGCTTGTTTGCTGTGTTTTAGTATCCTACGTTCCTCCATTACATCCAATATTTCGTCTGTTATCCAGAATCTTTTCTTATTTTGAGTTTTACTTTTGAGGTGTTTTATTAGACAAAGGTTGTTTATATCTGTTCGCATCTTGTTTCTCTGTTGTTCCATTTGTGGAGTTGTTCTCGGACTATACTTCTGATGGGCTCCTTCTTTAGTAGTGTGCGGTATATGCTGTTTTGGTTTTGTTTATTGACACTTTTCTTTAACCTGATGTGTGTTTCCGCTACTAAGGGATTGTGGTCAGAACCAATGTCCGCCCCCGGGTATATTTTAACGGAATTTATGCTGTTTCTAAAAAGTTGCTTTACCAAGATAAAGTCGATCTGATTGCGGACAGTCATATCCTCCGACTCCACATTCGACGTCCAGGTGTACAGTCTTCTTTGGTGTTGTTTGAAAAAGGTGTTTGTTATAAAAACGGTCGTTCTCCTGGCAGAATTAAATAAGGCGGTCACCCCGGTCATTTCTGCGGCCCATTCCAAAGCCACCCACTATGTTTTGGCACTGCTCTTTTCCCACTTTTCGTTAAAGTCGCCTATAACTATAGTGTTGTCTGCATTTTTTACCAGAGACAATGCTTCGTTGAGATGCTTGTAAAAACTTTCGATCTCGTCAGATATCGGTACTGATTCCATTACCGATTTCACTAGTGATTTAGATATGATAAAGGCCACCCCATTATCGTGGGCTGCTCCTTTATTCCCCACGTATAACACTTGGTAGTCGTTGACGGTACACTCTCCGGATCCCTTCCATCGCATCTCGCTAACGTCCAGGATATCTATTCGTAGCCTTTTCATTTCCTTGATTGCATTATGGATTTTGCCACTCCTGTACATGCTTCTTACATTCCAGGTAGCGACTCGCAAGCTTCACAAGACTTCAGGTCTTTTGCCCGCCAAATTAGTTTTCACTCGATTTGAAATATTTTCCTGGACAGAAGTTCAAATAAACCCTCTGCATGTTTTTGGAACACATTTTCTACTTACATCTCGGGGTCTCTTTTGGCCTGTTTTTAGTTGCCGGTATACAATCAAATTGCTAGTCCTTAATTCGCCCTTAAACTACTAGATCTTCGTCACTTATCTGAAACTATCTCTAACTATCTATCAACAATTTTGAAGAATATGTTTTAAATTTACATTATCCATGGACCCTACAAGTATATCACGTTGCTCAACTTTCAAGTTTAGTGTGATTTGGCTGGATGATTTAATAGCTTCTGGGGTTTCACAAATCTGTGAGTAAATCAAATTATTCTTTGACTTTTATCTGTCTTATACATTTCTTGAGGATGGCCGCAATGTGTCTATTGATTTACTAATTTAAATAATTACTTTCTCATCTGTTGGTTGGTTACAAATAGTCAAGATGTTAAAGTAAAATGTTTTAATTTTGCGTAATGAAAAAGTATACATTTGGAAATATAATACATAGTTTATCAAAAATTGTACCACGTTATTTCCAGTACAATTTTTCAAATTTGTTAGTTATACGTGTAGATTGTCTTATATAAAAAAAATCGTAAACTTATGGAAAATAGAATAGAAGAATAATTGATTTCAGTTGGCGAAGTAATTATTTGGAAGGTTTAAATCTGGTGTGCTAAGTGCAACTTAGATCAGCCGTGATAAAATTGATCTTCAAATCCAGCGCTGGCGGGTGGAATGTTCAGAGGGAATTTGTAGACGGATGATAAATTATTTGCTTCAACGTTTAAGCCGTAAATGTTGGATGTGCAAGTCGAGCAGCTCGAAAAGCAATTTATTCGTTTATGAGGCAACAGGCACTAGTAGTCTCAGTTAATTGCTATCTTGTATAAAGTATTACCATTTGGGTATAAACAAGGTACTTCAACGGCTTCTTTTTCGGGAACCGGAGCTAGTCAGTTTCGACAGATAAGAGATAACAGATCTGTGGTTCTTGTATATTAATTATTTATTTTTTTAATTTTTATTAAAATAATTGTATATGAATAATAATTAATATAAATAATAACTGCTATTCAACATGGATTGCAACTATTAACATTATGTATGCGATAAACTGAACTTCACATTGTAGGTTGACTATTCAGATATGCATGTAATTTCGAAAATGGTGTCATTTCTCTGAAGATGTCATAGAATTGTGTTTGAGTTTATAAAAAAATGTTAGAAAATCTTCACATAATTAAATATTGTGTCTTTGTTGCCTAATTCTTTTGTCTCTGATGGAAAACTTTCCCGTATACATGTTCCAAAAGCTGCAGTGATAAACAAACTTTCTATCCATAACTCATCTACGTTGAGTTCTAGACAACATCTAAATGGACAAAGAATCGGAACTGACACGAAAAACAATATCTTGCTCGAACCTCTAGCAGTATTAAGGTTGTCTCGGTTTTCTTTCCAAGAAACAAAAACCACATCATATTAGCGGTGATTTGTTTAATTTAATTACCAACATAGTACAGGAAAGTTTACTACATTTTGAGAAAGATCTGATATAGGTACGTCCATATAATTGCCTAATTTGTCGAAGGTTGAATAAATGCGGAGGACGATTGCCAAAGGTCGAACGTTAAAAAAGTAATATTTTTCATTTATTAGTTTAGAATAAACTGAGAACTTGTTTTAAGAAGGAGCAAACGGAATCAAGCTCCCAAATTAAAAAAGAATACAAACGGGGATAGTTAGTTGTGAATTTAGATACTAAAGACAGAGTTTATTGGAGGCCGATCATCATATCTTCAACTTTCAAATTTCAGGAGAAAGCGTTAAATCTGATGCGTTTTTTTTTATCTTAATCGTGTGGACAACCTATATACCTTCGTAAAATTAATTTGTTATTAATAGTTTAGGTTTTTATAGTAAAATATGTAGAAAATTTTTTTTATTTTAGATTTGTGGTGAATTACTGGGAAAGCATTGGAAAAATCTAGCCAAACCCTTAAGCGAAATAGAGTCTACTCCAGATCCTGATGTTTTAAACAACAAAGTGAAAGAAGTGTGCGAGAGAGCGACATTATTTAGAATTTCTAGCAATGCCATGATTAATGTAAGTATTTGGAATGAAAAGTATTTATGATTTTCTGTATTGCGTAGAGTTACATCGACAACAAAGTTCTGAATTAACTTACCTGATCGGATCTCAACGTATTAGATGGACACACTATTGTAAAATAATGAAAAAGAAGAGCGGGATGTGTACACACTTACTAAAATAGAAGATTATGAGAAAGCTTTTTAAGCAATAAACTATTTTCAAACCTATTTCGCCAAAAATGCAGCAAAATTCAATTTAAGAATTTGTCAGTCGGTCCAAACAGTTGCCTTGTGTATTTTTAAAACTCAATTTTTGATGCTGAAATGTGAAAGTTGAGCTAAAAGTCGCAAAAGCGAAACAATTTCATTTCTTTTGTTGAAGCAAAACCCCAAGAATATTCTGCTTTTAATGTTAGATTTAAATTTAAATTAACAAATTCGTGCTCGAGGACATCAAGTAACACTTATAAGAGGTTAGTCAAAGTCATGCAGTTGCATTGTACCCCCTGAGAATGCCTTGCTGAAGTAAAACCCCAAAAGGGAACATCCAAGATAGATGATAAAAAAGATAGTAAAGAACCAGAACAAGTAAATTTTGTCAAACCTGTAGGGACTTTGATACTCTTAAATAATTACTTAGGGCTCATTTAATATGTGTATCCATAATTTCAGTCATGTGCCGATTACCTCAAAACTGCTCACACTCATGGGCATAAACTGGTTAAATTACTTCAGCATGAACGAGAGCAAAGACAAAGGCTTCAGGAAATGGTGGAAACTCTTGCGGAGCAACACTCCAAGTTAGAACGAGCAGCTAATGCGCACGCCCATAGAGCTGGTAAGTCATATTATTTATACTTTAAAGTTACTTGCACACAGTTCCAACTGGTATAGTGTACGAACTCATTGGCTTACGAGTACGCAAACCATCCGATCTGAATTGGTTACGCGCGTCATTCTAAAACTAAAATTTTCAAAACTATTGTTTAATAGTTTTACGCACGCCCTAGAGTGCCGAAAAGAAACGACACTTACGGATTCAAACG
Organism: Dendroctonus valens; assembly: GCA_024550625.1. Classification (NCBI taxonomy): domain Eukaryota; kingdom Metazoa; phylum Arthropoda; class Insecta; order Coleoptera; family Curculionidae; genus Dendroctonus; species Dendroctonus valens. The sequence continues at coordinate 602,035 of JAJTJO010000111.1, forward strand.
GTCCAAACAGAAATTACTACTATTCGGTTCCTAATAAAAATCGACCAGGAAGCTTAACAATACCGGGTGATTCAAAATTGGCGTCATTTCTCTGGGGGTGTTTTAGGAAAACAGTAAAACAATTAATTCGTATCAAAAACTGAGATATATGCAAAAAGCTAATAAAATTCTTTTGATAATAAAAAAAATATCTATTATCAAAAGAACAGGAAGGCCTCGATTTGTGATTTGTTCCTGCTGATTTATTAATGGCAACAAAACATTTTGCACATTTTCCTTAGAGATACGAAAGGGTTTTCTAAAATCGACTTAAGTAAATTTCTCTAAGGTATTTTCCATATCTCGAATATATTTGAAAAACATATCATGCATGTTGATGTTTCCTTTACTTACCTTCGTGGTATGTTCAAATGCAATTCCAAGTCCGAATTGTCCCTATTAACATGGTACAATGTATCGAGGTCGTTATCCATATTTTGAAAACAAAAATAGTATAAAAAACAAGAGAAGTTGAGAACTTTCGCTCACAAAATAGCTCTGGCGATCGTTCGGAGATGCCTACACAAATCTCCGATGCGTGCGTCAGATGTTCAAGCGATCAACTATGCCACCCAATTTGCATCCAGCGAACGGCGACTCGCCGGCACATCGTGAAAGATCAACTATACATACCGGCCTTAGATTTGAATATGTGGGCTAGAAAAGAACCGTTTTTAAATGTGAACAACTCAGAGGAGGTGTTCGAAGTTCCAGTTTAATTCCAAACATGTTTGTGCCCGTGTAATCACGTTATTGTACACTCATTTTGAGCAGGTTCTCGTATTCGGTTAATTAACTCGTGCTAAATTTGTACCGGTGTTCAGTAGACCAGATATTTAATGTGTGCTGTGTATCTTACATACATGGCATGGATGTTGCCCTTCCTTGGCAATTATCCGCTGCATAGTTGTCTAGGAAAGTGTCAGTTTTTGTGCAATGCTCCGAGTACTCCTGGAAGGCTCTGCTGCAATTATCTCCAATACCTGTTCCTCTATGTCTGGAACCTGAACACCTTTTGGTCGTCCACTAAGTGTGAAAGAAGCTTCAAGCTAAGTCACAGGTTCACAAACGCTTGTTATTCTAAATAATGAGTAAAAACATTGTTGCCGCTTTGAATTTTCATCAAAAAATTGTACAAGAGTACATTATAGATATATAGTATATTAGAGATGTCATTTATACCTCCAGTTTTCATATTCTTGACGTGCCGCGTGGCGAATCAGGTGATTTTTATTATTCTTTTTTTTGGCCACCATAAACATCCCTCGCATTCACCCTTAAACGAATTGTGGGCGTGGACGACAAGTGCGCCGGGGTTCAAGGGTGTTGCGGAGGAGCGGTCAGAAAAAAGGGACCGTACGGGCAGTCCCGAAGGAAGCGCGTTCCAAAGCAGTCCGTAAGAATTGGAACGGATACCGACGCCACGCCGCGCGGCCATTTTTTTCTCTGTTTCGTGGAAAGTGCTGTACGGGAAAAATTCTGTTTTTTCCGGAGCATCCCTGCTCCTAGATCCCGAGTGAAGGTTTGTAACCCACCGCGGAAATCCTGTACGTGCCCAGTGACAAGACTCTTTAACAACCGCGACACGTTAAACGGATTGTGCGCGACTCAGGTACCAGAGCCATAGACTCACCTTAATTTTGTTTTGTTAATAGTAGTTTTTTTCTTGTTTCGTTTGTTTGCCCCTTCTTTTTGTTTTGTTTGTTCGGGTATCAAAAAGGGCAACTCGCGTTGATACAGGGGGGTACTACCAGTAATAAGTACCTGGCATCCCGTCACGTGGCAAACCACCACGTAATTAAAGTGTGTAGTGCGTTGGACTGTGGTTTTTGTTGTTTTTTTTGCATCCACCAATTCGTCCGATATGCAGGGACAGGGTCGCGACTCCCATTCCGGCAGAAAAACTCCTGAAATACCTTCCGCTCGCAACTCAAGCGAATGGAGGGGGGATCTGCGCCGCATTCTCCAGGAAAAATATGAAGCCCAAACTATTGGATATTGGACCCCTTGGATCTTGCTTTTGACAGGAGAGTGGGTAGATGACGGCAGAAGTTATGCTTAAATGGTTAACCCACTTTATACGGTTTTCAAAAACAAGCCCGGAAAATATGGGTTTGATTTTACTAGACTGTCATTCCAGCCACAAGCATTTAAACGACTTGCAAAAAGCTAAAGAGCATGGAAATAAATTATTCTGCTTCCCCGAACGCTGTACACACAAATGTCAACCATTAGACACGGGTTTTTTGAACCGCTTCGAGTTTCCTACAATCAACAGACTCGCTCTTGGCTCAAGTCACACTCTGGACCAATTGTGGCCCATCTGCAAGTTGCACCAATTCTTGGTTATTTAATGCTGCAACGCCCGCAAAGGCGATAAAAGCAGTGTTCCATATAATCCAGATATTTTCGAAGATTGGATGTTTGCGCCTGCAGAAACAACAAACCGGCCAACTGCTGCCATACATGATGTAGAAAATAATAATCACCAATAGATATGATCACCTTGTGTGGCATCGTGACACCAAGCACTCACCCAAAATATCGGTTGAAAGCGCACTTGCAGGACAATCAACGTGCTAAACCTGCGAGGGTGGCCAAGAGAAATGTTAAAATTGTTGAAGAAGATTGTGAACCGAAACGTGAAAGTCGGTGAAAACAATAATGGCTGAAGGCTAAAGTGAGTACTTGTGATGTGAAGTTCAACTTTAATTCAGAAATAAGAGTTAAGGCTTAAACCAAAATGAAACGGAAACGGCTCCACAATAAAACCCAAACGTTTTGAAAAGTAATTAAAGAAGAAAAATTCTAAACCAATCGAAAACGACTAATCTCAACGCGATGCCGTACCTGCATATTGGACAGGTTGGTGGTAGGGTAGTACCACCCTGAAGTGGTAAATGCTAGTTCTTGGAATCTCTCACACGGTTTATTGTCTGCTGCTTCCCAAGTAAGAGATAACAAACAAATAAATTGAAAAATATATGTATGGCCTCCATGCTTCAGATTCGCACAACCGCTTTTCGACACCCGCTTAAGCGCGATTCATATTTGCCAGCACGTGGCGTGCCCAACACGTAACCTGACAGACAAAGAAATATTATTCTGTGCACCAACGTATTCATACTTAGCGAACTTGGACGTGCGGGAAATAACGCACAGACACGGGACAGCAACGGACAGAATTGTCGCCAATAATATTTTGCCGATTACGGCCCGTGTCTGTGCAACTTTGTGAGGTTCTTTCTGAGCTAATTTCTCTCTTGGTGATAAAGACTCCTTCAAATTGGTGATTTTCTTACCACTGGTGAAAATTTGGATACAATAGTTTCGTACTCAATGTTACTTATTATAAAGTATCTGAAAAAATTTCTTCATAGTTCATAAGCTCCTTGTATAAAGTGTAAAACTCTCTTTCCATTTTTCGTTTTGTATTTATGCGATGGACAGAATACCTCAGTTTTATTTACACTTGGCCCGATTTCTCTTTTTCCTGTTCGACTAAAATAGCCATCCCTGCTAGTTTCTCAAGCGAGAAATTTCGAATCATTTATGCGGGCACGATTGACTCTCAAGAACGTCTGTGAACTAGTTGTCGTATGAAATGAATCCACTTGTCTGTTTCATGTCTGTCCTCTTTCGTGTTTCGACCGGGGTACGCCACGTGCAGGCAAATATGAATCGAGCTTTAATATCGCGGCCACTAAAGGGTGAGATGCCCCCGAAAAATCGCGCATCAAAACCGAAATCTTAGTAATACTTAAGGGTATGCTTCACTCGGGATTGTTCACGATCAATTTTTTCTCGGATCGCCTCCCCGTACTACCGTAAGATCGTACCTGACGCAGCCTCGACTTGCGCGATAGCTTCTATGTAAGGTGAACCATACACCGGCGAAAGAGATGTTGAGGGAGGTCGAAAATAATTTAAGGAAGTTCATTTGGAACGTCTCTAGACAAAATAAAATACGCATAAACTTGTGACTGACTAAAGCAGTTAAGTATCCTCCCCTACGAATACACACACGCGCGCGCGCGAGTGTCTACTTGTCATGTGCACGATTCGGGTTGTTTGTTGTCAATAAAATGTCCAGTAAGTCAGAAAATAATTTTTTTGGAAACAAAAATTTGTTTTTAGTTTTTACCTATTATCCCATTATATTAACAATCATCTTTCATTTGTGTAATGTACCGAACGTGTGAATTTCAAATGGCGGGTATTGCGACGTTGCCGCTATCATAAGTAATGGAGGTTAACGCAACAGCATTTTCTACGAGAAAACATATTAGTTACGTATCTTGCAGGTACCTAATCGATTTTTTGAAGTTATTATCTTCTTCCTTAAATATTACTTTAATATGTCCGGAAGTTTTATCAAAAAACTTAAAGTTTTTTGAAATATCCGCGGACACGTCGTCAATCAGAAAACTAGTTCGCAGTTACGGATCAAAAGCTTTGTTCCGTAGTAAAGTAATATTTTTCGCAAATATTACTACTTTCAGTGAGGTTTATTTCTTTTTGCTACTTTTTAACTCACTATTTAACCCTACACCACACTTAAAGAGGAATTACCTACACCAATTTTGAATCATCCTGTACAATGTTGACAATTACATTTAAATTTTGATTTTGAATGTGACAATCAGCAAAATTTTAGTGCTTTGTAAACTTATATTGAATACCAAATTGAATCTAATTAATTGTAACCATCTTTAGTAAGTGGAAGTGAAGCCGAAGAGGAAGACGAAAACGAATTTTTCGATGCTGTTGCGGATGGAGGCCAAAATTCCGGGGTAAATGATCATTTTACACTCGACATCAGAACAAGAACAGGTGTGCGAAGAAATAGCTCCGATAGTTCCAGCGAAGCTGAAGAAACTCAAGAGACCAAGCAGGTGAGTTTTTCACCGGAAGTTTACAACATGCAAGATACTTTAGGAATGTTATGCAACATATTTAATTTATTTTGGATTTCAACTTGCCGAATAGAAGAAACTTATCTAAATGGTCCTGATGTTTATGGTTTCATAATTTGGCTACGTTTCTACATCTGATTGATTGGCTTACGTTGAGTATACATTATTTTTTTTATATGCAGGGTCGTTCTGGTTCTGAGCATTGTTGGGAGAATATTTTTTTTATGCCTAATAGTAAGATTTTATTAACTGAGTAAAATACAAAAATTAACATAATTAAGTTATAAGCATGGATAACACTGAGTTGAATCTGCTTCAATCGCGCTTTCACATCGCATTCCCCTTAGAACAGTAACTGAATATGGGTAAACTGAGATGCTGTTCTACGTTTTACGGTTTGGTTTTAGATGGCACCACCATGCCGTGTTGCAGAATACATACGTTTTCTTTTAGTGACATGATATATTTAACAGGCTGATAACTGTGTGTGAAACTTGCAGTTTTCGGACTGATTAAAAACTTGGTGAATGCAATCATCAGAAAACAATTATTGGATAAAATGCTATCATTCCAAAGGTTTCAAGTTTCCCATTTCAAACATAGGTGGCGCAAAAACATCGTTTCGAAATCTAGCTTGTCAATTACGGTCTGTGTGCCGATGTGTACAGATGCGCTGTGAAACTGTCATTTAACTCAGTATTACCCGTGTCTAATTAGGTCGACTAGTTTATTTTCCTGATCAGTTGAGCTTTGTTAAGTATCTCGTTTAAAAGCAACTGGTGTCAAACTATGTCAAAACTGAGCGCTGCGGTTTTCAAATGGGAGATCAAACCAAGTTCAACTGGTGCCAGTCTGACTAGTAGACTAGTGACCATTAAAGATTATAATTAGGCGTAATTAATGCGATTGATGCAGCTGCTGTCTCTTGCCATTCACAATCGCTTGCACTTGTGGATTAAATCTTCTTGTGCTACTAATCAGAATGGAAGATGCTCATCAATTAACTTAAATCTATATTTAATTCAAAAGGAATTCCTGGGTTCCAGTCAATATTATTGTTTATTAGTCAAAACTTTTACAAATGCGTTTCGGTGTCTTTCTCCACCATCATCAGTTTGTCTAAAATACACATTCACAGTCGTCATTAATTTAAAACAAAAGCTCTGCTAAAATATACATACTAAAATACAAATTACAAACATTTTAAAAAGTATATTAAAAACATAGGATCACAGGTGATGAGTCAGGACAATCATGTTCGGGAAAAGACTAGAATTAATTGTTTAGAGATTTAAAATTTACTTACATGTATGGCTGTTTCTACCTTCACATTTGGCCAACTATTGAAAAATCTTTACTTGTAACAAAGTAAAGATTTTTTTGGTAAAATGATATATTTTGTCTGGCCGTCCCCACCCTGCGGTCTCTTGCTTCCTCTCTCGCAAGCACACGGCGACTCAGCGAACATCGCCGCGAATCTCAAGGTTCCAGTTTGCGTATTTCCCTCAGCATTACAGAATAGACCGAAAATAAGACCCTGTGATTGGCTGGCCTTGTGACGTTTAGTATGAAGAATACCAACGACGGAACTACCATTATCTTACTTTGAATGTCATTTATTTATTTATTTTTGTAGTAATGGCAAAGACTAATTACTCTTTGGTATTGGTGCCTTTACCTATTTTTTTAAAATGCATAAACAATCATTGTGCTGCCGCTGGTCATGGTATATTTGGTTATCCAAAACGGCTTGTTTGTTATGTTTACAAGGATTTTGTGATTGAAAAGTGGAAGTAACAAAGGGGGCAAGTGCCAAAATATATGTTTCAAGATAATTAGAAAAATGTGCAAGGAAACAAGTTATGCACTTGGCGGTGCTACATCTTTGATTTCAGATATAAAGCTTAAAATGAGGATTAGCACATAGCGCTTTCGTAAAGGCATAAAGACAACCACTTGCCCCCTTTGTTACTTCCACTCTTCGATTATAAAAAGTTCATGAATTTTTCATGCCATTGCATCGTGTCGATCTTGATAATGGTCCTGGAATATCTAGATTCGGATTTCCACTTGTAAAATGTGGTCAAAAGCCTGAAGCTACGAAAATACATGTTTAAGTATATTATTACTAGGCCTAGAAAAGTTTTTCAATCTGAAAATATGTTTATTGTTATAGGAAATTGACAAAATAGAACATAAAGCAATAAATAAGAATGCTTGAGTTTGGGGCTGAATTAAAAGCTTATTTTATACTCTAAAAATGGCCAATGTTCCGACTCTTTGTTCGGATCTTTCTCAAAGCTAGAAAGGCAGGTGAAACAGAAATAAATATAAAATGCCAGAGCTCTATGCAGTCAGTTGTGCAATCAACCAACGATTTGTTGATATAATTGAAATATTTCAAAATAAGGTTATAAAAGCGTTATTATTATTGCACACTTGAGGTCACATGGCCAGCCAATCACAGGAGCTTATTTTCGGTCTATTCTGTAATGCTGAGGGAAGTACAATATGCTTCCTAGTTCAGTTGGCCAAAACTACTATAAATTACTTCGTGTATTTTAATGTTAATTTTTCTTCTGATCGAGCTCAAAATTGAATGTAATTTCTTGAATAAAAATTACAATTAAAGATGATAAATAATCCAGAACAAGCTACAATCAAGCAAGATAAAATCGAGTGTTACAATTTAGTTTCTTATTACAGTTATCATAAACCAATTGGCACTTTTGTACGATGAGTTAATGAGAACGTAAATATTTACCAGCGAGTCAACCTTAACTATTGAAGAATGTTAAATGTAAATAAAATATATTTTACATTCAAAAAGAATTTAAATTACATTTTGCCTATTCCTGATCCAATTATAAATTGTTAGGCTAATAAGAATTTTGATATAAAATTGTTATTGCGTCAAAGAAGTTCAATATTTTATGGTTTCTATAAATATCATTTGAAGTTATCACTTCTGTGGAGCGTCCCGTCCCGTTATGAAAATTTTGGGTAAAGTCCGCTTAAATAGCAGATCTAGATTCAAACCGTATCATGATTTGTGATTGGTTTCCTTTGCTCGCATCATTAAAGCGACCGAATACTTACTTTGATTTTGGCTATCCATGAGTCTCTTTCTAAATTTGTATAAAACTTTGCGACAGCAAACCAACTTTTATAGCTTGGCAAATATAGATGGCAGATCTTTCAAGCCAAGTCATGACTTGAATGTTTCACTTTGCTCGCATCATTAACAGCGCATTATTATTAATTTCGCATAAATGTTTTCTATACGGAAGAATTTAATATTTAATTTTTGGCCTTATTGAAAAGACCTTCTTAACAGCCTTTTTATATTTTGGAAAATGTTAATACAGAGCGTTACAAAAATACGGCTCACATTTAATTTCTTTGTTTATTTTATATTTTTTGGCAATTTTCTTAACAGCACATAGTTTCTGTTTCCCGAATATCTCATGGCAAATATTTTCCATGTTCTTAACATGTGCTCTAAAGTTTTATACAAAACTCCTTTTATTTTCAACACGGAATTACTGCGTATGTAAACAGGGTGGTCCGCATTTGATCCATGGGACTTTAAGGGTCTAATTTTCTACGATCAAAAGCATTACGAAAATGTCATATGCAGTATGATGCAAAATAATGACAAAATGGTTGTCTCAGCTCTACGACTTGTGGATCGAAGGAAAACACCTTCGATTTCCAAGCAGGCACGACGACGTCTTTGTCTGAAAGAAGTTTAAAATCTTTTTTAAACGCCCTATTTCACTAAGATTTGTTGGTATTTTTTTATTAATTCGTACTAATCTCCTATATTCTATTTGAAGAAGTACGGTAGACTTATGATTTATCATTATTTATTCATTAAGGTTTCGATAAGATAATAAAAATAAGGTGGGAAATTGAATATCCTTTCGTATACACAAATCGGCAAAATAGCGTTGTCTGACTGAATAAAATATGTGTTAATTGGTATTTACAGGTTGTGGTAGTAACAGGAGGCAAACATTCTACTAATCCACCAAAAAGTGATGCTAGCAACTCGGATACAACAGTGGCTACATCCAACCAGATTAATAAAGGTAAGCTCTGTCTAAGCATGTTAATATTCAAATACAAAGTTTTAGTGTTCATTTTTAAATATTTTATCATTTGTTCAAATGTTTTCTTTGTTTGTTGAAATGTTTCATGGACATTTTTGTCAATATTAGATAATTAAATTAATTTTTTTTTTTAATTTTACATTTTATCATTTTAATTTAAACACAAGTTATTTGCATTTAAACACGTGTTTTTTGTTAGGTAGCTTTTTTTAAATTATTCAGAATTTAAAAAATGTGCGTCATTTCTATTGACTGCTTACACCGCTGCTCATATGGAGAGTACGGGAAAATATATTTTTAAATGTTTGATTTTATTTCTCGAGAACATTAGCTCGTAAACATGCGTTTTGACTTTACTATTAGGCAATATTTTAAAATAGTTCAATCAATGGTTACTTGGAAGACTGAGTTTAAATAAGCATTTAAATGAAAACATTGCAGTTTGCCAAAATTTCAGAAAATTCTGAAAATTACCACAGCGGACCTACAATCGAAAAAAAGCGACATATCTCTCGACAGCTGGATTTAGCTTGTAAACAGCATTCCCAAAACCTGCATTACACACGAGGCAGGATTGAAAAGTTCGTGCAAAAATTAAAACTACTTATTTTTTTAGGATAGTTCTTTTTTATTTTTCAACATAATCTCCTTTTAGACTAATTACTTCGTCCAACGAGGCCCTAGTATGTTATTCCTTTCCGAATAATAGGATGCGTCCAAGTATGTAAAATAGGCAATCGCTTCTGCAATCACCTCCTTGTTTGAGTAAAATCTTTTCCCCCAGCCATTTCTTCATATTGAGGAACAAGTAATAGTCCGAGGGGGCCAAATCTGGTGAATAGGGGGCATGTGGAACGAGTTGGAACCCTACTTCTATCAGTTTTGCGGCCACAACTGCTGAGGTGTGAGCTGGTGCGTTATCGTGGTGAAAAAGAAGTTTTTTGGGGGCCAATCGCGTCCAATCGGTTCAATAACGATGAATAATATGCACCTGTAATAGTTTTAGCCTTTTCCATATAATCAGTGAAGATTATTCCTTGCGAATCCGAGAAGACAGTTGACGTATTCTTCCTGGCCGAAGGAATTGTCGTCGCCTTTTTTGGAGCAGATTCCCCCTTGCCAGTCCACTGTTTGGACTGTTCTTTGGTCTCAGGAGTGTAGTGGTGTATCCATGTTTCATCTACAGTCACGTAACGACGCTTAAACTTCTGCGGATTCCGCTGTAATAGCTGCAAACCGTTCGTGCAACTCCTCACGCGATTTCGTTTTTGATCAATCGTGATCAATCGCGACACCCATCTTGCGGAAAACTTTTTTATGTCCAAATGTTGGTGCAAAATATTATCTACCCGTTCATTCGGGATGCCCACATCACAAGCAATCTCATGCACCTTCACTCTTCTGTCATCCATCACCATATAATGGATTTTACCCATGATTTCTGGAGTAGTGGTCGAAACAGGGCGTCCAGAACGTGCAGCGTCACTTGTGTCCACCGACGCCAATATCCACTCCGAAAATTTTGGAACCACTTATAAATTATTCTAATTGACGGTGCAGAGTCACCATAATGTTCTTTGCCTTTCATAAAGTAATGTTTAATCAACACGCAAAATTCCTTTTCGTCCATGTTTTGATAATCTATCGACTTTTTCAATTCAAACGAACGCCAAACACAAAGAAATAAACCGATCTGGCTGAAACTTGGTGTGTGTTCTTCCAACAGATGCTACTAACTGAAAATAACTTCGATAGACACTAGTAGTGCCCATTCTCTGGCTTTGCACAGATTTTCCAAACCACCCTCGTATTTCGCCATTGCAATTTACAGTTTTGTCAATCATTTTTTAAGAATCCAAATAACATTAATCGCACAATCGAGCATTGAAAGCGTGTCTTTTCTATTTCAGATAAAATTCTTTTGGAAATTTCTTTACATGATAGGTGTTATTTATACATAACATTAACAGATTATTCCTAAAAATGACATGGTAAATAATAGTACATTATTTTATACAGAGGATAAATGTTATTTTTTAAGACGTGCTCATGTTTAGGAGCCGAATGAAGTGAGGCTGAAAATAGCCCAAGTTATGAAAAGAAACCGCTTCTGCAAATTCGGGCATTTCTGGCGCTCGACTGAGTAATCGGCCGCAAAGATTACAAAGTTAACATGTTAAATTGTATTAATTGTTAAATGATATTTTTGCAGCCGGCAGGCGTCAAAGAAGAATGAGAATACCAGATAAGCCCAACTATCCTCTAAACTTGTGGTCCATCATGAAGAATTGTATTGGTAAAGATTTGTCCAAAATACCCATGCCTGTCAATTTTAATGAACCACTGAGTATGTTACAACGTTTAACAGAAGATTATGAATATGCTGACATATTGGATAAGGCCGCCAAGTTAGTATTTATATAAGGTATTTCTCTGCTAGACACAATTTATCATTTTTACTTTCAGATGTACTGATCCATGTGAACAATTAGCATATGTCGCCGCATATACAATTTCATCGTATGCAACCACTTCGAACAGAACGGGCAAGCCATTCAATCCTCTCTTAGGAGAAACTTATGAGTGCGATCGGACAGATGATTTGGGTAAGAAATATTTTTGTTCAGCACAAAGATAATAACGATTATAAGAATCGAGAGCTGTACACTGCGGCGGTCAGGCGGTCAAGCATGGTCACTTATGGTCAAGCATAGTATTTTGTTTATGCTTAAATACTGAACAAATTTGGACTATCGAATTGGAAAAAAAAGAGCTTATTGTTATTTAGAATTGACTAACGTCAATTTTAAATCTCATTGTATGCAAGGTGTTTTATGACAAAGGGGCATTATTTTAACCACGTATTCTACGTCCGAAAATAACCCTAGTTTGCTATATAAACTACTGTCGGAAATGCAAAGAACAGACATTCAAATACTGGGAGTATGTGAAACAAGATGGCCAGACGCAACCAGTTTTGAGTCGGGCAACCACACAATTTACACATCCGTAACACGAGATGTATCCCATAGAAACGGAGTAGCTATAATACTGAATAAGTCTCTGAGCAAATCAGTACGAAATTGTGTGCCCCTGTCAGACAGAGTAATGCTAATTCAGCTGGCGACAAAACCTGTAAAAGTGAACATCATTCAGGTTTACGCCCCCACTGCTGATCATGACAATGACGAGGTTGAAGAATTTTACCAACAAATCAAAGGGATTGTGGCGCAGATCCTCCCTCCATTCGCTTGAGTTGCGAGCGGAGGGTATTTCCGGAGTTTCTCTGCCGGAATGAGAGTCGCAACCCTGTTCCTGCTTATCGGACAAATTGGTGGATGCGCAAAAAAACAAAACACCACATTCCAGCGCACTACACAGTTTAATTACGTGACGGAATGCCAGGTACTTATTATGGATAGTACCACCCTGTATCGACGCGAGTTGTCTTTTGATACCCGGACAAACAAAACAAAAAAATGGGAGCAAACAAACAAAACAAGAAAAAGAAACTACTATTAAAAAAACTAAAATTAAGGTGAGTCTATGGCTCTGGTACCTGTGACGCGCACAATTCGTTTAACGTGTCACGGTTGTTAAAGAGTCTTGTCTCTGGGCGCGTACAAGATTTCCGCGGTGGGTTAAAAACCCTCACTTGGGATCTAGGAGCAGGGATGCTCCGGAAAAAACGGAATTTTCTCCGGTACCGCACTTGGTCACAAAAACAAAAAATGGCTGCGCGGCGTGGCGTCGGTATCCCTTCGAATACTCCCGGACTTCTTCGGTACGCGCTTTCTTCGGGACTGCCCGTACGGTCCCTTTTTTCCGACCGCTCCTCCGCACCACCCTTGAACCCAGACGCACTTGTCGCCCCCGCGCACAATTCGTTTAAGGGCGAATGCGAGGGATGTTTATGGTGGCAAAAAAAAATAAAATCGCCTGATTTAGAAAAAAATAAATTCGCCACGCGGTACGTCAACATAATGAAGGCGACGAAAAAACACGAAATTACTATAATTATGGGAGACTGGAATACGAAAGTGGGCGAAGAAATAACAGCAGATGTACACCGGAGGGTATGGCCTAGACGTACACAACGACAGAGGAAAGCGACTCGTACAGGTCTGTCAGGAAGAAGAATTTTTAATTGCGAATATTTGGTTTAATCTCCCATACAGAAGACTGTATACATGGACCTCCCCACAACACACACAGAATAACATTGTAAGAAATCAGATCGACTTCATCTTAATCAACCGACGCTTCCGTAACTGTAACAAGTCTACGAAAACACCCTGGCGCAGACTTGTACTCTGATCAGAATCTACTCTGCTCAACATTAAATATAAAGCTTAAAAAGATGAAACAGCCGACGAAGACCTTACGAATACAGTAACACATATTAAAGGAACCTGAAACCATAAAAGAACTAACACAGGAAATAAACGATAATGTACACACAATCGATCCACTATCCATTAAAAATAAAAGCGTGGAAGAAAATTGGCGAGATATTAAAGTCTTGTTAAGAAGTGAGAGAACGCAGCATTTACTAAAACCTAAAGCGAAGAAAGTGAAAAAAGAGTGGATGACACAAGACATATTGAATCTAATGGAGGAAAGACGCAAACTCAGGAACAACAATCATAAGCGTATAATTCGCAAAAAAATTAAAGAAGCGAAGGAAATATGGATTCAGGAATCCTGTAAAGAAATCGAAAATCTTCAGTCCATACACGACGCCTTTAATTTACATAAAAAGCTTAAACAACATTCTGGCATATACAGAAGAAAAAGCACAACAATGCTGTATAACAATAACGGAAAGGCACTACTAACAAATTCATTTCAAAATTTCCTGGGTTTCAGCCAATTTTACTGTTTATTATTTAAAATGTTACAGGGTGAAATCAAGTATGTATCATTACCACACATACCAGAAATCAACACAAAAATAAAAAATGTTTTAAAACCGCATAATATTACTATAGCGGAAAAAACTAAAAACAACTTGGCAAAAGAGTGTTTTACAAAATTTAAGCCTAGAAGCGATAAGTTGGACACACCTAACGTAATATACAAGATTGACTGTTTGATCTGTGACAACACATACATAGGACAAACAGGGCAATATTTAAAGAAAAGAATATACGAACATAAGTATAGCTTAAGGAAGGTTAACGAAAATGCAACAGCATTAGCACAACAAAAGTTGCATGATTTTGATTTCGATAACACACAAATATTGATCAATGAGGAGAACTATAATAAGAGAAGAATGCATGAAATGATACAAATTAAGAAACATCAGAATGCAATAAATTTCAGATCAGATACAGACAATCTTAGCTCTGTGTATCATACGCTAATTAGATGATCGCATGTATGAACTGATTGGACCAGGTAAATGAAATGTAAACAGCTGATATTGAAAAATTGCCAAGCAATTCCTAGAATGCAAAGAAAAGACGAAAGATAAACAGTTTTTTTGTTTCGCTCGCTTGATATCGAATAAAATATGGAACATTCAGTGACCAGTCAAATGTGAAGTTGGTAGCAACTATATACGTAAGTCAAATTTAGATCTCTAAACAATAGATTCTAATCTTTTCCCGAACATGTTTATCCCGACTCATCACCTGAGAACAAAGGTCCCAAATTGTACTTTTTAATATGTGTGTGATTTGAATTTTAATAGGTTAATTTTGTGAATGTGTTTTTTTATTTTTAATTAAATTGATAATGAATGTAAAATGTATATTTTAGACAAACTGATGATGGTGGAGAAAGACACCGAAACGTATTTGTAACATTTTAAATAATAAACAGTAAAATTGACTGAAACCCAGAAAATTTTGAAATGAATTGAAGTACAGTCAGGAAAATATACACAACACTACTAACAAAGGAGGATCAAAGTATAGAGTGGCAACAATATATTCAACAACTGTTTGACACTGAATCCCGCGAAGCTCCGGAGAGTCCGTTGACTGACGAAAGCTCAGAATACGGCCCAAGCATTCTTAAATCCGAAGTCGAGAAAGCTATACAACAATCAAAAGCAAGAAAAGCCCCCGGCCCCGATGGAATTCCTACTGAGTTGATAAAACTTCTTGATGATGAAAGTGTAACTGTTCGAACGGCTTTCTTCAACCAAATCTACCAGACCGGAAAACTGCCTAACGACTGGCAGAAATCGATTTTCATTGCCTTGTCCAAAAACAATAAGATAAGCAGGTGTAATGACTTCCGAATGATTAGCCTAATGAGCCACACTTTGAAGATGCTCTTAAAGATAATACTCAGTAGATTATATTCAGTGTGTGATAGGGGCATTGGCCGGGAATAATTTGGATTTCGTTGCGGACTGGGGACACGCGAAGCCCTTTTCTGCATGAGGACATTATTGCAGAAGAGTTGTGAATTTCGAAAAAACATTTATGTGGGCTTTATTGACTTGGAAAAAGCGTTTGATCGAGTCGAACACACAAAACTATTCCAATGTCTAAAGGCATGCAATGTAGACTATTATGATATGCGTCTTTTGATAAACCTGTATTATAACCAGACGGCTACAGGCAGGCTGGAGGACAGCGTTACTGACGATATAGCAATAAGACGCGGTGTAAGACATTGGTGTGTTTTGTCGTCCATGTTATTGCACCTCTACTCCGAAAACATATTTTACGAGGCCTTATATGGTAGGACAGAGGGAGCAAAGATAGGAGGCGAAATTATAAACAACAGAAGGTACGCAGATGACACCGCCGTCATTGCAGAATCTATGGATGACTTGCATATGCTGCTGAATAGAGTGTACGAGGCTGGACGAAGATGGGGTATTAACATAAACATGAAGGAAACGAAGTGGATGGCAGTAGGTAAAATAAACATAGATCCAATTCCGATCACAATCAATGGACACAATATCGAGCAAGTAAGACACTTCAGATATTTGGGCAGCTGGCTGAACAATGAAATAACATGTGACTAAGAGGTAAGAGTAAGAATTGAAATAACACGCAGGGCGCTTGGTAAATGGAAGACCACTCTTACCAACAGAAACCTTTCAGTACAAACGCGCCTAAGAACACTTCGAGGTAACATATGCACCATTCTTCTGTTCGGATGTGAGACATAGACACTTAAGATCGACACCATAAATAAAATAGAAGCCTTTGAAATGTGGTGCTACGGGAGAATACTGAAAATCTCTTGGGCTACATACACCAGCAATGAGGAAGTTCTCGGACAGCTAGACAAAGATCTCCTAAAAAAAGGAACTCCTAAATACTATTGACAAGAAAGGTCAGTTACTTTGGACATATAATGCGAGGTACACATTCCCCCCCTGATCATCAGGGACAGATTGAGGGCAGAAGATGGATAGGCCGCAAAAAGCTATCATGGATGCGAAAGATAAGAACTTGGACTGGACTAGGAGTGGAGCAGAAGTTCCGAGCAGCAGAGGATAGAGGAAGGTTCCGTCAGATTGTCATGGGGATAGCTCGCGCCTGAAGACATTCACGGTACCGAGAGAGAGAGAGAGCAAGCTATATAAACGATAGCTCAAAAAGGCTTCGTTACGGATTTACAGGGATCAATAGCTAGGAAAGACGCATGTTTTGCAATAAAATAATTTTGTTAATTTTTGCCAGTAGCGTGGGTGCCTGCACGCTACCAAATGTGTAAGAGGCCACTGTATTTTTTAATTATTACAATTACTTTTCAAATTCTATGTGGTATTACAAATAAAAAATATTTCTTGCATGTTTTTGCTACGACAAGCGGTTAAGATTCTAAACTAAAACGGACTAAACCTCCATTTATTATTACCTATTATTTTAAAATAATAATTTACTTTTAAAACGATGTACATTTTGGCAGATGCCAATTCTTTTTAATATAAACAATAATTGCACATTGTACCATTTTAGGGTGGCGATGCTTTAGTGAACAAGTCTCGCATCATCCTCCAATAGTAGCCCAATATTGTGAGGGCGCTGAATGGCATTGTTGGCAAGAATTTACAATGACCTCCAAGTTTAGAGGAAAATATTTACAAGTAAGTTGCTATTTTTGAGATTTCATTGAGATGAAATAGCATATTCTATATTACAGATTATTCCACTAGGAAGTGCCCAAGCAGAATTTTTAAAAAGCGGGAACAAGTACTCTTGGAGAAAAGTAACAACTACTGTCCATAACATTATTGTAGGAAAATTATGGGTCGATCAACATGGTACGTATACATACAGGGCTTTCATTTCAAGACGAATCACCTTAAAGATTTTTTTAATTTGAAGTATAACAAAATATAAAAATATGTCGATTTAGATGAGGACGGGGAATTTTTATCACATATTTAAGTTAGTTCTAACAGCAAGGACACATTTTAACGCACGGTTTTTTACACGGTCTTATTTGCATCCTTTTTTTTTTCGTAAAGTTTGTAAGGTAGCAGGGTCTAGAACATTTTCTCGAAGATGAAGAGGTATTTCGGCTAACGATTTAGTAGGAGTGAGATTTGACTCTAACCTTTTTCTCATGTGTAAACCGTGGTTTACAAAACCTCCAATCTTTTAAATTTGCTGATCATGTTTTTTTTTGTTAAAAAATAACGTATTTTTTTAATTTCTTGATAGAATAAAATGCTTTTTGTAGAATTTTAGTGATAATACAACGAATGAACTTAAATAAACTTTTTGATGTAAATTTTTCGAGGTTACTTTGCCAATCCCCAAATACAGTTTGAAACACTGCCAACCATGGGCGTAGCGAGGGAGAGGCAGGGGAGGGCCATGCCACTGAAAAGAGAACTGAACGTCCTTTAAACTTGCGTTTAAACGTGACATCTACCCTTAGAACATTAGAAGGGTTGGGGGGTTGAAACAAGAAGGCTAAAAATATTCATCCCCGTTACAAATAAAATAAAATTGATGTGTCTTTCCGATTTTTTTATTTTTAACTGCAAGATTTCAAATTGACACCCCGTACATTTTTGTAGGCGCATAGGAGTATTATCTAAACGTTTTGAGTTAGTTGTAAATATGGCATTAAAGCCTTTTTTTAATAATAATAATAAATAATAATTAATAAATTAAAGCAACAAGAATTTACGTAATGGCATTTGTACGTGCGATTCAAATTTTCAGTGAAACTTATTCTTTTTAATGATAGGTAATGTTATGAAACAACACCTTCAGAGAAACTGCATCAAATTTGAATCCCTCACAAATTAGTTACATTATTCAAGTCAAACTTTTTAAATTCTACACCTTGTATATTATGGGAGTAGCAAATCTAAAAACTTTCATATTTTATTATTTCATTCCAATATATTCCTGGGTTTTTCAGTCAATTTTATTGTCACTAATTATGGTGTTATGTGATGAGCCCTGCGTTTCGTCCCGGGTCTACCTATTGGACTCGTCAGTAAGGCTTAGGTAGACCCTGTCTTATACGCCAGACATCGGTTCTACGTGTTCGGACGTAAATGAATCGTGCCGGTATAGATCTTCTGCGGTGAGATATTGGCAACCCGTGTTGCCAATTAGCATTAGATTGAAAACCACTCGTTCCATTCTGCTTTTTTTCTCCCAAGCATCTATATCTTTTTCTATTTCTATTCTAAATCACGAAATGCGGGTACCTACATTTCATTAGCAACTAGCTCAAAAAGTTAGTTTGGAGATGGAAGAGACATTTAATAGTTCAGTATAGAAAATATGTTATAACTTCATAAAGTATCAGTCAGGCATTATTGATTGTATCTGTTGAATGCATGTCGAAAGATTAAAATACTCTTATCAGAAACGGTTAGCTTTTACGGAACAGAACCGGAAACGTTATGCATTCGGAGTTTTTACAACTAACCGCCAAATGTAACGTTTACAATATATTTTTTTCAGATAGAACATTTTTCATGCGTTTACGCAAGTGTCGCAGTTTTTTAAGAAATTGTTAGAAGTATTCAGCTGCAAGTCATCCTTATGCAAACTTCTTTATTATAATGCTTGATAGCAAAGTTGAAATTAAAATGTGTAAAAGGTGCTAATATCCCAAGAAATTAACTTAAAAATGTGTTCTATACTTTCCTTACTCCCTAAGTAGGTTTGCGGTTTCCAAGCACCTTGTAAACGTAACGTTTTCAATATTTATTTCAAACCTAAATAAAGTACAATTCGCAATGTCATTTGATATCTGTTACATTCGAAAAGATATATAAGCAAACGAGACTTTTTTTGAGACAAAAGTTTGTCTATTGATGTCTATAATTGATATTATTTCTCTAGGTGATATGGAGATAACCGGTAAAGGGTCTGCTGTCGGTATCAATTGTCAATTAAAATACATCCCCTATTCGTACTTCACCAGGGATTCGCAAAGGAGAGTTAAAGGCGTTGTTATGGATAACGGCAACGTAAAATGGGTAATCAACGGAACATGGGACGATCAGGTACGATTTCAAATCATTAAATTTTAATAACTGTTCGGATAGAAATGTTGAGCAGAAGCAGCTAGGGGACCCGTAAAATTGTCTCATGAAAAACGTTACAATTGCGATTTGCTTTTAAATTGCGCTTTTCAAAATTTTATACATATGTCAGTACGTTTCCTTGGAGAGGCTCTGATCGGGCATTTCTTCTACATAGTCTACAAGTACTCATAAGCGACGGTAACACCGTTTTGAGTTTGAACGCAACAAACACGCCCGGAGATTCATTGGAAGGTTTTGCGCATATTTTGCTTAATCTCGAATCTCTGTACCGTTCTATCAACCTTTTCACTCGATAACTTTTATTTAACATCAAACAGCTTGATGAGATTCAAACAAATATGTAATCAGTGAAAAATGTTGCGGTTCAGTGAAGTTTTTTTAATTTAATTTGTCTCGAGTGATTAGAGTGGTAATTCACCTTTTTTTATTAGTTTTTCAGGTGCATCCCAAGCAACGGTAGAAATGTACCCTTTCTTCAATCTATTACTTAAAACGGTGTTTCTTAAATAGTTCGAGATTAAGTAAAATATGCGCGAAACCTTCCAATGAATCTCCGGGCTTGTTAAAAGTATTAGTTGATGCGGACTTTCTGAAAAAGTTGAAGTTGAAAGTTGATAAAACGGCAGACATCCAGCCGTTCTTCGAACTATTATTTAATTGGGAGTATGTTCCAAAGTTCGAGATTACGAAAAATCTGCGCCAAACAGTTCAATGGGAATGTCTTCCATGGAACTGTTTCTGTCCAAATACGCAATAACTTCAGCAATCAGCTGTTTATTTGGGCCACAATCAATTTGTAATGAACCGTGGATTCTGCTCATTTTTTATGTAGACAATTTGACCGAAACTGCTCAACAAAATCAACGTTACACTGACAAATTTGGACTAACTTTGGAAAAAATTCTGATTGCTGCGAGCGACTTGATTTCTGTTTGAATCGTTATCTAGTGCAATTATTTTTCATTTAGGGCCTGTTTCTGCAATAAATTAGTGCTTCAGATACAGTTTCTGTATTAGTATTTACGAACAATCTTACATTGTCGGCGGACGAACAACAGGGATTCAGATCGGGAAGATCTTGCACAGACGCCGTGTTCGTATTAAGACAAATAGTGGAGAAATCGATTGAATACAACAAGCCAGCGTTTATATGTTTTGTTGATCTAGCTAGAGCATTTGACCGTGTCCAGCTGAAAGACTTCCTGTATCTCCTTTACAACAGGCAATCTCATTAAAACCATTAGATCCAATCAACACACAATCTCATTAAAACCATAGAGAACATATATATAAACAATAAAATACGAGCACAAATAGAAGGACACCTCACAGAAGCTGGTATTAGTTCTGCTGACGAGGCAGCTCTCATTGCAGAAAGTGAAGATGACTTACAAAGGTTTAACATTAACAACATTAAAAGCCCCTCTAAGATGCAAACTGGAACTTGATGGTAAAGTAATCGAGCAGAAAATGGAACTTTCCGACTTTGGAGATACTGAGGCAGAGGTGAGAGATCAAAAAACAAAAGCAATTAGAATAGCTGGCTGTCTGAATACAATATGGTGCAATAAGAGTATGGGAACGGACACTAAATCGAGGATCTACAAAACCGTCGTGAGGCCGGTGATGACATATACCGCAGAAACTAGGCCAGAAACAGCGAAAACCAAAAGACTCCTGGAGACAGCTGAGATGAAAATGCTTCGTAGAATCACCGGAAAGACACTGCTGGATAGAGAGAGAAGCGAGAATATCACAACAGCCTGTAATGTCAAGAACATCAATGAATGGGTAGCAAACAGGAAGAAGGATTGGAATGAGCAAATAAGCAGGTCCACCGCAGACATGTGAGAATCGCTTGCGACAAGTCCCCATTGGGACGAAGAGACGTTGGGCGCCCCAGGAAACGCTAGAGCGACAGCCTCACGCAAGTGGACGATAATTGAACAGGCGATGCCCCTAAAATGAAGAATGAAGAAGAAGATACAGTTTATACAGGGTGGCAAATGAAACAATGCAAAATTGATGAAAATTTCACGTGCTCTACGTTGATATTTCAACAATAGGCATTAAGATAAACTATTATGTATATTTTCCTGACTGTATTTCAACTTAATTCAAAAGAAATTCCTGGGTTCCAGTCAATTTTATTGCTTATTATTTAAAACATTTTACAAATACGTTTCGGTGTCTTTCTCCACCATCATCATTAATTTAAAAACAAGAGCTCTGTTAAAATATACATACTAAAATACAAATTACAAAGATATTAAAAAGCATATTAAAATCGTTTGAATCTCTTGGGATCACAGGTAATGAGTCAGGACAATTATGTTCGGGAAAAGACCAGAATTTATTGTTCAGAGCTTTAAATTTTACTTACATGTATGGCTGTTTCCACCTTCACCTTTGGCAAGCCATTGAAAAATTTTTACTTTGTCTAACATCGAGCGAGAGAATAAAAACTGTTTATAATTAATATAAAAATTAATAATTAATATAAATAATTAAGATAAACCTCATATCTCTAGAAGAGTTATTGAATTTTCTTCCTCTCGTTTATTTACAGAGTGGTCTCAAAAAATAAACTTGTTGGATTGTAGTGATAATTTTTTTCTCTCGGACGGATTTTCAAAATGTAGGGCACATGTTGAAGCTGAAACTTCACAGTCGGCTTCAGATAAAAAATCAATATACCGGGTTTCATGAATGAACGAAATATTTTAATGTAAACTTCACTTAGTTGAAAATCTTCCAGAATCACAGATTTCGGAGGCAATTCTGATTTGGGTAATTTTTTATGCAACCCTGTATACCAAATTTTCGTTTTAAATTGTATCTGAAGTGTGGCGCAGATCCCCTCTCCATTCGCTTGAGTTGCGAGCGGACGGTATTTCGGGAGTTTCTCTGCCGGAATGGGAATCGCGATCCTGTCCCTGCATATCGGATAAATTGGTGGATGCGAAGAAAAGACAACAAAAAAACACAGTCCAACGACACAGTTTAATTACGTGGTGGTTTGCCACGTGGGGCTCCTTCCTTCAGGACTGCCCGTACCGTCCCTTTTTTCTGACCGCTCCTCCGCACCACCCTTGAACCCAGGTGCACTTGTCGTCCCCGCGCACAATTCGTTTAAGGGTGAATGCGTGGGATGTTTATGGTGGCCAAAAAAAAAATAAAATCGCCTGATTCGCCACACGGCACGTCAGAAGTTTAAGCTTCAACATGCGCTTTTTTGATCGTGAATATCGATCCAAAGGTAGAAAAGTTATCGCTGCAAGACCAAAAAGTCGATTTTTTGAGACCACGCTGTAAATAGAAGAGATGGCTGAAACATTCAAAAACCGTTTCAAGCTATTTGGTTTATCTTTATACTTTTGGTCTTGAGAGCCAAAATAACTATTTTTGTCCAACTAGGAGCATCCGAACTTTCCGCAATATTGCATTTTTTCATTTGCGACCCTGTAGAAAATGTATCTGAGGTACTCATTTTTACCACAACATGGACTAACAGAACCCAAATGGTGCTAGATAACACTGCAAGCAGAAACCAAATCGCTTGAACCAAATCACAATTTATCCAGTTTCATAGTTAAAAACTAACCACAAATTCACGTTACATGTTTCTTGGTTGAAATAAAATTACACGAGTGGTTTTTGACTGTCAAAAGCAAGCACTCCTAGGACCGATTTCGGACCTGTTATCCCTCGTCATCTCTATTTAGCTGACAATGGTCACATCTAAAATCCTGCATTTAAAAGGGGAATAAGGCAGCACCCCGGTGTTAATCGTGTCACAGTCGCCATTTATTTTATGAATCTATGCGAAGGTAAAACATAGTTCGAACTGCTTGTTCAAGACCATGTTCCTCGTTTGTATTTATTTTTGCATTATTATTTGCATTTGCATAATAAAAGTACTTGCTTTTGACACCGCCAAAAACATGTTACTATACAAATTTTGCCTAAGTCTCAGCATGTTTTAATATGTATTTTTAATGGCCATTGAACTATTTTCAAATATTTTCCAGAGCTAATAGCTATTTCTAGAAACTATTTTTTATTTTGAATAGCCCTGTTTTATATCTATAATATAATTAGCTGCTTTGAAGCTCTCTATGTAAAATTACGTATTTAGTTACAATCTATACCGTGAAATAATGTATAATTTATTACTAGGTCGAAATTGCTCCTGTGACCGGTAACACCGGTACTCCATCGAATCCCGTCTATCAAACTGGAAATCCGATATTAGCTTGGAAACGTAGGCCCGCACCTAAAGATTCTGAAAGATTTTATAACTTTACCTTGCTAGCTGCCCAACTAAATGAGCCAGAAGATGGAGTTCCACCTACTGATTCCAGATTGCGGCCAGATCAGAGGTGAGTGAAATAAATGTATTGTTTGTAAAATATTAAAAAAAAACAAAAAAATAATCAACAAAAAAACTATAAAAACTACCCAAAGGGAGAGCCGTCGTTTTTATACGTTTTCAATACATGCAACTACTCATTACGCGATAGAATTTTGCCAAAGAATTTGCTGCGTCAATTATACAATTATTTGACTCATACCGTGCTTACTGTCTGTACTCCCGACTTTACATTGCTATACATGCGAGATTTAAAAACTCCACAAAGAAAAATCTAAATGTTAGAAGGGTTGTAATTTGTCATTTAAAAACATTGGAAAAGGTGTGTGTAAGCTTTAAGTTTTCCAGATCCCTTCTAAAATTGACATCGTCGTTAATTTTAGTGAATATTTTTACCTACCCGCCCTAAACCTCTTAACACTTTTTGAGAATCGTGGTTGCTAATCTAGAATTGTAACATTATCATTATCGAACGTGTGATTTATTTCTCTTTTGTGAGACAAAGAGCAGTTGGATTGGAAGTATTTATCTTTGTTGAGTCCCTCTTGGGTTCTAAGATTCGAACATTTTTTAAATATTTATATCTATCTACAAAAACTAACCATTGAGTATATAGTTTTTATGACAAACATAATGAACACCTTGGTGGCATATTATTTTCGGTCAGAATGACTGTTGAAATAATGGCGTTTGTCTGTTTTAGGCTAATGGAAGAAGGGCGTTGGGATGACGCGAACAAGGAGAAAATTCGAATTGAAGAAAAGCAAAGAGCTGTTAGACGACAACGTGAAGCTGAAGCTGAGAAAGCTGCATCTGAGGGTACTCACTTCTATAACTTTTTAGACTATTTACTTGCTATATGAACGGGAACGTTTGTAACTCGATTATGTTGGCAAATAATTTTTGTTATGTTTTTATGGTTACAGGTCGGCCTTTTACTCCGTACAAACCTTTATGGTTCGAGCAGAAAACGCAAGAGGGCAGTGACATCATTACACACATATACAAACGAACATATTGGACTTCTAAAGAAGAAAAACGATGGGCAGATTGTCCAGATATATTCTAATTATAACATTTATTACATATATATATATATATATATATACATATTGTAAAGGGTAATTTTAGAAGACAGAAGACACGCAGTAGTAATCTATGTGTGTTGTATTGGTAAGACTACAAGTTTTTTAGACTGGTTCTATAGCAGTGGGAGTTTTGGTTTTACGTTTTTTCTTAATTTCGGTGTGCTAATAATTTGTTATTGCAATGAAAATACATATTGATAGAAGAAATAAGTCTATGTAAATAAAAAAAAATTTTTGTTGAAGATTGTTTTTTAAATCTGGTTTAACAGAAATACTAGGTCAATATACAGGGTGCTCCTTAAGTAATGTGACAAAATTCACTGATATCTGGTTTACGCAAGAATATTGCATTCTAGGCAAATTTGTCTTGTCGGAAAGTTAATAGTTTTCTAGGTAGGCCTGGGTAACACAGTTCAGGTGTTTACACAGCGATACCGATGCGGCTTGCCGCGTCGATACAGTGCGCAACACGTTTTATGTGTCGGGAGATAACAGAGGACGCTGTGGTTCGTAAGTTCGCTAGCAGTGCTTTTAAGTAACTGCGAAGCTTTTAAGCGGTACACCGCAATCAATCCCTCTTTCTTTGGTTTTACTGAAAAGAGGCTGACACACGCCGGTTGCGATATTTTATGAATGGAATAAATGAGTCATTAAATGAACATATTTTCTTCTTGTAAAGTCTAGTCGTCTCTCAAGCGAATTTTCGGAGAAAAAATCCGAATATTTGGATGATTTAACAATTTAAATCAAATTTAAATATGCTTTATTGACACAGAAAAATTTAACAAATTTTATGGACAAAGCGAATAAAACCAATATACTACAAAATATGGCACATACAAAGACACTCAGCAATGGTAAATACAATACAAAACATAGCAGAAGCGCATTGCACAATTTGGTAACGAAGATACTTCTACTTTGTGAATATAATAATAACGTTAATCTTTTTCCTTTCAGATATCAAAGACAAAAATATCCTTTCACCTGATGCAGTAGATACCGTTGATCTTATTTTATTTCTCGACCAGATGTTTGATTCCTTGAATGTTTTGAAAAGTAATGTCACAAGCCAAGCCTCTAAAACATCGGGTAACAATCAATTCGGAACATGAAGTTTTTTGGCGCAATTCGCTACTATTCTTGATAGTTTGATTTTCATTTGTTTAAAAAACAGAAAAGGGTATTGGTTCCACCTTTAAAAAACTTAATTTACATTGCGAGGATTTTTACATTTAAGATCAAAGCTTTTGCTTAAAGAAAACTTCAGATTTCTTCTAACAGGAGCCTTCAATCAGGACCCCCTAGAAAACGTTTTAAGTTACATCAGAAGCCATGTTGTGAGGAATACAGATCTCGATACATCCCACTTTATTCACTTGATTTAAAACATTACTTGATGGAGATAGACTTTCGAGGCCATTCCTTGAAATAAGTGGGTTTTTCGGGTTTTTAGGCCGTCGTTCGGTAGAATTTCTTCTTCTAGTCGGGGGCGATACCCTGTTGTCGTGGCCAGGACCTGTGCCTCTCCGAAATATATGTTGTGTGTTCCATCGCTGAGGGCATGTTCCGCCACTGCCGACTTCTCCACATGTCCAAGTTTGCAATTCCGTTCTTCAGATGTTCTTCTAATCTTGTCGCAACCGATCTCTTAGTAGTTCCTATGTAGACGCTTCCACAGGAGCATGGAATCCGGTAGATTCCCGCAGTTGCTAGGTGAGGTCTTTTGTCTTTAACTGACCCTAGACATTCTCGGATCTTTGTTGTGGGCTTGTAGACCGTTCTTATGTTGTGTTTCCTCAAGAGCCTCCCAATTCTGTCCGTAACCCTGGGAACATAGGGCAGGAAAGCTTTCAGAGTGGACTCACTTTTTTCAGCACGTCCCACTCCTACAGCTTTTTTGATGTCCAACTGGAATATCCGTTCTGAAGAAAAGCTTTTTCCAAGTGCTGTAGTTCCGTTGTTAGATGTTGTGGTCCACATATTTTTCTGGCTCTATCCGTGAGAGTCTTAATGATTCCCTGCTTCTGACTCGGATGGTGGTTAGATAGCTTGTGAAGATATCTGTCTGTGTGGGTGGCTTTTCGATATACCTTGTGGTCCAAACGATTCCCCTGCCTAGACACCAAAACATCCAGGAAGGCCAGTTGGTGGTTTTGTTCAACTTCCATGGTGAATTGGATGTCTGGGTGCTGTTTGTTTAGATGGTCGAGGAACATGTCCAGGTTTTTGCGTCCATGCCTCCATAGCACGAACGTGTCATCGACATATCGGTACCAGATCGTTGGTTTAAGGGGTGCGGTGCTCAACGCTGCTTCCTCAAACTTCTCCATGAATAGATTCGCCACCACCCGACTGAGTGGGCTTCCCATGGCTACTCCTTCCTTTTGCTCGTAGTAATCTCCATTCCACAGGAAGTAGCTGCCCTTTAGACAAGCCTTGAACAGATTTGTTGTACTCTCTTCGAATAGCTCCGCCACTAATCCTATTGATTCGTCCAAGGGTACCTTTGTGAATAGAGATACAACAGCGAAGCTGACCAGCATATCCGTAGGTTCCAGTCTGAGGTCTTGGATCTTCTCAATGAAATGTTTGGAATCCTTGATATATGTTTCCGTGGACCCCAAGTGAGGCTGCAGAAGAGAGGATAGATATTTTGCTATATCGTAAGTTGGTGATCCCGGGGCACTGACGATTGGTCTTAGTGGTATTCCGTCCTTGTGAATCTTCGGTAATCCATACGAACGCGGGGGGAGGGCTTCTGACCTAATAATCCTCTTCCTGGTGTTCTCGTCTATTGAGGATATTTTGATCAGGCGGTTGATGGTTTCCAGACGTATTTCATTTGCCGTTTGTTCTGGGAGCCCTTGCAATGCTGTTTCGGTGTTCGCGATAATTTCCTCTATTGGTATCGTTCTCGGGCTAATAGCAAAGCTTCCTCCCTTGGCTAAGACGGATTGCTCCGCAGGCGTTAGTGAGTGACTGCTCAGGTTCACCACAGTTCGTGCTGGGTCCCGGCCTGACGTCGTTTTGGTTGATCCTCTATATTTGGCTTCCAATTTTTCAAATTTCTTCTTTTGTCTCTTCGTGGCTCTGTCCAGTTCTCCTTGCATGCTGCTATAGGAGATGGCGTCGATCTTATTCCAGTCAGCGTAATGCAAACCGTTTCCCAGTTTGTAGAAGAGGTTTAGAAGTTCGCTGTCTGTTGCTGCTAGTTTACTGCTCACGTTGTGGATCCTTTCCCTTAGGAATAACTTCTCGGTCCTATTGTATATCCTGTGTGCTTGGGTGGTCCTAAGGGTTCTTTTGCACTTCAGGAAGCCGGGGATGATGTTGGAATCCCCCGGAATTTCGAATAATTGTCTGGAATTTTCCCAGACATGTTTGTCCTGACTCATCACCTGAAAACCAATGTTCTTGATGTACTTTTTAATATGTGTGTGATTCGTATTTTAATATGTGAATTTTGGTGAAAGTTTTCTATTTAAATTGATGATAACTGTAAATATATATTTTAGACAAACTGATGATGGTGGAGAAAGACACCGAAACGTATTTGTAACATTTTAAATAATAAACAATAAAATTGACTGAAACCCAGGATTTTTTGAAATAAATTAAAGTACAGTCAGGAAAATATACACAACAATGTTTGGTTACAATACAGGGAATAAATTTAGGGGCTAACTTTGCGGCAAACCCATCAATGGCCTTTAACAAAACAAAATTCCTTTTCCAAACACAGTCACCCACGTGATATTTAACAGACCTCCTTCTCAAGTCATACCGTTTTTAACTCTTCAAGTACGAATCATGTAATTTCCTTTGCACATCCTGATAAATAGCCGGCATTTCTTGAACTGTATCGGGGTTATGCACTGAACTTGACATATCCACTTTATTACTAGAATTTTCAGCAATCAAACCATAAAACGAACCATCAACAGGTATATTTCTAGCGAAATTCAAAAATGCAAGAGAAAATCCAGTAACTTCATGCTTTGCTAATCGGATGGCTTCAGCGACTTGGTGAATAGACTGATCCCAAGTTTTATGATTTTCATGAATATAAGATCTTAAGGCAGTGATGATAGTTTGATTAACCCGCTCTGTATGATTAACTTGAGCATGATATTTGGCATTATACCAACTCTTTTGAACATTATACTTCTTCATTAAATCTTTAAATTCCTTGCTAATAAACTGACTTCCATTATCGCAAGCAAAAACTTGGCAAACTCCAAATATAAAAAATTCTCAATAAATTTAACAATTGCCTTCGCCATCGGATGAACAAGCACATATTTCGTAAACCAGTCTACGACCACCAGAACGTATTGGTTACCAGATTTAGATCTAGGATATGGTCCAATCAGATCTGCGGAAATTAATTGAAAAGGAAAATTAATATTGCGGTAATTTCCCATGAGACCGGCCTGAGGTAATTTACTGGATTTACTTGCAGCACAAACGGAACATTTCCTAACATACTGATACACAGTTTCCCGCATATTCGCCCAATAATACAGTTCAGAAACCCTAGCTAAAGTTTTAGACATACCCAAATGACCGGCAGTTTCGTGATTATGAAATTTTTCAAGAATTTCCAATCTATGTGCATTAGGAACCACAATTTTCCAACCACAGATGTTTCCATCCAACGCATATTTCGGGAAAATGTGCTCATACAGAATGTTATTTTCAGCTTTAAAAGTAGGATATCGGTCTGGAAATTCTTGAACTTTCCCAATTAAATCCTGATAAAATTTATCAACACTTAATTTCGTAAGGTTTAAAACGGACACGGTTTCCAGACTTCGAGAAAGAGCATCTGCTACATTATTGCAAACCCCTTTCCGATGAACGATGGTAAATGAATACTGGGATAACTTAACAATCCACCTAGCTATTCGCGGAGAGGGATTCTTCATGTTATTTAGCCAAACTAACGAAGAGTGATCAGTGTGGACAGTGAATTGCGTGCCTTCCAAATAATATCTGAACTTTTCAATTCCAAAGAGAACAGCTAACAGTTCTTCCTCAGTAGTCGTATACTTCAATGGACGGACGATTTGAAAAGAATATATTCAAACTGGATCCAAGATGCACAAGACAGAGCAAAATGGTTTAGGTTAAGAGAGGCTTATGTCCAGCAGTGGACGAGACAAGCTGCTTTATGATAATGATGACTGTTTAAAGCATATTTCTATTTTTTACAGAGCAATAATAAGTCTTGTACTTAAAATGAAATAGTATATACTGATGATGCCATTTTACTAAACCCTTTGCACATAAGAAAATAAGTATTCAAAAATATTTGCTTATATACATTTAATGATAGTTTTAACATTGCCAAGTTATTAATAAAGCTTGAAAATTATTTCTTACAGGCGAACAATGCAACTATATGTATGCTGTAATACTAATAAAATAGAACATTGCTTGATTTTTACTAGTGAGAATAACTGTGTTTTAACAGTCTAATTGCTATTGAAATAAAGACAAATCAGGTGATCTCTTTTTCCCAACAATTTCATAGCAGTGGTAAACTTAAGACTTCAAAAAGTTTACTTTGTGGGGGAGAACTCTGTTGGGACCATAACTCTACAATGCATTTCTCTAATCAAAGGCACAGTGTAAGCGACGCATTCATCCCATCCTGGTGATCTCCACGCGCTTTCTCTCGTCTCTTTCCTCTTATTTAAGTCCTGGTAACCTGCGGCATTGTAAGTAGAGTCAATTCTTAATTTCTTGCATAAATTCGAACTTACACCAAATATGATGAACATTGTACAGTCTGCCAATTTGAGAAAAGAATCCAGCAAAAGGTTCATCATTGTTTTTGCGAAAGTTTATTGCTCGAGCCCAGTTGTTACCCCATTCAATCATGGTACCTAATAAGAGGTATTCATTTGCAATATTAAATTAAAACTAAAACTGATTCTGAAATTACCTGGTTTCAACGCATAGCTTCGAATTTCGTAAATGTTTTTAGTTTCCCTGAGCAAGATTTGCGGCCAATAACTAAATGCGAGTAGGTACTGCAAGTGTCTTGCTCGAACTAGTTTTCCTTGTTCGACTCTCAGTTTATCGTAATCCTTCAAAATTTACATTCGATGATTTGCTGGATTTGATCAGGCTTTTATAGACCTTATTTACCTCATTAACATCAGTAAGTTCATTGAAAATATCGATTTGATTAAATCCACCGGTAAATTTCCACAAATGCAAAGCCTGATCCTGGTCTCCAACATTGACAACCCAACTTCCGACCAAGTTTACGGAATCTTTTAATTTGTCCTGTGAGGCTACCCACTGGACAATATTATTTCTGTAAGAGTAATTTTTTTGACACTCAGAAAATAATAAATTTCATTATTGTATGGATATTACCAATTTTCACAACACTTCTAAGTTCTCAGACAACTTCTAAGTTAGAACTATACAGGGTGATCCTACCAATTTTTAATAGGCTTAATTGAATATTTCATATAAATAGACCAGTTCCTTTACAAGAACTTGTAATTTTCAAAAGTAGTTAGCTGAATTTTCAAGATACCGATATCAGTCGATAATATTGTTTAGCCGCGATGGTTCATCATCGGAAACGATTTGGATCGTCATGCCAAATCGATACGAATCATGTCATCGTTGGTGTTGATGAGATGAAACAGTTTCTTGGATTGTGTCTACTTCAAGAACGAATATCTAGCTCAAACGTTCGTCGCTATTTTTCCCACAAAGATGTCTTATATTTTCATCCAATGTTTAGCTACATTATGTCGGAAAGGCGATTTGAACAAATTCTTCGTGCCTTATGCTGTTCGCCACAACAAGAAAAAGGAACGCAAAAAGTACAAACTTTCATAGAAAATATTATTGCTCAATGTCAAGCAGTATATGGGCCAAGTCAAAAACTTTCAATTGATGAAAGCTTGTTACACTTTCGAGGCAGGCTTGGGTTTAGGGTTTATATCAAAGGAAAAAATTCTCGATATGGTATAAAATTTTATGAGTTAACTACCTCCGATGGTTACCTCCTCAATATGGAAATTTATGGTGGTGCAACAACCAATGATAACTCAAAAACTTGTAAAACTGACGCTATAGTGCTAAGGTCGGTAAAACCATATGTTATGAAGGGACACGAATTGTTCATGGACAATTATTATAACAGTTTTGGATTATCTTCCAAACTACATCGCTTAAAATTCACACAAATAGAACCCTCAGATCCAACTGAAAAGGAAATTCTAAAGAGTTGATCAAGAAAAAATTGAAACGCGGAGACCATTATTGGGTGCGCAACAACAAGTATATATTTCCAAGTGGAAAGACAAACGAGATGTACTTGTCATAACAACTCGAAATCATCCACTCCTCGTCACTCTAAAAAACAGATTTTTCAAAGAGAGAATTGTACCGGGAGAAGTTAGCAGCTATAACAACCATATGTCTGGAATTGATGGCTTGGATCAAATGATTACCACCTACTCCTCTCCGCGAAAAACAATACGTTGGTACAAAAAAGTTATTTTCCATCTTCTTGACATTTCTGTATGGAATGCATATTACATCTATCGCAAATGCAATCAAGGCACTAAAACCTTGCTAAAAATTCCCGATAATCTAGAAGCAAACAGTTTAATGAATAGGCACAAGAACGACAATGGAAAATTCAAAATTGTTTCAAATAAACCTGCTTCTACTTCGAGCAGAAACAGTGTACTTCACTGGCCTCAGAAGAACCCTGAAGAAGTCGGTATTTCTAAAATACAAAATGTGCACTATGAAAGGAATTCGTAAGGAAACCAGCTACAGATGCAAAGGATGCGCTTCAAAGCCACCACTATGTCCTGACTGTTTCGAAGAATGGCATGACAAAATAAATAAATAAATTTACCATTTAAGTGCAGATATATATTCGTAGTAATAAACTTTGTCTAAAACATTTGTAGCATTTCGTCATTGCTTTTGATTCGCGTTTTCTAATTTCTGTGATATACAGGGTGAGTTTTTTTCGATGACCAGTACAGGGATCTTCGGAACCAGAGCAGTTACGAAGAAGCTCAAATGGACAAAGAATTGTAGTTTTGCATGCTCTACTCGAAAACAATTTTATTTTTCAAAAATTTGACAGCTGTCAAGAGATATTTGGGAAAAACTTATTTATGGTAAATTTTTAAATTACTCCTAGTTCCGTTGATATTAATTTGACAGGAAAATATTAAATAGAAAAGTTGTAGGAAATTGAATTTGAAACAAAATGGCATAATACATTTCTCCAAAATAACTGTCATTTTTGACATATGACACAAATTTTACTTTTTTTAAATGGCAACCATACTTATTTATTACTTTACCGAATAGAGCATTTTATTGCGATTTCCGTGATATATCACATGGTTAGGTTTTTTTCGAAAATAAAGTGTCTGCGAACAATTTATAGTTTTTCAATTTAGTTGATCGAAGTTAGCCATGGAAAATAGTATAAGACATAGCATTGTTTCCAGTTGAAACCTACATTAGATGTGATAAAAAATGCGATTATTCAAGCGATTATACGAAAATTTGGGCAGTTATGGAAGTTTTACGCTGCCAAGAAATGAAGATA
The DNA here is from genome assembly GCA_024550625.1 of Dendroctonus valens. Classification (NCBI taxonomy): domain Eukaryota; kingdom Metazoa; phylum Arthropoda; class Insecta; order Coleoptera; family Curculionidae; genus Dendroctonus; species Dendroctonus valens. Next base: position 635,680 of record JAJTJO010000111.1, read on the forward strand.
AAGTAATAAATGAAGCTGCGGAGGTTAATATCTTGGCCATTGTAAGCCAGAATCCACAGACTTCAACCAGAGAGATCGCAGCAGAATCCGGTACTTCTCAAAGCACCGTTATGAGAGTTTTAAAAAAACACAAATTCCATCCGTATAAATTATCAGTATCCCAAACCTTACATCCAGGGGATGAGGAGCTGCGTGTGAATTTTTGTACACGGTTCCGAAACAAACGCCAACAACACATCCAATTCCCTTACAAAATATTATGGACCGATGAAACTCAATTTACAAATTGTGGTATGTTTAATCGACACAACGAACATCTTTGCAATCAAACAAATCCCCACCACGTTGAGCATAGGAGACCACAAATTAAATTTGTGTTTAACGTTTGGAGCGGAATGGTAGGTTCAAAAATTCTTGGACCATTTATTTTTGAAGGCACGTTAAATGGGAGTCGGTATCTTCAATTCCTTCGGAATAACCTGGATTTTATGTTGGACGACTTAGATTTAAAAACATGGCGTAATGTGCAATGGTTTCAACATGATGGCGCTCCTCCGCATAATTTTTCCCAAGTGCGGAATCACCTGGACGTAACATTTCCTGGGGCTTGGATAGGACGAAACGGCCCTGTTTTATGGCCACCTCGATCACCGGATCTTTCACCTTTGGATTTCTTTTTGTGGGGAGCCGTAAAAAACACAGTTTACAAAAACAAATATTCCAATTTAAATGCACTTAAAGAAGCTGTTGTTAGAGCATTTGAAAATATTGATAGTCGTTCCGCAAGAAAAGCAACTTATTCAGTTTTAAAGCGATGCAATGTTTGCATTGATAACAATGGTTGACTTTTTGAAAATCTTTTACAATAAAAATTAAAGTTTTTAAAGTTAAATTTGAATTATTATCGGTACGATTTGATTTTTGTAATAAACACTGTAAATGAGCAGCGGTCTTAATTATCATAAAGTTATTGCCAACTTTAACGTAGTTGTCAAAATAAATACTGAAGCATACTGCTATTATTTGTTACTATGGAAACAATGCTGTATGTCTTATACTATTTTCCATGGCTAACGTCGATCAACTAAATTGAAAAATTATAAATTGTTCGCAGACACTTTATTTTCGAAAAAAACCTAACGATATGATATATCACTGAAATCGTAATAAAATGCTCTATTCGGTAAAGTAATAATCAAGTATGGTTGCCATTTAAAAAAACTCAAATTTGTGTAATATGTCAAAAATGACAGTTATTTTGAAGAAATGTCTTATGCCATTTTCGTTGGAATTCAATTTCCTACAAGTTTTCTATTTAATGTTTTCCTGTCAAATTAATATCAATGGAACTAGGAGTAATTTAAAAATTTACCATAAATAAGTTTTTCCCAAATATCTCTTGAGAGCTGTCAAATTTTAGAAAAATAAAATTGGTTTCGAGTAGAGCATGCAAAACTACAATTCTATGTCCATTTGACCTTCTTCGTAACTGCTCTAGTTCCGAAGATCCCTGTACTGGTTATCGAAAAAAACTCACCCTGTATATGTATATTTCGGGTCATAGAGTGTAAGACGGGCTGTGTTAATTTGGGCAAAATAATTTCTCTGTAAATCAACACAACGCTGATCAGCGTCGATATAAAAAATTCATAAAAAAAGTCTTACTATACATAATTTGGGATTTTCCATACATAAAGCTACATATAACACTATTTAAAACATCTCGGTGATAAGAACTTATAGTGCTTTTATTTGAACTGACTTCAATATACGGCGCGCCCGCTAACGTGTTAAACTGAGTGAGTGGTGGTTTGGGGGTTTACCACCAGTAGGTACCTACTTTTAGCAGTTTCCTACTAAAAGTTTGCTAGCAACCGACAATAAAACATATTTAAACCGCCATAATAATCATAGCACAAAACTTCTGCAGCTTTTTAACACAGTTTTTATTTTTAATTGTTGTCTGGTCTACTTGAGGCCTATACTGAATTTGCCTATCTTTTTATCCGTAGGTACTGTTTCTAAAATCTTATTACATACTAATTTCAGGAACACCTTGTAAATTATGTCCTATCAATTTATATCAATTAATAATTCGTTAAATAATTAGTAGATACTTACACGTTGTTTAAATATGGTTTTTTGGCATCTGGTCGGTAATTGTGAGTTTGCAATGCATATATAACTTCCTTATCACTAAGCATTCGACTGTGACTTTCTTTTGTTGGCTCAATCTTTCTAACGAATATTTTTGAAAGCCAAGCATCACTTTTAGGGCCTGACGTAGATATGTTCCTGAATAAAGTTAGTTAAATTTTATTAATAATTATCACTACATATACTAACATGACTCGTCAGTTTAGGCCCTGTAAGTGCAAATCTAATGAGAATATCATACCTGAGGTTTTGAGGGATTTTTGAATACAATTTTAAGGTGTTAGCCATAATTCAGCTGATTCTGTTTTTCTTTTCTGAGAGGAACCTATTTTTAAATTTCTAAAGTCAAGAAAGGTTATCACATCTGATAAAAATATGAGCTTGGTTTACTCAGATATTCTGCAACTATTTCGGATCAAAGTGGATGGATTCTCGAAGTGCATATGTGATTCATTAATTTTTTTGTTATACAAAATAAACGTTTTTTTGTAAATTTAGCAGCACCGAACGTATATGCAAGCTTATTTAAATTTAAATTGCGTATATACTTTCCCAGTGTTTAAGGTGTAAACGTAGTGAACGACATGCAAATTAAGCAACTATCTTCATTCTAGTCCCCTACAGCTGATTTCGACTGCTGAAAGGTTATAATGAGATTAATGGGAGTAGTCGTTTATAGTTGTAAAAATTGTAGGATTTCTTGCTGTTAAACCAAAGCCATACATTTTGTTAAACACATATAATAGGACATTGTGGAGGATATTGTGCTTGTGAGACAGCTAGATAGTGCCATTCGGAACGTTTGTGGTTATGTTATTTATGTTCATAATAGTGGTTGAACATTGCTAGTTTTTTGTTGTTTTTATAAAACAAATACACCGAGAACAGTGTGAAAATGGGTAAGTGTAAGAATTGCAAAATATGAATAAATTATAAGCACGACATTTCAGAAAATAGAATATAATTTTGCTAATTTAAGTGCACAATTAAATTACAATTTACTAGAAATAAATTTTTGTGCATACATTCCTGACTGTATTTCAATTTAATTCAAAAGAAATTCCTGGGTTCCAGCCAATATTATTGTTTATTAGTCAAAACATTTTACAAATCCATTTCGGTGTCTTTCTCCACCATCAAACATACGAGTACATACAAACTGATGATGGTGGAGAAAGACACCGAAACGTATTTGTAAAATGTTTTGACTAATAAACAATAATATTGACTGGCACCCAGGAATTTCTTTTGAATTAAACTAGAAATAAATTAAAGTTTTCTAGATCAATTAAAAAACTCATTATAATTCTGTTCCACAATTACATAGTCAGGGTCAAACAAACCCATGAAATCATAACAATATTCTAGATTGTAGATCATCCTGCGTCAAAATTAAAAAATTAACCCGTAATTACTGTTATCTAAGTATTTGTCTTGGCTAAGTGCTAGATGTCGAGGTGTCAGGAAGTACTTATTTTCGGTCTAGATAATGAAAAGTTGGATTTTATCGACACACTACCGCCACGATACATTTTTAACTAAGATATAATACTTCAAATAATACACTTGTAGATATGATATCGCGGCCGCTTGAATACTGGCCAACTTTATATACCAGTATAAATACAAGTTCGAGGTGTTAGCATGGGGATCTCTAAACCGTCAGAGGTTAATCGTCGGTTAAATGAAGGCAAAGTTTCGCATTTTGATGCTGAGCAAAACCAAGTTTTCAAAGTTGAGAAATTGCTTCCAGTAATATTCAAAAATATATGCAATAAAAAACAACTAAATTTTCTCAAACTATTTCTTTTTCGCTTATTTGGAGTAGACATGGGTAACACTGAGTTGAATGACACTTTCACAGCGCATCTGTACACATCGGCACACAAACCGTAATTGACAAGCTACCTTTGGAAACCAAGTTTTTGTCGCCACCTATGTTCGAAGCGCGAAACTTGGAATGTTTGGAATGATAGCAATTTACCCAATAATTGTTTTCTGATTCGGTATTCACCAAGTTTTATCAGGCCGAAAACTGCAAGTTTCAAAAACAATTATCAGCCTGATAAATTTAGTATGTCAATGAAAGAAAACATGTGTTCTGCAACAGGGCATGGTGGTGCCATCTAAAACCAAACCGTAAAACGTAGAACAGCATCTCAGTTTACCCATATTCAGTTACAGTGCAGTTACAGTTACAGGGAATGTGCTCTCAAAGTGCCATTCAACCAGATTCAACCCATTACTAATTTCGAGAGATGTGAGCCGTGTTCTTTGAAACTGGTGTAAGTGTATTTTATCTTATATGGAGAGGTTTTGCATCTGAATAATTTAAAAAATATGGATATATGTTATTAGACTAATTTTGTTTTTATATATATTAAATGGGTAACACTGAGTTGAATCTGGTTGAATGGCACTTTCACAGAGCATTCCCCTTAGAACTGTAACTGTTTTTACGGTTTCGTTCCAGATGTCACCACCATGCCGTGTTGCAGAATACATAGTTTTCTTTTATTGACATTGACATAATTGGCGTCGTTCCTCTGGGGGTGTTTTCGGAGTACAGGAAAAATAGTAAAAAAATTATTGTTATTAAAAACTGATAGGTATATTTGCAAAATAACTAGATCAGAAGGATGGCAACAATGTTTTTTAAGGTAATCTGCCTTATTAACCTTAAGTAAATACCTGTTTCTTCTCAATTATTAAAAACTCCAGTAACCATGGAAAAATACAGAAAGTGATAATAAACTAGATTATGCTAAAGCGTAAATTCAAAAGTATTCGAAAATGTAGGAACGTACTTTTTCGAAATGTCAATATTGTCAACGAGAATTTTTTTTATTGGCATCATAATCTCAAATTGAATGTTGACAAACATACATTTCTGTGTTGTCAACTCCAAACAAGTTTCTGTCCGTTTAATCACCTTATTGTTATCAAAAGAGATAGACTTTCGAGGCCATTCCTTGAAACAAGTGGGTTTTTCGGGTTTTTAGGCCGTCGTTCGGTAGAATTTCTTCTTGACGTTTCGCAAGCACGTGTGGCTTGCATCTTCAGAAGTGGTTTGCTTGAACGCTTACACTGTTCTGATTCGATTCCTCGGGCGCACTCCGTATTTATGCACCGGTGGCGATAACGTGGTTTGTGATGACGTGGCCTGTGTCATCGGAGCTTGCGCATTCTGTTGGCTGTTGCTATCCTCCGATGTACAGGATTCTCTCTCCTGTCCTGAGCTGTTGCTTTTTCTTGCTGTTTTTGCGTTGGTGAGTGCTGGAAACCATATCCTGTTCAGCGCCATTGTCTCTTCTTTTCTGTTGAAATTGTCGTCGTGTTTGTAGATTTCAATGGCTTCTCGTATTAGTCGGGGGCGATACCCTGTTGTCGTGGCCAGGACCTGTGCCTCTCCGAAATAGATGTTGTGTGTTCCATCGCTGAGGGCATGTTCCGCCACTGCCGACTTCTCCACATGTCCAAGTTTGCAATTCCGTCGATGTTCTTCTAATCTTGTCGCAACCGATCTCTTAGTAGTTCCTATGTATACGCTTCCACAGGAGCATGGAATCCGGTAGATTCCCGCAGTTGCTAGGTGAGGTCGTTTGTCTTTAACTGACCCTAGATATTCTCGGATCTTTGTTGTGGGCTTGTAGACCGTTCTTATGTTGTGTTTCCTCAAGAGCCTCCCAATTCTGTCCGTAACCCTGGGAACATAGGGCAGGAAAGCTCTCCGAGTGGACTCACGTTTTTCAGCACGTCCCACTCCTACAGCTTTTTTGATGTCCAACTGGGAATATCCGTTCTGAAGAAACGGTTTTTCCAAGTGCTGTAGTTCCGTAGTTAGATGTTGTGGTCCACATATTTTTCTGGCTCTATCCGTGAGAGTCTTAATGATTCCCTGCTTCTGACTCGGATGGTGGTTAGATAGCTTGTGAAGATATCTGTCTGTGTGGGTGGCTTTTCGATATACCTTGTGGTCCAAACGATTCCCCTGCCTAGACACCAAAACATCCAGGAAGGCCAGTTGGTGGTTTTGTTCAACTTCCATGGTGAATTGGATGTCTGGGTGCTGTTTGTTTAGATGGTCGAGGAACATGTCCAGGTTTTTGCGTCCATGCCTCCATAGCACGAACGTGTCATCGACATATCGGTACCAGATCGTTGGTTTAAGGGCTGCGGTGCTCAACGCTGCTTCCTCAAACTTCTCCATGAATAGATTCGCCACCACCGGACTGAGTGGGCTTCCCATGGCTACTCCTGCCTTTTGCTCGTAGTAATCTCCATTCCATAGGAAGTAGCTGCCCTTTAGACAAGCCTTGAACAGATTTGTTGTACTCTCTTCGAATAGCTCCGCCACCAATCCTATTGATTCGTCCAAGGGTACCTTTGTGAATAGAGATACAACATCGAAGCTGACCAGCATATCCGTAGGTTCCAGTCTGAGGTCTTGGATCTTCTCAATGAAATGTTTGGAATCCTTGATATATGTTTCCGTGGACCCCAAGTGAGGCTGCAGAAGAGAGGATAGATATTTTGCTATATCGTAAGTTGGTGATCCCGGGGCACTGACGATTGGTCTTAGTGGTATTCCGTCCTTGTGAATCTCCGGTAATCCATACAAACGCGGGGGGAGGGCTTCTGACCTAATAATCCTCTTCCTGGTGTTCTCGTCTATTGAGGATATTTTGATCAGGCGGTTGATGTTTCTGAGCTTGGCTTGAGTCGGGTCTTTTTTGAGCTTCGTATAAGTGACTGGGTCCAATAAGTTTTGGATTTTCTGCTCGTACTGCTCTCTGTTCATGACGACTGTAGCGTTTCCTTTGTCAGCTGGCAGGACGACAATGCTTGTGTTCCTTCGTATTTCCTTGAGGGCATGTTGTTCTTCTCTGCTTAAGTTGCTTGGTGGTGGTTTCGCTTTTCGTAGGATTTGGGTGGTTTCCAGACGTATTTCATTTGCCGTTTGTTCTGGGAGCCCTTGCAATGTTGTTTCGGTGTTCGCGATAATTTCCTCTATTGGTATCGTTCTCGGGCTAATAGCAAAGTTTCCTCCCTTGGCTAAGACGGATTGCTCCGCAGGCGTTAGGGAGTGACTGCTCAGGTTCACCACAGTTCGTGCTGGGTCCAGGCCTGACGTCGTTTGGGTTGACCCTCTAGATTTGGCTTCCAATTTTTCAAATTTCTTCTTTTGTCTCTTCGTGGCTCTGTCCAGTTCTCCTTGCATGCTGCTATAGGAGATGGCGTCGATCTTATTCCAGTCAGCGTAATGCAAACCGTTTCCAAGTTTGTAGAAGAGGTTTAGAAGTTCGCTGTCTGTTGCTGCTAGTTTACTTCTCACGTTGTGGATCCTTTCCCTTAGGAATAACTTCTCGGTCCTGTTGTATATCCTGTGTGCTTGGGTGGTCCTAAGGGTTCTTTTGCACTTCAGGAAGCCGGGGATTATGTTGGAATCCCTGCATCGGCTCAGGAAAGCAAGTGAGGATAGAAGTCCTGCTTTTCGTTTGCGCATCTTATCAGAATATATATATCGCTCAGAAACATCAACCGCCTGATCAAAATATCCTCAATAGACGAGAACACCAGGAAGAGGATTATTAGGTCAGAAGCCCTCCCCCCGCGTTTGTATGGATTACCGAAGATTCACAAGGACGGAATACCACTAAGACCAATCGTCAGTGCCCCGGGATCACCAACTTACGATATAGCAAAATATCTATCCTCTCTTCTGCAGCCACACTTGGGGTCCACGGAAACGTATATCAAGGATTCCAAACATTTCATTGAGAAGATCCAAGACCTCAGACTGGAACCTACGGATATGCTGGTCAGCTTCGATGTTGTATCTCTATTCACAAAGGTACCCTTGGACGAATCAATAGGATTAGTGGCGGAGCTATTCGAAGAGAGTACAACAAATCTGTTCAAGGCTTGTCTAAAGGGCAGCTACTTCCTGTGGAATGGAGATTACTACGAGCAAAAGGAAGGAGTAGCCATGGGAAGCCCACTCAGTCCGGTGGTGGCGAATCTATTCATGGAGAAGTTTGAGGAAGCAGCGTTGAGCACCGCAGCCCTTAAACCAACGATCTGGTACCGATATGTCGATGACACGTTCGTGCTATGGAGGCATGGACGCAAAAACCTGGACATGTTCCTCGACCATCTAAACAAACAGCACCCAGACATCCAATTCACCATGGAAGTTGAACAAAACCACCAACTGGCCTTCCTGGATGTTTTGGTGTCTAGGCAGGGGAATCGTTTGGACCACAAGGTATATCGAAAAGCCACCCACACAGACAGATATCTTCACAAGCTATCTAACCACCATCCGAGTCAGAAGCAGGGAATCATTAAGACTCTCACGGATAGAGCCAGAAAAATATGTGGACCACAACATCTAACAACGGAACTACAGCACTTGGAAAAAGCTTTTCTTCAGAACGGATATTCCCAGTTGGACATCAAAAAAGCTGTAGGAGTGGGACGTGCTGAAAAAAGTGAGTCCACTCGGAAAGCTTTCCTGCCCTATGTTCCCAGGGTTACGGACAGAATTGGGAGGCTCTTGAGGAAACACAACATAAGAACGGTCTACAAGCCCACAACAAAGATCCGAGAATATCTAGGGTCAGTTAAAGACAAAAGACCTCACCTAGCAACTGCGGGAATCTACCGGATTCCATGCTCCTGTGGAAGCGTATACATAGGAACTACTAAGAGATCGGTTGCGACAAGATTAGAAGAACATCGACGGAATTGCAAACTTGGACATGTGGAGAAGTCGGCAGTGGCGGAACATGCCCTCAGCGATGGAACACACAACATCTATTTCGGAGAGGCACAGGTCCTGGCCACGACAACAGGGTATCGCCCCCGACTAATACGAGAAGCCATTCAAATCTACAAACACGACGACAATTTCAACAGAAAAGAAGAGACAATGGCGCTGAACAGGATATGGTTTCCAGCACTCACCAACGCAAAAACAGCAAGAAAAAGCAACAGCTCAGGACAGGAGAGAGAATCCTGTACATCGGAGGATAGCAACAGCCAACAGAATGCGCAAGCTCCGATGACACAGGCCATCGTCATCACAAACCACGTTATCGCCACCGGTGCATAAATACGGAGTGCGCCCGAGGAATCGAATCAGAACAGTGTAAGCGTTCAAGCAAACCACTTCTGAAGATGCAAGCCACACGTGCTTGCGAAACGTAAAGAAGAAATTCTACCGAACGACGGCCTAAAAACCCGAAAAACCCACTTGTTTCACCTTATTGTTAATGTGCATTCTTTTCGAGCAGCTTCTCGTATTCGCTTATTTAACTTGTGCTCAATTTGTAAAGGTGTTCGGAAGATCAGAGATTTAATGTCCCCTTGTGTTCTGTGTATTTTACATACGTGGTAGGAATGTAGCCCTTCCTCGGTAATTATCCTGTTCCTGGGAAAGTGTCAGTTGTTGTGCAATGTTCCAAGTACTCCTGGAAGGCTCTGCTGCATTATCTCCAATTCCTGTTCATCTATGTCTGGAACCCAAATACTTCTTGTCTTTACTATCTTCCTGGAGCCAATCGTCCAGTAAGTTGGCTTCTTACAGCTTTTACCATGTTACTAATAGCATATCCGCAAATTCGATGTTGATGTAAATTTTGTGAAAGAAGCTTCAAACTCAGTCACAATTTGACAAATACTTGTTATTCTTGACAAAAACTATCTACCTGTATCTATCTGTTAATGATAAAAACATCATTGCCGCTTTGACTTTTCACCTAAAAATTGTAGCAGAGTACTTTTTTAATATCAAAATTTTTCGTAGTTTGAAGCAAAGATCGTAATTGTTCTTTTCGAATGGTTAAGTATTCCAATAGGCTACTAATCAAACATGGGACTATTTTAAAATAATACGGTACAAAGTTGAAATTCGATTTTCAACTGTAAATTTTTTTTTGAAATTTCTCGTATTCTCCAAGTGAGCCCCTATTACTCCTTAAAACGAATGACGCCAGTTTTGAATTACCCTGTCTTTATCAAGCTGATTTCTGTTTGTGAAACATGCAGTTTTCGGCCTGACAAAACTTGGTGAATGCAATCATCAGAAAACAATTATTGGGTAAATCGCTATCATTCCAAATATTTCAAGTTTTGCGCTTCGGACATAGGTGGCGACAAAAACTTAGTTTTCAAATCTAGCTTGTCAATTACGGTTTGTGTGCTGATGTGTACAGATGCGCTGTGAAAGTGCCATTCAACTCAGTGTTACCCATGTCTAATTAACTTTATTTAAATTTATAATGTAACTTTTTTTTAATTGTGATTAACAAAGATTTATAATTTTAATAACTTTAAAAGGAGTTTCACCACTTTCAAAGTCAGCAAAAAACAAAAATCTTACATTTACAAAATCGTATTAATAACGGGATCTCAATTGAAACAAACCAATTTCTTTTTATAAAATGTTGATTAAATAGTTTAACAATAAAAAAATAACAAAATAAAAAGGCTTTATTTCAACATTTACCATACAACCAAAATTATTTATACTTTTACTATTAATATATTTAATTTTTTTAAATTTTGATTTAGTTTTTGAAAATAGTCATGATGTATTGGACTGATGGCTTAACAAATCAATCATATTTTTAAATTTTCGAACGTGATGGGTCTGGAATTATTATATGAGCCGTTTTCTTCGAAAGTGGTGCAAGTCGATTTTGACAAAAAATTAGTTAATGATAAAAATGAATACAATCGACTATGAACTTTTTATTTATAAACTTTTTCCAAAAAAATCTGTTAAATTTTTCATTGTTTTTATCATTACAAATTTTCGTAGTTAATGAAGTTACAAATATAATTACTTTTTAAAATGGCGTAAGTCCACTTTCCTTAAATAATTCTATCTAGTTCAAAATTCTTCTTTCTCCATCTTTATTTTAGGCGGGTCGCCTGTTCCAACTTCGTCACCATGCCTGTTCGGGTGTCAAATTGTCACTCCATCTTTTTCTAGGTCTGCCTATACACCTTCTAGATACACCTATGCTTCTGTGACCTAAGGGTGATTTGTCGCGTGCTATTTTTACGATTCTTGTGTTGTCCATCCGGTTGATGTGTTGATTCCATTCATTTTTCCTACGCAGCAGCCAGCAATTCACATCCTCCACTCCGCAGATTCTCGAAATAATCTCGTTTCGTTCTTTGTCCAGCAGTGTTTTTCCGGCAATCCGTCGAAGTATTTTCATTTCGGTCATCTCCAACATCTGCCTAGTTTTTGCTGTTTCGGGTCGTATTTCAGCTGTGTACTGTGGCCTTGTATATTCAGGTCTTCGTTTCTATTCTCATGGTTATTTCGCCAGATTGTATTGTTGAGACACTTCAAAATATTCCTGGGTTTCAGTCAATTTTATTGTTTATTATTTAAAATGTTACAAATACGTTTCGGTGTCTTTCTCCACCATCATCAGTTTGTCTAAAATATATATTTACAGTTATCATCAATTTAAATAAAAAACTTTCACCAAAATTCACATATTAAAATACAAATCCCACACACATTAAAAAGTACATCAAGAACATTGGTTTTCAGGTGATGAGTCAGGACAAACATGTCCGGGAAAAGACTAGAATCTATTGTTTAGAGATCTAAATTTAACTTACGTGTATAGTTGTTTCTACCTTCACATTTGACTGGTTATTGAATTCCCTATTTTATTCGACATCGAGCGAGAGAACGAAAAAAACTGTTTATACTTCGCCTTTTCTTTGCATTCTTGGAATTGCTCTGCAATTCCTCAATATCAGGTGTTTATATTTCACTTACCTGGTCCAATCAGTTCATGCATGCGATCACTTAATTAGTGTATGATACACAGAGCTAAGATTGTCTGTGTCTGATCTAAAATTCATATACGCAACGATGATTGTTGAGACATGCCGGTATTCTGGCCGCTTTGTTGGTCTGCTCGCGTACTTCGATCTCAACGACCCCATATACAAATAGTTCCACGCCGAGGTACTTGAATTTCGTTTCTTGATGGATGAGTAGTAGTAAACATCTTTATTTCTAAAAAAGGCTATCGACCTATCGGTCTTTCTGCCCTTGTTTAATACATGCAGTCTTAATATAAATAAAAAACAAATATGAAAATTCTCCTATTCTAGGTTAACAATAGTAGTAGTAAACATCTTTATTTCTAAAAAAGGCTATCGACCTATCGGTATTTCTGCCCTTGTTTAATACATGCAGTCCCAATCTAAATAAAAAACAAATATGAAAATTCTCCCATTCTAGGTTAACAATACTATTATATAAATAAGATTTCAGTGGCAAGAAGAAATTATTTTATTGTCCACTAGTACGTTGCGTTTGTAAGTGTTCGAGTAGCGTTAATGTAGGGAAACGGAAGCGGGATTGTCTGGTTGGTCTTGTAAGACAAAGGGGATTCAGTATGGTCCAGTTGTAGGGGTTGTTTGTCCATTTTGTCTGTAGCTGTATGAGTCTTTCCGAGATCTTTGTCATGTTTGTGCGTTCGTATAGTAGTTGGGTGGGGGGGTTGTGTAGTGGGTTTTGGGGGTGTCTTATTCGTGTTATTAGTCTTAGTGCAATTTGTTCTGTTGTTTGTGTATAACGTTTTGTCCTTTCTGTTCCGTTGGTCATGAGTACATGTCCAAAGTCTAGCAAGGGTCTACAAATAGCTTTATATATTTTGGTGGCAGTGTTTGTGCTAATTCCTCTGTCTTTGTATGTTAGTGATCGGAAGTGTTTTGTTCTCTTTATTGTTTTTTTATTGTATTGTTTATGCCCTGATGTTTCGTATGTGTTTAGTGAATTTAAGTTTGTGGTCGATTGTGATTCCAAGGTATTTTACGTCGTTTTTTGGTTGTGTCGTTTGGCCGTCTGCAGTTATTGTAGGGGAGTCAGCGTTGAGTCTGTGGTTTGTGAGCAGAAGTTGGTTTTTTGACGCGTTTGGTGTTAGTCTCCAATTATAAAACCATGTCATTGTGTTGTTTGTTAGTGTTTGGAGTCTTTGCGCTGCTCTCTCAGTAGTTTTGTCATGTACAATAAGTGCCGTGTCATCTGCGTATTGTAATATGTATGCCGATCTGTTGATTTTATTTTTGTCTGGTAAGTTGTAATTGTATATGTCATGGCAGTATATATTGTAGAGAAACGGTGAGAGCGGGGATCCTTGAGGGAGCCCTTGTTCAGGGGAAAAAGAAAATGACAGTGTTTTGTTAATTCGTACTTGTAGTTGTCTGTTTTCTAGTAAGTTCTTTATGGTGTGTAGTAGATATGTTGGTGTGTGTAGTTTGTATAGTTTGTATAGTAAGCCCCTATGCCAGACACTGTCAAAAGCCTTGTTAATGTCCATAAACAGGCAAGCTGTCTTTCTGTCAGTTAGGTGGGTAGTTTGTATATTGTTGTTGTTGTTGGTTGTTGTATATTGTTGGGTTGTTTGAAACCAAATTGGTAGGTAGGTATATACCCTCCAATCACTCCCTCAAGCCGCTGCTTCATTATGCCTTCAAAAATCTTGCCCAGTATTGGAAGCAGTGTAATTGGTCTGTAGTTGCTCGGTTGTGTATTGTCCTAGTCCATTTTTGGGTATAGGGATTATTAAGCCGTTTTTTCCATGTTTCTGGGATTCTGCCGTTTGTGATGCAGTTGTTCAATTCAGTTAGGATCAGTTTGTGTGTTTCTTGAGTTAGGCTTTTCAAGACTTTTGCCTTAATTTTATCTTTCCCCGGTGCAGTGTTCTTGATGTGCGCTAGGGCTTCATCGTACTCTGTGTCTGTGATCAGTGTGCAGGCATAGTTTGGTGAGTTGTTAAAATAGTTCAAGTACCAGTCGTTGATCAAGTTCCAGTTGTCATTGTCGAAGTTAGGGTTTGTCGATATGCTGAAGGCCCTTTGATAGTGTCTGGCGAATGCGTCCGCTTTCTCTTTGTCTGTGTAGTGTTCTATTCCGTTTTCGTCAATTGTGTCAGTAGTGCCAGTCTTCCTGTATTGCGCCAGTTTCTTAATTTTTCGCCAGTATGTTTTGCCTTTGTCCTTCTGTATTTATTTACATGTTTCTAGCCATTTGTCTTGTCGGTATTGTCCAATCAGAGTTTTAATGTTTCTGTTAAGTTGGTTCAGTGTCTTTTTTAGGTCGTTATTTTGAGTGTTTGTACATAGTCTGTACAGTTCTCTCTTATGTTTTATTAGTCTCAGTATGTATTTGGGTAGTGTATGTCGGTAGAAAGCATTTTTTATTTCCGGGCTAAATTTTCCTATGGCTAGTGAAAGTTGTTGTTGTATGGTTTCTATTGAAATGTGCTGTGCTTGTGATTGAATGTAGTCATGTATATGTTGTTTCACTTTGTCTATGTAAGTCTTTGTTAGGTTTAAGTTTTTCTCTATAGGAGGTGTATTGGAGGTAGGTTGCGTATGTTGTAAGTCTATGTTAAACGTAATAGCCAGGTGGTCGGATCCAAGTTCGTTGGTTAAGTTTATGTTGTTGATGGTGTTTGTCAAGTTTCTTGTGTGCAGTAGAACGTCAGGTGTTGATTCTGGGTTTGCGGGCATCAGAAAAGTTGGTGGGGTGTGCTGTTTTATAAAGTCGGAGTTTTGCAAAAATCTTTTAAGTTGTTTCGTTTTGTTCGTGTTCAAGTTAAAGTCGCCTATAATTATTGCATATTTATAGATGCTCGCCTTAGTCAGTATGTTTTGTTCTAGGTTGGAGTGTGGGTGTATGTATGTCAGAAATATGTGTATCAGGTCGTTTAAGTAGGGTATGGTAAAATGTGGACAGTCGTTCAAAGAGTTGTTGAGGGAAGGAGGATTTGCTCTTCCAAGTTTAGATGTTGGTTTTAGGAGAGCTGCGACCCCGCCCCTGGCATGATTGATGGTATTTCCATGCCTATAGATATACTGCCAATTTCTGTACGTTGGTGTTTGTCCTAGTTTGGGTTTAGTCTCTACAAATATGCAGCAGTCTGTGTCGTTTTGTTCTATGTAATTGTAAATAAGTGGTTTTTTGCTGTTAAGTCCGTTGATGTTCGCGTAAAGTACTTTCATATTGAATCTTGTATGTTTGTTACTGTCTGTCTCACTTGTTCGCAGGGCTCAGTTGGAGAGCGTCCCTCGGGCAGGAGCATGTCAAACATTAGGATGTAAACATGATTCCCGAAGAAAACAACGGAGGTGTCAATGTCGAAGTCTTCTATAAATTGTTTTCGTAGTTTTTTTAATAGTTCGTCTCTGTTGGTATTGTTTGTCTTGTTAAGTTGATGTTTGTATTTGTTTATGATGTGGTCATGTGTTGTAATGGGTGTGTGTATTCTACTTTGCCACTGTCGTTGTCTCCGGAACTTGATGGATGATTTCCCATCGACAGCCAGCTTGCATCTTAGCGGGCTTTTTAATGTCGTCATGCATTTTGTTTTACCCGTAGATATGTTCATATTAAGTGATTTTGCTGTTCGGCTAAATACTTGTAATCGGCTTTGTACATCATCTTCACTCTGCGTTCATCAGGACTGCGTCGTCAGCGTAGTCCAGTATTTTAATCTCGCCCATTCTGTAACCTCTCAGCTTGCGTACCTTCTTGATTATTTCCTCCATGACGATATTAAAAACAAGTGGACTTAACGAGTCTCCCTGTCTAATGCCCTTCTCGATCGGTATTGGCTCGGTGTATTCGTTGTTAACTTTAGAACAAGGTGGATTTCGAATTTGGGCTTGTGCTATTTTCCTGTCTGATGAATGTGATTAAATATAGCTTATTTAGTCTTTGTCAGATTCTATAATTTTTTTTATAAATCTTTCTTTGTGTGATACAAAATGCTTTGCAGCGGGTTTTAAACTTGAAAATGAAAAGTAACAAAACTGAATTTATTTTGTAGGCTAGGAGCAGTAAGACTAAAAGAAGCATAGTTGCCGCGCTGTATAATAAAGTATAGTGTCAGCTTAAAATGTGACGCCCAATGTTAGTTTTCTATTTTTTTACCACGGAATATGTGGTTTGTGGTGCCGCTAATAATACTGAAATCGATCGACCTGTTGTTTTGTTAACTTTTAAAACTGCTTTCGGCAAGTGCCCTGAAAGTTCACATTGCAAATTCCTCTCAAAATCATCATTTTTGAAATACTTAGAGCACATTCTAGCGTAGGCAACATTAAATGTGTTCGTACGACATTAAGCATTCGCCCAAAACTTGCTTAAAAGACTGTCTTTTGCAAATCTATGAAACTTTATTTCAAGAGTTTTACGTCTCGAATCACTATTGCAATCGCACACTCCACACCGCATTTTTTATAATTCTCAACCGACACTTAAAAGTAGTAAATCATCTAAAGTAAACTATCCAACTATAAAACGCAAAATACTCAGTTGTTCGTATATTTGAAAAAAATGATTTTGGTCGGTTTTCTCAATTTCATTTTGAAACTTATTTTTTAACGCTTTGTATTAATTATTATTAAAATGTTATTGAAATTCTATTAAAGTAAGCCCTTTTTAACAAGGAATGCGACTAAAATTAAGTGACACATATTTCCTTATAGAAAAAAATAATAATTATTCGAGTGCCTGCAACTGTATTCTTTTACATAACATTTCAAATATATCAAAAACAGTACAGTGTAGCTTACACTGTGATGTTTGTACTCAAGAAAACCATCTCTGAAGATGCAAGCCACTCGTGCTTGCGAAACGTCAGGACGAAATTCTGTTTTACGACGGCCTAAAAACCCGTAAACTCACCAGTTTTAAATAGTGGTATGTCTTTGCGGAAAGTGGACTTACACCATTTTCAAAGTAATTGTCTTTGTAACCTCATTAACTACGAAAACTTGTAATGGCAAAAACAATGAAAATTTAACAGATTTTTTGGAAAAATTTTATAAATAAAAAGTTCATTTTTATCATTAACTATTTTTTTTGATAAAATAGACTTACACCACTTTGAAAGAAAACGACTTATGTTTTGAAATAATTGTTACTTTATTATAATACCATTTAACTATCTACAAGACTATACTATCAAATCTGGAAATCAGTGTTTCGCTTTCGGTCCACGTCTATCAACTTAATTGTTTTTCGTAGCAACCTGTATGTTTGTCACCCGTTCATGGATTTTACGGACGCCAATAATGTTACTGTAAAATATAGTTTTTTAAATATTAGTCGTTTTTTGAGGAGTCGCGATCTGACCTCGATTGAGATCAGTCGTGCCAGTGCTCGCTAGTTGAAAGTATTTGGCTGATAAGCTTGCATTTTAACAACATAATTCAGACAATTCTACATCGTTTGTGGCCCTGGTGTAAATATAGGGTCATTCTCAAATGTATTCGGAGAGCTCGCAGTACGAGTCGAACTTGGCTTCTCAGCACGATGGCTTTGTGATGGCAAAAAGCAAAAAAACGGGGTAGGAGGTAAAACTCCAAACTCTTCACTCCCATAACACCTACACAGGACGTGGAAAAACCAGCGCTGGAACAACATCAATCAGATCAATTACACCTACAAGAATTCATCAGCAACACCAACAAATCCTCCAACATTTAAACTCACATTCTACCTATTAACACCTCCAACACCGACCAGAGCCCAACTTGCCCTCAAATGGGAAGAGATTGGCAAGAGCAATAGAGACATAACCATCAAACAGGAAAGTAACTTTCTACATAAAATGAGGAGACGAACATGACAAAGGCGCTTGAGCTCCTTAAACAAAAAGGCGCAACTACGGAGTTTGAAGTACAAAAGACCATAACCACGGCTTCACAAACAACCACCACACAACGCAGCATAAAAGCATCATACTCGGCTGTGGCCACAGGAGTGGACCTGGATATTACACATTATAAAACAATTTGTTGACGAGTTTGGCGCGGACACCTTGGTTGTTTTTTTCGGGAATCACATGTATATTTTGATGT
Organism: Dendroctonus valens; assembly: GCA_024550625.1. Classification (NCBI taxonomy): domain Eukaryota; kingdom Metazoa; phylum Arthropoda; class Insecta; order Coleoptera; family Curculionidae; genus Dendroctonus; species Dendroctonus valens. The sequence goes on from JAJTJO010000111.1 coordinate 653,752, forward strand.
TCGACATACTCTCGCCCAATGGGAGCTCCCCGACAGAGCCGCTCGCCCAACTTAGACAAAAAGTTACGAACATAGAACATTCGAAAGAAATGAATATGTCTATATTCAGACAAGACAATACATTCTCGTATACGCTGACATTAACGGACCAAAACACAATACACACTTTCTATACATGTTTGTGGAAACGAAAACCAAACCTGGACAAATCCCGACAAACAGAAACTGGCAGTACATGTGCAAACATGGAAATATAACACACGACGCCAGAGGGGGTGCAAACGTTTTCTTTTTTCGGTGAGGTTTGTGAAATGCCCTCTTACGCACACCCAGAGCTGATGTTCTGGCGCTCTGGGCTGTGTGGGACTCCAGCTTAGCTGTCTACCCACTAAAACCCTTCCTCACTTCCGAAGTGGTGTTTGACCTAGCACCGCGGTCATTTCTGTCCTATTGTGCCTTCGTATTTTACTCCCTCATTATCCCTGTGTATTCAATGAATTCCAGAAGAATCTTGAGGAGGGTACGCATGACCTGGTCTGGTAGAACTTCATCTCCTCCCAGGAGTCTTCGTCTACCTGTTGCATATGACGTGCAGTGACACATAATATGTAGAGTAGTTTCGTCCTCTAATTCGCACCCCCTGCAGGTCGGTTGATCGCTCAGTCCCATCCTGAAGAGGTGTTTTTTTGCAGGAGGCGTGTCCTGTTGTGCAAACGCGTTACTAAGACCTAAAATTAAATTATGCAAAGCAATCCCCCCGTGTCTTAACAATCTTCTGAATGAATGTCTCCACTTCACTATCCCGTATCATTACGACCGAATTCATATATTCCTAGTTTTACATACATCCCCACTCAAAGATCGAACAAAACATTTTTACGAAAGCATGCTTTTACAAATATGCAATAATAGTCGGATACCACAATCTAAATCGAAACCAAACAACGCAACTGAACAGATTCCTGGACAACTCTGACATCAAAAAAAGACAGACAGCACGAACATTCTTGATGACAGGAAACCCAAGACTCAATACGGACGTATTACTCCACACAACCAATCTGATAAATATAGTAAACTATCAACCTGACTATGAAGGCTTTCACGGGCGGTCAAATCACATATAGAAATGTTTTTCGGGCTTTGAAGCCGTGGTCCATGGGAATTTCTTCCTGACGTTTCGTCCACAACTGCGGTGGACATTATCAAACGCGATGAGGCAGTGGGCGAAGTGATCTCCCTTGCTTTCCGACTAAGACTGGTTCAACTACTGGATTCTTTGTCGTATTTATGCGGTCCGGCCGTGTGAGCTCATGCGTGAGGAGTGGGAGGCGCTTCGATGGTTTTGGCGTACACGCTGTTTGCCGCAAAACGCGTTTCCAATCTGGATTAAGGACCGTGACTTCTTCTTTCCTGTTAAAATTGTTGTCATGTTTGAAGATCTCAATGGCCTCTCTGGTTAGTCTCGGATAATACCGTTGAGATTGGTGCAAAATGTCCACTTCATCGAAACGTATTTGGTGGCCGTCTAGAAGTGCGTGTTCCGCTACTGCTGATTTTTGTCATAATCTGCAATTTCGTTTATGCTCAGTGATCCTCGTGTTTACACTACGTTTTGTGTTGCCGATGTATGCTCTGCCACAACTGTATTGAACCCTGTAGACTCCTCCTCCTCCACACTTTTAAAATTCGCTTTCCCAATACAATTTATTTATGCACAATAATGAGATTGTTCTGTGCTGTTTGCTGCTAAATCGTGTTTTAGGTGTCAACTCAATGACTCTACTTGCAAAATTGTCGCTAAGATATATAATAATTGAGTTTTTTGGAAAAGTTTGAAGAGATACGTCGTTCGTCGATCGAGGTTATCTAGCGCGTTCATTGTCAGATGATGGATTGCTTGTCTCGTTCGATAATTCAATAAAACGCGGTGTTGCCACGTATTTCGCCCCTTTATTTATATACTTTTTTATTATAATACTTTTGCCTATTGCAGATATCCATCCACCTTTAAAGATATAAACAGAATATAACGGATAGGGTCACTGAGACACTTCGACGTGTATAATTAAATATTTTTGTTAAGTTTTTAAGTTAATTTTGAGTTAATTTGGATTGTGTTAGCATGGTTGACGTGATTTTTTAAATGAAACTAACATATTATTCAAAATGTAAAAATTAATTAAGACTTAAATAATTCATACCGACTCAAATTGAATGAATCTACAATCTAGGGATTTATGGAAACAATTTTCATTACCTTAAAACGTTTTCTGCAGTTTGGCAGCTCCGCGCTAAATTTAGCCTTAAAATGGTGATTTTCCTCAAACTTTATGAATGTTTTTTGGCTTTATTTATGTACCATCCAAGATCTTTTCTCATTGAAACTGCTTATGTTCTTTATATAAAGTGTTCTTTAAAGTAAAACAACAAAAAACAAAAAAATTATACTCCTCAAACTACAATTCACTATCGTTTCAGTTCCAATTCCAGTTTCCATTTCACCCAATTAAACCCACGGTAAGTGGAGAAGAAGAAAGTCAGTAACCTACAAACACAGTTTCCAGAACCTCTGTGATCTGTGCCTATAAATAAGAAAAACATTATGGTGATTGGTGGTTAAACGAAATTCCTAGATATAAATCTGTGGGTTTGAAAAGAACCATTTTGAAATATGGACAACTCACAAGAGGTGTTCGAAGTTCTGTCCGTTTAACTCCAAACATGTTTGTGTCCGTGTAACCACGTTGTCGTACATTCTTCGCAGACTGGACTTACATTTTGAGCAGCTTCTCGTATTCGGTTAATGAACTCCTGTTCAATTTATACTGGTGTTCGGTAGACCGGAAATTTAATGTGTCCTTGTGTCCTGTGTATCTTACATACATGGTAGGAATGCAGCCCTTCCTCGGTAAAGTGTCAGTTGTTGTGCATTGCTTCTGGAAATCTATGCTACAATTATCTCCAATACCTGTTCCTCCATGTCTGGAACCCGAGCACCTCTCGATCGTGCACTATCTGCCTCAATTCCTGGAGCCAATCGGCCAATGTCTCCAACCTTTTGTTGGCATAAGTTCTAAGAGCTTCTGCTATGTTACTGTGCCATTCCCCCATAACTAATAGCATATCCGCATATTTGATATTGGTGTACATTTTGTCAAAGAAGTTTAAAAATAGGTCACGATTTGACAAATGCTTGTTATTCTTGACAAAAGCAATGTACCTGTAACTACCCGATAATGAGAAAGAACTTGGCTGCCGCTAAATTTTCATCAAAAAATTGTAGAAGAGTACTTTTTTAATATAAAGACATTTTCATAATTTGAAGTAAAGATTGTAATTTTTGTTTTTGAATGCGTAAGTATTCCAATAAGCCACCAATCGAACATGGCACCATTTCACTCTACAGGGTAATCCAAAATTGGCGTCATTCCTTTTAAGGGGTTATATGGGCTCACTTGGAGAGTACACGAAAAATATTGAAATTTTTTTTCGAATATTTCTGGAAGATACGAGTATTAACAGTTGAAAATCGAATTTCAACTTTGTTATTAAGCATTATTTTGAAATGATCCCGTGTTTGATTGGTAGTCTATTGGAATACTTAATCATTCGAAGAAAAATTACCAAATTTACTTCAAATTATGAAAATTTTTGATATTATAGAAGTATCAAAAGAGATAGACTTTCTAGGCCATTCCTTGAAACAAGTGGGTTTTTCGGGTTTTTAGGCCGTCGTTCGGTAGAATTTCTTCTTGACGTTTCGCAAGCACGTGTGGCTTGCATCTTCAGAAGTGGTTTGCTTGAACGCTTACACTGTTCTGATGCGATTCCTCTTAATGATTCCCTGCTTCTTATGCTGCTTCTAAGACTCTCACGGATAGAGCCAGAAAAATATGTGGACCACATCTAACAACGGAACTACAGCACTTGGAAAAAGCTTTTCTTCAGAACGGATATTCCCAGTTGGACATCAAAAAAGCTGTAGGAGTGGGACGTGCTGAAAAAAGTGAGTCCACTCTGAAAGCTTTCCTGCCCTATGTTCCCAGGGTTACGGACAGAATTGGGAGGCTCTTGAGGAAACACAACATAAGAACGGTCTACAAGCCCACAACAAAGATCCGAGAATGTCTAGGGTCAGTTAAGGACAAGAGACCTCACCTAGCAACTGCGGGAATCTACCGGATTCCATGCTCCTGTGGAAGCGTATACATAGGAACTACTAAGAGATCGGTTGCGACAAGATTAGAAGAACATCGACGGAATTGCAAACTTGGACATGTGGAGAAGTCGGCAGTGGCGGAACATGCCCTCAGCGATGGAACACACAACATCTATTTCGGAGAGGCACAGGTCCTGGCCACGACAACAGGGTATCGCCCCCGACTAATACGAGAAGCCATTCAAATCTACAAACACGACGACAATTTCAACAGAAAAGAAGAGACAATGGCGCTGAACAGGATATGGTTTCCAGCACTCACCAACGCAAAAACAGCAAGAAAAAGCAACAGCTCAGGACAGGAGAGAGAATCCTGTACATCGGAGGATAGCAACAGCCAACAGAATGCGCAAGCTCCGATGACACAGGCCACGTCATCACAAACCACGTTATCGCCACCGGTGCATAAATACGGACTGCGCCCGAGGAATCGAATCAGAACAGTGTAAGCGTTCAAGCAAACCACTTCTGAAGATGCAAGCCACACGTGCTTGCGAAACGTCAAGAAGAAATTCTACCGAACGACGGCCTAAAAACCCGAAAAACCCACTTGTTTCATTATAGAAGTACTCTTCTACAATTTTTTGATGAGAAGTTAAAGCGGCAATGATATTTTCAGGTAGTTACAGGTAGATAGTTTTTGTCAAGAATAACAAGCATTTGTCAAATTGTGACTAAGCTTCTTTCACAAAATTTACATCAACATCGAATTTGCGGATATGCTATTAGTAACATGGCAAAAGCTGTAAGAACATAAGCCAACAAAGAGCTAGAGACACTGGACGATTGGCTCCAGGAAGATAGTAACGACAAGAGGTATTCGGGCTCCAGACATAGATGTACAGGCATTGGAGATAATGCAGCACAGCCTTCCAGGAGTACTTAGAGCATTACACAACAACTGACACTTTTCCAGGAACAGGATAATTACCGAGTAAGGGCTACATTTCTATCACGTATGTAGGATAAACAGAACACAAGGACTCATTAAAGAAATGGTTTACCGAACACCAGTACCAATTTAGCAGAAGTTAAATAACCGAATACGAGAAGCTGCTCGAGAAGGATGCACAATAGGTGATTACACGAACATAAACTCGTTTGGAGTTAAACACAGAAATGTATGTTTGTCAACATCAATTTGAGGTTATGATGCCAATAAAAAATAATTTCTGGTTGACAAGATTGACATTTTGAAAAAGTACGTTCCTACATTTAACGAATTCTGTTGAATTTACCCTTTAGCCTAGCCTATTTTATTATCACTTTCTATATTTTTCAATGGTTACTGTAGTTTTTAATAATTGAGAAGCAACAGGTATTTACGTAATGTTAATAATGCAGATTACCTTGGAATACATTGATGCCATCCTTATGATCTAGTTTTTTACAAATAACTCAGTCTCTAATAACAATTATTTTTTAAAACTATTTTTCCTCTACTCTTAAAACACCCCCAGACAACACCCTCATAGGATTTTGAATCACCCTGTATATATAAAGCCAATTAGAGAGAAACCTATCTCCCCACACGCATAACCTCATCCTACAATTATTTAGCAGATGAATCAACAATAACACAACACCAGCCGTGTGGAAAATGGGAATAATAATTCCCATTTCCAAAACCAGACTACATACTTAATGCAGAAACACAAAACTACAGACCTATCACATTACTTCCAGTGCTACGCAAAAAAAAATCTATCTTATTTATTATATTATATATTATATTAAAAACATCTAAACTTATAATTAAAAACAGTCTACAAAAATTAATTGAACAAAACATACCACCATACGAATTCGGTTTTAAACCTAAGCACTTAACTATACACCCACTCTTTGTACTAACTAACAAGCTACAAACAACACATTTCGAAAACAATAAAACAGCATGTGTGTTTATGACCATCAATAAGACAGTGTGTGGAATAAAGGACTGTTATACAAACTACACCTCCTTAACTACCCAAAATAACACTTAATAATTAGGAACCTACTGGAAAACAGACAACTACAAGTACGTATATCCAACGCACTGTCGTTTTTGTTCTCCACGGAACAAGGTCTACTACAAGGCTGCCATGACATAACAATCACGACCAACTCAATACAAGTCACATAGACAAATCTTCCTACATACTGCAATACGCTGACGACATGATCCAGATCGTACACGACAAATCGACAGCGAAAGCTGTGGAGAAACTTCAAACACTGACAGATGAATCAATTACATGATTTTACAAATGAAAACTACCACCAATCCCCACAAAAAATCAACTTCTACTGTCAAATCACTCAATTAAAGACAACTCTCCGACAATAATAACTAGAGAACTACCCCACAACAAGAAATAAAGTACCTAGGAATAATACTAGACTAAAAACTAAAATTCATTAGGCACACACAAAACGTTAGAGCGAAAGTAATCCAAAAGACAAAATATTTCAAAACGCTAACTTACAAGGACAAGGGAATCAATTCTAAAACCGCCACAAAAATTTGCAAATCAATTTGTAGACCCCTACTAACAAATACTGAGAGCGAATGCATATAAAACTAAACAGCACATTCAGATAACAGAACAGATTACACTAAGTTCAATAACAAAAATAAGACATCCCCAAAATCAATTACACAATCCTTCAAGCCAACTACTCTACGAACGAACAAAAATAATTAGAATAACCGAAATACTACCTCAATTACAAACCAAATGGAACAATACACCGCCACCAAAATATATAAAGCTATTTGTAGACCCTTGCTATACTATGGACATGTACTTTTGACCAACGGAACAGAAAGGACAAAACGTTATATACAAACAACAGAACAAATTGCACTAGGACTAATAACACGAATAAGACACCCCCAAAACCAACTACTATACGAACACAACCCCTCCACCCAACTACTATACGAACGCACAAACATGACAAAGATTTCGGAAAGACTCATACATCTACAGACAAAATGGACAAACAACCCCTACAACTGGACCATACTGAATCCCCTTTGTCTTACAAGACCAACCAGACAATGCCGCTTCCGTTTCCCTACATCAATTAAGCTACTCGAACAAGCTACTCGAACTCGATTATCAAGCTACTCGAACACTTACAAACCCAACTGACTACTGGACAATAAAATAATTTTTTCTTGTCATTAGAATTGGAAAGTTTATTTAATAAGATTATTAACCTAGAATAAGAGAATTTTCACCTTTTTTTCTTTAGATTAAGACTACATGTATTAAACAAGGGCAGAAAGACCGATAGGTCAATAGCCTTTTTTAGAAATAAAGATGTTTACTACTACTGGAACAATAATCGCTACGACCATACCCCCTGAATCCCCTTTGTCTGAGAAGACAAACCAGACAATCCCCCTTCCTCTTTCCACAACAAAGATACTTGAACACTTACAAACACAACTGAACCAACCCACCAGACAATACAAAATCTTAAAATAGAGTGTAATTATTATGTTACCGACAATGACAACAACAATTGATGAAATGCGGGAGACCGCAAAATGTCTAGGCATTCTGCAACTGATCAACTCGCCAGGCAATTTGCAGAATTACTACTACTTTGGGTAATCTGCAATTTAACTGCAGTATTTTAGGCAATCTGCAGAATGCCGTATGCGCTACTCAATCTGAGTGTTAGATATGTTTAATCTTCACATTGACTAGACAGTCGGTATAGTAAAATTGCTGATGCTGCGAAGTTTTGCTTTTAATATTGCAATCAAAATTTGCTAGTTAATTTAGTTTACTTTTCTGTTATCGCAGATTGCAACCACTTTGTAAAAATTATCTCGTTTGCGTAAATGATGCACTGACACTATTTAAATATCGTCAATTAAAACAAACAGCAGATTTTTGGGAAAATTACTTGTGTTTTGTATTTATGTTAAATTTGTTGATGAATGATATATTAATATTAATTGACCTAATTACAATTAATGTTTTCAACTTATGTAAAAAAGGACTTCCATTAAACGAAAATTATCTTTGCTACTAAAATAGTTCATCAAAACATCTGAATTAGTTGATAAACACTTATTTTTCAATGGTCTATTTCCATGTCGTGGGACCATTTCAAAATAATACTACAACTGCTAATATCTTCTAAAAATTTTCGAAAAAAATGTTTTCTATATTTTTCTCGTACTCTCCAACTAAGCCCCTATAATCTGTTAAAAGTAATGACGTCAATTTTAAATCACCCTGTACAGGGACATTTTTTTAAGTGTCTCACCCAGATTTCTACTTCCCTATAACTCTTCGGAAAAGTTTTAAAGCAGAATCTGATCTTGATAAATAGAATCTTGATAAATAGAATTTATCAAGGAATTTAGATCCGAGCTTAGAAATCTTTTCAGATTTCAAATTTGACAGTTTTAACGCCATCAAGATTTTTTTAAATTGAAACATGAATATTTTTACACCATCGGATAGATCATTGAGAGCTGGTTTCAGAAATACATAATTTGATGCACTTTGCGTTGACGGTTCTCGATATATGGAGTGTTAGACTCACTGATTCTAGATTATTTTAGTGTGACCCAAATTATCACTTCCCTATTATCTTTCCGAAAATCTTTAAAGCAGAATCTGTAATATAATTTATTAAGAAATTTAGATCCGACCGTTGAAATATTGTCAGATGTCAATTTTGACAGTTACGACGCCATCTTGAAATATAGAAGAAAAGGAAACCAAACTAAGAAAAATTAAACTTAAATATTGAGAGATTATCCCAAAACAATGTTTATATTATTGATAAAAAATAAGTCATTAAACAAGTATTTAGAATAAAGCTTGAGATCTATTAATTAAATTTACATGTAGAATCGCATTCTTAAATATTCGAACCTCATTAAAACACACTCTATAATTTACTACAAAGTTATATGCACCCTTCTGCTTTGCATGATCTGTTCAATATACCCGCCATTATTTTCAATACAAATTTCCAAACGAAGCTTGAAATTGTTTCCGAGATACCTTGCAAAACTTGGGGATTTGCGTTGAGGCGTGCCACTTCGTTAGTAATTATCTCTTTTATAATTTGCAAGGTAATCGGTTGATTGCGATACACAACTTGTTTCAAGTGGCCCCAAAAACGAAAATTTAATTCGGTTAGATCGGGGCTACGGGGTGGCCAATGAACTGTACCATATTTCCGTATCCTGCAACGATATTGCTGATTATGTAAACCTGTCACAGTTCGAACATTATGGGGCGGAGCTCCATTTTGCTGCCAAACTATATTTTCAAATCTATCTTCAAGTGGAATATCAACAAGTTGTTTATTTCGTCACCCAATAAATGCAGGTACCGGGTGCCATTTAGAGCACCTTGATAGAAAAGGAGGCCAACAATCTTATTTATCTCCATACTGCACTAGACATTTAATGTTTGTTAGCCCTGGCGATCAATCGGAGCAATTTGATGAGGATTTTCCTGATTCAGATTCAGAGTCTAACACTCGAAACACACTTATATCGAGAACCGACAAAGGACTTATTATTATATATTTCTGAAACCAGCTCTAAATTGCCTATCCGATCGGGTGAAAATATCCATATGTTACCATTTAAAAAAATCAAGATGGCGGCAAAACTGTCAAATTTGACGTTCTGGCAAGATTTCTAAAAGCGGATCTAAAATACTTTTATTCTAAAATTTTATTACAGATTCTGCTTTTAAACTTTTCAGAAGGGTAATAGGGAAGTAGTAATTTGGGTGAGAGACTTAAAAAAATAATCTAGATTCGGTGAGTTTAACATTCCATATATCGAGAACAGTCAACGCAAAGGACATATAATTATATATTTCTGAAACCAGCTCTCAATGGTCTATCCGGTGGTTTGAAAATATTCATATGTTACCATTTAAAAAAGTCAAGATGGCGTCAAAACTGTCAAATTTGACATCTGACAAGATTTCTAAGCGCAGATCTAAATTCTTTAATAAATTCTATTTCAGATTTTGCTTTAAAACTTGTCCGAAGGGTAACAGGGAAGTAGTAATTTGGGTGAGGCACTTAAACATTTTCCTTGTACATTTTTATGTATACAGGGTGATTCAAATTTGGTGTCATTCTTCGGGGATTGAGAGGATTTGAACACTGAGATATTTGCAAAAAAACTATATTAGAAGGTCGGCAACAACGCCATATGGTGTGTGTTTACATAGAATGTGGAACAAGTGTGAAGCAAGCAACAGCAGCTCATTGTGAAGGATACCCAAAAAGAGGTCAACCGCACGGTAGTTTTTTCAGCAACTGGAATTAAATTTAAAATAATTTGCATCATTGGTAAAATAGAGATCCAAAAAATATGTAAAACAAACCCAGCATTAAGAGGCAAATGTTACTGGATATGTAAACGCTTAGCCATACATTTCATCTGGAAAAATTGAAGAAGCCGTAGTGTAGTAGCCATTTAAATTCCGCAAGTGAGCTTTTTAAGATTGAAAATTCGTTAATTTGGACGATTATTATGAACGCCCTGTAGTTTAAAAGACAAATCTTTTGCAAACCACATGATATTAGATCTTTGTCTGGCGCAATACAGGAAGACTGGCACTACTGACGCAATTGACGAAAACGGAATAGAACGCTACACAGACAAAGAGAAAGCGGACGCATTCGCCAGACACTATCAAAGGGCCTTCAGCATATCGACAAACCCTAACTTCGACAATGACAACTGGAACTTGATCAACGACTGGTACTTGAACTATTTTAACAACTCACCAAACTATGCCTGCACACTGATCACAGACACAGAGTACTACGAAGCCCTAACGCACATCAAGAACACTGCACCGGGGAGGGATAAAATTAAGGCAAAAGTCTTGAAAGGCCTAACTCAGGAAACACACAAACTGATCCTAACTGAATTGAACAACTGCATCACAAATGGCAGAATCCCAGAAACATGGAAAAACGGCTTAATAATCCCTATACCCAAAAATGGACTGGACAATACACAAGCGAGCAACTACAGACCAATTACACTGCTTCCAGTACTGGGCAAGATATTTGAAGGCATAATGAAGCAGCGGCTTGAAAAAGTGATTGAAAAGTATATACCTACCTACCAATTTGGTTTCAAACAGCATCACTCGACTGTTCATCCGCTCTTTATTTTGGCCAACAATATACAAACTACCCACCTAACTGACAGAAAGATAGCTTGCCTGTTTATGGACATTAACAAGGCTTTTGACAGTGTTTGGCATAGAGGCTTACTATACAAACTATACAAACTACACACACCAACATATCTACTACACACCATAAAGAACTTACTAGAAAACAGACAACTACAAGTACGAATTGACAAAACACTGTCATTTTCTTTTTCCCCTGAACAAGGGCTCCCTCAAGGATCCCCGATCTCACCGTTTCTCTACAATATATACTGCCATGACATATACAATTACAACTTACCAGACAAAAATCAAATCGACAGATCGGCATACATATTACAATACGCAGACGATACGGCACTTATTGTACATGACAAAACTACTGAGAGAGCAGCGCAAAGACTCCAAACACTAACAAACAACACTATGTGACATGGTTTTATAAATGGAGACTAACACCAAACGCGTCAAAAAACCAACTTCTGCTCACAAACCACAGACTCAACGCTGACTCCCCTACAATAACTGCAGACGGCCAAACGACACAACCAAAAAACGACGTAAAATACCTTGGAATCACAATTGACCACAAACTTAAATTCACTAAACACATACGAAACATCAGGGCAGAAACAATAAAGAGAACAAAACACTTCCGATCACTAACCTACAAAGACAGAGGAATTAGCACAAACACCGCCACCAAAATATATAAAGCTATTTGTAGACCCTTGCTAGACTTTGGACATATACTCATGACCAACGGAACAGAAAGGACAAAACGTTATACACAAACAACAGAGCAATTTGCACTAAGACTAATAACACGAATAAGACACCCCCAAAACCCACTACACAACCCCCCCACCCAACTACTATACGAACGCACAAACATGACAAAGATCTCGGAAAGACTCATACAGCTACAGACAAAATGGACAAACAACCCCTACAACTGGACCATACTGAATCCCCTTTGTCTTACAAGACCAACCAGACCATCCCGCTTCCGTTTCCCTACATTAACGCTACTCGAACACTTACAAACGCAACGGACTAGTGGACAATAAAGCAATTTCTTCTTGCCACTGAAATCTTATTTATTTAATAGTATTGTTAACCTAGAATAAGAGAATTTTCATATTTGTTTTTTATTTCGATTAAGACTGCATGTATTAAACAAGGGCAGAAAGACCGGTAGGTCGATAGCCTTTTTTAGAAATAAAGATGTTTACTACTACTAGATCTTTGTCCTGTCAGATTTTAAAGTTTTGTGTCTAAAAACACCATGAAACAACGAATTTTCATAGTTAAAACCGAATAACTAAAACACTATCCAATTTTTGTCGATATTTTATATATTAAAAAATAATTGAAATTTTTAATCAAAATTCAAAAGTTAGTTAAAATATAGTGTTCCATTAGAAAAAAGTAGTTTTCTGGTCTGAAGCTTTTCTGACGCACTCTGGATAATTGTGAATATTTTTAGAATAGTACCTTTAGAATATGAATATATGATGAGTATTTTTAAGCAAATAATACTGATTAAGCGTTTTACCAGGGTGTTCCATTAAAAAAACAAAAGTTTACCTTTTAACTTTTTTGAGACTGCCCGTATATTTTTATTGTGTGTCAACAAGTCGAGTCTAACAAGAGTCAAGTACTGAAAATGTATTTACATTATTGAAATACTTACTTGAAGCAATAAAGCACCTAAATATGAAGTTGAAATTTGCCATTATCAGTTAATCCGGTGTCTCATAAACAAATTAGCAAAAGATAAATTAAATGTCGCCCTGTTTCTTTACTCAAAAATCGAGGTTATAACACCCATAACGGTTTACGAAATAACCAATTATGTCCACCCTGTACATTACAAAATAATTTTGGAATGCACGCCCGGTCGTCCTTTATTATCAGAAAATCTCTAAAAATTTAATAGCATAGCCGCAATCTTCCGTGTCGTATAACCTGAATAACCCTGTATACACAACTTACCACGTTCTTATTTATTACTAATTCCATTATAAGTTTAGGACATGAAATTTATATGCGACAGTTATATTAATTTTGCTTTTATTTTCAGCTGACTCTGAAGTGATCAAGCTGCAACAACATCTTTCGCTATTGAAGCAGGAATACGCAAAATTGCAAACTAAATACAGAGATTTAGAAAGTCGTTATACCTACATAGCAGCAACAAATGGTGATGCTACAGATAATGACATTACCAACTCCTTTGCTTCAAGATTGGTTAATACTATCTCCAATTTGCATGACTCGGAAGTTTATAGCGATATTAAAATAAAATTGCTAGGTATGCTAATTTAATTTATGTAGATATTTAATTATCGTTCATTCAATAACTATTCATCCAATCAAATCAATTCAATCCTAATAACATTATTAGGATTGAATAAGCTATTAGCTCTTCTTTCGCACTTTAAACCATTTAGCAGAAACCAGCTACATAAAAGACCTTTTTGAGTTTGGAGAGCTTCAGTTCTCAAGAATCACAAATTATTTCCCGGGGAAATGCGTACTGATTAATCTGGGTAAATACTGAGTTTAAATACACAAGCAAAATATTTTTAAATACACAGCATACATACATAATGTTTTATTTGCAAATGATTGACTTATATTTTGACAAAACAATTCCATCTTTATCATCTAAGAAATTATCGCCCCATGAGATTTTCCCTTGGGGTATATTCGTAGTAGTAGTAGTAGTAGTAGTAAACATCTTTATTAGTAATAAAAGGCTATCGACCTATCGGTCTTTCTGCCCCGGGTTGATTACAAAGTTTTGTATGGAAACTTAATAACTAATATAATTAACAAACATTTACACAAGCTATGTCTGGAGATACTCCAATAGGGTTAAGGTTGGGAAGAGGAAACGCGTTTGTCTGGTCGGTCTTGTTAAACAGAGGGGGTCCAGGAAGGTGAGATTGTGAGGGTTGTTTCCATCTTGATTGCAAGACGAGTAGTCTTTTCGAGATCCTTGTCAAGTTTGTGCGTTCGTAGAGTAGTCGGTTTGGTGGATTGTGTAATGGGTTTGCTGGGTGTCGGATCTTCGTTATCAGTCTCAGTGCTATCTGTTCTGTTGTCTGTAAATGCCGTTTAGTTTTGCCAGTAGCGTTGGCGAATAAATTATGAACGTAGAGGTCTGCAGACCGCTTTATATATGATAGTTGCTGTCTTGGTGCTGATACCCTTGTTTTTGTAAGTAAGTGTGCGGAAGTGTTTTGCTCTCTTGGTTAGATCTGATCTGATGTTTTGTACGTGTTTTGTGAATTTTAGTTTATTGTCCATTGTTATTCCTAGGTATTTGACATTGTCGGTGGGTTTGATTATTTGACCGTCCGTGGTGATGTTTGGAGAGTCTGGTTTAATTCGGTGGTTTGAGAGGAGCAGCCGGTTTTTTGATGCATTTGGTGTGAACCTCCATTTGTAGAACCATGCTGTTATTGTGTATGTTAGTGTCTGGAGTTTGTCCACTGCTCTGGCGGTCGTTCTGTCATGCGCGATAAAGGTAGTGTCGTCAGCGTATTGCAGCAGGTAAGCGTTTTGGTCTATACCTTCTATGTCATGGCAATATATGTTGTAAAGAAGGGCTGAGAGTGGTGAACCCTGAGGTAAGCCTTGCTCAGGTGAAAAGGGGATAGAGTAGTCGTCGTTGATTCGTACCTCCAGTTGTCTGTCCTCGAGTAGTTGTTTAATAATATGTATTAAGTAGTTTGGAGTGCCAAGTTTCTGTAGTTTGTACAGTTTTCCCTCGATCCACACACTGTCAAAGGCCTTATTTATGTCTAAAAACAGGCTGGCAGTTTTCCCTCCGGTCAGGTGTGTGGTTTGTATGTTATTAGTAAGAACAAAAAGTGGATGTATAGTTGAGTTTTTAGTCTTGAAGCCAAACTGGTATTTTGGAATATGATGTCCTATTAAATTATGTAATCTGTTTTTTATTATGTGTGCAAACAGTTTGCTCAACCCCGGGAGTAGGGTGATGGGTCTGTAGTTTTTTGTTAGTGTGTCATCTAGTCCATTCTTTAAAATAGGAATTATTATACCGTTCTTCCATGACTTGGGTATTTTTCTAATTTTCCTAATAAGTTTTCCTAATATGAAGTCATGTGTCTCCTGTGCTAGATGCTTAAGTATCTTGCTTTTAATATTGTCTTTTCCGGGTGTAGTGTTTTTCAGTTGTGCTAAGGCTTCGAGATATTGGGTCTCTGTAGTGAGTTCGGGATTTAGACCCGTCGTGTTTCTTGAGAATTCGTCATGCCATTTGTTCACCCGTTCCCAGTTGTTGGTGTCAAAGTTTATATTTGTTGATCTTTTGAAGGCCCTCTGAAAGTGGCCGGCAAAGACGTCCGCTTTGTCTTTGTCGGAGTATCGTTGTGTTCCCTGCTCATTGATAATACCTATCGGATTTGTTTTTTTTTGTATTTAGATAATTTTTTTATTTTCCGCCAATATGTTCTTCCTTTGTCTTTTTCGATTTCTGGGCATAAAATGTCATATAATATATAATGTCGAAATAATTCTTGTCATATAATATATAATGGCATAGCTTTAATGTTTCTGTTTAAGTTGTTAATTGTTCTTTTGATAGAGTCGTCCTGTGTAATTCGGTATTGTCTGTATAAATCTCTTTTATGTTTTATTTGTCTTAGTACAAACCTGGGTAGAGTATGCTGATAAAAGGCATTTTTAATTTGTGGTGAGAATTTTTTTATGTTATGTGAAAGGTGCTCTTGCAGATCTTCGATGGAGATAAGTCCTGGGTTTGCCTTTATGTGGTCCAGTGTGTGTGATTTAACTTTGTCCAAGTCGGTCTTGTTTAAGTTAAGTTTTGCTGTGGGGATAGTAGGTACAGTTTGTTGTGAGTTGCAGTTAAAAGTCATAGCCAAATCGTCTGATCCGAGTTCGTTGTTCAATCTTATCGTGTCTATGTTGTTTGTAAGGTTTCTTGTATGTAGTAAAACGTCTGGTGTTGAGTCTTGGTTGTCAGGCATCAAAAATGTCGGTGGAGTGTGTCGTCTTATAAAATCTGAGTTTTGTAAGAATCTGTTTAATTGTCTCTTTTTCATTTTGTTCATGTTAAGGTCTCCAATAATTATGGAATATTTGTATAGACTTGCTTTCTTTAGAATGTTTTGCTCTATGTTGGAGCGAGGGTGCTATAATTTAAGCACATATATGGTACTTTCTTAAAAATTAAACAACTGCGAGTGTAAAAGTTTGTAAAACTCCTATTTACAACACTATCCTATTTCTAAATAATTGTTATTTTTGAAGTTTTTCTTGTAGTTGGTAATTAAATGAACTTATGGAAACGACAAATTGCCTTGCAGATGTACAAATCACAAATCGTGCACTGCATAGAGTTGTACCAGTTTTTTATTTATCAGTTTGTTAAAGTACCAGTTTTTTCGTTATCATTGACTCTCTGGCAACACTTTCCGCCACATTTGTACGAACACTGCAGGCACATCGGCTTTCGGCATGTAATTAATACAAGTGAATTTAGTTTTGTGACGTAATTTTGAGGGGCATTCGTCGCAATATTTTCGAACTTCCAAAGCTTCTTCATGGATTGGAGGAATTTCTGGAATTTGCAAACTACGAGTAATCGTACTTTTTGTAATCCTAGAAATCTGTGGTTTCTCCAATCTGCGTCATAGATGGCTTTGTACTCAGTGGTCAGCTAGTATTTTTACATTTACATAGCGGCTCATGTTATTTCCAGGACATGAAGGGTACACTATGTAGGAGTTTGTGCTGCAGATGCAAATCAGCTTCTATTTTACTCCACTTATGTCGGTTTTTTTTCATAGAAATAGTTAGGTCGATTTTCTTCTGCCAAAATATCACGTCGCTTCGCTTGTCCAATTTCGCCATCACTGTTAAAGTCATGGCTAATGTCAAATTCACTGTCACTGCCTTTTATTTAACTCTCGAAATGGTGATTACTCTCTATATTGCCATTTTCATCAGGTGCGAAGTAACTGTCAATTTCGTGACCATTTTATGACAGTTGACATTATAACACAAACTGTTATGGGATTAAAAAGGGACGTGGATCGGCGAGGCATTTCAGAAATTTATCTGCAAGAAACTACATGACAACATGAAAACGTTTACAAGAAGGAACTTATTAGGAGGTCATGTACATCAAGGGACTATGACGAACATTGTAGTTTGTGACAATCATGATTTGGATAGCATGAGCGAAAATGCCGCAGAGGCATTTCTACGAGTGCAAGGTGATAGTGGTGCAGTGGATGTAGGGTATTGTGATAGATAGCTCCTTAAATGAGGATAAAGGAATTCAAGGAACGAACGTTGATTTAAGAATAAGTTTTTCTTTTCTCTAATTAAAAGTGATAAATAAAAGAGTTTTCCATTTTTTAAGCATAATACCATTTGACGAAAATCCCAGCCCTGGTAATGTCTTGTAATGTTGTTACATTTCTAGTAGTAGATGCCTCGAAGTCAGTACTTCCTCTCTGTCAACTATGCATCGCTGACTGTTGTGGCCTCTAATATTGAACTCAACCTTAAAAATAGGTCTGTTTCTTCCAAAGGCTTCATTGTTAACTGTAATAATCATATTAATACAGTGGTAATACCTTCCTAACATCCCATACTTGAATCTTTGTTTTTAATTTTATAACATAAAACAATACTTACACACTTTTCCATCTGTTTCTATTTATTTAAAAGCTTGCCAAAACCTAATTAAAACTAAACGAAACAAATCACAATCACATGTAAACGCCAATGTGAAGGCAACTGTCAAATGTTACTAGTTAACTTGTTGTTATAATTTGGCCGCCAGAGAACGTTTGGACTTTTGAACTCGCGAATTCAAAAGTCCAAACACCCGTTGGTGGCAAAATTATAAACTACACGTAACGAGTAGCATTTTACAGTTTTGATGCCATCTTGATCATTTTTATATGATAACATATGGATATTTTCACACCATCGGATAGACATTTGAGAGCTAGTTTCAGAAATATATAATTATATGTCCTTTGCGTTGACATGAAGCGTTAGGCTCACTGAATCTCGATTATTTATTTAAGTGTGTCTCACCCAAATAACTATCTAACTATGAATATATAACTATCTGAACTATGAATAACCAGTCAAATGTGAAGGTAGAAACAACTACATACACAAACTGATGATGGTGGAGAAAGACATCGAAACGTATTTGTGACATTTTAAATAATAAACAATAAAATTGACTGAAACCCAGGAATTTTTTTGGAATATCTGAACTATGATATGTTAGTATTATACATAGTGATTCATTAACAATGGCAAATATGAAAGGAGCAGATAATACCCGTCATTCGGAAATGCAGGGTGTCGACATGAAGAGACAGTGAAAGACACTCGATATATCGAGACCCGACAATGCGAAAAGCATATAATTATACGTTTCTGAAACCAGCTCTGAACCGTATATCTGATGGTGTGAAAATATCCATATCTTATCATATAAAAATGATCAAGATGGCGCCAAATTTGACATCTGACAACATTTCTAAGTTAATTCTATGTTACTTGCAGATACTTATACAATTTGGTAAAATAATGAAGTAACATAAGGTTATATTTACATTGTACACTGAATCCATATGTAAAAGGGGTTTTCTTGCTTTTTTTCATGCTGAAAATAGTTTATCATTTCATTGAAAAAATTTCTATAAATCTGCGATCCATTCGGCAGCACTGCAATTTTTACCCAGCATTAATAAAGTATATCATGTATAATATGTGTAAATATCATATTGTCAGTTGGGTTCAGAGCATTTTCAGGTTAGATAGAGATCCGAATCTAGGTGTTGTTTCCACTCAGTCCTGCAGAAGAAGCTTTCATTATGTCTTCTGTAGGGCTATCGTATTTTCATATTGGGCATTCTTGTATTATGTGGTCAATCGTTTGGTCAGGCGCGACACACTCGCAATTAGAGGATTCAACCAGCCTCCATTTGTGGAGTATATATCTTGGCAAATTAAAACTTGGTAGGCGTTTTGATCTGGGACTACATGGTGGTCCCTAGTTGAAAGTTTACAAGTGTTTTTCCATTCTTCTGAGATTTTATACGTGTATTTTGGACGTTGTTAATTATGTCGTAGATCGGCAGATTTGGCATAAGGCCTTGGTGAATTTTCTCCACTCCTTAACAGTTAGTTCTTGGCATCTTAGTTATGGGGGGGGGGGGGGGGGGCAGCAATGTTACTGGAGTCACTAAGCCATGGTAGTGGGATGGATTTTAATGTTCCACTTATTACTCTCACGGTCTCGTTGAGGTGTTTATCCACCTTGTTGACATGGCGACTTCCGAGACTGGTGCACAGTGCTCGGCCGTTGAGTACACCAAAGATATAGCTGCTGTACGCAGGGTCGTTGCCTGGGCTCTCCATGTTGAGCCAGCCAATTTTTTAATAATGTTAGTTATGGTATTTAGTTTTTGTTCAGTGACTTCCAGGTGTTTTTAATGTGTAATATTGTAATGTGTAATAATGTAAATGTTAGTAATCTGTCTAGGATGTCGCCTAAATATTTGGAGTTAAAGTAAAAAGTACTCTCTGGAGCAAAAGTTCACATTCAATTGTTTGTTACTCAGATGGTTGTTGTGGAAAGCACCCACCTCTCTTTTAGAAGGGTAGACGCATAGTCTCCACTTTCGGTAGAAAGAGTTGGCCACTCTAGTGGCTCCTTTCTCTGGTCTCAGGCATGTCGCTAGTGTATAGGTTAAACATCAGGGGTGCGAGCACTGAGCCTTGTGGGAAACCATTTTTATTTTGAAGGAGCGATTTGTGAGCATATTTTCAATAAGATAAGTTAATTTCGTACATCCTATTGTTTTCTTCAATTTAAACATCAGCGCTTCGAGCCATACTGTGTCATATGCTGCTGTTAGGTCGACGAAAGCTGCAGATGTTTTCGTTCCTCTTTGAAAACCCGCTTCTATAAATGATGTTAAGGCTAGAACTTATTCGCAGCAGTTACGTTTGCAGCGAAAACCTGCCTGAAATGCTGGTATTGTGTCGTCTATGGTTTTGTATATACCAGTAATGCAATAGGGGGGTAGCTGGATGCGTCGTCCGGAGGTTTACTTCGCTTGAGTATTGCCAGGGTGTGTACCATTTTGAAATGATGTGGTAAATCGCCAGTACGAAAGAGGTCGCTCAAAAAATTGCTCAGCCATAGTTTGCCGTGTTTTCCTAGATGTTTTATGAATTCTGGGTAGATTTCGTCCGGACCAGCGGCTCTTTGGATCTTTATCTTCTCAATCGCCACGTTTATTTCGTTTTCACTGAAAGCACTGGAGTAAGGTTGTTGAATATATCCTTTTATTTGCTCCAACTCTATTCTTGTTTGCCTTTTAACGCTCTCAGTGAGGGGGACATTCTCGGTTCGATGTTTTATGTGCTGTGCGATTTGCGATTCGTTATTTTAGGTTTTTCAATGATCCTGGAGATGCAGTTCCTAGTTTCTGCAATAGTGTCCAGGATTTGCAACTTGAATGGGTAAAATACAGTTCCGATGTCATTGTTGCCCATTTTTCCTTTCGCCTTTGGTTTAAGGATTCTAAGATTCGTTTTCCAGTCTCCGGGTTCCCATTTTCTTTGTGTTGTTGGTAGAGGTCCTCTGTGGTTTCATCCCAGCAAGGTATATATTCTCTTCAAAAATCGCGCGGTAAGTTTCTTTTGCTGCTCCCATGCTCCCATTACGACGCATATAAATATTTTATAGTTTTGTGATATAGGTGAGATCCAACGCAGAAGTCACTCGACTTCGCTTGTGTATTGACTCCATTTGCTTTTTGGAAGTTCCATCTTGGTTTATTGATGGAGTTTATCAGTGGGAACATGGTGGTTCGGTTCGTGGGAACCTTTTTAGAACTTTTCTTGTGTGATGCAATGGAGTCTTGTGGTTGTCCGTGGACACAATGTATAAATCGGGGTTAGTGTCGGTTTTGGGTGGTTCGGGGTTTGCCATCTAGCTGAGCGGAAGGTTTTAAGCTTTTTTGCGTCGTAGCTGACACGAGTTCCTTGGTTTTTTATCCATTCGCTTAATTTTTCGCCGTTTGCATCTGTGTCGGTGTATCCCCAGTCATGTCAGTCATGTGTGTTCCATAGAGAGCTATGGAAAATACATTGCAGTTAAGCCACTAATAGTTCAGCAGTTTAAAATTCTTCTTCTCATAGAAACTAACTAATTAACAAATATTCACGGGCAGCTCATAATCCCCTGGATGTAAAGTTTGGGATAGTGTTAATTTATACGGATGGAATTTGTGTTTTTTTAAACCCGGCTTCCGCTGCAATATCCCTGGTTGAAATCCGTGGGTTCTGGGTTACAATGGCCAAGACATTAACTTCCGCACCTTCATTTACTACTTTGCCTTCATTTCTTGGCGGTATAAAACTTCCAGAAGTTCCCAAATTGTCGTAAAATCTTTTGAAGGTTTTCAAGGACGGCTGACGACAGTCAAAATACTTCTCAAAATAGTAAACCAGAGGCTCGTCCAGCTTTTTTATCACATATAATTTAGGTTTCAATCATGCGTCGCTTTTCGGGATTGGAATAATCCAATTTTACAATGAAACAAACTTAAATTTATAACTAACTTGCATTTTTATGGAAAAATTCATATCATTATGGAAACAATGCTATATCCCTTAGACAGTTTTCCACGGCTGATTTCGATCAACTAAATTGACTCGACCTACAGAGGGCACTATGGTCTTAAATCCATCCCAATATTAGAATTTGAGGGCGGTCGTAGTTTGATAAATAAGGGATCATCATTCGAGGTTGCTATCAGTGTCTTTTAATACTAGTCTCTGTTCTAACTATTAATCAGGTGGTCTCACAGGAACATTTCTTCTTCTTTCTAATATGGATACATATTAGTAGATGATGTCTAGCATTCTCTCCAGCGCTTTGGTGCTCTTCCATGTGGCCTTTTTCCTACTGGATAATAATCCATTTTTACATTTTTGACGAGTCTGTTGTCCTCCATTCCTTCTACATGTTTGTTCCAGAATCTTCTTCTGTGTTTCACCCATCTTTCCATGTACTGGATCCCGCATTGTGTTCTGATGCCCTCATTTCGAACTGTATCGTATAGAGTTTTGCCTTGTTTGTTCCTTAAGGTCTTCATTTCAACTGTTCTCATCATTTGTAGAGTTCTGCTTGTATCTGGTCTTGTTTCTGCTGCGTAAGTTATTATAGGTCTTACTGCCACTTTATATATCTTGACTTTGCTTACCGTATTTAGGTGTTTGTTCTTCCAAACAATTTCTCAGTACTCGATCAGAGTAACTAGTAACTAGAAGTAACTGGTGACTGATAACTGGTGGGAATCAGTACCGAATACCGATAGCGATATCAATACCGATACCGATGGATCCCGACAGCCGCGTACTCGCTCAGACTAACTGGTAACTAGAAGTAACTGGTCACTAATCAGACTAATACTGAATACCGATACCGATACGGATTGAGACCGATTACCACAGCCGCGTTTGATTTTTAACGTCGGTCGTTCCTAATCACTAAAACAGCGTTGCCCGTCGCCGCTTGATAATCTTGAATTATGCTTTTACATTTTACGAATACGAAAGTAGTTTTCCCTAAGAGGTATCGAAAAGTCATGCTACTTTATTTTGGGTAAAAATGGATCTAGGTTGACCTCTGTGGTATATATATATATATATATATATATATATATATATATATATATATATATATATACCCAAAACAAAGTAGCATGACTTTTCGATACCTCTTAGGGAAAACTACTTTCGTATTCGTAAAATGTAAAAGCATAATTCAAGATTATCAAGCGGCGACGGGCAACGCTGTTTTAGTGATTAGGAACGACCGACGTTAAAAATCAAACGCGGCTGTGGTAATCGGTCTCAATCCGTATCGGTATCGGTATTCAGTATTAGTCTGATTAGTGACCAGTTACTTCTAGTTACCAGTTAGTCTGAGCGAGTACGCGGCTGTCGGGATCCATCGGTATCGGTATTGATATCGCTATCGGTATTCGGTACTGATTCCCACCAGTTATCAGTCACCAGTTACTTCTAGTTACTAGTTACTCTGATCGAGTACTGAGAAATTGTTTGGAAGAACAAACACCTAAATACGGAAAGCAAAGTCAAGATATATAAAGTGGCAGTAAGACCTATAATAACTTACGCAGCAGAAACAAGACCAGATACAAGCAGAACTCTACAAATGATGAGAACAGTTGAAATGAAGACCTTAAGGAACAAACAAAGCAAAACTCTATACGATAGAGTTCGAAATGAGGGCATCAGAACACAATGCGGGATCCAGTACATGGAAAGATGGGTGAAACACAGAAGAAGATTCTGGAACAAACATGTAGAAGGAATGGAGGACAACAGACTCGTCAAAAATGTAAAAATGGATTATTATCAAGTAGGAAAAAGGCCACATGGAAGAGCACCAAAGCGCTGGAGAGAATGCTAGACATCATCTACTAATATGTATCCATATTAGAAAGAAGAAGAAATGTTCCTGTGAGACCACCTGATTAATAGTTAGAACAGAGACTAGTATTAAAAGACACTGATAGCAACCTCGAATGATGATCCCTTATTTATCAAACTACGACCGCCCTCAAATTCTAATATTGGGATGGATTTAAGACCATAGTGCCCTCTGTAGGTCGAGTCAATTTAGTTGATCGAAATCAGCCGTGGAAAACTGTCTAAGGGATATAGCAGTGTTTCCATAATGATATGAATTTTTCCATAAAATGCAGTTAGTTATAAATTTAAGTTTTTTTCATTGTAAAATTGGAATTATTCCAATCCCGAGAAGCGACGCATGATTGAAAACCTAAATTATATGTGATAAAAAAGCTGGACGAGCCTCTGGTTTACTATTTTGAGAAGTATTTTGACTGTCGTCAGCCGTCCTTGAAAACCTTCAAAAAGATTTTACGACAAGTTGGGAACTTCTGGAGTTTTATACCGCCAAGAATGAAGGCAAGTAGTAAATGAGGTGCGGAAGTTATGTCTTGGCCATTGTAACCCAGAACCCACGGATTCAACCAGGGATATTGCAGCGGAAGCCGGTTTAAAAAACACAAATTCCATCCGTATAATTAACACTAGCCCAACTTTACGTCCAGGGGATGATGAGCTGCCCGTGAATATTTGTTAATTAGTTAGTTTCTATGAGAAGAAGAATTTTAAACTGCTGAACTATTAGTGGCTTAACTGCAATGTATTTTCCATAGCTCTCTATGGAACACACATGACTGACATGACTGGGGATACACCGACACAGATGCAAACGGCGAAAAATTAAGCGAATGGATAAGAAACCAAGGAACTCGTGTCAGCTACGACGCAAAAAAGCTTAAAACCTTCCGCTCAGCTAGATGGCAAACCCCGAACCACCCAAAACCGACACTAACCCCGATTTATACATTGTGTCCACGGACAACCACAAGACTCCATTGCATCACACAAGAAAAGTTCTAAAAAGGTTCCCACGAACCGAACCACCATGTTCCCACTGATAAACTCCATCAATAAACCAAGATGGAACTTCCAAAAAGCAAATGGAGTCAATACACAAGCGAAGTCGAGTGACTTCTGCGTTGGATCTCACCTATATCACAAAACTATAAAATATTTATATGCGTCGTAATGGGAGCATGGGAGCAGCAAAAGAAACTTACCGCGCGATTTTTGAAGAGAATATATACCTTGCTGGGATGAAACCACAGAGGACCTCTACCAACAACACAAAGAAAATGGGAACCCGGAGACTGGAAAACGAATCTTAGAATCCTTAAACCAAAGGCGAATGGAAAAATGGGCAACAATGACATCGGAACTGTATTTTACCCATTCAAGTTGCAAATCCTGGACACTATTGCAGAAACTAGGAACTGCATCTCCAGGATCATTGAAAAACCTAAAATAACGAATCGCAAATCGCACAGCACATAAAACATCGAACCGAGAATGTCCCCCTCACTGAGAGCGTTAAAAGGCAAACAAGAATAGAGTTGGAGCAAATAAAAGGATATATTCAACAACCTTACTCCAGTGCTTTCAGTGAAAACGAAATAAACGTGGCGATTGAGAAGATAAAGATCCAAAGAGCCGCTGGTCCGGACGAAATCTACCCAGAATTCATAAAACATCTAGGAAAACACGGCAAACTATATAATAATAATATATAATAAATAATATATATATATATATATATATAATATATAAAACATAATGTAGACTGCTTACCTTTAAATTCAACATTTTTAGCAGCTAGGTTTTCTGCATCAGCACATGTTACACATGTTTGATATGTGAATCGTTTCTAAAACAAGTGCAAGCATAATAATCATATAGGTTTTCATGTATATATATACATGTATGTAACCTACTATGTGTTCTTACTAACTACTAACTATATGTAATCTACTACTACAAGTACTATATCTACTAACTTCTTACTATATGTACTTTTCCTAATAGTATATGAAGATAATGCTTCCATGGACCACACGCCCCTGCTAGTGACACAAAATTGCAATCCTGCGAAACAATTCAATTCATTGAAAGAGTGTTAAATTCTTCAAAAGGAAAGAACATGAAATATCGCCTGAAGGGTTGTATTGTCATATTCCAGGAAGGGTTTTGGAAATCTTGGAAACTACTATGTTGCACTCGACTTACAGAGGGCACTATTGTCTTAAATCCCTCCCAATATTAGAATCTGAGGGCGGTCGTAGTTTAATAAATAAGGGATCATCATTCGAGGTTGCCATCAGTGTCTTTTAATACTCTAGTCTGTTCCAATTATTAATCAGGTGGTCTCACAGGAACCTTTCTTCTTCTTCTTTCTAATATGGATACATATTAGTAGGCTATTGCCTGTTCATTGGCAACACGTCCTCCCCGGAGGATGATACTAGCATTCTCTCCAGCGCTTTGGTGGTCTTACCTGTGGTCTCTTTTCTACTGGATTATTCATTTTTGCGTTTTTGACGAGTCTGTTGTCCTCCATTCTTTGTAAATGTTTGTTTCAGAATCTTCTTCTCTGTTTCACCCATCTTTCTATGTCCTGTATCCCGCATTGTGTTCTGATGCCCTCATTTCAAACTCTACCGTATGGAGTTTTGCCTTGTTTGCTCCTTAAGGTCTTCATTTCAACTGTTCTCATCATTTATAGAGTTCTGCTTGTATCTGGTCTTGTGTCTGCTGCGTAATTTATTATAGGTCTTACTGCCGCTTTATATATCTTGACTTTGCTTTCCGTGTTTAGGTGTTTGTTCTTCCAAACAATTTCTCAGTACTCGCTCAGACTAACTAGTAACTAGAAGTAACTGGTGACTCGTAACTGGTGAGAACCAGTACCGAATACCGATAC
The DNA here is from genome assembly GCA_024550625.1 of Dendroctonus valens. NCBI lineage: Eukaryota > Metazoa > Arthropoda > Insecta > Coleoptera > Curculionidae > Dendroctonus > Dendroctonus valens. Next base: position 680,615 of record JAJTJO010000111.1, read on the forward strand.
CGATACCGATGGATCCCGACAGCCGCGTACTCACTCAGACTAACTGGTAACTAGAAGTAACTGGTCACTAATCAGTACCGATACCGATATCAATACCGATACGGATGGATACCGATTACCGACAGCCGCATTTGATTTTTAACATCGGTCGTTCCTAATCACTAAAACAGCGTTGCCCGTTGCCGCTTGGTAATCTTGAATTATGGTTTTACATTTATAATATAAAATGTAACATGATAATTGTAACTTATTTAATAAATGCATATTTGTAAAAAGACGTTTGTTAAAATTGATAATTGCCGCACTGTATTACTACTGTACCACAATTTATTTATTGATGTGTGGCATCTGGCTTCCCAGAGTTAAATAACTTGCTTTCCAAAATTGTTTAAAAATGACAATTTATTTAGAAACTGAGAGTATTAACAACCGTGGGGGCTCTAAATGACTGCGTACAATATCTACAATAACAATAGTGAGTACAATACAATACGGTCTGTTTATCTACTCTTAGACGTAAATAAATCTATTAGGGGATAATATCTCATGAATACAAAGGTTCCATATGGTTTGTATAACTAAACTGTCCGTGTAACAATTATAAAGAGCACTAATAAAATACCAATATCGGTCCTCGACTTTCGTAAGACTAACGACTAGAACGAGTACTTGAATAACTGATCCGAAGTAACGAGTATTGAATCCAAAAGTAACTAGTCGTTACGAGTATTCAGAAGTAATCGAATTTTACACCACTACTTGATAGCTGTGAAATTTTGAAAAAATAAATTTGGTTTCGAGAAGAGCATTCAAAACCGCCATTTTTGGCCCTTCTTTGTATCTGCTGTAGTTTCGAAGGTCCTTGTACTACTCATCGAAAAAAATTCACCCTCTAAGTATAGTTTCGGCAACTAACTTCGGGTTCTCCTATGTTTGATTTAGAGAAGTTTTCCTGAATATTCTACATACGCGAGAGTTTTGCAATATGTTCTCTTTTATATTGCAATGTAATGCATGTGTGGAGACGACACTGAACGATTAAATACTTGGTCATTGATTGCTGTTGCAAAATGCTTGGTTTTAAATGTCTGTTTGCCCAATATCACATTTTGCCTTTTACTTGCAGATAAATGTGTGCCAGCTCACAAAATAGTTCTAACAGCAAGATCAACACTTTGGAATGAAGAGTTCCTTGAAGGAAAATCCGAGCTTGACTGGTCAGATATAGATCCAGCGGTGGCAACTGAAATTATTTTATGGTTGTATAAGGTATTGTGTGATGTGATTTGTAACATATTGTATCTAAAGGAATTTGTCTATTTTAGAGCGACATCAGACTGGTGTCTGACGAAATAACTTTGCAACTAATAAAAAAAGCATTTGACTTTAAATTGGACAGTCTCGTCGAGTGCTGCGAACAATATCTCATATCTGCAGTGAATATTCGAAACTGCGTCAAGTTTTATAGTGTTGCTGAGGAAATCCATGCCACTGGGTTGAGAGAATATTGTTCTGGTAATAAAAACGTACAGTCGTCAAGTAAATAGAAATTAACTGTAATGTCTTTTAGGACTCATTTCTGCACATTGGGATGACCTGAATTCATCCGACTTTGAACATATGAGTGGTCCTTTACTGCATCAGATGCTGAAGAGCAAAACGCAATTACCTTTGCAAAGTGCAGTGCGGCTTCAAAGAGAAGATGTTGTTTTTTTATGCTTAGTGGAAAATTCAAACAGGGTAAGTCGATATTTCTTTACATTTCAATGTTTTTTATGCATTAATGTAACATGAGTCAACTGATTGATTATCGGGTTTAATTCACAAAAACCATGACACTGAATTATTTACAATTCATAACACAGTGACTACTTCTTACTTATTCATGGTGTTCCATGAATATGGCCTGTTAGCCATTTCTTAAAAAATGTGGTTATGAACAATGACCATACGCTTACTAAAGCTGTTCGCTTCGTAGTGGAACATCCACTATTTACATTCTAGATTATTTTTGGAAGTAGATGGTAACTCGAGTTTAAAAATGTTACATTTTAGAAAACATGGCGATTTGAACATACGTTTGAAGATTATTCACGACATTCCTATGGAGGTGTTGGATGACCTCCATTCAATCATTTAGGGAGTACATAATAGTAATAATATCTTTATATAGCAAGTGTAGCTATAAAAAACAAGAGCTATAAAAGTAGAGCACCAAGAAGCAAAACGCAGTTACATTACACAATTAAAAATCCTTTAACATTTTGAAATAAATTTGTATGTAGGGACGAAGGCGGATTTTAAACATTTTTATGCTTTTACATTCTTCAAGTTCCACTGGAGGATTGTCGAAATCAAGCAATCTCTTATGCATTAAGAAGTTTATCACAGAATTAGTTCTTGGGTTTTGGCCAACACTGAAATCCATTTTATTCGGCGCATTGTATTGATGGACGTCGTCAAAAGTTTTATCACATACATATTCAGTTACCATTCTATTTCTGATCTTAAATATGAATACAAAGATATTAAACAAGATTTTCTGCTTTGCAGATAAAAGGTTATTGCAGCACAACATATTTTCAATAGAGAGAGATATAATTGTCGCACCTTAGAATCTTACGCATTGCTCTGTTTTGTATCAGTTGTGATTCATTATTAATACAGGGTGATTCAGAATTGGCGTCATTTTTCTGGGGGTGTTTAGGGAGTACAGGAAACATTAAAAAAAATGAATTCTTATCAAAAACTGGTGAAAATGAAATAGGTTAGGGAACCGCAAAGTTTAGCGGATTTCATCAATACCTCCTATAAAAAGTTATGACTCAAATATCTTTTTACAACTGAACCCACGATAAGTAAAGAAGAAGAAATTCAGTAATTTACAAATAAGAAAAACATTTTGTTGATTGGCGGTGAAACGAAATTCTTAGATATGAATCAGTGGGTTTGAAGTGTTTACTAATGGGTCTACTACTAGTGTTTATTATGTTCGCTATCCTATTTTCCACCATTTTTCTAATAAATTTCCTTGCTCATTGAAATTACTTTAAATATATGAGTCGATATATTGTCACTGTTACTGGTTAACTGGTTCAATGTACTTGATGCTGAACGCACTGAAATATCCGAGAAAACAACTCTATCAAGCGACTTCATTTTTTTACCACGGAGTAACAATTTTCAATTTTTCTATAATTCACATGTGTTGCTTTTATTCATTCCAATGTATTCCTGGGTTTTCAGTCAATTTTATTGTCACTAATTATGGTGTTATGTGATGAGCCCTGCGTTTCGTCCTGCGTTGCTTTTATTGCCATCCAGCTTTTGCCGGGAAAACGATTCTTTACATTTTCTTAATTCGTTGACGTTCAAATATTTATTTTGATTCCAGTTAGAGTCATCTTTTCCGCACACTGCACCTACAGACTATCTTTTTTCTTCATCATATTTCAAAGATCCTGTGTTAACCAATTTTATTCAATATATATTTCCTTCACAAATGGTCTTTGGCACGTCCTGTTGCATGTTTCTGTCAATGTGCCTTACAAATAATTCCGACATTGTATTGACATCACAAATGTAGTGTCCCACATAGTTTCCAAAGAGATTCTTTGAAAGCTTTAGGGTTGTATATTTTCATCTTTCTTGTACACGTATACCCTGCTATCAGCTTGAAGGCAATCGCCAATAGAAAGAGGCAAGATCTTGTAATCACTTATTCCAGGAAATTTTTATTACTTGTTATAACGTACTCTATTAATGTTTTCAGATCTTTTTTGTTGAGTATTTCCCGTTAAAATTTTTGACTTTTAAAAAGAAAGAATTTCCTCACATCTCCTATTGCACATTGATAAAGAGTGCTCTTATTTCGCTCTTAAAAAGTAATCAAGAGCTATCTTAGAGGGTATCTTACGACACACTGCAACAAGACAAATTTCACGAAGACAAAGAAATAAAAAATAAAACGCAACGTTAATGGAAGCTGTTTAATTAATGATTTAAATTTTAAAGAAAAGTTAACACAAAAAAGAGGGTTCACATGAGCAGGTGTTTTGGGCGGTCGTGTGCAAAGCCCGAAGGGTGGATTCGTTGAAGCGCCACTAGCTTGCGCAGCAAAGCTAGAACTCTCAGCGGTGGTATGCTGCCAAAATACCTACTCAAGACCTTTGTCTGAAATTATTCACGATAAAACTTAAAAGGAACACGAAACACGTGGTTTGACGTCCACAAATTACCGTCTGCTAACCGTTTGCCAATACAACCTAATCTAACTACCAAATTTAATGTCTAGGACAAAATTAATGGCTTTAAGTGTCGCTTGCCCGAATATCCGTACTACGTAGGGTCCGTCGCCTCCAAAAATCGCCGACACCTCGTGCTATCATGGTGTCCTCCACCTGATCTCAGTTTTCAGTTTATCCAGACTGTTCCTGGCCATAAAATCCACAATTTCCATGATTGCAATCCCCAGTCGGAACCAGGAGGCAGCTGATGATCTTACTAGCGGAATTCAAGCTGGTGGAGAAATCTACAGCAGATGCACAAAATGGCGGACTCGATGGTTTTTGGTTAAGGAACCCTGTTCTCGATTTTACTAGTCAATGGCTTGTACTTGATTACCTTCCATGGGTCTCTCTTTTTGGATCGTTTTTCCGTAACTTCCATCCAAAACTGTGGTCAGCATGGATATTCAGATTTGCAGTTATGATTCTTTCATTGAATGTATCCCAGTTAGTCAGGTTTTTATAGTATTTCTTGTTTATCAGGAGTGAAACGCCCTTACACGGGCTTTGAAATCCGCTGTATATGTGTATGTAATCCGCGATCTGTCCCACTCCGTTTCCCGTCCTTTTTGTTTCTGTAAGTGCAGCTATGTCTAGATTCATCTGTTGCACTCCCTTCACAACATCTTCTGATTTTCCTCTTAAGACCTGTACGTTCCAGGTTTCAATAATCATTTCCTTATTCCGACGCCGTGGTTGTTTCCGATATGGTCCGTCATTAATCCGAGGCTGTCTGCGAGGTTTTTTAGCATTGTATTTGTTTTAAATGTAATGAGGAGCTAGCCCATTGCCACAACCCCCAACCTGGAGGGCCAGGAATTTGTCTTCTGGGTTTTCTTCCCCTAGCCTTTGATGATTCAACATCCGTCCTACAAGGCATTAGCTTCATCGTACCTGGCAGGGGCCCTGACAGGGTGCTAACATCCGGGCCAGATGAATCCTGGTTTTTTTACGAGGTTGTTATTCCTCCCCTTCACTCTTTTTCCACCTCGCTTAGGACAGGCTTTGGCAGGTTAAATTCTACAAGCCCAATAAAAACGTAAAAATATCTACATTTAAACCCAGTTTGATGTACTTTTGTTAGTATATGTAAATCATACTACATGAAACTATATTCGAGTTGGGTATGAACTCTATGCTGGGGCCTATTAGGCAATGAAAATGTACATACGCGTCAATAATTTTGAATTGCAAAATAAATAGTAGTTTTCAATACTAGGGCGAAAAGTGTCGTTTTTCGAACGACGACGGCATTTGACTGTGTCATGTGAAACGATGTCAATCCGTCAGGAGTTCGAAAAACGGATTTTCGCCCTCGTATGGAACAATATTTTTTGTTCGAATGAAAGACAACACGAATAATAAGTTATAATAAATAAGAACAGCCAAAAATAAAAGGTATCGGGTTCATATTTTAAATTTGATGTCAATGCCACGACCAAGACCATGCAAGTCTTGGTCTTGGTCTTGCCTTGCTCAACACTAGCTTTACCCTTTCTTATCATGCAGTGGCGCCCATTTTAAAACATAGATGCTTTCATATACGGTCCAACTTTTCTCACGTTGTAATCACTCGATTACACAAAACGTATTTCTATTTGGGTAATTTTGGGTAATATTTGTTTGGACTCAGTATTGTGATCAATCAATAATTGAAGATCGTATAAATGTTGGAAATTGAAAGACTATACTTTGAACATCTGTAACTATGAAGTGGGCATGGGTAACACTGTGTTGAGTTGTGCTTTTGAGTTGATGCCGCTCTGTGCGTTAATGCGTTATAACTCATCGCGTCTCACTGCGCCGCACCTTGAATAATGCTTAACATTTAACCTCATTCAAGATTGCAGATCTCGGATTGCAAATTCGTGAAGGCCGCGCGCAGTCATCATATGATTCCCGATAACTAAAACTAGTTCGTGCTGAAAATACTTATCTACTGATGAATTCTTATTTATCTCGGTTCGGAATTGGTTCTGTTAATACCCGAATTTCGAATCGCAAATCCTAAAAAGAATACAGTGTTGGCACAAATTGAAGCACTGACGAGGTTGCCTACACATATTACACGAATTATTATATTACATATTATTCGAATTCCGACACCTGTTAAATCATTCAAATATTCGGATCTATTCTCCGAAAATTCTCTTGTGAGACAACTAGGCTTTGCAAGAAGAAACTATATTGCGACTTCATTTATTTCATTCATTAAAACAACGCAACCGGCGTGTGTAATGGTCTCTCTTCAGTAAAACCTTTCTTTGGTTTGTGGAAAGTGATTGAACGCGCTGCACTGCTTAAAAGAAAAGTGCATGACGCATGAGTATACGACAGCACTACACATCACGTATCACAAGGTCCTCTGTTATCTCCGTACACTTTTATCGTATTATGAGTTTACTGCATCATAAAATGCACCGGTGCGTTGTGTTGGAGCACCTAGCCGTTTCAGCATCACTGCACCAGCGCCTTAAAATTCACTTAGTTACCCATGCCTACTATAGGTATTCATATACCGCAATAATATACACATGAAGGGTTCAGAAGGTTTGGTATGATTCAAATATACGTTTAAATCTAACTCATCTTTTTTATTTTTACATTATGCATTCAACATAACTGACAATGTGTACTTTGTAATTTTTTTTAGCATTTTGCATTACATGTATATGGCATTCAACCCATATTCGTAGTAAGATAACACGATACCAACAAAACCTTGCGTCAAGGCAATCACATACCAAGAGAAACTAATAATATAAACCTGATTATATACTTAAATTATCTACATAATTTTTACTATATCCTTTTGTATTTTTATATGCACTTTCCCTTTTTATTTATTTGATAATTACTAGGAAAATATTTATCATAAAAACGTAAAGCCAACAGCCTGATGTATAGCTAGAGAATTTAATAAAAGTGTAAAAAGTCCAAATTCGAATACAGTTTTGCCTGAATTACACAATTCGCCTCTACAATAGCAGTGTTCCACATAAGCTGTTCTCAGACCTTTATCTTCATTTGCTTTACACCCTTCTTCATAGGGTTCTTCCACTCTGGTTTCAGGATGCCATTTACCATTACTTAAACGTTGGGTGTCAAGTTTTTGGGACGCACAATCTCTTTCAGTACCATTTATTGAAACTGAAAATTATTTTGTCAATTAATAATCTCTATATCAATTAAAAGTATTATCAGTTATAATGTCTACCCGATGATAATAAAAGCCTTGAAAAACCTTACCTCCGTTAATACTAGCGTACGTGTTCTTTTTTACACAAAACGTCGAGTAAGGGCAATCTACTATGAATCTGTTAGAGTGGTCAAAATCTTTACAAAAAGATGATTCATTAGTGAAGTAAATGTATGGAGCAAATTCGCATTTGTAACATTCGATGGCTTCTGATCTAAGGAAATCTGGAAAAGAAATATAAACGTATAAAAAATGCAGTTGATTCTAGATTTATTGAATACGAATACATTAAAATATTGCTAATAGGAAAGTGGAGATTTTCAGGAGCTAATATTTTCAAGAAATAAACTCAGTTTTTTTAAAAACATTTTCCGCACTTATGAAGTAATCTGTACCCCTGAAAAGGAATGACGCAACTTTTAAATTACCTTCATACAGGTTTTTTACAGGCTTTTTACATGTCGTTTGCCGAGCAGACGAGGGATAATTAGTGTGAAATTCATGAGGACCTGGCGGGTGACTCCCCAATAAAATTGTTTTTGCTAAACATTTCTGTTTGAAAATAAGTAAATATTGTGCTGCTAGCGATTTTGGTATCATAGTTTGCGGTCACAAATTTAATTCACATTAATTCTGAAATACTTTTATCGTTAGAAAACACTCAAAGCTTTATGCATTGTACCAAGATAAAATTTTAAGTTTCGATAAGCGCTTAATAAAAGTAATTTTACATTCATTAATTCTGCCATTAATAACGTTCGTATGTGCAAAATACTGTTTCCGTTATTAAAGAATCATGAATCATTTAATACCAGTAAACATAGTATTGTATCGATCTTAAGAATATATCGTTATATAAAAAAATACCTTGCTCTTTGTATTAATAAAATAAGTTCTTAAACGGCAAGGTCGACCATTTGCGACCATAAATCGAAGCTGACGCAAGGATAGCAAATGTACTTTCATTTCTTGTTGCACAATACGATACATCACATTAATTTGAAATTAAGTGATGTCATGGTGGCATTGATACCAAATTTGTATAAAGTTGAATGTCGAAATTATTTAAGAACTTGTTAGGTATGGAAATTAATATGTAACTTTTTTTTTCATATTAACACAATATTTCATTTTCTTAATTATAAGATAGTTATGCTATTGTTAGCTGCATCCAGGTAGGACGCGTGATTATCCCGAAATAATTATGGTGGTTAGATAATAAACGAGCTACTTATTTTTGCCGATAATTTTGCCTTGAATTTTTTTAGTGAATGTTTACAGTTTATCTTAGGATATCAATATGAAAACTAGTCAATATCCATGCAGTTCAATTCAGTCCTGCAAATACTGTAAGCAAAATTAAATATTTCAATAAAATCGAAGAAAGATTACACGCTTATACAAGGACCTGGATCCCAACTCTATTCTTTTTCTACACCTACACCATATATTTTCTTTGAACCGTGCAATAAACCGTTTTACAGTGTAACAGTCTTAATGTTTTATATTGGAACACACTGTATTTCTACCATAGGTTGGGATTATACTCACATCCTGGGTATATCTCTATATTATATAGAATATGAAAATATTTGCAATTTGCTTTGATAATTTCGATGATACACATTAAAGTTAAAAAAACTAGCAAGTCACTAATACAAAGAGTTTGCAGTTAAGGTATTATGATTATCGTTAACATATCTTCTGCATGGTGCCCAAAATGTATTGGCAAGCTTTTCGAAATGTAAAACTATTTTTAACAAATTTTTAAAATCACCTTGAATATTTTTTACCCATATAAAATTAAAAAACACACTTCTTTGCTGTTAACAACTATTTAATTAAGTTCAAATTTGCCTAAACATATGGATAAACGTGTGCAATGGACAATCCCAAATTTTTTTACCTTTTTAATTTAATTAAAGTTGGAAAGATGTATTTACAGTTTTTGACGAATATCTATTAAACATTTAGGAATATGAAAATATTTGTTAACACCGGATATGAATTGAAACAATTGTTAAAAATACGTTTACCAATTTTGCCTTTTAATTTTGGACATACGTACGGTTTTACGGTAATAGTAGGGTAATCGTAGAAAGCGTTAACCTCTAGTTTTTAAAGCAAACCTTTAGTTGCTTAATTTAGGTATTAAAGGTCATAATCAATGGTAAAAATACAAGATGCTACATGTAAAAAATATAACGTTAAAGCACCCCAAATTTTGTCGATCACCGTGCACATTTAAATAAATTTTCAAATGTTATTCTCAGGCAAACAGAAGTAATAAGAATATAATATAAATCGTGTAGGCGTAGTAAAAGAAGGAAGTTGAGATTCCGTATAAGTGGTTAAATTATACGTAATTCATTCCAATATATTCCTGGGTTTTTCAGTCAATTTTATTGTCACTAATTATGGTGTTATGTGATGAGCCCTGCGTTTCGTCCCGGGTCTACATATTGGACTCGTCAGTAAGGCTTAGGTAGACCCTGCCTTATACGCCAGACATCGGTTCTACGTGTTCGGACGTAAATGAATCGTGCCGGTATAGATCTTCTGCGGTGAGATATTGGCAACCCGTGTTGCCGATTAGCATTAGATTGAAAACCACTCGTTCCATTCTGCTTTTTTTCTCCCAAGCATCTATATCTTTTTCGTATATTTCTTTTTCCTGACTGTACTTTTTAATTCATTCCAATATATTCCTGGGTTTTTCAGTCAATTTTATTGTCACTAATTATGGTGTTATGTGATGAGCCCTGCGTTTCGTCCCGGGTCTACCTATTGGACTCGTCAGTAAGGCTTAGGTAGACCCTGCCTTATACGCCAGACATCGGTTCTACGTGTTCGGACGTAAATGAATCGTGCCGGTATAGATCTTCTGCGGTGAGATATTGGCAACCCGTGTTGCCGATTAGCATTAGATTGAAAACCACTCGTTCCATTCTGCTTTTTTTATACCGGCACGATTCATTTACGTCCGAACACGTAGAACCGATGTCTGGCGTATAAGGCAGGGTCTACCTAAGCCTTACTGACGAGTCCAATAGGTAGACCCGGGACGAAACGCAGGGCTCATCACATAACACCATAATTAGTGACAATAAAATTGACTGAAAAACCCAGGAATATATTGGAATGAATTAAAAAGTAGGAAAAAGGCAGGGTCTACCTAAGCCTTACTGACGAGTCCAATAGGTAGACCCGGGACGAAACGCAGGGCTCATCACATAACACCATAATTAGTGACAATAAAATTGACTGAAAAACCCAGGAATATATTGGAATGAATTAAAAAGTACAGTCAGGAAAAAGAAATATACGAAAAATTATACGTAATATCAATCACTCCACTTAATTATATACGTTATGAATAAACAATCACTCTCTGCCAGCAATTCTTTTGACGCGATTATTAGGCTTCTTTGTGTTAATTTCGACGTTAACTGGTCGATGTCTGGCTGGGGCTGAAGATCATTGTATATTCGGGCCTAAACTATTCTATTAACGTTTTTTTTGTGAAAAAGCACAGCGGAAGTCGTGCATCAAAATTTATTGATAATCATGTAAGCGTTACAGTGTATCTGTATTTAGTTTTTTTATTGCGTCCTTAAAAAATTAAAATCTACAAGTTTACCTCCCTTGGGGAGACGCTGAGTGAGTCAAATCTTCTGCATATCATGTAGAAGATCTGGTTTGCGAAATAGTGCGCTATTTATTAAAATGATAAAATTGATTCTCGTGAGAAACAGGAAACTGAAGGCAGTTTCTTATAAACAAATAACATTACAGTTACTTATAAACAAAATCGGTGACGTGGGAGAGACACAAGGTCTAAAAATCAATATAGGAAAGACCAAATTTATGATATTCATCAGGCAACCCCACAATGGCACTCCCTTGGAACATAACAGAAGCCAAATTGAACGTGTCTCTAGGTTCAAATACCTTGGCAGTATTATTACAGAGGATCTAAACCCGGACTGCGATATAAAGTGGCCTCTAGAGATTGCTCGGGCCACTTTTAATAATATGAGATCCCTTGTTTGCAATGACAACCTGAATCTGAAGTTGAAACAACGCATGGTTGAATGCTATGTATGGTCGGAGTAGAGACGTGGACTCTGAAGTCAGGACGATAAACCAACTGGATGCATTCGAAATGTGGCTTCACAGAAGAATGCTTCGTATTCCGTGGACACAATATGTCACAAGCGAAAAAGTACTACGAAGAGCAAACATCGAAAGGCAACTCTTGACGACCCTAAAATGCCGAAAGACGGCATATCTTGGACATCTTTTGGGAGGTGTAAATATCGTCTTACAGCTCATACTAAAGGGCACGATTGAGGGGCGCCGTGGAGTTGGAAGAAAGCAACAGTCGTGGCTCAGAAATATTCGGGATTGTACCGGCATAAGAAGGGCTAGTGAGCTTTTTCCCTTGGCGGAGGACCGTAAAGCTTTGGCCATAGTGATCGACAACGTCGGGAAGAATAAGGCAGTTCTCATATACAACCATTTAAAGTGCTTTGAGTTTGATATAAACAAATACTAAGTCATGAAAAAATCCCCCTGATGCCCTTGAAGTTTTCAAAGAAGTTGGTATCAAGAAATACTCGAAGAAGGGCTACATCATAATACGATCCACTCTGCAACATTTGGGCAAGAACATTTCTCCTTTTAACATCAAATTGAACTGATTCGAACATTTACCAGAAACAGCGTAAACAACTCGTACCAAAACACTGTTGTAACTTGTAACCAAAACACTGTAAAGTTGAACAGATCTGAGATGGAACGTATGTCACTAATGTTTAAACATTTACAGGTGCGAATAAGACACATTGTTACTAAATTTACTATTTTTTTACTGTTAAAAATTTGGTTTTTGTTATTTATTTTTCTGTTCTCCTTAAATTTCCCCAATAAACAAACCTTCAGAGGAATGTCGCAAATTTTGAAACACCCCGTACATTGCATATCCAGCGAGGTTGTTGAACTTACACTTTTTTAAATACATTTTATAGCCGAGCTGTTATCTTTAAATAGGAAGTCAACTGACCTTATAAGTCAGGAAATTGGTCATAGAGCTCATTGTCATGCGATAAAAGAATTCGAAGATTCTTTGAATGTTAATAAGGTGATAGGTTCGGCGCGTAATGTGCATGTGGGCGCTGTTAATCAAATTTGTACTGCTCATTTGAAGAAAATTATTAATTATATTTAATTAAAATAAAAATATTAATGTAAACATTATACAGGGTGAGTTTTTTTCGATGACCAGTACAGGGATCGTCGGAACTAAAGCAGTTACGAAGGTCAAATGGACAAAGAATTGTAGTTCTGCATGCTCTACTCGAACCCAATTTTATTTTTCTAAAATTTGACAGCTGTCAAGAGATATTTGGGAAAAACTTATTTATGGTAAAATGTTAAATTACTCCTAGTTCCATTGATATTAATTTGACAGGAAAACATTAAATAGAAAACTTGTAGGAAATTGTATTCCAAAGAAAATGGCATAAGACATTTCTCCTAAATAACTGTCATTTTTGACATATGACACAAAGTTGAGTTTTTTTAAATGGCAACCATACTGGATTATTACTTTACCGAATAGAGCATTTCATTACGATTTCTGTGATATATCACATCGTTATGTTTTTTTCGGAAATAAAGTGTCTGCGAACAATGTATACTTTTTCAATTTAGTTGATCGAAGTTAGCCATGGAATATAGTATAAGACATACAGCATTGTTTCCATAGCAACAAATAATAACAGTATGCTTCATTATTTATTTTGACAACTACGTTAAAGTTGGCAATAACTTTATTATAATTAAGACGGCTGCTCATTTAAAGTGTTTATTATAAAAATCCAATCATACCAATAATAATTAAAATTTAAGTTATTGCCAAGTTTAACGTAGTTGTCAAAAGAAATACTGAAGCATACTGTTATTATTTGTTGCTATGGCAACAATGCTATGTCTTATACTATATTACATGGCTAACTTCGATCAACTAAATTGAAAAACTATAAATTGTTCGCAGACACTTTATTTTCGAAAAAAAACTAACGATGTGATATATCACAGAAATCGTAATAAAATGCTCTATTCAGTAAAGTAATAATTAAGTATGGTTGCCATTTAAAAAAACTCAAATTTGTGTCATATGTCAAAAACGACAGTTATTTTGGAGAAATGTCTTATGCCACTTTTTTTGGAATACAATTTCCTACAAGTTTTCTATTAATGTTTTCCCGTCAAATTAATATGAACTGAACTAGGAGTAATTTAAAAATTTACCATAAATAAGTTTATCCCAAATATCTCTTGACAGCTGTCAAATTTTAGAGAAATAAATTTGGTTTCGAGTAGAGCATTCGGAACTACAATTCTTTGTCCATTTGACCTTCTTCGTAACTGCTCTAGTTCCGAAGATCCCTGCACTGGTCATCGTTCAAAGTTCCTGGTTCCCTGGTCAAAGTTCCCAAATTAAAAATACTTAATTTAGTTCATTGAGCAACCAATATAATGTAATGACTAGTTGGTTGTTACGGTAGATTCAACATTAAATAATCCAGACTAAACTGTGAAAGAAATGTTGCTGTTTCATATTGTATTATTTCACTTAAGTAGGTTAAACGTAAACCATACTATCGACTTTTTAACGTCCAAAGCGGTTTTACTTGTTACTTACTTCATCATATTGCATAAATAAATCTTTTTGTAGACCAGCTATACACTCGTTACATTTATTCGGCTTTTAACACTGTCACAATAATGTGCTTTACACGTAACTAATTATTAATTTGGTCATTAATGTTTTTTAGTAATTTGCCTAATATGGTGACAAAGTTAATAAAATTTTTCGTTTCAAAATTCAGCAACAAACAAGAAAATTAATGAAGTACAGTCCGACTTTTTCAAAAACAATATGTGTATAATACTATGTTTGTTTGGCGCGTTTGTAAGGTTCATATTACCTATTTTTGGCACAGAATTATTTAAAACTATTTGTCTTGGAGCCGGACTGTGTTGATGAATGTTGGTGATCTTTTGGATTTGATATTATTTGTTTGTTTTTTTCTAAACCCTTTTTTCTTAGATTTGTTTGTATAAATTTTCCTATCTGTTGTTTATCATCTAAATTTTGGGCTGTTTAATATGTACTATTACATTAATTTACATGACTTTCAGGGTTTGAGCATTCCATATAGAAATAGAGCAGAGCGTCGGTTTTCATTGAGAGTTGATATTGATTTAAAATTGAGCTCCTTTCCTTTCGCAATTGTTTTTGTGAGAGACTCAACTAAATTAAGTTTTTTACTAAAGTTTCGTGTTTTAATTCATTATTCAGTTTCAAGTGAGATTTATTAATGAAGATTATTTAATTGTGTGGATCTGAACATTGTACATATCTGTAATCTATTTAATTCTTCGAAGTTTCGAGGTTGGTGATCCTGAAACTCGAACTTCTTTCAGGAGTTGTATACTATATGCAAAATTATAAAGTAATTCTCAGTGCGCCCTCCACAACTATCCAGTGTTTTTTTCGTAATTAGGCTAAAACTTTTAGAACAAAGAGTCGTTACGACTTGTGACAGGAGCATGTATATACTTTGACTAATTAATTTTCATAATATAAACGTAATGTTTCCAGCACGCACATAACCAGTAACTAATGTAAATGGCAAGACAAATCATTATCGTATATTAATAATTTAAAACTCTATTAGTTGTGACCTATCTTATTGACACAGATCTTATAATACACTGATAATACAACCAATGTCTTCACCGAGAGAATAAAACGATAAAGTCAAGAAATAAGCTATCGGGCAGTACAACCAATGTTCCTGAGTGAGTCATTATTTCATACTAGACTTGGCCCGAATTCAAGAACGACACTCAAGCATCACTCACATTAAAAACTGTCCCTAACTTTGAATTGAAGATATGCGCGTTAAGTACCATAATTGAGTGAGAAATTAGAGTTGGTTTTCGTCCCCTTATAGCGTACTCAAGTTTTATTTGGTGCATTTTGACGAATTAAAATCCGATAGTTCATGAAATTGCAAGTTTTTCTGAAGTGATTGGGTGTATAGTGGTAAGTACATACATTGAAATAGAAAGCCCAGGTGGATCAAATGCTGAACTGTACAGGAATAGGAAAGGAAGGATGTCTCTAAACGTGCAAGCTGTAGCTGGACCAAACTTAAAGCTTGCAGATATTGTTATTCGTTGGCCAGGCTCTGCGCATGACTGCATGTAGACTTTTAATAGCAGTTCCTTATGTATGTGATTGGAAAATGGCAGCTTATCAGGGATTTTATTGGGAGATAGTGCTTATGCCCAGAATAGGTATATGAACACCTATGAAAAACCCAATAAGGAGAGCCGAGCAGCGATATAACAACGCACATATTTTGACAAGGAATGTTTTTGAACGCGCTTTTGGTGTATGGAAAGCTCGTTTAGATGTTTAACAAAGTGCTTGCAAACGTCATTACGACATACCACCAGAATTATTGCTGCTTCAGCGGTGCTTCATAATATTGCCATTGACACTAACCAGGAGATCGATGAAAATATAACTAGGAAAGAAACTGAAAGCTTTCCTCAGTCCCAAGGAAGCGTCAATCATGAGAGGTACAGCAACGAGAGCTGCTTTCATTCATCGACAGTTTACCAGATCAACGGATTATTATTAATAAATTTTATATTATAGTAAAACACGAATTTATTCTAAATTTGTTCATTTTCCTGTAATCTTTTTGTTTTCATTTCCTCCTGTTTTATAATTTCTTTGGCAATGGCTATTCGAACATCCTGCCATTCTGACCTTGTTTCTCAGAACCCGACATAAATCTGCGATTCACACTCATCTTGTTATATTTAGTTAATAAACAATATATATTTTAAAAACGTACTTTTTCCTTCAAACACCTTTAACGGAACACGTGAAAATAAAAGCTGAACTGCGGTTGTGTAACCGGAATGAAGTTATTGACTTAATAGAACATAACGTACTAAAACAGTTTTCTTTGAACCAACTCACTCAAGTTAGTGCCTCATTAGTCTCGTTTTTGAATAACCAAAGTTGCCATCAGTTAGGGACCACTCATCTCACCCTAACTTGAGTGGCAGATGAGTGAGAGTTGGATTTGAGTGGTGTTCTTGAATTCGGCCCTTATTATTTACTTTCATATGAAACATGTGGAATACGGTAAAAACGTATACAGAGAAATTAAACATTGATAAAAAAAATTAAAATCGAGATTTTGATGTAAATGCAAAGCGACCACCACATATCAAGGAAGATATTTGTAGACAAACATGTCAACTTTATATTATGTCTTTGATGACAACGTTACATTTGAGGTTAATTTTTAAATTGTGCTCATCAAAACATAGAATGTGTAACAATGTGGAAAATGCATCAACTACCTGCCTTTCGATGCGTCTAAATCAGTCAAATATTTCACGGAATAGAGGCGCTATTAATGTGTTGTTTATTATATACAAATTGATTGTATTGAGAAAATCAAAGCTATCGACGCGAAGTTTGACGCATTTGAATTGCTGAATGGTGAAAATAGCACTCCGTATAAAGTAGTAATTGAATAAAACATTTCTTTTGCTAAACACGGTGATAATGACAATTATTAAATCATAGCTTTGACCACAATGACGTTTGGGTCATTAACATTATATTAATGCTGTAATAAAACTGCAAAATAAATAGGGGAAACTGAAAGCATAATCAAAAGGAGCTCTTTTTACTGATTGAACTATAAACTCGCCACTTTCACCAGTTGACAAAAATTAAATGATTCAACAATTCGTTTTTTCAGTTGAGTTTCAATGATTTAAGTTTGTAAGTATTGAAATATCTGTATTTTAATGCGCACGCTCTTTACATGAGTCAATTTATCCATAATTTATTACAGAACTACACATTGTAGTTGCAGTATTAATGTTTGAACTGGAGCAGTTTCTTAACGGCATGTTTGCAGCATTGTTAAATGCATGTTAAAGAAAAAGTTTCGGGGGAGAACGTACTATAATTTGGTAGAACGATTTCCCGACTGTAATTCTTCAATTATTGGTTGATCCGGAGTTCCAAAGTTCGACATCAAGGAAATATCCGTAAAACCTTCAAATACCTTGAAGACATTGTTATATATTTAAAGCTTTGAAAAGCACTACTTAAAAACCAACCACTATGTAACGTTTACATGTTTGTCTACAAATATCTGCCTGGGTGCATCGTTGCCCATGTGTTTTTCCATAAAAAAATGATATGAAAACTGAAAAATGATAAGACGTAATTTTTCAAATAGAAAACTTGCGTGCATTTAAGCAAGTTTTCAAATGTTTATTTGTATTATTTAGCTATACTACTTAAATTTTGTAACATACTTCATATTACATCTAGAAGAGCTAATAATATAAATTTAGAATCGATAAACATATTATTTCCCGTACTCTAGCTACTAAGTCCCTTAAAAGGAATGTCGTCAATTGTACGAATGAAATATACTACTGAGTTTGAGCTCTATATTTTGATTCAAGAATGAACATTTGTCAAGTTTTTTTTTGGTTAATTTATTTTTTGAATTTGTCCTAAATAACTCATACGAAAATATTCCACTAAATATGTGTAGTTAACTAGACACCTAACGAAACCGAACGTTTTATGTGATGTTTTCTATTTACATAATACAAGACACTAAATTTAATTTAATTTGTCACGTTTCTACCTGTTATGAAGTGATTGCAATAGGAACATTTTATTTATTAGGCATAAAACCGCAAAATATTTTCTTCTCTCTACTTTTGTTGAAACTCTTGTAAACAGCATACAAACAGACAAAACAAAGCAATGTGAGCGCATATCTTTCTGTTTTTTCAATTCCATTCCATTCAATCGGAACATAGTCGGTATTTATCAACATTGACTATTACCGTGTTTTGCCGGTTTAATAGAATTGCGTAAGCAGACCTAAATGAAAAAAGACGAATTTACTTGCCCCATTTCACGAACTTCCTAAACCGAAAATAAGACGTTCGAAGCAAACTTACCTATATCCAATGTTGCTTTATTTTGCCGCTACAGGGCGCCAAAGTTCTCAAATTAATATCGTTTTTTTTTTCAAATAATTTCTAAACGCCTAATCGATTTTCGCTAATTTTGGAATCAACGGTTACTACATAAATTGACATGTTTTGACGGAAGCGTGATCTTTTTCTAATGCGTGGAAACATTAAAAATAATCCTTGGTTCGTTAATAAATGTTTGTATTTTGTTACCCCCCGTACAAATAATTAAAAAAAATTTCTGTACGTCTTGTACAATTTTCGTCAGGTGTACAGTTTCTGTACAAACAATTATTTAATTACATTAAGTTACTTTAAATTTTAAAAACAATACTTGACTCAACTTAAACAAATTATTTCGTACATTTGACAAACCGATAGTGTTTGCCGTTTTTTGTAATGAGCGAAGTTGAATGATAGATGAATCGGAAGAGTACAAATTCCAGATTAATTTTTTGAAAAGAAATAATTTATGTGTTCGGGAACACGGTCATCATTTTGAACATTTGTTAAAATAATTAAATTAGTTCAATTATTCAGAATTAATACTTTTCCATGTATTTTTTTCGCTCTGAATAATTAAAAATCTGAATTGCAAGGTATCGTAAATATTTATTTGTTCAAAAACTGTAG
The DNA here is from genome assembly GCA_024550625.1 of Dendroctonus valens. Taxonomy (NCBI): domain Eukaryota; kingdom Metazoa; phylum Arthropoda; class Insecta; order Coleoptera; family Curculionidae; genus Dendroctonus; species Dendroctonus valens. The sequence goes on from JAJTJO010000111.1 coordinate 699,845, forward strand.
GTCTGACAAAAATTTTACAAAAAAAAAGTTTCAATGAAAAATCACTACAATTCTTATGATCGCACCTGCAAATGACGGTTTTCTCATTAAAATTACTTAAACACTTTAACAATAAACACACGTTTCTTAATCGCAAACCAACAATGGTAACCGGACGAATTAAGAGCCAAATAAGAAAAAGCGGATCATTGTATTGATGGAATGAACTAGAAATTCGTCACTCTATCAATTCAGAAGAAAAGGCAACAGAACTGCTCATCTTGACTTCATATCTTCAATTCACAACATTCGTTTTCATTGTTTAAAATAAAGTTTAGAGTTTAGTTTAGAACGGTGAGTTGCAGCCCTTCTTGAAACTATTACTATACGACCATAGTGTATATGACATTTTCGGAATGTTTTTGGGTGTATATAATAATCAAATAGCCTTAAAATCTTACAGATTAAAAGTTTCCGAAAATATGTACATAATATAATACAGGGTGGGCCAACGAAAAGGTCGCACCCCTATTTATGACTCTTCTGGTAGATTTAGAAAAAACACTCGAACACGTCGACTTTGAACTATCATTGCATTATACAGGGTGTTTCATAAACTAGATAGTAAGTCACACTTTTAATTTTTAAATGGACACCTACTAGTTTTATGTCATTTTTCGATCCTGCCAGAAGTGTGTAGTAAATTTGGTATAGCATGTCCTATACCCATCGTCAACCGTTTCAATTTTATTTGCGTTTGTTGTTGTACGTTGTTGTTGTCTAACGTTTCAACCTATCGATAATTTACTTATTACTAAGGCTATAAAATTTCAAATAAAATCAAAACGATTGAAGAGAGATATAAGACATGCTATAGTTCTGTCTCGATGTAACGGGCGTTAACTCTGGCAGGCCTTTCGCTTTCAAAATAAATGTTAATTATTTGTAAACTTTCGCGAATGTTTAAAGTTAAGTTAAAAAAAGTTAAAGACCACAGTGCCACTTGACGGCGACTCGTTGTTTTGACTACACTGTCAGAGGTATCCATAGAAACGGCAATCTGCGATACTTTCGAACGTCTCAATATCTCGATCATTCAACAACATTTGTACAACAACAAAGGCAAATAAAACTGAAACGGTTGAAAATGGGTATACGACATGCTATACTAAATTTACTACAAACTTCTGGCAGGATCGAAAAATGACATACAACTAGTAGGTTTCTATTTCAAAATCAAAAGTGTGACGTAGTATCTTGTTTATGAAACACCCTGTATAATGCAATGACAGTCAGCAAGATATCGTTTCGTATATTTTCCTGATCGTACTTCAATTCACTCCAATACATTCCTGGGTTTCAGTCAATCCCACTGTCCACTATTCAAAATGTTACAAATACGCTTCGGTGTCCTTCTCCACCATCATCAGTTTGTGCGTATAGTTGTTTCTACCTTAACATTCAACTGGTCACTCACTCAAGTGACTTCCGCAACTTCCGTTTGCAAGATATGGTATTATATGTGTTTAAGGAATAATATGGGGGTGTCGCTTCGCAGAATCACCATGTATACAGGCTGAGTCATATGTTGGTGTGCTAACTATTACAGAATTTTGATTCTGCGATAAGAAATAATGTTGATACTGAATTAATCAAAGTCAGAAAATGCTTCTTTACGAGAATACAAGTTGTTATACAAATTTATTAATTTGTTCGAAACGAGTGAAGATATTAAAAGTAAATTTTGTATGTATTGACATATAAATGAGGCACATTTTCTTATCTGATGCAATGCTTTTAGTTTCACCAGTGGCGTTCAGGCGGGCACATGTCCAGATATTTGTGAATAAAAAATTGGTAACTCACAGTTTATCTGAGCATAAAAAAAAGTTATTTTCCAATTTATTTAGAAGAAAAATGATTGACGCACCGTATTTGTTAAAAAATAGATTCTTTACGCACGCATTTTATCGATTGGTAAGTTAATTACTTAGAAATATTAAAGTATGCTTGGGCGTCACCAGAATGTCAGTGGTCAGTGACAGAGAACAAAGTAATTATTAGTAATCATGAACTCTATAATGAGTGTTTTTTTGTGAAATCAAAGATAAATAGCCAACTTTACGCCAAGAGAAACAGGTCACAAAGTATTCATGTTAGGGTTTTGCAACGGAACTGCCCTAGCACGCAGAAGGGAATATCAACGCAGATTTTCTGAACGATTAATCCCAAATTATTAATTATTTAGTATGACCTTTCGAAGACCTTCTGCCATTCGCTAACCAGATGGGCTGGTTACAACTAGAAACCTCACCACAGAGAAAATGCCGTTCAGGACAACATTTTCGTAGTTTATTACATTTTAGAAAATTTTGCGTTCAGTACTCTTGGAATTGCTGCGCAGCTAAGGATTTCCCATATACGAGAACTCTGCGCAAGGAACAGTACTATCCTTACTATAAGGGCGTGCACTTCACCCTGGTGATAAAGAACAGCAGTTGGCTTTCTGTCACTGGATTATTGAAAAGACAGCTAAAGACCCCAACTTTGCTTCCTCAGTTTTATAGTCTGACGAATCGATTTTCACCAGACCGGATAACACATTTTAGAAACCGCCACTGTTTCCATCCTCCACATCCTTCATTGTGCAAACATGGAACAGAAGTTCTTTGTCAACATTTGAGGGGCAATACTACTTGAGTGGCAAGATCTCAAAACCGTGCTAATGCGGACATTTATTTACGAAATTTTCGAGAAATTCCAAACTACCCACCTAACTGACAGAAAGACAGCTTGCCTGTTTATGGACATTAACAAGGCTTTTGACAGTGTCTGGCATAGAGGCTTACTATACAAACTATACAAACTACACACACCAACATATCTACTACACACCATAAAGAACTTACTAGACAACAGACAACTACAAGTACGAATTGACAAAACACTGTCATTTTCTTTTTCCCCTGAACAAGGACTCCCTCAAGGATCCCCGCTCTCACCGTTTCTCTACAATATATACTGCCATGACATATACAATTACAACTTACCAGACAAAATCAAATCGACAGATCGGCATACATATTACAGTACGCAGACGACACGGCACTTATTGTACATGACAAAACTACTGAGAGAGCAACGCAAAGACTCCAAACACTAACAAACAACACAATGACATGGTTTTATAAATGGAGACTAACACCAAACGCGTCAAAAAACCAACTTCTGCTCACAAACCACAGACTCAACGCTGATTCCCCTACAATAACAGCAGACGGCCAAACGACACAACCAAAAAACGACGTAAAATACCTTGGAATCACAATCGACCACAAACTTAGATTCACTAAACACATGCGAAACATCAGGGCAGAAACAATGAAGAGAGCGAAACACTTCCGATCACTAACCTACAAAGACAGAGGAATTAGCACAAACACCGCCACCAAAATATATAAAGCTATTTGTAGACCCTTGCTAGACTTTGGACATGTACTCATGACCAACGGAACAGAAAGGACAAAACGTTATACACAAACAACAGAGCAAATTGCACTAAGACTAATAACACGAATAAGACACCCCCAAAACCCACTACACAACCCCCCCACCCAACTACTATACGAACGCACAAACATGACAAAGATCTCTGAGAGACTCATACAGCTACAGACAAAATGGACAAACAACCCCTACAACTGGACCATACTGAATCCCCTTTGTCTTACAAGACCAACCAGACAATCCCGCTTCCGTTTATTGCAAGATCTATTTGACGAAATCCCATTAAATACCACCAGACGGATGTTTTTTAGCATAAGGGTGGATTTCCACACAACGACAGATTAGTTACTGATTGGTTAGATAGATAATCACTTCAATGATCGTCGGTTTATGGTACCACAAACCTATGTTCACTAGAGATGGTGTAATAAATTTTAGAAACCTTTGCTACTAGAAAATATTAATGCGTAAACAGTTCGAATGTATCAAGGAGCAGAAAGTACCAGCAAAGGTTCTCCACCACCATTTGGGTTTTTTTTCAACAATTCAATACTTGAGTTTCAAGAACTTGGAACCCCTGTACATCCGATTTTTCTCCATGATTGTGCATCATCACACAATGGCAGATTAGTTAGAGTATTTAAATAATCACTTCAATGATATACGAATTGGTGGTTTTGGTTCTGTGAGGTGGCCGCTAAGAAGTAAGTCCTGACTTAAATGATCGGCATTTCTTCTTGTAGGGGTTTATTAAACATTTGGTCTATCGTTAAATTCAATACTAGGGAAGAGTTGATTCAAAACATTTTACAAGTAGTAAGTCACATTCTTGTTATCTATAATATTCAACGAGTGAATGTTCATCATGAATCATTAATTCGACGGTGTCGGGCATGTATTCAGGCCAATGGAGAGCATTTTGGCATTTTAAACATTTACTTTCGTGTTCAGTTTATTTTAGTTTCAAGTTCAATTGTTTAATAATAATTAATCGTTTTTTTTTAATAAATCGATAAAACGCACGCATTAAAGTAAACACCGCAATTTTTGATTGAAAACAGGGCCTCTAACAAAAAAATATCAAGCGATCATTTTCCTTCGAAATAAATTGCAAAAAGTAGAATGTTTCTGTGTTTAGAAAAGCTGTGGGGTACAAATATTTTAATTACAAATATATGAACACGTTCCCGTATGAACGGCACTGGTAAAACTAATATATATTCAAATTTGGCGTCATTCCTATGGGGGTGTTGACTGCGTTATTTGCAAAAAACTAGATTAGAAGGATGGCAACAATGTTTTTCAAAGTAATCTGCCTCATTAACATTACGTAAATACCTTTTGCTTCTTAATTATTTACTACCTCCTGTGTAAGGTTATGTATCAATTATTAATATTAATCAAATAATAAAATACAATTAAGTTGTTAAATCACAAGAGGTTGACGAAGTTCTTCCCGTTTAACTCCAAACATGTTTGTGCCTGTCACATCACTTTATTTTGCACTATTTCCAGCAGTCTGGGCTCACATTTTGAGCAGCTTCTCGTATTCGGTTAATTAACTCCTGCTCAATTTGTACCGGTGTTCGGAAGATCAGAGGTTTAATGTGCCCTTCTGTCCATCTATATTACATACATGATAGGAATGTATCCTTTCCTCGGGGAAGTTATCGGGACAATTGTGTGACTCTGTGTCTGGAACCCGAGCACCTCTAGATCGTCCACAATCTGCGTCAATTCCTGGAGCCAATCGTCCAGTGTCTCAAGCCCTTTGCTGGTGTAAGTTCTTGCACCTTCTGCTATGTTAATGTGGCGTTTCCCCAAAACTAATCGCATATCCGCAAATTCGATGTTGGTGTACATTTTTGAAAGGATAATACTTAATTAGAAAGTTGAAATTCGATTCAACTGTTAATATCTTCTAAAAATTTTTTCAATGTTTGTCTCGTGCGCTCCTATAACCTCTTAAAAGGAATGACGCCAATTTCGAATCACCCTGTATCTCCAGTCACTAATCAATTTTAATTTTTGCAATAAATCTTTAACACCCTGTAAAGAAGCACTTTAGGACTTTGGTTCATTTACGAAATATTTATTATTTCGTAGTCAGATTGATAGTGAAAAAGTTTGTGTTTAATTATGATTCATCATGTATAATATAATCAAATAAGTATTTTGCCTTTAGCGAATTTCCGAAATTCGCAGCCGATCTACTTTTTTCAGTTTTATTAATAATATACAGTGAGTCCCAGAAATAATGTGTAAATTTGTTAAAAAACCTCGTACTCTTCAATTTTTATTTGTAAACGTGATTTTTTACGAAACTTATTTATACAGGGTGGTCCAAAATCAAGTTACGACCACCATCAACTTCATTTATTGAAATGGACACAATTATTTTTTGCTTCAGTTTTCAATTCTCCATTGAAATTTAAGTATGATTCAGGTACTATGTCTTTTACCTAAACTCAACTGGACTCGAGGAATTTACGAGGTAAAAAATATTTACCAAAATAACACGATGTAAGAAGAGTTTGTTGATCGTCTTGGATATTGTCAAGCAGTAAATGACACATACTTTAAACATTTAACTTGATTGTTGTTCTGTTTCGTGAAATAAATCGCTCTTTTGCAGGACTACAGAAATTTGAAGGAAATCGTCCCTATTAATTATTGATAGATCCAATCATAAATTTCTCGGTAACTGTTGCGTTTAAGTATATTACATGTTGCTTGAATCATACTTAGGATTCAATGTAGAATTCAAAATTGAAATAAAAAGCAGGTGCTTCCATTTAGGCATGGGTAACACTGTGTTGAATGGCACTTTCACAGCGGATTCCTCTTAGAACCAGAACTGTGACAGACCATGCTGCATGGTGATGCACCACTGTTGCAGAATACATACCTACGTGTCTTTTTATTGGCATGATATATTTATCAGGCCGATAACTGTTTGTAAAACTTGCAGTTTTCGGCCTGATAAAACGTGGTGAATGCAATCATCAGAAAACAATTGGATAAATTGCTATCATTCCATTTCAAGTTTCGCGCTTCCAACATAGCTGGCGCCAAAAACTTGGTTTAAAAATCTAGCTTGTCAATTTCGGTTTGTGTGCCGATGTGTACAGATGTGCTGTGAAAGTGCCATTCAACAGAGTGTTACCCATGACTACTTCCATTTGAAAAAATATGTTGATGGTCGTAACTTATTTTTGGACCACCCTGTATAAATAAGTTTGGTATAAAAAATGGCATTTGTAAATAAAAATTGACTCTTCCGAGATATTTTCCACTGTGTGCTGAATTTTAAATGAATTTAGACACTACTTCTGGGACTTACTGTATAAAAAAACTGAAGTTTGCCAATTGACCATTGAGCTCTTATTTTCGCTCAATGGCAAAGTTGATAGTGCTCCTTGAAGACAAAGACCTTGAGAAATAAACTCAACATTTTGGTAAATATATATTATTATAAATATTATATATAAAATATATAATATATTATTTATAAATCGTTGTCTAGAGGACACGTTACTGTATGACAACTGTAATCACTTATTTAGGATTTAGGATATGTTGTGTCAGTGTGTTCTAGGCTTTCAATCAGTTATAGCACTACTTCACTTACTTTGTATGAATAAAACTAATATCACAGAGAAGCAGTCTTTGCACGAATCGAGCAGCATCTTTCACTGTTTTATAACGACATCGGCATACATAAGTCAGGAACCAATTACGATATAATTTTATTAGGCAATATGTAATGAAGCCAATGCTTCATTATCCATCTTCATTCCTCAAATGCCAAAAGGTGACTTGTTATTTAAATCGTTGACTTATCTGAAAGAAACACTGAAGTCTGTTATATGATTTTGTAACATGTTTTAGTAAATTGCGTTACGTATGTTAGTATATGTTGAAATTTAAATATTTAAATTTACATTATTTATATGTATCAGGTGGAATAAATTTAATGGTTCATTTTATTTCAAAAAAGCGTTGCTATCACAGTTCAGTGTTTACGAGTTCGCGATTTACGAGTTGAAGTAGAGAAAAGCATATTTCGAAGTTATTGTTACTAGTGGGGGCAGAAAGACCGATAGGTCGATAGCCTTTTTTAGAAATAAAGATATTTACTACTACTGTTACTAGTGGTGGGAAAAAGTAACTAATCGTTACTCGAGTACTCGTTACTCATCCGTATCCGAAGTAACGAATACCGAACCAAGCTATCAAACGAGTATTCAAGTAATCGTTCTCGGAAAGTCCTAACCTTCGAGTCCGAATCAGAATACGTTACTACTCGTACTCGCTTAGACTAACTAGTAACTATAAGTAACTGGTGACTGGTAATTGGTGAGAACTAGTACCGAATACCGGTGAGAACTAGTACCGATACGGATGGATACCGCCAGCCGTGTTTGGTTTTCAACGTAGGTCGTTCCTAATCACTAAAAACAGCGTTGTCCGTTGCCGCTTGGTAATCTTGAATTATACGTTTAAATTTACATTTATAATATAAAATATAACATTATCAATGTACTTTATTTAAAAATGCATATTTGGAAAAAGACTTTCGAAAGACTAACGATTAGAACGAGTACTTGAATAACTGATCTGAAGTAACGAGTATTGAATCCAAAAGTAACTAGTCGTTACGAGTATTCAAAAGTAATCGAATCTCACACCACTAATTGTTACCGATTAATATCGACCGCCAGTTTTTTTCCGATTGCCTTGGAATTTTGAAACCGCAAGCGATAGGCAGTTTGACATGTGACCTATATAATTTTTTACAATATATTCTTTGTTTTGCGAATAAAAAACTAGAAATTCTGAGTGGATATATATAACGTGGATAAATTGAATTTATAATTATAACGATAAATCACGTATTTTAAAATATCTACTTCAAACCTTTACTTGTAAATACTTCGGTTATTTAGTCTGAGATTTTATAAAACATTACCTATTTTTATAACCAGCAAAGCGAGGAATTCGAATATTTATTTGCTCATTGGGAATTGCTCGAAGTGAAAAGTTAAATTTAGCTAAAAATGCAACAGAAACGAGTCTAAAGTCACATAAATTTTTAACTTCTCGGGCAGTTTAATCGGGATTAAGATTTTTTATGGTTGTTTAATCTTTATAACTATAAATGTACAAACTCCGTTTAAAGAATTGCAAATGTAAGAATACATTTAGATAATATCTTATCATCAGAAATAGTGTGATAATTATTAATTTTATATAAATAAAGAGATTAACAAGCCTTTAATCCAATAGGAAAAAATACACTCGAGACCCGGCCGAGTTAAGTTAAGGTTACATTTTTGCAAAATCCTTCCCAAACAAGAAGAAAACAGACGTATTAAACCTTCCTAATATAGGCGTTGTGAATAAATGAATTTTTATTGCCAGTTTATGTGCTGGATAACGAATTGAAAATGTGCTAAACGGTTAGTGTAGTGTGTATTTAAGTGTTCTTTTTATGTTTAGTTTTTAATGTTAAGAACTAGCGCACTTACCGAATATACGTCTACATCACCACAGTGTGCAACATGTAAAGTGCTGCAAACATAAATAACGAAATAAATATTATTAAAAGTCGCGCACTTTGCAATATTAATGTTATATATTTTCCATTTACCGAAGTAAAACCGCATTTAAATATAAACAATTACATTTATTAGATCAGCTTGTTAAACCTGTTGGCCTTTATTAAGTTATTTATACGGCAAAGTCTGTGGAGTTGTTTAAATTTTGATTGTCAACGGCGGACTACACGCCTTCGCTCGTGGTAAACAAAATTGCGCTTAATATTACAACGTTGTCAGGCTGGGCAGTGCATATTATTGATCAATCAATGCATATCAGTGCAATAAGTAAGTACTGTAATATTTGCACAAGTTAGGAAAAACTGTGCAACCTGTACAGTATACAGAGTGGATTAGATAGCCCCTGCATTAAAAAATACAATTTTTTATTCGAATGAATGAAAAACCAAGGACCCGGACCGAAACGAAATAACTGTTCCGTTACGGTTTCCGTTTAAAAAATAATTTTCAATTCGGTTCCGTTCCGGTTCCGGTTGTTCTTCGGTTCATTTAAACGGTTCGGTTAAAAAATCTATATATAACAACAAACGGGGACAAAGATAAAGGCTACTCTAATTAGGAATCTCACTACGTTTTTCGTTCCACTGCTTCATACGGTACTTCGGCTGGTTGTATGGTAGGAGGTAGGAGGACTAGCAACCCCACACAAGGATTGAAATTTAGGTAACATTAAATGGAACAACATTGAAATAAACACTCCCATACAAAAATTGATTTAATCGTTGTATTTTTGAAAAGTAATTTGTTAATGAATTTTCTGACTTTAGCGCGTTTCTCTTCTTTCCGTTTTCACTCAGGTCCACAACTTCGACAATTCCTCTTCTTTCACCCTTATTTCCGTTTAAAGATTGTTCTCCCTGGTTCATGTTTTCACACTCTTCACCATCTTTTGAGGAGTTGCTTTTGTCCAAAATTCCAATTTCAAATGTTTCGTTTCAAAACATTTTTTCGACGACTGGAACGACTGAGAAAGAAGAAAGTCTAACTTTTGAGTTCGTTGGCGTTTCTCCAAAGGTGTAGAGACAACAACACTGAGCACAACAACCCAATGGCCTAAGGCAAAAGAGAACAGTTCAGACAGCCCAAACAAAAAGGATCTACAAAAGAGCTTAGCAGGCTGGCTTTGGTGCGGGAACGCATCCATAATATACGCACCGAGATGGCACAGGTTGACAGGGAACTCTGTGACCTGACCATTTCCTTAGAGAACACCGTGCATTGAAGTGACTGGAACAAAGTCGACCAATTAACCTATCGAACAATGGAGTCAACTGGAGACTTAGCAACAAAACGCCAAAAGAAGAATACGAGGCCCTGGATATATTGAGCAGAAACTAGACAACATCCCGGAATACAACTAAAGTAGTGGTTAATTTATCACGGAGGACACTAACTGAACATCAAACCAATGTGTTGGCCAAAGGAGGAAATTTTGCCATTTCACCGACCTCAGTACTGGTGGAAGACAGTATCGCAAACGTAGAAGCAAGGACACGTACCCTCCCAGGAGATATAGCGGAAGAAATCCGGAGCGAAACAATGAGAATCCTAAAACTGTGCAAGCCACCAAAGAATAACATTTCAAGAACAGAAGCAAAAGCTCTCAAATAAATAAATGGGGACGAAAGCATAATAGTCCTTCCAGCCGACAAATGGAATGCCACGGTGGTCATGAACACTTATGACTACATTGACAAAATTACTGCCCTCTTGGACCCATCAACATACAAAAAACTGAGTGCTAAACTGCTAAACTGGTGCGAAGAGCAAATCAACTTGATGAATAAAAAAAAACTTGCTCTCTCACAACGGATTAAAAGAAGAAAATTATTAAATATGAAGCCCTTACTCCAAGGCTATACGGCTTACCAAAAATACACAAAGGAAATGTACCACTGAGACCCATAATCAGTGCCATCTCTTCTCCGACTTATGAAGTGGCTAAATACTTAACTCAACAACTGAACCCGCTAATTGGAAAAACAGAAACATACATCAAAGACTCAACTCACTTTATTGAGAAGATCAAATATATCAAGCTGGGTCCGAAGGATGTGCTGGTCAGCTTTGATGTGGTCTCTCTTTTCACCATGATCCCGGTGGGAGAGACTCTTTCGGTGCTAGCGGATAAATTCTCTCCGGAAATTATTGCACTGTTCAAACACTGCTTAACATCGACCTATTTTATATATACGAACACAGAAAATGTTTGATGTTTTAAATGGCTCCAGACTAGTGGTGTGATATTTGATTACTTTTGAATACTCGTAACGACTAGTTACTTTTGGATTCAATACTCGTTACTTCGGATCAGTTATTTAAGTACTCGTTCTAGTCGTTAGTTTTACGAAAGTCGAGGACCGATAATGGTATTTTATTACTGCCCTTGAGAATTTGTTACACGGACACTTTAGTTATGCAAACCATATGGAACCCTTAAGAGTGGATAAACAGACCATTTTTAGCCATTTTTGAGTCAGTTGTTTATTGATTCTCTAGTGTACTCTCTATTGTTATTGTAGACTGTACGCAGTCATTTAGAACCCCGCCGGTTGTTAAAACTTGCAGTGTCTAAATAAATTGTCTTTTTTAAACAATTTTGGAAAGGAATTTACTTAACTCTGGGAAGCCAGATGCCACACATCAATAAATAAATTGTGGTACAGTAGTAATACAGTGCCACAATTATCAATTTTAATAAACGTCTTTTTACAAATATACATTTTTTAAATAAGTTACAATTATCAAGTTATATTTTATATTATAAATGTAAATGTAAAAGTATAATTCAAGATTACCAAGCGGCAACGGGCAAAGCTGTTAGTGATTTTAGCCAAAGGTGTGGCTAATTAGTGATTAGGAACGACCGACGTTGAAAATCAAACACGGCTGTCGGTAATCGGAATCCATCCGTATTCATACCGGTATTGGTATTCGGTACTGGTACACCAGTCCAGTTCCAGTCACCAGTTACTTCTAGTTACTAGTGAGTCTGAGCGAGTACGGGGCTATCGGTATCCGTCGGTATCGGTACTGGTTCTTTACCAGTTACCAGTTACTTCTACGTACTAGTTAGTCTGAGCGAGTACGAGTAGTAACGTATTCGGATTTGGACTCGAAGGTTAGGATGGGTGACTTGATTTTCCGAGAACGATTACTTGAATACTCGTTTGATAGCTTGGTTCGGTAATCGGTACTTCGGATACGGATGACTAACCAGTACTCGAGTAATGATTGGTTAATTTTTCCTACCACTACTCCAGGCTATTGCAGCTAACGCCCTCTAGGATCTACAAGCTAGCTAATCGGAAATTTGAATTTGCCGTTCTAAAGAACTCCCAAATACAAATTTTTATGGTCATGGTAAAACTGGTTAAGAATCTATTAAAAAGAAACGAACATTTTATTTACACTTTGAGACGCCCTGTATCTTTAGATAATACAACTTTTAGATAATACAAATATGTCTGAAACGCAATATTTTTGCCTAAACAATAAGTCAGACAATTTTGGCACATTAGTTGAGAACCACTCTGTATATACACTTGCGTGCATAGAAATCGGCCCACAGTAAACTTTTGACTTTAACTATTTTTTTTAAACTGTTCATCAGATCAAAAAAAGAAATATGCTGTTTGAAAGACAATTTAATATGCTTTAATGTGAGTATAAACTATTGTGAGTATCCTATGTTTAACATAGTGAAATTAATACATTAAGCAAATTAAGCTTTTTTATTATTAACATAAATATGGTTGTTGACAATTTAAAACTTAACACTTAATTTTTTAATAATGGGTATGACCTCTTCTTTCCCTAATAACTTCTCTCATACGATTAGGCATAGATCTAATCAAGTTTGCTATTGTTTCTTGAGGGATGTTAAACCACTCTTCTTCTACTGCTACAATAAGCTCTGGGATCGAGTTTGGAATTTGAAGTCTAGCTCGAATTCTTCGTTTTAGCTCATTCCATAAGTGTTCGATCGGATTTAGGTCAGGACTGTATGCTGGCCACTCCATAACCCGAAAACCGACTTCTGCAATGTAATCTTGCACGATTCTTGCAGTGTGCCGCCTGGCATTGTCATGCATAAAGGTAAATTCGTCTCCAATGTAGTCGACGTAAGGTACCACATGAATTGCTAAAATCTCCTCGATATGAAACAAGTGGGTTTTTCGGGTTTTTAGGCCGTCGTTCGGTAGAATTTCTTCTTGACGTTTCGCAAGCACGTGTGGCTTGCATCTTCAGAAGTGGTTTGCTTGAACGCTTACACTGTTCTGATGACTGTAGCGTTTCCTTTGTCAGCTGGCAGGACGACAATGCTTGTGTTCCTTCGTATTTCCTTGAGGGCATGTTGTTCTTCTCTGCTTAAGTTGCTTGGTGGTGGTTTCGCTTTTCGTAGGATTTGGGTGGTTTCCAGACGTATTTCATTTGCCGTTTGTTCTGGGAGCCCTTGCAATGCTGTTTCAGTGTTCGCGATAATTTCCTCTATTGGTATCGCTCTCGGGCTAATAGCAAAGTTTCCTCCCTTGGCTAAGACGGATTGCTCCGCAGGCGTTAGTGAGTGACTGCTCAGGTTCACCACAGTTCAAGCAAACCACTTCTGAAGCGTTCAAGCAAACCACTTCTGAAGATGCAAGCCACACGTGCTTGCGAAACGTCAAGAAGAAATTCTACCGAACGACGGCCTAAAAACCCGAAAAACCCACTTGTTTCAAGGAATGGCCTCGAAAGTCTATCTCTTTTGATCTCCTCGATATATCTAACAGCCGTTAAACCTCTTCTTCCGTGAACACGGTCGCCCCTACGAATGAACTCAGGGTCGGTTCGTGGTCAGATCATACAGGAACCACTTCCATAAGCACTCCGCTCTTTAAAGCAACAATCTGCAAATCGCTCTCTTGGTCTTCGGTACTCTTTCCTTCTTCGGTCGCTACCATGGAGGCATATTCTGGTCTCATCTGAAGAGAACAGATCCCCATTGTTCCAACGTCCAATTCATATGATCCCGTGCAAAACGCAGGCGTGCTTGCCGATGAGCTGGAGTAAGTTTTGGACCAATCGCAGGTGTTTTAGGGGTCAGGTATTTTTCCTGCAGTCTTCGTCTTACCGTCCACTGACTAATAGCCACTCCTCGCACCTCATGGAGCTGTCGTTGCACTTGAACGGCATTAAGATGCCGATTTCTTAATGTTGTTGACACAATAAAGCGGTCATCACGAGCGGTTGTAAATCGCCTTCTGCCTTTTCCAGGTCGCCTATGAAAGGATCCTGTCTCCTCATAACTTTTGCACACTCTTCGAACCGCTGCGCGTGTCATATTCAATTCTCTAGCGACAGCTCGCTGACTAAGTTCATTTTCGATTAAAGCAATAACTTGGCCGGCTTTTTGTGGTGTAGTATGCATTAAACTAACACACTTAAACACTATTGAGAATATGAAAAACGAATTAATATGCAAATTTCAGTTGCAAACGCAATAATTTTAATATTTGACATTTTTTTAATTTTCGTTACAATCACCACATAAACACGTTTCCTTCTCTTTTACCGCTCGCTACGCATATAAACGACAAGCTTTCTTGATAAATTTATACTCACATTAAAGCATATTAAATTGTCTTTCAAACAGCATATTTCTTTTTTTGATCTGATGAATAGTTTTTTTTTAAATATAGTTAAAGTCAAAAGTTTACAGGGGCCGATTTCTATGCACGCAAGTTTATATGCTAGGTTCCAACAGCTAGAGCCGTTTATCGCTTCTCAACTTCCATTTTTTCGGTCTGTCCAATCTCCATCTGGTAAACCTTTTGCCTCTATAGCTTCTGCCATATCTTTTCTCCCACTTCTTCTTCCACGCTTTCTGCGCTAGGGAGGAATCCATTTCCATATTTTCTTTGGCCAACTATTTCTATCCATTCTTTGGAGATACCCGTACCAGTTTAATCTTTTGGAATCTATTGTGTCTAGAATGTTAACTTCAACGTTCATCATCTGTCTTATGGTATCATTTCTCACGTGACCTAGTCTGGAAATATGACAGATTCTTCTAAAAAAATATATTTCAAGGGCCATCAACCGATTTGTATCTCTTTTATTCATTTCCCAAGTCTCCGCTCCGTAGGTGCATATACTTTCTACGATCGTTTTATAGTTAGTAATGTTTGTCTTTTTTGTTATTGCTGAGCTCCAAAGTAACGAGTTTAGTTGTCGAATTATTCTCTTTCCTTGACCTATCTTGTTAGTGATGTCGCCGGCACTTTTTCCGTTGAAAGAGAGGGTAACTCCAAGGTACTTAAATGAAGAACAACTCTTGAGCTTATCGTGCCCCACTTCCAAATCTTGTCCTTCTTCTTCTACTACGGTGATTTTGACACTCTTCATAGCTGTCTTGAAGTGCGTTACAATAACTTGGTATCCGCGAATAGTAAGGTTTCTAATGTATCGCCTTTGATACACACGCCCATCGTGCATCATTTCCGCTTCCAAGATCTAAGGGCTTCTTCGAGAAATATTTTAAACAATAAAGGAGCTAAAGAGCAGCCTTGTCTTAGGCCTTTGGTCACCTGAAATTCCTGGGACAGTCGCTTTCCTATCCTTACTGAACTTGAGTTGTTTGAATATAATGTATTAACGGCGTTAATATAGGCTTCGTCGATACCACTGTTTCTCATGCAAAGCCAATACTAGTTTAACTGCATTGTAATTATGCAATGCCTTCTGTAGGTCAACCAATATCAAATGAACAGCCCTTCCTCTTTCGCACGTTTTTCTATCAAATTTTTTAATGCGAAAACACCGTCAATACATGATCTTCATACCCTGAACCCATTCTGCTCCTCAGATTCTGCAAATTGTTGTTCAATCCTGCGTTTGAAAACCCTACCATAAGCCACTGAACACATAACACTTATCCCCCGATAATTCCGATTCTACGATAGGTACCATCAAAATATTCGGTGGCGAAATGGCTTCAAAGATAAAATATCAATTTTTGAACTGCAAACTGTTACTTACGGAACATCTAGTGCACCTTACTTTGCAATTAAATGCATCAAGCATTTAACATCTATTAATAGAGATAATTTTCCAACAGCATGCGAAGTGATTGACCGTGATATGTATGTGGATTGTTTAATCACGGGGTTTGATAATGAAGTTCAGGACATTGCTGTTTGTAATCAAGTTTCCAGTATATTAAAGTCCGCATCTTTCTCATTAAGAAAATTGGCTTCCAATAGTCATGCCATTCTAAAAATATTAACACAGTCCACTATATCGAAGAGATGTGTGCAAACATCT
Source organism: Dendroctonus valens (assembly GCA_024550625.1). Lineage (NCBI taxonomy): Eukaryota > Metazoa > Arthropoda > Insecta > Coleoptera > Curculionidae > Dendroctonus > Dendroctonus valens. The sequence continues at coordinate 716,257 of JAJTJO010000111.1, forward strand.
GAACACACTCGATGGTCGATATTATGTTACTTTCGGATATATAATATAAATTGAGGCAAAATACCCAAATGAAGGGCTTTCTAAAGATGTACCCCCAGACATATATAGGGTGATTCAAAATTGGCGTCAGTCCTTTTAAGGGGTTATAGGGGTTCACTTGGAGATTACGAGAAAAATATTGAAAAATTTTTTTCCAAAATTTTTGGAAGATATTAACAGTTGAAAATCGAATTTCAACTTTGTTGATAAGTATTAATTTGAAATGGTCTCATGTTTGATTGGTACCCTATTTGAATACTTTAGCATTCGAAAAGCAAATTTACAATTTTTACTTCAAATTATGAAAACATTTTTAGATTAAGAAATTCCTCTTCTAGATTTTATTGCTGAAAATTTTAAACAGCAACAATGTTTATTATCATTATCAGGTAGTCAAGTGTGTTGTCAGACTTAGTTTGAAGCTTCTTTCACAAAATCGCACCCAAATTTCGAATATGCGGATATGCTATTAGTTATGGGGAAATGCCACAGTAACATAGCAGATACTATTAAAACTTATACTAGCAAAAGTCTAGAGACACTGGACGATTGGCTCCAGGAATTGAGGCAGATAGTGGGCGACCAAGAGGTGTTCGGGTTCCAGATATAGAGGAACAGGTACTGGAGATAATTGCAGCAGAGCCTTCCAGGAATACTCAGAGCATTGCACAACAACTGACACTTTCCCAGGCAACTATGCACCGGATCACTACCCTGGAAGGGCAAGATCCATATCATGTACACAAGCCACATGAAATCTCTGGTCTACTGAACAACGGTACAAATTGAGCAAGAATTAATTAACCGAATACGAGAAGCTGATCAAAATGGGAGGACATTAATGCTGCGAGGAGAGCACAATAAAGTGATTACAGGGGCACAAACGTGTTTGGAGATAAACGGGCAGAACTTTGAACACCTCTTGTCAGTTTTCCACATTTCAAGACGGTTCTTTTCAAACCCACAATTTCATATCTAAAAATTTTTTTGCACCACAATCACCAGAATGTTTTTGCCATCCATGTTGTCGATCCATAACCTTTTATATTGTCATTCGTTTACCATCCTGATTAGCCTAACCTATTTCATTTCATTTCACCCACACTTTCTGTCTTTATACCTATGGTTACTTGAGCTTTTGATATTTAAAAAGCAACAGGTCTTTACTAATGTTAATGAGGCAGATTACCTTGAAGAACATTGTTACCGTCCTTCTGATCTTGTTTTATGCAAATATCTCAGTTTTTGATAACAAATAATTTTTTTACAACCTGTACTCCCTAAACAGCCCCAGAGAAATGACGCCATATTCAAAATTGGCGTCCTGTGTAACTTATCTAAAACAAAACATGAAAACATTTGTTGCAAGAGGTTTTTGGTTGGCACGAAATTCGAGCAATATCGGCAACAGTGCAGAAAGGCTTGATATAATTTTCGCGGCCAGACGTTCAGTACAATCCACGACATTTCCACCATTGGTCGGACAGAACAAAGATACAAAGTTTTAAGTAGCGGGTTTGAAATTCCAATTTCTTCAATTAAACTTGGCACACGTTTTTATTAGTCATTTTTTTTATACGGAATGTTTGCAGTGTGCAGCTATACATACAGGGTGAGTTTTTTTCGATGACCAGTACAGGGATCTTCGGAACTAGAGGAGTTACGAAGAAGGTCAAATGGACAAAGAATTGTAGTTTTGCATGTTCTACTCGAAACCAATTTTATTTTTCTAAAATTTGACATCTGTCAAGAGATATTTGGGAACAACCTATTTACGGTAAATTTTTAACTTACTTCTAGTTCCGTTGATATTAATTTGACAGGAAAACATTAAATAGAAAACTTGTAGGAAATTGAATTCCAAAGAAAATGGCATTCTGTGGATATTTCTCCAAAATAACTGTCATTTTTGACCATACTTGATTATTACTTACTAATTACCGAATAGAGCATTTTATTACGACTTCTGTGATACATCACATCGTAAGGTTTTTTTTTGAAAATAAAGTGTCTGCGAACAATGTATACTTTTTCAATTTAGTTGATCGAAGTTAGCCATGGAAAATAGTATAAGACATACAGCATTGTTTCCATAGTAACAAATAATAACAGTATGCTTCAGTATTTATTTTGACAACTATGTTAAAGTTGGCCATAACTTTATTATAATTAAGACCTGCTCATTTAAAGTGTTTATTATAAAAATCAAATCATACCAATAATAATTAAAATTTAACTCTAGAAATTTTAATTTTTATTGTAAAACATTTTCAAAAAGGCCACCATTATTATCAATGCAAACATGCAACGCTTTAAAACTGACCATCAATATTTTCAAATGCTCTATCAACAGCTTCTTTAAGTACATTTAAATTGGAATATTTGTTTTTGTAAACTGTGTTTTTACGACTCCCACAAAAAGAACTCCAATGGTGGTGGCCATAAAACAGGGCCATTTTGTCCAATCCAAGCCCCGGGAAATGTTACGTACAGGTGATTCAGCACTTGGGAAAAATTATACGGAGGAGCTCCATCATGTTGAAACCATTGCACATTACGCCATGTTTCTAAATCTAAGTCGTCCAACATAAAATCCAGGTTATTCTGAAGGAGTTGAAGATACCGACACCCATTTAAAGTGCCTTCAAAAATAAATGGTCCAAGAAGTTTTGAACCTACCATTCCGCTCCAAACGTTAAACCCAAATTTAATTTGTGGTCTCCTTTGCTCAACGGTGGTGGGGATTTGTTTGATTCCAAAGATGTTCATTGTGTCGATTAAACATACCACAATTTGTAAATCGAGTTTATTCGGTCCACAATATTTTATAAGGGAATTGGATGTGTTGTTGGCATTTGTTGGGAACCATGCACAAACATTCACACGCAGCTCCTCATCCCCTGGATGTAAGGTTTGGGATACTAATAATTTATACGGATGGAATTTGTGTTTGGGACGTCCCGGATTCTGCTGCGATCTCTCTGGTTGAAGTATGTGGATTCTGGCTTACAATGGCCAAGACATTAACCTCCACAGCTTCTATTATTACTTTATCTTCATTTCTGGGCTGCGTAAAACTTCCATAAGAGCCCAAATTGTCGTATAATCGCTTGAATGTTTTCAAGGACGGTTGACGACGGTCAAAATACCTCTCAAAATAGTAATCAGAGGCGGGTCCAGCATTTTTATGACATCTAATGTTGGTTTGAATCCCGTCGCGCTTTTATTGATTGGAATAATTCATTTTTACAATAAAACTAACTTAGATTTCTAAGTTGAATTTAAACTTGGAGATTAAAAATTGAAAGGTGATGTTATTATCTGTTGCTTTGGAAACAATGCTATGTCTTATACTATTTTCCATGGCTAACTTCGATCAACTAGTCTCGCATCGTTGCTTGCAGAGTGTGGACGTGCTGCGAGGCAAAATCGTGCGATATTTTACAGTTGAAATCGAGTGGAAATTGTGTTTGTGTTCGTTATTGTATTGTGCGTTTTTTTTTGGGACAACGTTTGGAACATTCCTTATCGGGCAACTACCGGGTTTGCGCGATAAGTGAAATGAATCCCGGAAGCTCGCTGGAATCTGAGTCGGACCGGGGCTCCCAAAGGAGCTACTGTCTAAGGCCCAGGACCAAAAAGAGGGGTAGGGTGCCCAAGTCCGACCCGACATCGCCAGCGTCACCAACCCCGGCTCCAAAAAAATCGGCGATGGAGGAGGCTGTAGGGGTGTCGCGGGCGACTTTAGCGGGCGCAGCGGATGACGGGTTCATAGTCCCGCGAAGGACTGTGGCGTGGAGCACGCTGATTGTTGCTCCAGAGGCCTCCACGACGCTGAAAAACCGCTTTGCGCCCATCCAGCCGCCAATCGTAGATGAGCCTCCAACACTTCCCAACACCATCGTAGGGACTGAACGGGAAGCAGTTGCAGAGAGCCCTGCGGCAACTCCAAACAAGTCCAAGAAGGCAGAAAAGCCGCCGCCAATTGTGATCGCTGGAAAACCCAGCGATCACACAATGCTGATTGGTGGTATAAAAGGAATCACCAGTCAGCCTTTCACGCTGAAGTACACGAAGGCTTCGTTAATCGTGTACTGCACCAGCATTATGGACTGGGCGGCGGTGAAACGATCCCTGAAGGAGGACAAGAGCCAGTTCCATACTTACGCCCCTTCGTCGGAAAAAACCCACGCGTTCGTCGTGAGGGGCCTGGAGGGGAATGTCGATCCGACTGCCATAAAGCAGGATCTGGCAGACCGGGGACTGGAAGTGAAGAGTGTCTTCAAAATGAAGACACTTTTCAGGCCGCTCTACCTGGTCGTCACCAGCGACAAGGCAACCCTCCGAAGGCTTAACGCCGAGGCCAGGGTGGTGTGCAGTGTCAGGGTTTCGTGGGAAACCCGAAAAAACCGGAAGACCCTGACACAGTGTCGTCGATGCCAGGGCTGGGGTCATGTCTCCGGGAACTGCCACCGGGACTTTAAATGCTCCCGATGCGCTGGGGGGCATGAAATCACGGCCTGCCCCGTTGGGGCTACATTAAAATGCGCTAACTGCGGTGGGCCTCATCGTAGCTTTGACGAGGCTTGCCCAGTATACATTTACAAACAGGCGCAAGTCCCGGCGGAGAAGCAGCGTTTCGTCCCTGCTCCTCTTCCAACGAGGCCAGCCTGGGGTCAAACCAGTCGAGCCCCTGGCCCGATCCACCCTTCATCCCTAAGCAGCAGGACCATGGCGCCAGGTCACGCCAACAGGACCATGCTGCCCCCGCCACCGCCTTCATTAGCGGAGTTTCCTCCGCTGAGGCAGCACGAAGCTGTCCCGACGAGCTCCGCCCACCCAGCCCACGGTATAAATGGGAACGCGGTGGCCATGCTGGGCAGTGTCCAGCGGGAATTCGCCGAGCTGTCGTCGCAAATCAACTTGGGGGAGGTGATCAAGGCGGTAAGATTTTACAGCGCTGCATTGAGGGGTTGCGTCTCGAAGACAGACAAATTCCTAGTCTCAGCGCAGTTCTTCAATGAAGATATTAACAGCTTCGATTTTTAAGCCCTGATTTTGCCAACTGTCCCCTATGAGGATAGGAGAATGGAACTCATGCGGACTCCGGAGTCGTCTCGGTGAGTTTGTGCACTTCCTTCGGACCGAGGATATCGACGTGGCGTTGATTGTCGAAACATGGTTGCGCCCCGGGGATATACTTAGGATTCGGGGGTACAGGCTCGAACGTGCCGATAGGCCCGGTTTAAGGGGAGGGATGGCCATAGCGGTCAAAACGTCAATTCCATACAGGAGACTGCCACACAGGCAGTCAGCAATAGAGAACGTCGGCGTTGAACTTCCTGATGGAGTTTTGATCTACTGTGGCTATTTCTCCACCGTACGCTTACAGGCCGCTGATGTCAATCCATTCTTCATAAACACCAATAGGGTGTTGCTAATGGGAGATTTCAACGCCCGCCATCCACTATTCAATAACCCTGGACATAAAAACGCAGCCGGCAATTTTCTAGCCGACTACGTTCGCGACAATGGCCTACTCGTTATGCCCACTTCATCCCCAACGCATTACCCGAACAGTGGAGGGAATCCATCCTACCTCGACTTCGGAATTGCCAAAGGACTCACCAATCTCACGGAGATGGTGGTTATAGACGCCCTCAGCAGTGACCATTTGCCCATTTACCTCGACATTAGGGATTTAAAGCGCACACAAACTAACGACTTTCGATATTCATACGAAAATTTCGATTTTCGCGAATATCGAAAACGACTACAAGACCTGACGTGTATTCCGGGCCAGATTGATACTGTCGAAGCTCTAGAGCATGCGATAAAAGGTTTGACCAGGAATATACAACGGACACAGCAAGCTTTGGCCAAAAAAGTTCCGAACAGACCGCGGCCCGACAATCTTCCTGAGGAAATTCTGGACCTTATTAAGGCGAAAAATCGAATCAGGAAGCGTTGGCAGCGATTCAGGCAATCTGCCGATCGCATAATGGCAGCAGAGCTTGCACGAGACATACAGCGCGAAATCTCCGCATACAGGAATTATACCTGGGCGGAGAAACTGCGAAATCTGACTCCCCGTGACAATTCCCTGTGGAAACTGTCGAGAAGTCTGCGAAAAGGCTATGAGCAAGTCCCCGCTCTTGAAAAAGAGGGGCGGAGTTATATTACCACCAGTGATAAGTGCGAGCTGCTCGCCGACTTTTTGGCAGAAGTACACAAGGTCCAACCAGCCCTTCAGGATAACGAAATTGAAAGACAGACCGCTGTTTTTGTAGAACGGAAGTATCCTATACCACCCTGGATTTTGCATTCCTATATAACAACCCCGTCGGAGATACAATCGTGTCTTCGGCGCCTCCCTAGCCGAAAAGCCCCCGGGCCAGACGGCATCCCTTATCTACTCCTCAAAAACTTACCGCGGAAAACTATTGTGCTAATAGTACAAATAGTCAACGCAGTCCTTAAATTGCAGCACTTCCCACAGGACTGGAAAAACGCTGTAATAATCCCCATCTTAAAGCCGGGCAAAAACCCGACCGAACCCGCCTCTTATAGGCTAATTTCCCTGTTGAACACCCTCGGCAAATTAACCCAGAAGGTCATCCATTCGAGATTACAGGCAGCAGCCGAGCTTCGAAGTTTAATCCCGGATGAGCAGTTTGGCTTTCGACCAAGACACAACACAACGCTGCAGACTGCTAGGATCGCAACGGATGCCTATGCAGCATTTAATAAGCTTCAAAGTACGGTTATGCTGCTTCTCGACATGCAAAGGGCCTTTGACACAGTCTGGCACACAGGCCTGCTGTACAAGTTGTTTGCAGTGCATTCACTGCCACTCTACCTAGTTTCCCTGATAGCGTCCTACCTAAAAAACCGTTCCATCCAGGTGAAAGTGGAGAATACCACTTCTGCCAAAAGACGCATCGCGGCAGGTGTACCACAAGGAACAGTGATTTCGCCGCTGCTGTATACATTGTACACAGCAGACATTCCAAAACTTCCCACTACAAAAATAGCACTATACGCTGATGATACGGCTATCTACGCATCGTCTTTTTATGCTCAGGCTGCGAAATCTCGCATTGCACATCACCTGAGTTTATTGACGCCGTATTTTGACAAATGGAAACTTAAAGTGAATCCCAGGAAGACGGAACTTATTATCTTTTCGCGCAAATTCACTAACAACAAAATCTTATCACCACTCGTGGTCCAAAATACTCCTATCAAACCAACAAAAGAGGTGAAATACCTGGGATTCAAACTAGACGCCCGACTCCATTTCAATAAGCATGTTGACTATGCTGTACAAAAGACTGCCATGGCCCGAAGAAAGTTGTACTCTCTTCTGGCGCCAAATTCTTTCCTATCACCTCGAAATAAACTTCTGCTCTACACCTCCACTATAAGGCCCATACTGACCTACGGCTCCTCTGTCTGGCACTCTGTCTGTGATTCCACGAGACGACGTGTTCAAAGGACCCAAAATAGGTTCCTGAGAGGCGTCCTATCGGCTGACAGATACACCAGAATAACCGAAATGCACGAAGCTACAGGGATGGCCTATATAGCCGACTATATGGATACCATCGCTGAAAAATTTTATCATAGCGGAGTGCAAGGCTCAGTCCTCACGCGAAATATCACCCATGTAAGAGCAAACGATCGCCCAACCCATGGTCCCCTGTATAAGCGACTTCCCATATTTTATGAGGATTTTGTCCCTGACAGTACGTGACGACAAACAAACATTGCCTGCCAGTTGCAGACAGTCGTTTCTAGCAGGCTGGAAACGCACAAATCCAACATAACGTGACTTGACGGGTTCGTCCTGCCTCGTGCTGGCTGGTGTTGGCTGGTCCTTGCACCGGTCGGGGCGGGGGCGGATGAATTTGGTCATCTAGTTGAAACTGCCGGCGGTTAACGCCACGGCTGACAGTATCAAACTTAAAGGTCGAAGCAAAAGAGGTTTTTGGCTTCCCTTCAGGAAGACCTTTTTTCCTTAATGAATGCCCCTCGAATAAAACCAAAACCGCCACTTCAAGACTATCTCCTGACGTTGTCGTGCGTATGGCTAGCTCGGGAATGTCCATGTTAGGGCACTGCCCAGGTAATGGACGACTTAGCGCGCCTATTTAGATCATGGGCAAAGAGCAACCGGCCGAACATCTGGCCAGACATGGGACATTTTACTGACTTATGTTTTTTGTTTTAAACTTTGTTTGTGAATTTAGTAATGTGAATGTTTAATAAATTTTATCTATCTATCTATCTTCGATCAACTAAATTGAAAAAGTATAAATTGTTCGCAGACACTTTATTTTCGAAAAAAACCCAACGATGTGATATATCACAGAAATCGTAATAAAATGAAATCAATAATCAAGTATGATTGCCATTAAAAAAAACTCAAATTTGTGACACATGTCAAAAATGACAGTTATTTTGGAGAAATGTCCAAAGAATGCCATTTTCTTTGGAATTCAATTTCCCACAACTTTTCTATTTAATGTTTTCCTTGTTCCACCAAATGTTAATTTGACCTTCTTCGTAACTCCTCTAGTTCCGAAGATCCCTGTACTGATCATCGAAAAAAACCCACTCTGTATAGTATAGTAGCAACTAATCATAATAATTTAATCTGATCATAAAAATACAGGTAATTATTTAGGTGATCAGTACTCGCGTACGCCGCTATCAATTTGCTCATCTTATAGAAAATCAACAATCAAAGAAAAAAAAAGTTGTTGGCAAATGAACAACTTTTCAAACTGTTTTTTTTTGGCAAAAATGCGACTTGGTCACTTTTCACCATTGAATTTTACTACTTTTTCTTAAGAAAATAAACGCTCTCATAGTGTATGGCGATCATCACTATCTTATAACATGTTGCCATATTTCCACCAAAGTAGCATATTTATGTCGGTCAATTTTAATTTTAGCGGAGATACAATACTGACCAAAACTAGCAAAAACTAAAGAAACAAGTCGCAGTTTATCCATAAACCTACAAAAATTCAAGTACGGGGTATCTCATTTTCGACACTTTTATAGAGTATCTTCGTAATTGTTAGTGCTCTCAAAAAAGTAGCAAACTTAAAATGGTAAAATCAATATTTGAAAATTTTTGCACGCTTAAGAGGTACAGGAGAAAATCAAGAAATATTGTCGATTTCAAAATGATTCTATATTTTCTTAGTCAAACGAGATACAGAAAAATGTTTTATGTAAAAATTTCTTTAATAAATAAGTAAAAAGGTCAGGTTGAGGGTCAGGTAAAAAAGTTATCGGACCTAAACTCATTTTTGTAATTGCATTGCCATGGGAAGATGTGATAGGAGTGCAAACTATATTATAAGGTAGAATTAGGCGGTTATTAAAATCTATAAATCGGAAATTAAAAGGTTTTATTTCTATGTTTTGGCAGTCTGAGTATTCATAGGAGCAATGTCATTGATGTCCAATTATTTTTACTGTTAATAGAGGATTATAGATTTCGTCTATAATATATAAAATGTGTGAACTTATTATAAATTATGGAAACCAAAATAAAATTGTGATAATAATAAAAATTAGTATTGTATGGTCGTGAAAAAATATTATTTGTCCTATTAATGGGGAGGATCTATCTCGTAATAAAAGAGTTTTTAAGGTTGAAATTAAAAAAAAAGTGTAAACTTTATATATGGTGCTTAAACCCATTGCACTATTCTGCCATTTTCGAAGTTACTATACTATGGGAAGTTCATCATAGCTGTGTTCTGCTGGGGGGAAATATTGGAATCATTCAATGGATGTGGGGGTATTAAAAGAAGTTAAGTTTAGTCGTTTAGATGTTAAAGCCTCTCAGAGAATATAAATAAAATAAATTATTCTAATTATAGAAATTACTCTTCCAATTGAAGAAATTTTATTTAATAAATAGTAGGCCTCAGGCTAATCAGAGTAGCGACGAGGTATATCTCCTAGACCTAAAAAGTGTTGTGGAAAGAAATTTATGTGTGTTATTTAAAGTAAAACCTGTAAAAAGAGGGAATCATTGGATGATACCAGCTAAAAAAGCGAAGAATGCCCCGAAGAATAAGTATCATGGAGGATAATGTCAATCGGAGAGTTGTCTATTTTTACTTATGGAAAAGTAGTGAATTTCAATTAGTGAAAAGTGGTCGAAAAGAGCATTTACGCCGAAAAACATAACTAAGAAAAGTGGTTGGTAAACAGATTTTCTATAATGTGAGTATAGTGTTTGTTATCCGCGAACGCGAGGACCTCATCATCTAGATAATAGGCATGATGACAGATTTTGAAATACCGTTGTATAATGTAAGTACACGTCTGCTATTTCCGAAAAAAACATTATTTCCGGAATTAATTAAATGCTGGCTCAAATTATCGCATTTTATCTTTCTATTTTGTATTAAGCGTTAAAAATCTCGTCTGTTTGTGACGTCACGCCTTCTAACAATTTGCAGTGTGCCTATGCACTATTGCTCTGGTTCCCTAATTCCGGTACTAATCTTTTGGCCCGAAACTCGCCTACTGGTTCCGAATTTTTCCGAGGACCGGGTTCTAATACGAGCCGAATCTTTAAAATGATCCCACTAGCCCACCACTGGTCACAACAATTGAAAGGACACGGCACAGGCGCGCTGATTACTTCAGAGGGCGTGACGTCATGCGATCTGATTGGTGTTTCAATCAACATGGCCGATTGCTGTACTTTATGCTTTTATTATACAGGGTGTCCCGGAAGCACATGATCAAAAGGGCACTGAGACATTATTTGGCTCAAAAGAAGGCGATCTGACCTAGGCTTTATTCAGAAAAAAAGTCTGACGCCTCTGCTATGGTCAAAGTTTTTCAAAAAAAATTATGTTTTTTGAAATATCGGGAGAATGATTCCATGGATTTTAATGAAACTCTCTGTGAATTTGTTTCCATGTAAGACTCATGTTTTGATGAAGCAATCGAGGTCATCCGCTTTGGGGAAGTGTGGAATTTTTGAGTGTATTGGTACAAAAACTACCAGAACTCTTTATTTGGTTAATGGAATCTACTGATTTTTTTTTGAAGTGATGCGCTAATCCTTTTTGAGCATTTTTGGGCTCTTTGTAAAGTCTTGTAGAATTCATAGCGCTTTTGGACAAAAAATGTTTTCTGTTTGCGTGCTATTTAGCAATTTCAGACATTAACTGCAAACGTCGTAGTAAGCAAAATTAAGGAACTTGGACCTTGATACCCGATTAAATGGCCATTTAGATAACAACCCCCTATAAATGCCGCTACCCAGCAGACAGACTTCAGACATAATTTTCATTCATAAGCAGATTGTTGTTGCTACTATATTATAAACACTCACTTTGTAAATTGTATTAATTAAAAATTGTTTTAAAAAGTTGATTTTAATACCAACTTATTTAATTGCAAAAATGTTTTTTGTAATAAATTAATTGTCAAGCGTTTTATAATTTTTAACTGACCGACATGGTCAAAGTCTTAAGTCCGGTCGTCTTTTCGAAGCGTCGAAGCGAATTGCGTTTATCAGAAATCTCGCGAAAAAAAAGCGAGTTTTTGTCAAAATATGATCCTGACGTGGGAACAAATCTACAGCAAGTTTCATTAAAAACCATCTGAACGTTTCCCTGATATTACAAAAAACTTAATTTAAGTTTTGTTAATGTAAAAACTTAATGACTGTCTAAAATTGTCAGTTGGCAAGAGAACATAAATAGTTTGATTGTACTAAACCTATGAATGCTGCAAGATTTTGCAAGGAGGGCAAAAATGTCACATGAAGATTAGCGTATCAACTCAAAAAAAAATCAGTTGATTCTAGCTGGCAAATAAAAAGTTCTGATAGTTTTTGTGCCAAGACACTCGAGAATTCCCCACTTGCCCAAAGCGGATGAACTCGGTTGCTCCATGAAAGCATGAGACTTACATAGGATTTTTTTGAAAAACAGACCATCAATAACAAAGGAGCCAGCCATTTTTCCGAATAAAAGTTAGGCCATATTCAATGATCGCCTTCTTTTAAACCAAATAATATCGCAGTACCCATTTGATAATTTGATGTGCTCACGGGACACCCTGTATTAATAATCTTATTGATCCCAATATTTATATTAATAATGGGTCACTTTTTAGAATCCTTTCAACATATATTTTCCTCTAAAACGATTTATTCTTTGATTCTTTTATACTGTCATCATGCCTATTACCCAAATACACAGTATGTTACAATTTCGGATTAATTATCTCAATAATGCGTCTTTTCACTAACCATTGCTGTCTAACGTTCTTAACTTAATTTTATATGAAATATTTGACTGTAAGCATTAAGAATACTTACTATATTTGCATATATTGTACCAGGTCGGTACCCAGCGCGGTCTTATTACAAAAGGCAAACTTTCATATAGGAAATGGGCGATTTACCTACATTAACATTGATTTAAGTTTCTATGTAGGAAAAATCTAATATTGGAACATAAACAACAAATTATCTCTTAATACTGGAACAATTATTTCGGAAATTCTTTTATTTAATGCCATTTTTTAATGTTCCAAGGTTGTTACGGATTGTATAATACCCTGAAGGTCGAACTAGCTCGAGGGCCTTCGGCCCGAGGAATATATTTGGGCCTGATGAGCACTAATTGTCAATAATTGTCTCCGTAAAGTCTCTGGTGCATTCTTTATGTTTCACGTAATAGTTTTTCATCAATTATTTATAGTTATTAGCTTTAAAAAAAGATATACCTGTACCTGTATGAAATAATTTAAGAATTTGTGATTTTAATCTGAAGTGACTATTGTCAATTAGCAGTAATTCATCGCAAAAAATGAAAGAAATTCCGCAAACCATAAGAGAAAATGCAGCACAAGCTGCAGAAAATTTGCTGCCTATAAAGTCGAGAGCATTCTATGATAAGGAGTAGATAAAAGTAAGAGAACGAAAATTAAACAAATAGCAACTTCATAATAATTAAATGAGCGGGCTTTATTATAATGTGTTTCATTTCTAAGGTATTATGGATCAATAATATGTAGGTGAAATATAAAAATTACTATATGTGGTGCAGTACATATTTAGTTTTTTTTTCTATGATGCATAAAAGTCAGACCAACCTTTTAATATTTTTATCTGGTTAACAAAGAAAACTCTATTGATTGGTTTTATTTATATAACCATTGGTGGAATCAGTTTTGAATCTTGCGATTGAACATTGAATCGGCGTTTGGTCGGCGCCAGAAAACGAATGCCGCCAATGACGTCATAAAGGACATGGGGAAACAGATTTGTGTCGTGGAAGTCTATCTGCACTCTTGTCTGAGTCAGATAACGGGAGACCTCTTGTCTGAAGCATGATTCAATAGGATTATTTGTCTGCTGTGAATATTCGTCACCGTGCAAGTCGTAGAGGATCGGACGAATTTATATATTTACAATATGTTGAATATATTCATTTTTCCACAAAATTTTATACATTCGGTCACAAAAGCCTACATACATTTTCTAAGTTGCTTGGAAGGCATTCCATTTACTATTCCTTAATTATACACTATGTCCAATATAAGAAACCCCTGTATGGGGGTATCGGAAAATATACAAGGTGTCCCGTAAGCACGTGCTCAAAAGGACACTGCAACTTTCTTTGACTCAAAAGAAGACGATCTGACAGAAGTTTTATTAAGAAAAAAATGTCTGGCTCCTGTGCTATTGATGGTCAAAGTTCTTTAAAAAAAATGTTTTTTGAAATATCGGGAGAATGATACGATTTATTTTAATGAAACGCGAGTGTTTTTATAAAGAAACCGAGTGCATCCGCTGTGGGCAAGTGAGGAATTCTTGAGCGTCTTGGTCCAAAAACTACCAGAACTTTTTATTTGGTAACTGGAATCAGCTGAATTTTTTTTGAATTGATGCACTAATCATTTTTGAACATATTTAGGGTCTTTGTACAATCTTCCAAAAATATACCAAAAAAAATCGGTTTCCTTGCTATTTAACAATTTCAGACATTAACTGCAAATGTCGTAGTAAGCGACAATGTTATTTTATAATAAATTAATTTGCAAGCGTTTTATAATTTTAACTGACCGACAATGTTAGTTCTCTAGTCTTGGGCCTGGTTGTCTTTTGGAAGCGTTTTCGTCCGAATTCCGTTCATCAGAAATCTCACGAAAAGAACAAGCGAATTTTAAGCAAAATATGGCTCTGACGTATGAACAAATCCACAGCAAGTTCAATTAAAATCCATCTGGGCGCTTTCCCGATATTACAAAAATCTTAATTTTAGTTTCGTTCACGTAAAAAGTTAATGAACGTCTAAAATTGTCGATTGGCAAGAGAACAGAAATATTTTTTTATGCAAAAACTATGAATGCTACAAGATTTACAAAGAGCTCAAAAATATTCAAAAAGGATTAGTTCATCAACGCAAAAAAAAATCAGTTGATTTCAGCTACCAAATAAAAAGTTCTGGCAGTTTTTGTACCATGACACGCAAGAATTCCTCACTTGTCCAAAGCGGATGAACTCGGTTGTTTCATCAGAGCATGAGTCTTACATAGGAACAAATTCACAGCGAGTTTCATTAAAATCAATCGTACCATTCTCCCGATATTGCAAAAAGCATGATTTTTTTGAAAAAATTAGACCAATAGCGGAGAAGCTAGACATTGTTTCTAATTAAAAGTTAGGTTAGATCGTCTTTTTTTGATCGAAAGAATATTGCAGTACCCCTTTGATCATGTGCTTACGGCACACCCTCTATATCGTGTTCCGCGAATTTGGCTTCGACCTGCGACACCTTCTTTCTCTTAAGGAACAACACACCCTAACGCTGGAAAATCAGCAAGCTCATTGCTGGACATGAACAAGGCATTTGACAGCGTATGGCACAGATGACTGTTATACAAGCTGCATAAACTATCAACGCGAAAATAGTTCATTTTTTAGTGTTCGATAATGTTTATCAAAAACCTACTCGAGAATAGACATAGAGAAAGTGCAAATTTACAATTCCTTCGATTTTCCATTTTCTCCAGGACATGGGTGCCTCAGGGATCATTGCGCTAACTCTTTCCGACAACCCGGACAAAGCCGCATACATTTTACAATATGCGGACTACACTGCATATATTATACATGACAAAGATACAGAGAAAGCAGTGATATGGTTCTATACAGGGTGTCCCATGACACAAAGTCATTATGAGTGGGAGTACAGGAAAATAGTAAAAAATTAATTGTTATTAAAAACTGACATTTTTGCAAAAAACTAGATCAGAAGAACGGCAATAATGTTTTTCAAGGTAATCTGCCTCATTAACATTACGTAAATACCTGTTGCTTCTTAATTATTAAAAACTCAAGTAACCATAGATAGATAGATAGATAAAATTTATTGAACATTCCCATTAACAAAATTCACAAACAAAGATAACAAACATAACTCCCGTGTCTAGCCAGATGTTCGGCCGGTTGCTCTCTGCCCATGATCTAAATAGGCGCGCTAAGTCGTCCATTACCTGGGCAGTGCCCTAACATGGACATTCCCGAGCTAGCCATACGCACGACAACGTCAGGAGATAGTCTTGAAGTGGCGGTTTTGGTTTTATTCGAGGGGCATTCATTAAGGAAAAAAGGTCTTCCTGAAGGGAAGCCAAAAACCCCTTTTGCCCAAGTAACCATAGAAAAACACAGAAAGTGACCTTATACTAGTGACGACGTCATGGCTAGCACGAATTTGCTAATACCTCTTTGTGTTTCGCTAATGTTATAATACATTAGCAGATTTCGGAACTTCTTTCGGAATTTCGGAAAGTCTTTGCAGAACACCTAGCAAAAGTATTCCAACCATTCCCATCAAGGTGCTCAGACGCTGAAGAGGAACCAATACGAAGCTACCTAGAAAGTCCATACCAACTAGATCTACCAATTAAACCACTGCGATTAAATGAAGTAAAAAGTATAATTGACCACACCAGTACCAAGAAAGCCCCTGGCTACGATTTAATAACGGGACGACTTCTCCAAGAATTGCCCACAGAGGCTGTAAAATGGATTATGGTTGTATACAACGCAATATTAAGAACAGGCTATTACCCCAGTCAATGGAAGGTAGCCGAAATCATACTCATTTCAAAACCTGGGCAACAACCGGAAGAAGCCGAGTCATACCGACCCATCAGCCTGCTGCCTATTTTATCTAAGGTATTCGAGAGAGCTCTGCTCACAAGATTGAAACCAATTCTAATAGAAAAACATTTAATTTCTGAACACCAATTTGGGTTCCGCCACCAACATGCCACCACTGAACAAATCCACAGAGTCGTCTCCATTATTAACAAGAACCTACAATCTAAAACATTTTGCTCAACCGCATTTCTAGACGTGTCGCAAGCGTTCGAGAAAGTCTGGCACCCCGGCTTATTATACAAACTCAAGCGGAGTTTACCATACACGTTCTACCAGATTCTGAAATCTTATCTCACAAATAGACGTTTCCGAGTAAAATTCCAGCAAGAGCGATCTTCACTTATAGCTATTCTCGCGGGTATCCCGCAAGGAAGCGTACTGGGACCCATTATATACCTGCTATACACAGCTGATCTACCGACCAGACACCAATCAGAAGTAGCTACCTTCGCCGGCGATACCGCTGTGATGGCCTCAAATAAGAAGGCTCATACGGCTTCAAGAATGCTACAAAAGAGCCTAAACGATATAAGTGAGTGGTCTAGAGGCGTATCAAAGTAAATGAGGACAAATCAGTCCATGTCACATATACTATGAGACGAGAATCGTGTCCACCTGTAACGCTCAACAACCACCAACTACCACAAGCGGAAGCAGCGAAATATCTCGGTATGCACCTGGACAGGAGACTTACCTGGCAAAAATACATTTGGACCAAAAGAAAGCAACTCTCCGTGAAACTGCGTCAAATGAACTGGCTTATTAGCCAGTTCATTAAAATCAATCGTACCATTCTCCCGATATTGCAAAAAGCATGACCTTTTTGAAAAAATTAGATCCCTATTGGTCTCAACTCCCAGCTAGCAATCGACAATAAACTTCTGCTATATAAGACTATAATAAAACCAATATGGAGCTATGGCATCCAATTGTGGGGCGCGGCTAGCAAATCTAACATTGGAATAATAGAAAGATTCCAATCAAAAGTCTTGAGACAAATCACCAAAGCACCTTGGTTTGGGTCATCCAGCAAGGTAAATTGGGTCATCCAGCAAGACCTTCAAGTACCCTCAATACAAGAAGAAATCAAGACAATCGGTATAAAATATCGTAGTAGACTCGGAAAGCACCCCAACGCGCTCGTTGTCAACCTGCTCAGAAGCAACATCATAAATGCCTCAAACGGTACGATCCGTTGGAATTACCGGTTAGATTCCAATAGAATGCAATCCTCCATGCACCAGGACAATGTAGGGATGCCTACCGAAAACTTAGAAAGTGTTGCTGATGGGCATCTTGTTCATGTCATTTAGTGTATATAGCTTAACTGTTATTATTACTTACCATAATATTTACTCAAATCGTTAGATAGATTGTAAATTATAGAGGATTTCAATAAAAAAAAAATATTTCGGAAAATAAACGATGCGACAGAAAACTATTTTCACTAAATCAGAATATTTTTTTGAATACTACGCGAATTAATAGTAGTAGTAGTAAACATCTTTATTTCTAAAAAAGGCTATCGACCTATCAGTCTTTCTGCCCTTGTTTAATACATGTAGTCTTAATCTAAATAAAAAACAAATATGAAAATTCTCTTATTCTAGGTTAACAATATTATTAAATAAAATTCCAATGACAAGAAAAAATTATTTTATTGTCCACTAGTCAGTTGCGTTTGTAAGTGTTCGAGTAGCGTTGAGGTAGGGTAACGGAAGCGGGATTGTCTGGTTGGTCTTGTAATTGTCTTGTTGCGAATTAATAATTTGAAAGTTATTAAAGATTATTTGTTAGAGAAAATGTAAATAATATTCATTATTAGTTTTATTCTTCTTTTTTCAAATTTCAACAATGTTTTTTAATTTTCAACGATTTCAACAATACCTCATATAAAAAGTTATAGGTCAATGATCTATTTACAACTTAATCTAGGGTAAGTGAAGAAATCAGCAACCTAAAAATAAGAAAAACATTTCAGTAATTGGCGGTAAAACGAAATTCTTATAGATGAATCTGTGGGCTTGAAAAGAACTGTTTTGAAATGTGGACAACTCACAAGTGGTGTTCGAGGTTCTGCCCTCCATGTTGGAGTTTAACTCCAAACATGTTTGTGCCCGTGTAATCACTTTATTGTGCACTCTTCACAGCATTAGTGTAAAGTGGGAAAGTGTCAGTTCAGTCACAAGTATACTTCTGGAAGGCTCTGCAGCAATTACGTCCAATACCTGTTCTCCTATGACGAATGACTAGAACCCGAAGACCTCTTGGCCGTCCACTATCTGCCTCAATTCCTGGAGCCAATCGTCCAGTGTCTCTAGCCCTTTGTTGGCGTAAGTTCTTACATGTTCTGCTATGTTACTGTGGCATTTTTTCATAACTAATAGCATATCCGCATATTCGATATTGGTATACATTGTGCAGCTTCAAACTAAGTCACAATTTGACAAAATCTTTCTATCTGTAACTTCCTGTTAATGAGAAAAAACATCGTTGCAGTCATCAAAACATTGTAGAAGAGTATTTTTTTAATATCAAAATTTTTCACAATTTGAAGTAAAGATCGTAATTTTTTTTGAATGCTTAGGTATTCTCAATAGGCTACCAACGAAACATGGGCCCATTTCAAATTATTTTTTAGAAATTTCCGAAAAAGCTTTTTCTCGTACTCTCCAAGTAACTAACCCATTAAAAGTCATGAGACCTTGGAGCCATGGGTGTTTTCTGCTCTACCAATTACACGTCCTTTAAAGTCTTAACTTAAGAAACCTGATTGATAGAGCGACATTCTTTAACATATATCCATAGTTATCTAACTTCTAGAAAATTCCAATATCTGTCTGCGTGTAAATGGTTGCCAAAAACCAAAGAGTGTGGTAAACCAAAAATGTGATGAGAATGTGACTGTGAAACCATCATATGGATTCTCGAAATCCCATGGGTGGGTATTCTGTTTATTCGCTAATCCGTTCCTTGTATAGGTTGTCTCATCCATAAATAAAATGTTTTTAAGTAGTTGACGATTTTCAAACCGGTAAAATTCCATGGGTTTGAAGCTTGAACAGGCGGAATATGAAAGGGTTCATAATTTTCATGACGTTTTAATGTCCTCAATACTTGTCTTCGAGATACATTAACATGTTATGATAGAAGAGGTGTTCAAATGATTATGAAATTCTCGAAGTATCTTCTCTTTACTTTCCTTGCTTGTTGGGCTTGTTGGGCATTCAGCCGATGGTTTCGGAAAAGTTCCGTATTCACGCAAGTAATTGTGGACGCGATAGAAAACTCGTCGATCTGGTATTCGAGAGTTTGGAAATCTCAACACATTGTCTCGCACAGATGAGTTTTCAAAAAATTGTAAATGTAATGCATATCGAAGTACTCTTGCGTTGTAAAAGTAAACATTTCGAATTTTAGAATATTGTTTTTCCGGGCTTGTAGGTCGTAGTCCATAAGGTTTAGAACCTTATATTTTACTATTGAGTCCGTCCGTGAAAGCCTACTACATTCCGTGATTTCGAATTTTGTCAATCAGCACAACCAGATGCCAACAACTTTTTGGATTTGAAATTGTGATTTATATTTTATATCAATAATTTAATCTTCTGTATAATGAAAACGTTTCACTTTAGGGCAACACGTTATTAGAAGTTTATACTATATTTTGTCAGAAGATTGCGTATATTAAGTAGCGATCGTTTGTCATGGGCCACGGAGATTAACACCAAATCCAAGGAAACAGCAATTTCTCTTCGCAAACTACCAAATTAAAGCAGACTTTCCAACAGCTGACGGTCACATAACTCAGTCAAAAAATTATATAAAATATCCGGAATAAAAAACTGAAAATCACTAAACACATATAAATGTCAAACCAGAAGCCACTAAAATGAACATAACACTTTCAGTCGCTAACGCATAAAAGCAAATAAATCAGCAGTGAAACTACCACCAATACAGTGTGTCCAGTATAAAATGATGTACATGGGGATATTGGAAACCGTTAGAATTACAGGGTGGACCAAATGGGGAAAAAGTTGCGCAATCAAGTGCCTACACATAATCTGTCATCAACTCGGAATAGCAACGGATATACAAGGAAAAAAAGAAAAAAGTGCGTTTTATAAAATCCTTTATATCGTGTTTATTATAAAAGATACGTGGGGGTAAGAAATGAGCGTGATTTTGAAAATAAAGTAAAAAATAATCTAGGCCCACTATGTTCAATGAGGCCGAAGTCAACTTTTGTTTTTCTTATGGGCGCCATATTGAATTTCTGCATTTTTAAATTCCCCTTTAAATATGCTCTTCAACCATGTATAACATGTTTATGTTCGGTCAAGATAAATAATTAAAATTAACAAAATTAAGATTTTATTGCAGTAGGCATTGGATCGCATAAATACGACAAAGAAGCCAGTAGTTGAACCAGTCTTAGTCAGAAAGCATGGGAGATCACTTCGCCCACTGCCTCATCGCTTTTGATAATGTCCACCGCAGTTGTGGACGAAACACCGAAAAACATTTCTATATGTGATTTGATGAAGAAAGCGCATTTCCTGAGTTCACTGGCTTTTTTGCTGCGATGCCGTGAAACGAAGATCACTCCGACCTTCTTGAAGATGAAAAGATATTTCAGAACCAACCAAGCCAAGAGAATCTACGACCGGACTGAACGGGCTCTTTTACGCGAATGGATACATGATACATTGCACGTATTGACAGTAGACTTTTACCTGTCAACATAGAACTAGCCAACAAATTGCACTGGATCTACTGGGAAAAGGTGGATCGATTAACAACCGAACGGATGACGGTTGCCGAAGAAGCAGCAACCAATCGCCAAAAGAAAAAAATTGATGCACTTACGGAAAGGTTTCACCAATCCAGCAAAACAGGACCATCACCCGAGGAGAACCGCCGGTAGATTGTAGTCAACTTGACCAACAAAGAACTTACTGCCGACGAACAAAGCGTGCTGACCAAGGGAGGAAACTTTGCGATAGTACCGTCCAGGCTACCTGTGGAAGACATCATAGCAATTGTCGAGAGTGGAATACGTTCGCTGCCTATTCAAACCGCGGATCAGATAAGGGCTGAGACATCACGAATTTCACCTTCAGAGAAAGAAATGCCTTGAAAACGCTCAACGAGGATAAGGAGATTCTCGTTTTACCAGCTGATAAGGGCAATGCAACTGTGGTCATATCATCATTGAACTACGAGGACAAAATTAAAGAGCTTTTGACCCCGTCAACGTACAAGAAGTTGACACGGGATCCGACGGCACGGATACTAAGGACAAGAAACAAATTAATTAAAGACATGACATTTCGTCCGAGGAGTTGGCCAAGCTCAGAAAATCAGTAGCACTCCTACCAAGGCTCTACGGACTGCCCAAGATTCATAAATCAGATGTACCACTGAGACCCATTGTGAGCGCTATTGGAAGTCCGACCTATGATATTGCAAAATATCTAACAAGAATTTTACAGCCCAAAATAGGAAAAACTGACAGTTTTATAAAGGACTCATCCCATTTTGTTCAGAGGCTGCACTCGTTGTCATTAGCTCCCGGAGAAATTCTTGTGAGGTTTGATGTTGTTTCGTTGTTCACAATGGTACCAATCAAAGAGGCAATGGAACTTATTGAGAGAGAATTTCCACCAGGCATGGCCAAACTGTTCGAACACTGCGTAACCACAACCTACTTTCAGTGGAAAAACGAATTCTATGAACAGACGGATGGAGTAGCAATGGGCAGCCCCCTTAGTCCGGTGATAGCCAACTACTTTATGGAGAAATTTGAGATGGACGCTCTGGACACAGCCGCGAGGAAACCTAAGTGTTGGTTTCGATATGTTGATGACACTTTCGTTGTTTGGGGCCATGGTTTGGTTGAACTTAAAGACTTCCTGAGGCACCTCAACTCAATCAACTCAAAAGTACAGTTCACTATGGAAGTGGAGAAGGATGGCCGACTGCCATTTTTAAATGTCTTGGTAACCAGAAAAACCAATGGAAAGCTGGCCCACACTGTGTATAGAAAACCGACACATACCGACCGGTACCTGCACAGTGGATCAAACCATCATCCCAGTCAAAAGAGAGGAGTCATTAAAACCCTCACCGAAAGAGCCAGAAGAATTTGCGAACCATATGAGTTAGAAAGAGAATTGAAACACCTAGAAAGAGCCTTTGGTTGGAATGGATACAGCAAGAAAGAGTTTAATAGAGCAATTCGACCAAGAAACAGTGGAGGTCGTCCTAAGGAAACAGATACGCATGATGAGCGTAAGGGTTGGGCTTGCCTCCCATATATACATGGAGTCACGGACAGGATCGGCAGGATACTGGAGAAACACAGAGTGAAAACAGTCTTTAAACCAACTCGAACAATCCAACAGACTTTGAGATCGGCCAAGGACAAACGGGATCCTTTATCGGCACCAGGAGCCTACAGGGTTCCATGCAGTTGTGGCAGAGCATATATCGGCACCACAAAACGTAGTGTAAACACGAGGATCACTGAGCATAAAAGAAGTTGCAGATTAGGACAAACAGAAAAATCAGCAGTAGCGGAACACGCACTTCTAGACGGCCACCAAATACGTTTCGATGAAGTGGACATTTTGCACCAATCTCAACGGTATTATCCGAGACTAACCAGAGTGGCCATTGAGATCTTCAAACATGACAACAATTTTAACAGGAAAGAAGAAGTCCTTAATCCAGATTGGAAACGCGTTTTGCGGCAAACAGCGTGTACGCCAAACCAATGAAGAGCCTCCCACTCCCCACGCATGAGCTCACACGGCCGGACCTCATAAATACGACAAAGAATCCAGTAGTTGAACCAGTCTTATTCGGAAAGCACGGGAGATCACTTCGCCCACTGCCTCATCGCCTTTGATAATGTCCACCGCAGTTGTGGACGAAGTGTCAGGAAGAAATTCCCATGGACCACGGCTTCAAAGCCCGAAAAACATTTCTATATGTGATTTGACCGGCCGTGAAAGCCTTCATAGCCTGAGAAAAATAGAAGCTTTAAAAATAAATGATATTTTTGTTAAGCCAAAAACCGTGAATTTTTATCTTTTAATTTGAAATTCAACCAAAATCATTTTCTTTGGTCTTATTGATTTTGATTATTTTTTTAACTACAGTGATTTTTTGCGTCAGTCAGTTCTGGTAGCCGATTATGTCCGTCGCGCGGCAAGTATAACAAACTACTTTTTTGTAACACCCTATTTGTTTTTTATGCCATTGAAAACGATCTTTAAAAATACCTTAAAAGTAATCTAATTAGAATAAGCAATATAAATATAATACACCGTTTGTTTTTAGCTTTCAGATGTTGTTAATGTTTGGTCTCAACAAGGCGAGTTACCTTTGGACCTGGCCCTTCGAGGAAAAAACGATAACATTGCCTCAACCTTAATTCAGCATAATGCTGATGTTAATATTAGGGACTCTACTGGAGAGTCTTTATTACACAGAGCTATCAAGAGGGGGGACAACTTTGCTGCCTTATTTCTCTTGGAAAACAACTGTGACGCAACTTTAACTACCAGGTATATTGACATTTCGTTCAACAATACTAACAATAAAAAATGGCTGGCATGTTGTCAGGACTCCAGTACCGGTTTCGAATCTGTTAGTTCTCGTCAGAGGTTTAACTTTTAAGTTTTACCACGAGGGATGTAGTTTTATCCACGCAGTTTCTCTTTCATACAGTTAAAATATTTGGCGACTGCAGTAATTCCTCAACGGGTTACTCCATCAATACCCTTTTAAAGTAGAAAGTTTTGGATGTGTTATTAACAAACTAAATCCAGCTGGCGACAATACTGTGTGCTAATGTAAGCTGGTGTAAATACTAATCATGTAACGTATTTTAACACATAAAGTTATTATAGGACACTATACAGTCTCAAAACCTTCGACAATACTTCGCCCGCTGAAAGGTATATCTTAGACAAGCCAGAAAATGCTCTCTTACGCACACCCAGAGCTGATGTTCTGGCGCTCTGGGCTGTGTGGGACTCCAGCTTAGCTGTCTACTCACAAAAACCCTTCCTCACCTCCGAAGTGGTGTTTGACCTAGCACCGCGGTCATTTCTGTCCTTTTGTGCCTTCGTATTTTACTCCCTCATTATCCTCCCAGGAGTCTTCGTCTGCCTGTTGCATATGACGCACAGTGACACATAATATGTAGAGTAGTATCGTCTTCTAATTCGCACCCCCTGCAGTTGGGTTGATCGCTCAGTCCCATCCTAAAGCGGGGTATTTTGCAGGGGGCGTGTCCTGTTAAAAAGGCCACTATCTTCCTTATTTTTTGGCTGCTGAGATCTAGCAGTTCGTTTTTACGCACTGGCTGTGGAGGTCCCACCAACTGCCTTGCTGTAAGGAGTCGCGATGTTGTGTCCCAGTTGGTTGGTCAGTGGTTGCTCGGCCTCTGCCTTAACAAGTTCCGCAGCAATCTCGTTTCCTTTGCTCCTGTTTGTCCCAGTTGCCCAAGTGAGTTTTACTCTGTTTGAGTTCCCAGTCAGGGTCGTAAGTTCTTTTACACAATCTAGTACACATTATGACCTGATTGTGTACGATTTAAGTGTCTTTATTGTGGCTTCATCTCCAGTTACGATGGTAATATGCTTACGTGTGTAGGCTCTTTCCCTCATTTTCCGGGCGCAATTTGTTATTGCTAGTATACTTGCTTGAAAAGCGGTCGTGATTGTACCCAGATTTAAGGTAATCCTTTCGTTGGTTCTTCCTCTTTCGACTATACCAGCGCCTGTGCCCGATGCTGTTTTTGTGCCTTTCGTATACCATACGGAGTCCCCTCTGATAGCTGATGGAGCCGCTCCACCATCTCGCCCCTCATCCAGAACATAAGTTCTGAACGGTACCGAAATGCTTAGAGTTTTAATTCGATCAGCTTTCAATCCCATGGGTTCGACTGTCTTCAGCTTTCTGTAGATCGCGCTGTGTCCCCATTCCGTCGCTTTCCTGAGGGCACCGTCACCCATACGGTAAGCGCTTCTTGGAGCCTCAGGTTCGATGAATAAATGCAAAAGGCTCCGGACCCAGGAGTGCCTCCATAGGTCTTGAACTCGGTCTCTGAACTTTGTTCAGAGACTGTCGATATGTACTGATTTTGGTTCTATACCATCATATTACGACGGCATATGTGTTTATAGGTTTCACAACCATAGCCGTGGGGATTGGGATATTGACTTGCCCCCCCGAGGTGCCAGCATGTTGCTGGCTTCCCGCGTTACTGGCAGGTACCTCCCTCCCCTTCGTGACTATAAGAAGGTTCCTCTGTCCCTTCCTTTATAGGCTTTTGGGTTTTTTCAGGTCCCTTGCTAGAAGCGAGGGCCCTGAACATAACTCTCGAGAAGTTATAGTGGGGTCTGTACTGGACCTCGCCCAACTTTTCCCACGAGTTCTGGTCCATGAGGATCATCAGCAGCCTACCGCTGGCTTGCTCGCTCCCCAAACCCACACAACCTTCCAGGTACTGATGTTCAGATTATTTTGGACACCAATTCTGTGTAGTGTCCCCTCCGGAGGCGTAATATCCGAGATAAACACTATTGTCCGCATGGGCTTTGGAAGCACGTTTGCTCCCAGAAGCACAAGCTCTGCTTAATTCCAGGGTTTCGCCTCCCTCACCACCGCCCCGATCCAGTCCACAGTGGCCTGGTCAGAGCAGGTGATCAGACGGGCACCCCCCTGGTAGCGACATTCTGCAAGCTTGGGACTTATCATTCCTGATTGCAACCCCTCGATTTTCCCAAGCAGGTGCGTCTTTATGAGTTCTCCCTGCTGAGGATAAAAGTTTTTTTCCGGGATATCCGACCGCCGCTATGGCCATCTTAATCCCGGAAGCCGCATCCTTGTATGACTTGTGTGCTGTTCCTTCCCTTACGGAAGTTCCCACACGCAGCCGCTTAGGTGCTAATCTGGTCGGTGTTCTGCCATCCGGCCGGTGTCGCTTTTGCGTCCCTGTGACCGCTTTTTTGGGGTATGCTGGTTCCCCTGAGGGTCTACCTGGCACACTTTTCGTGGGTTCCAACTTTACTGTACTGTTGTTCCCTATTCTTTTTTGACTTCCGCCTGGAGGCCCCCGAGAGTTTTTCACCCTTCGGTACTTTGCCAGCTGCGGAGCCCGACGGTTTTTCTGAGGAAGCCCCGCCGGTATTTAGTGGTTTTGTGTTGGTTTCTGCCATAACATTCCCACGAGCAGCTAGGGAAGGGTTAGGTCCGCCCACACAGAGCCCCACATGTGTGGGTAAGGCGGATACAATGAGGTGCACCTGTTGCCTCAAGGTTAGTGGCTATTGGCTGGGTTTCCCCCCCGCCTTACATCTCTTGGCGTGCACTATACCGTGAGAATTGGGAGATATTAAGTGACCTCACCACGCGATCCGGGCAGTAAAGCCAAGATCCCCGCGCCCCCCTACAGTGCCTATCCCGAGGCCGCAGCCACGAGAGTCGTTGCATTGCAGGCGGTTTGCGGTTTGTGCCTCGAGCTGGTCCGCGGCGACGGCTTTCGATCTAGATCAGCGGGTTTTATTCCACGACCTTCACTTATGGCCGTCACTAACCGGTCTGATCATCAGAGCGATGTATCTTCCCGGCGTTCCCCTATCCGCCACCTGGGGACGCGCCCGATGTGTAGCTCAACCTCACGAGTGTTCTTATGGTTATATCGCCACTCACTCGGTCGTCAGAGCCTCGTTTGTGGAAACAGGGTGCACCAAGTCCTTTCTGGACGGAGGGTGAGATTGACTTTTGAGTAGGAGTGGCTATATATTGCTATCATGTGCCCCACTACCCCTTACACTCCTTGTAAAATAATCAATGATTATTGAAATAAAGGCATAGGTCAATATCTAGTTTAATTCAAGTTCAACAATTTTTTTATTTGTTTTTTTTACAATTTAAAGTACATTTTCAATTGCAATTTCAGGACTGAAAACGATTCAGCTCTCCACCTAGTTGCCTGTTCGCCAAACTTAGAAGATTCTATAAAAATAGCCGAAAGATTAATGAACAAAAATGCTAATGTAAACGGCCAAAATAAGCTTGGTTTTACCGCTTTGCAAGTAGCTATTCAAGCTGATAACCGTGCAGTTTTTGATGTGATTCTGCAACATGTAAGTATTTACTCGTTAAAACAATCGGAATACAGGTAGATGCATCACACTATATCACAATTAAAAAAAACAATTAAACTACTATTATTTACTATCAAGAAATAACATACAGGATGCTCGAACTAAAACGAAGCAGAGCTTTTTTCTGAGTTTATACTAGTTATGCAAAAATGCTAGTACACGACAACACACACCACAGTGTGGAGGAGGAAAGTTTTCCACTAGATACTTGCGTTGATTGCATTTACCCCTGGCCTGAGGATGAACCGCCTCTAAAATGTAAAATAGGAGCGGTCGAGTGATACATCGAATTAAATACTTTTTATAGGTTTTTATGGTGTTACAACAAACTCCGACTTCAAAACACACGCTGATGAATAATTCGATTATTTTTCTAGAACCATTTGTCTTAAAACACCTACCTTTATCACTTCATTTCTGACCAGGAGTCTACGATTCTTTTTTACTTTAAATATCGAACTGATTTCTCTAAACTTGTGTTCTATTTCAGGCACATACAGGGTGTTTTCCCATAAGTTGACACCCCTCCTAGATCATTTATTTAAAAAAATTGAGAAAAGTCGTAAATACAAAAGTTGTTTATTATAACTCAGATTTGCAAAACCTGAAATTAAAAAAAATGACAGACATAAAACAAGCACATGTCAACAACACTGGAACCTTTGCATGTGTTAATGGAGGCTAAAAGCTCGTTATCTATGGAGGCTAAAAGCTCGTCACACGGTGACATTGATGTTGTGACATCTAATTCCGTGACTGTAACCAGTGTCACGGTGTCGTATATGGAACTATTCTGATATGTGACACTAACCTGGCGACACTGAGATCTTCAACTGTTCAGAGAATGACACTGTTGTGGACGACATTAGATGTCACGACATTAATGTCACCGTGTGAACGAGCTTTAATGTCCTAAGGTACGCTTACCGTATACATAACGGTTCTGTTAAAAAGCGATTTATTAAGGAACCTTTGGAAGTGAAAACTGATAAAATGAAGGGAAAACTGATAGATAATGGTCCAAGTAGATCTGGAGCCGTCTATTCGCTGCTCTGTTGGCAAGATGGAAACACGCCGTCTCTGTTTTATTTAGATTTGGCTTCAGTCTCCAGTTACGGAAATATGTTCCCAAGCTCGTGAAGTCTAAAGACAGGGCAGCTTCTGTTTCTTCGAAGAAACGGTGTTGTCTGGCTAACACCCAGTTATCCGCGTAGCCGAATTTCCTAGATATAGTTTCAGGCCAGTCGGAGATGTAGAGGTTGAAAAGTATAACCCGAAATGCCCAGCCATTAAGCATGTTATCAATAAGTTGTAGAGTTTTTTTACATGGGACTGATTGATAAAGTTTATAGAGTAGTCCATGTCTACAGAGTATCGTATGCTGCGGAGAGGTCCACGAACACGGCTGATGTTTTAAGGTTTTCTTAGAAGCCGGCTTCGATATAGGTCGTGAGTGACATGATCTGGCATGTGAAGTTTCTCTTTGGTCTAAAACCACCCTCTTCGATGGGGACCCTCTCCAGTATTTTGCTCCCGACTCTGTTATAGAGAAGTCTCTCAGGGAGCTTGTAAATTGTGCTTAGCAGTGCTCTTGGGCGCTAACTCTTCGGGTCATCTTTCGGCTTTCGGCTGGTTTGAAGATAGCGATGACTCTTGACTTCTTCAAAGCCCTCGGAGTTTTTTGTTCCATGGTTCGTGTAAAATTCGGCTAACCTTTTTTTTCGGCTTTTTTGAGTTAACCGCGGTTTAGGAGAAATTTTGGGTGGATCCCATTAGGCCCCGCTGCTCTTCCGCTTTCGTATCTCTCAGAGTTTCCGACACCTCATTCATAGTAAATCGCCGTGAACACTCGGTATGTTCCTGGCTGTTGGCTATTAGTGCTTTACGATCCTGCTTGATGCGGGTTGAGTGGGCACTGTCCCGTAGGGCTCTTGATGTGGTCACAACGTGGGATGCAATCCTGTCTGGGTGGATTTTCGTATAATTTTTTGTAAGCTTTGGGCCCTCGCCGGTCTTGCAGTAGTTCATCAGCTACTTCTCTGTCGCCGCTCTCCAGAAATGCCTTGTATTGTTCCTCGCAGTCATTATTCCATCCCGGTATACAGGGTTTCCGGAAATGATTTTCCAACACTTCACGAGGTAGTTCTAGAGCAAATATTGGCGGGATTATTTCACTCATACATACTAATGCTGTAGGGCAAAAAAGGTATTAATAAGCGGTAATTCGATAATTAAATAAAAATTTCAGCGATGATTTCACGTTGTCATGGAATAAATGTCACTGTCCACTGATTATTTAAGGTGATTGATGTCAAATATATTCTCAAAAATTCTTAATGTATTTAATTCGAGAAATTATCTCACTAAATACCACTCGATCTTTAAAATTAACCTAATAAAATTTCATGAAATTATGGAAAACATGCAATCGTAAAAAATTATCGGTAATTTCAAAGCTCTCGTGGTATTACCCCCGATAAGTTCCTGTTTGTAAAATAGCAATTGTCTGACTCGATCAGTTGCTTTTGCGGCTTATAATATATAATATATAATATATAATAGCTTGTATAATTGTAGAATGTAGTGGACTGTATTTTTCATCTAATGCCTGACAGAAAGCAAGTGTCGCCACCCTCTAACAACAACAGAAGGGATTTAACATTGTTGCCAACTGAGGTGGAAATATTTCATTTTCTTGATCCCTGATGGGAAAGTACGTAGTTTCGCCATTGTTTTCGATATCGAAAGAAACACATTTACCCATTACAATGACATGACAATGAAAATTTACCTTTTATCCCATTATTCAATTAAATTTTCTTCATCCTGTGTGGAAGGTAATAACTTTCGCCAGGCACGCTTGACTGTTTGTCTCTGACTGTCAATTGACTGTTTTGACAACATTTTCAAAGCCGTTTTTTCAAAACCTTATACCTTTCCCGGCTATTTTCTTTCGAGGATTAAGAAAGGTAATACGGTACACGAGAAGAAAGTCGAAGGACCACCACTGCGTGAATGACGCCCTCGAATGAACTTCGACTTGCGTGTCTTGTACCGTAATGTACTATTAACAGTTCCTATAACACTTTCGAAAACTCAATAATAACTGATCTACAGGGCGTAAAAGTTAGATTTTTAAAACTATTTTTTTGGAAAAACTTTTTTCTTGGATAAATGATTGTGTTAAAATTTGGGAGACTTATTACGTATGATCATTTACATTTTTTTCAAAAGTTGTCATTTATCCGTTAATGTTAAGGGGTTGAACTTACCCATGTCATCTACTTAATAAGCGTGGTGATGTGTTGCCCCAATGAGGTCGTACCCCGGTAAGAGGTTTATTATCCCTTTTGGTGAGCTGATCAACGGTTTCGGCATGTGCTACCCGAATGGCATCGACGTCAATCTCGTTACTCACTAAGACTCTATGAAGGATTTGGCATTTAGACCAGCTTATTCCTTCCATATTTAATTGGCAGATCTTAAATCTTGGTCCAAGATTTCTTGTCAATGGGTGCTGAGAAGGAGCCGTTGGATTCAATGTCGCGTCAAGCATAATGTGTTTTGTTTGCCGGAAGATCAAAGATTGTCCGGCTGTCAATTGTTAACTCTTTAGCGTTACGTAAGGTGCACCACGAGGAGGCGAGCTAACTATGCACTCTAAGCTGCCATGCTTATGATGTACAGGGTTTCTAATAAGAACATCTTCTTTGATATGCCTATCGATCAGTTCCTTGAGAGTTTTATAGAGTTTCCTTGAGGGTCTACTAGGCAACCTTTTAAAGGAATCTAAGACAAATCCCCGCTTTTTCTTCCGTCTGGCAGCTGCAGAGATTTGTTACCACTCTTTAGTTTGCCAGCTGCAAATGCCGATGGTTCTTCAGAGGAGTTCCGCCGGTCTTGGGCCAGTTGCCTCAAGCATAGTTGTAATTATCCCTCCCAGTCCCAGCCTTCTATCTCTTGGCACGTAATTTGCCGTGATGATTAGAAAGTAACTAACTCCAATTTTGTACTTATATACTATACTAATTTGTTTGCTTAAAGATCCAAATTATTTTCAGATACACTTTAGAAAACTTTTTAAGAAAATTAAAAGACAATATCTACTAATTGACATTTAACTTATGTACATTTAATAAGCTAGATAATTTTTTTCTAGGAACAGGTGAACCCTAATTTGAAAACCAACGAAGAACACCCTGCTCTTTACTATGCTTACCTAAAACTAGATGTGGGAGTGTCTCACTATGCAGAGTCCTTACTTAGGCATGGAGTTCAAACAGATTCTTTGTACTCATCGGAAGGTTGTGCAGACTTACTACAGATCTTGATTAAACAGGGATTAAGAGACGCCGCTGTTCATCTCGCTGGCCACGCGAGAAATTTGAATCATGTAAATGTGGAAGGAGAGACAGCCCTTCATTTAGCTTGCCAAAGAGGTTATAATGAACTCGTCTCAAAATTGGTAAGTGATGTGTTCTGTTGCTAACCCAAATACTGATAATTCATTATTTTACTGACTGTGCGTTCTTTGTAATCGAATCGGTAGCTTCAATTTAGCATGAAAATAGTAGATAGTGCTGAGATTAAATGATTAATTGAATATTTGGATTTACATTGCTTACAGTGAGAGCACACATCTCACGAACAGCACGAACAAACACTAGTTAAAAAACGGGCGTGAGCAGCAAGAATGATAAAAAACACGTTTTTTGTGTTTTTAGGCGGTTTGTACTATTGTTTAAATTTTTCATATAGTAGACATGTGAAATTTTGAGCACTCTACGTCATTTAGCTTGTGTTTAACAGTCATTGAAAGGAGATATCTTCGTGAATTTCAACGAAAATGGAAAAAATTGATTTTCGCGTGGTGATCAATTAAATTTTTTACGTTAAAAACCATCACCAAAACCAAGGAGAAGCTTGGTAAATACTATGGAGACTGCACCATCAATTTCAATGGTTAAGAAGTGATTTACTGAGTTTCGTTCTGATCGTACCAGCAAAAAAAACGTTGTTACGCCAGAAATGATCGATCAAATCCATGGAACGATACTGGAGGATCGGAGAATAAAAGCACGTGAGGTGGTACATGAATATTTGGATATAAAAAAAATATCCGCACGATGGGTGCTGCGATTGCTCACACTCGTCCATAAGCACTCCCGTGGGACCATTTCAAATGAATGTTTAACCACAGATCACAGAAGTTGATTTGGTTAAGGTTAGACTCTGTGATCTGTGATGTTTAGCGAAGTTGCTCCGCAATCCAAAAGAGTGTTTGCGCCGTTTCGTAACCGTTGACGAAATGTGACATCACACCAGACCAAAGAACAATCAAAACAGTGGGTTTTGTGTCAGTGTGGTCCTACAATTTTTTTACATGTCTTTTATCACGTGTCCTTTGATAGTAACGTAAACTGCTAATACTGGTAGATTAGCTGGGTAATGTCGAGGCCACACCAAGCGCTATGCTAGATATGCTATATACACTACGGTCGCTAAGTTTGCGATGTTCGCTATATCAGTGGCCATACCGAAAGCTGCGTATCAGAAATATGTTTGCTTCGTGCATTTATTTTTAGTCAATCCATCAGTTTACTTTTGATATGTTTCCAAGAAGGATGCCATGGGATCGGTTTCCAAGAAGGATGCCAGCGATGAGGACGAGTTACTCTTATTGTTATCATTGTGTAAAAACCGTAAAAGGAAGTGAGTCCACGAAATTAACATGAAGAGGAATGATTTTGGTGAATTTCATCATCTCATAGACCAGTTGCGACAAGATAAATGTAAATTTAAAGAATATTTTCGAATTAGGCCAAAGCAGTTTGATCAACTGTTAAAAATTATTGAAAATGATATTAAAAAGCAGAAAAAAAACTACATGGAAAATATTTCGTGTATAGAAAGATAGCCCTTTGTCTAAGGTAAGTAAAAACTACTTTTAGTTTATCTTTAACTTATTTTAATAATAATAATGACATTACTGAATGGATGGCATTACTGAATAAGATTCGTAGTGAGTTTCAGTACTCGCAGATGACTATGGTCTGCTATTGTATTCACTTTCTACATTTGAAAGGGAATCTGCCGAGAAGGGAGTTGCAGAGCTAGCAGACGACCGTGGTCTGGTATTGTATTCAGTTTCAGCATTTAAAATGGAATTCACTACCTCCGTCTTAGCTCTGATCCGCAGATATAGCATGTAAGGCTTTTGGTACTCTCAAAAGCACTTGCAAAAAAGGAGTAAAGTTCCCCATTTTCTTTTTTATCGGTTTTTTGTCTACTTATAAATTTAATAACTTTATCAACTGCCATCATCTTCTTTCTCTGCGTTTTTTCGGTTACCTGTACAATGTTTATTATAACGTTCACTGTGAGTGTTTAAAACACACTCAGACTGTGTCTGTTTATCATTAGCTTCGGTTAGCTACATACTGTTTATGTTGTCATCATCGTCATCATCAACATTGGACTGAGTGCTATAAAAATATTTAATTATTCCTATGCATATAACGTTTTTATTTGGTGTTTTAATTTACCTTCTTGGAAGTGTATCTGATGCAAGAGAAGACATAATCTCCTCATACTTCCAAGGTTTGGTTTTTGTAGCAGATTGTCCAACAGTCTTGTAGCCTTTTCCGGTTACGTTTGAGCTCCTCCAGTGTAGTTTTTTAAGTCATTCATTTATTTAAAAAATATATATTACCTTAAGAATTTTGGCGCAGATCCCCCCTGTATTCGCTTGAGTTGCGAGCGGAGGGCATTTCCGGAGTTTCCCTGCCGGAATGGGAGTCGCGACCCTGTCCATGCATATTGGACAAATTGGTGGATGCGCAAAACAAAACCACAGTCCATCGCACTACACAGTTTAATTACGTGGTGGTTTGCCACGTGGGGCTCCTTCCTTCGGGACTGCCCGTACCGTCCCTTTTTTCTGACCGCTCCTCCGCAGCACCCTTGAACTCAGACGCACTTGTCGTCCCCGCGCACATTTCGTTTAAGGGTGAATGCGAGGGATGTTTATGGTGGCCGAAAAACTAAAATCGCTATTAACTTTTTTAATTAGTTAGAGTTTTTTTTTATTATTTTAGGTACCTTGCAACTAGGAATTCTTTTCGGTCAATGGCATTCACTTATCGGATGGGTGGGTCCACTGTCAGTAAAATTGTTGAATCCATTTCGAAAAACCTTCAGCCCACAGTTATGCCGAACCTAATACACATATTTGAAAAGCATTTGAAAGTGTATTTAAAGAAAAATGGAACTTCGCTCATTGTGTTGGTTCGATAGATGGTAAACATGTCCAAATCAAAGCACCTCGGGCACAGGGCTCACAATTTTTTAACTATAAGAAATACCCCTCATTTGTTTTATTAGCACTGGTTGATGGCAATAAAAGATTTCTTTCGGTTGATGTAGGACAATATGCAAGAGATGTGAGTTAATTAAGGTTTAGGTGGCAATTTATTACCATATGTCATAGTTGCCGACGAAGCATTTCCACTCAAAACGTATCTGATGTACCCTCATCCCAGGTCCGGTCGAAGACTTTTCGAATCGGAACGAATATTTAACTTCAGGCTTTCAAGTAGGAATACTGCAGAAAACGCTTTTGGCATTCTTGCAAGTGTTTGGAGGATTTACCAAAGGCCATTGGAGTGTCGCATTGATCTGGTTGAAAAAAATATTATAGCCACTATTGTTCTTCACAATTATATTCTTGAGACACCTACGCAAAGAAATCCTGCAGTTGCAAGCGAAGAAATACAGGTCAATCCATTAGTGCCACTACATATCGCTACTGCTCAAATGCAGAAAGGGAGGCAGTTCAAGTTCGAAATTTATTTATGAATTATTTTATGTCTAATGAAGGTCGAGTTGAATGGCAAGAAAGAGTAGTAAATCGTGTAAATTAGATATGTATATTACAATAAATCTCATAACTTACCTGGTTTTTCCAATTCTTTAGATATTCTTTCCCAGGCATTATCTTTTATATTTTGATTTCTATACGTCTCCAAGCTTTTGTTCCACAAACAATCATGTTTCCGCACTTCTTCTATTAATAGTTCGAGGGACGACATTGTCCTTCCACAGTTCCAACTACACTAGTAGACAAACACAACATACGAAAATTCTACCCCGTCCCACCCCGGCCGATCTTGCTACATTTTAAAAAATAGCCGTGGGGCCGGATACATTTAAAATACTGGTAGATAATTTTCGAATGGATCGCAAACGTAGCGAACATAGCGTACGTAGCGGTCGGTGTGGCCTCGGCATAACTAGATTTGTCACGGGTGTCGGCTTTACCAACTGAAACGCTGTGAAAAAAAAACATCTGTAAATCAATGGACGAGCGAATAAACCATTTCATTGGTATTACTAGCAGACTGAATGTAAAAGCAAAAAATATTTATAAATAGATTTATGGAATATTCGTTGATGAGCAAACATTTTAACTTTTCAGATTAGTTTAGGAGCAAACCCAAACTTATTAACTAACGAATTTCGACAATCGGCTTTACATTATGCAGCCCAAAGCAACGCAACTGAGTGTATTGAGGCGTTTATCAAACATAATATTGCACTCGAGCAAAGCGATAATCCTGATGAACTAAAGTGCGTATTATGCAAGTTTAATAAGTTTAATTATTTTAAAAATTATGTTGGCTTTTGCAGAATACCCGCCAATTTCAACTTACGTGACATCAACAGTGATACCCCAATCAGTTTAGCTCTAAACCTAAGATTTAAAGACCTGGTTCCATTATTAATTAGTGGAAAAGCGGATATTAATATGCGAAATGGAAAAGACTTAACTCTTTTACATCAAGCTATTATTAAAGAGGACGCGAACACAGCAGTATACCTCCTGGATCAAGGAGTGGATATTAACGCTCTCACTTCAGAGAATGAAACGCCCTTGCAACTAGCAATACATTGTAGGTAAGTGTTTTTGTCAATAATTTTTAAGCGATTGTATTCTTTACGGTTGTACTGTTAAAGACTGTCTGAGGTAGTAGACGCACTGTGTGTGAAAGGAGTGGATATGTCAGCACCAGATAGGCTTGGAAACTGCGCTTTGTGGGCAGCTTTGGATTCTGGTGAGTGAGAAAATTATTTGGTTGTAATATTATTAACTTTATAAAAAAATGTGAACTATAGTTTATAGCAGACTGAAGGTCAAGAGTTTGAACCAAAATAGATTAGCTTTAACTAAAAACTTACACGATCAACAATTCGTCAACTAAAAAATTTCGCTTATCAAGAAATAGAGAATATGTGCTTCTTAAGTAGATAGAGCAAAATCGACATACTGGGTACTTAATGGAGTCAGTTTTTGACTAATGTTTGATTGTGCAAACGTCGTGGCTATATACACACGTGCAACTAAGATATAGATATATTTCAATTTCTGGCCACTTTGTAAATTGCGCATAACTTTTTATTTATTTTATCTTCAGACTCTTTTTCATGAGTAATCTTGTGACAACTAAATTTCGAAATGAAACGAAAACATTTTTTAAATGGAGATTATATTTGGCTATACAACTAAAAAATCACTAGTCTAATTCTTTTTGATTGACAAACAGGGTGATTGAAGATTGGCTGCATTCCTCTGGAGGTGTTGTCTGGAGGTATTTCAGATGTACATAAAAGAGAAACTCAAAAATATCTCTCGCAAGAAACTGATATAGTCACAGAAAACTAAATCGTACATTTGGCAACAATGTATTTAATTGCACCTGCAAACAACTTTTTCCCATAAGCATTACATAAATACGCTTTCAATTCAAAAAATAAATAAGAAATTACATGGAAATAAAAACAGGATTCCATTATTTTACTGATAGAACTATAATAACTCTAATTCGTTAACCATAATTTAATGTTCCAAAATTTAGTTTTTCAATTCGGTTCTCTACGGAATGATCAAATTTCTGCATTTCACTTATATGCGTTTTATCACAGATCTGCTCAATTTCACTTAATAACATCACCTCACAAAATCTGTCTTCATTATTTACAAGAATATGATGTTGAAAAAAATTATCTGCTAAAGAAAGTTGATAGAACTGTGCTCCAAAGGTTTGAGATGATCGTAAGTGCTTGTTTCGGTCTTCAATATCTTCCCCTTTTGAGAAGGAAGAAAGAAATTTAAGTCGTAGTTTCGTAATGTTTTATTTGTGATTTATATATATACAGGGTGATTCAAAAGTGGCGTCATTCCTCTGGGGGTGTTTTGGGAGTACAGGAAAAATAGTAAAAAAATTAATTCTTAACAAAAACTGAGATATTTGCCAAAAACTAGATCAGAATTACGGCAACGATGCTTTTCAAGGTAATCTGCCTAATTAACATTACGTAAATACCTGTTACTTCTTAATTATTGAAAATTGTAGTAAACATGGATAAACACAAAACAAAGAAAGGGAAAGCATTAGAAATATTTTGAGGTTAGGATAACTCTGTCAATTTGCTGTCAGTGCTGCCATCCTTTTGGGGCAGATGAGTGATATACCTAAACTCGCCTCACATGTAAACAAACATCTCCTGTGTAAGGTTATGTATCAATGATTAATATTAATCAAATAAAATACAATTAAGTTGTTAAATCACAAGAGGTTGTTGAAGATCTGCCCGTTTAACTCCAGACATGTTTGTTCCCCAATCACTTTATTGTGCACTCTTCCCCGCAGTCTGGGATCACCTTTTGATCAGCTTCTCTTATTCGGTTAATTAACTCCTGCTCAATTTGTACTGGAGTTCGGAAGATCAGAGAGTTAATGTGTCCTTGTGTCCTGTGTATCTTCCATACATGGTAGGAATGTGGCCCGTCCTCTGGGGAGTTATAGCGACAAATATCCGGTGCTTGGGAAAGTGTCAGTGGTTGTGCAATGCTCCGAGCACTCCTGGAAGGCTCTGCTGCAATTATCTCCAATACCTGTTCATCTGTGTCTGAAACCCGAGCACCTCTAGATCGTCCACAAACTGCATCAATTCCTGGAGCCAATCGTCCAGTGTCTCTAGCCCTTTGCTGGTGTAAGGTCTTACACCTTCTGCTATGTTAGTGTGGCATTTCGCCATAACTAATCACATATCCGCAAATTCGATGTTGGTGTACATTTTGTAAAAGGAGCTTCAAAGTAAGTCACAGATTGACAAATGCTTCTTATTATTGACAAATGCTATCTACCTGTAAATATCTGTTAATGACAAAAAACACCATTGCCGCTTTGACTTTTCATCAGAAAATTGTAGAAGAGGTCTTTTTTAATATCAAAAATGTTCGTAATTTGAAGCAAATATCGTAATTTTTCTTTTCGAATGGTTAAGTATTCCAAAAGGCTACCAAGCAAACATGAGACTATTTTAAAATAATACTTAATAACAAAGTTCAAATTCGATTTTCAACTGTTAATATCTTCTATAAATTTTGGAAATTTTTTTTTTCAATATTTCTCTCGCTCTCTCCAAGTTCTTAAGTTCCCTATAACCCCTTAAAAGGAATGACGCCACTTTTGAATCACCCTGTATATTAATTATATTACATTTATATATTTTTATTATTTGTTTGAGTACTTTAAAAAACAGGGCGATTCAAAATTTGCATCATTCCTCTGGGGTTGTTGTCTGGGGGTGATTTGGGAGTACAGGAAAAATAGTTAAAAAAATTAACTGTTATTAAAAACTGAGATATTTGCAAAAAACTAGATCAGACGGACGGCAACAATGTTTTTAAAGGTAGTCTGCCTGATTAACATTACGTCAGTACTTGTTGCTTCTTAATTATCAAAAACTCAAGTAACCATAAATAAACACAGAAAGTGAAAGTGTCAATTATATTTCGTTGTGGTTAGCCGGTAACCCGGTAAAGAGTTTCCTCCTTTCTGTCAATTGTTCTGTTCGCAAATTAATACCTCATACTAGTGATGATGTCATGGCGAGTACGAATTTTCTAGTACCTTTTTGTGCTTTACTAATGTTTTAACGCATTACCAGATTTGGAAAAATAAACGATACGAAATGAAACTATGTTCACTAAATAAGAATATTTTTTTAAATACGACGCGACTTAATAATTTGAAAGTTATTAAGTATTATTTGTTAGAGAAATTATAAATAATATTCAAAAAGGTTTTATTCTGCCATGATCTTTTGACAAATTTCAACAATTTGTTTTTCATTTTCAACGATTGCAACAAAACATCTTATAAAAAGGTACAGCTCAATGATTTATTTACAACTAAACCTACGGTAAGCGAAGAGGAAAGTCAATAACCTACAAATAAGAAAAACATTTCGGTGATATACAGGGGTCGGCATAAGTCAGGCAACAAATTTGCATTAAGAGAAAAAAATGCAGCGTCAATATCAATGTATTCAAAGAAATTACAAAAGCTTCGAAAAGTGGTTAGGTACAACGGAGTCCGGCGAAGCACGTCAAACTGCCCGTGAAGATTTTCAAATTCTTCTTCAATTGCAGTTTGGAGGTCGGGAAGGGTGCGTGGTCCTCTTGCAAAAACCCGGTCCTTGAGAAGGCCCCACAGGAAGAAATCAGAGGGTGTCAGGTCACATGACCGCGCGGGCCACTCAATGATTCCTCGTCTGCCTATCCATTCTCCAAAATGAACATTAAGGTACTCCCGCACACATAACGCTTAGTGCGGCGAAGCTCCATTCTGCATGAAATGACGGATGTTCGCGAGTGTTGGATTGTTGTCCAATTGCCCACGTAAATCTTGCAGCATTTCCAGATACCAGACTTTGGCCGATCACGTTACCCTAAAAAAAGTACGAACCCACGAGACCTCCCTCATGGATACCTGCCCGCACACACACCCCAGGCAGGGTTAATTCTTCTTCAATGAAGACGTGAGGATACCGGTCGTCGAGAACGCGGCGCGTCGACAACAGAGCCCGTATTTAAGAATGTCTGAACAACTGTCTGAAGCACGAATGTCTGCTTCGTTTTAATCTTTTTCGAGAGCGTTGCCTGACTTATGCCGACCCCTGTATATGAATCTGTGGGTTTGAAAAGAACAGTTTTCAAATGTGGACAACTGACAAGAGGTGTTCGAAGTTCTGCCCGTGTAACTCCTCCAAACATGTTCGTGCCCGTGTAACCACGTTATTGTGCATTCTTTGCAGACTGGACTCACATTTTGAGCAGCTTCTCGTATTCGGTTAATTAACTCCTGCTCAATTTCTACCGGGATTCAGTAGACCAGAGATTTAATGTGTCCTTGAGTTCCGTATACCTTACGTACATGGTAAGGAAGCCCCTCCTCGGTAATTATCCGTTTCAAAGTTGCCTGTGTCAGTTGTTGTGCAATGCTGCGAGTACTCCTGGAGGGCTTTGCTGCAATTATCTCCAATATCGTTACGTATATTTTCCTGACTGTACTTTAATTCACTTCAAATTATCTCCAATTTCTTCAATTATCTCCAATACATGATCCTTTGTGTCTGGAAGCCGAACACCTCTTGGTGTCTGTCACTATCTGTCTCAATTCCTAGAGCCAATCGGCCACAGTGGACTTTTGTTGGTGTAAGTTCTTACAGCTTTTGTTATGTTACTATGGCATTTCCCCAAAAATAATCGCATATTCATTCGAGGTTGGTGTACATTTGTGAAAGAAGCTTCAAACTAAGTCACAATTTGAAAAAATCTTGTTATTCTTAACAAAAGCTGCTGTAGCTACCTTATGATGACAAAATATCTTTGCCGCTTTGAATTTTTATCAGTAAATTGTAGAAGAGAACTTTTTTAATATCAAAAATGTTCGTAATTTGAAGCAAAGATCGTAACTTTTCATTTCGAATGCTTAAGTATTCCAATAGGCTACTAATGAAACATGGGGCCATTTCAAAATAATACTTAATAACAAAGTTGAAACTCGTTTTTCAACTGTTCTTCAATATCTCGTATAAATTTTGGAGAAATGTTTTTTCAATATTCTTCACGTTCTCTCCATGTGAGCCCCTATAACCCCTTAAAAGGAATGACATAAATTATGAATCACTCTGTATAGTTTAAGAGCTGATCGCTAAATCGCTGAATAGCAAAATACATCGTTAAGAGATAATTCCTTTGATAAATCAACTCAAATTTTTGCAGCCGTTTTTTCGAGCAAACTCTAGTTACCTCTTGAAAGAAATGATGCTAATTTTGAGTAAACTCAAAAGTTGACTATTCTAGTCAGTCAGATGAAGCTTTTGTGGTGTTATTTTAATTTAAAAAAATGTATAAAAACTTTAAGAAGGGCGATGCGGTAAAATGCTATGCGATGCGGTAAAACCTAAGCAGCTGGTTTATAGGCAGCAAATTTATTTTAATACGTTTTCTGAGCGGCGTTAATCGAACAACAGCCTTTTTAACTCTTAAAAAGTTCGTTACTGAAGCTCTAAATAACCAACATATTGTAATAAATTACAATTTGGCTTAGTTTGACGATTATATTAAATGTTCCATGGGCGAATTTAATTAAAAAAAAATAAACATTAAACGTTGTTTATTTTTGTCATTATGGATATCTGTCATTTGTTGAGGCCGGAAAAACGATAATTTTATTTTTGTTTGATAATTGCTAATCTAAATATCATTTAAGAGATGCTAAACTACAGTCCGCGTAAAAATAAACGAACCATGATTTTATTTTAATAAAATATTGTTGTCTAAATTTACGTTAAAACTGTCATGTATTCATAGTATATCAATTTTTCATAACAAATTTCCATTTCTCCATTGGCCCTACCATTTAAAGTTTCTCATAAATCAAGCCTATGACGTGTTTGAACGTGTACCTCGCTTGTACTCTATTTAGTCAAGAAATGTTCTCTGTTAAAATAGCCTTATTACTATATACCACCCTCATTGCTTCGTCAGGTCAAGAAGAAATCGCCAGTATTTTAGTGAGTCATGGAGCTGACACTGATTGTTGGGGTCCGGGTCCAGAAGGATGTAAACAAACGCTTCTGCATCGCGCCATAGACGAAAACAATGAAACAACAGCAATTTTCCTAATAAGATCTGGCTGCGATGTTGAATCAGCCAGGATGGCAGGCAACAATGGGGAAGGTAGTGAAGAAGTTAAAGGCGGCCATAGGCCTCTCCATTTGTGTTGCATGTGGGGTCTTGAAAATGTTGCTAGGTGCTATTTTCGAATGTTCATATTACTGTGATTTGACAATAGAGAACACTTTTAGGGCGTTGATAGAGCACAGAGCAAGTGTAACTGCTCAAGACGCGGACTTGAAAACACCCCTGCACTTAGCAATTGAAAATCAACAAGATCAAATCATTTCTCTTCTTTTGTCTGTACCTGAGATTGATCTTACAAGATCGGATAAAACAGGTTTGACGCCGTTTGCCTCTGCGTTAACTTTACGGTAATATACTTACGAATATAAAGGGTATCTCACGCTTGATAGCATCCTAGGCGGCATTGGATTATTCTGAAAAGTTGGCAACTTCTGTAATCACCCACGCCCTAATAACTTCATACACGATGACACGAAACAGTCATCATTATTGACACTTCAATGAGTAGATAGATAGATAGATAAAATTTATTGAACATTCCCATTAACAAAATTCACAAACAAAGTTAACAAACATAACTCCCGTGTCTAGCCAGATGTTCGGCCGGTTGCTCTCTGCCCATGATCTAAATAGGCGCGCTAAGTCGTCCATTACCTGGGCAGTGCCCTAACATGGACATTCTCGAGCTAGCCATACGCACGACAACGTCAGGAGATAGTCTTGAAGTGGCGGTTTTGGTTTTATTCGAGGGG
This sequence comes from Dendroctonus valens, assembly GCA_024550625.1. Taxonomy (NCBI): domain Eukaryota; kingdom Metazoa; phylum Arthropoda; class Insecta; order Coleoptera; family Curculionidae; genus Dendroctonus; species Dendroctonus valens. Next base: position 759,517 of record JAJTJO010000111.1, read on the forward strand.
CATTCATTAAGGAAAAAAGGTCTTCCTGAAGGGAAGCCAAAAACCCCTTTTGCTTCGACCTTTAAGCCTGATACTGTCAGCCGTGGCGTTAACCGCAGGCAGTTTCAACTAGATGACCAAATCCTTCCGCCCCCGCCCCGATCGGTGCAAGGACCAGCCAGCACCAGCCAGGACGAGGCAGGACGAACCCGTCAAGTCACGTTATGTTGGATTTGTGCGTTTCCAGCCTGCTAGAAACGACTGTCTGCAACTGGCAGGCAATGTTTGTTTGTCGTCACGTACTGTCAGGGACAAAATCCTCATAAAATATGGGAAGTCGCTTATACAGGGGACCATGGGTTGGGCGGTCGTTTGCTCTTACTTGGGTGATATTTCGCGTGAGGACTGAGCCTTGCACTCCGCTATGATAAAATTTTTCAGCGATGGTATCTATATAGTCGGCTATATAGGCCATCCCTGTAGCTTCGTGCATTTCGGTTATTCTGGTGTATCTGTCAGCCGATAGGACGCCTCTTAGGAACCTATTTTGGGTCCTTTGAACACGTCGTCTCGTGGAATCACAGACAGAGTGCCAGACAGGGGATCCGTAGGTCAGTATGGGCCTTATGGTGGAGGTGTAGAGCAGAAGTTTATTTCGAGGTGATAGGAAAGAATTTGGCGCCAGAAGAGAGTACAACTTTCTTTGGGCCATGGCAGTCTTTTGTACAGCATAGTCAACATGCTTATTGAAATGGAGTCGGGCGTCTAGTTTGAATCCCAGGTATTTCACCTCTTTTGTTGGTTTGATAGGAGTATTTTGGACCACGAGTGGTGATAAGATTTTGTTGTTAGTGAATTTGCGCGAAAAGATAATAAGTTCCGTCTTCCTGGGATTCACTTTAAGTTTCCATTTGTCAAAATACGGCGTCAATAAACTCAGGTGATGTGCAATGCGAGATTTCGCAGCCTGAGCATAAAAAGACGATGCGTAGATAGCCGTATCATCAGCGTATAGTGCTATTTTTGTAGTGGGATGTTTTGGAATGTCTGCTGTGTACAATGTATACAGCAGCGGCGAAATCACTGTTCCTTGTGGTACTCCTGCCGCGATGCGTCTTTTAGCAGAAGTGGAATTCTCCACTTTCACCTGGATGGAACGGTTTTTTAGGTAAGACGCTATAAGGGAAACTAGGTAGAGTGGCAGTGAATGCACGGCAAACAACTTGTACAGCAGGCCTGTGTGCCAGACTGTGTCAAAGGCCCTTTGCATGTCGAGAAGCAGCATAACCGTGCTTTGAAGCTTATTAAATGCTGCATAGGCATCCGTTGCGATCCTAGCAGTCTGCAGCGTTGTGTTGTGTCTTGGTCGAAAGCCAAACTGCTCATCCGGGATTAAACTTTGAAGCTCGGCTGCTGCCTGTAGTCTCGAATGGATGACCTTCTCGGTTAATTTGCCGAGGGTGTTCAAGAGGGAAATTGGCCTATAAGAGGCGGGTTCGGTCGGGTTTTTGCCCGGCTTTAAGATGGGGATTATTACAGCGTTCTTCCAGTCCTGTGGGAAGTGCTGCAATTTAAGGACTGCGTTGACTATTTGCACTATTAGCACAATAGTTTTCCGCGGTAAGTTTTTGAGGAGTAAATAAGGGATGCCGTCTGGCCCGGGGGCTTTTCGGCTAGGGAGACGCCGAAGACACGATTGTATCTCCGACGGGGTTGTTATATAGGAATGCAAAATCGAGGGTGGTATAGGATACTTCCGTTCTACAAAAACAGCGGTCTGTCTTTCTGTTTCGTTATCCTGAAGGGCTGGTTGGACCTTGTGTACTTCTGCCAAAAAGTCGGCGAGCAGCTCGCACTTGTCCTTGGAGGTAATATAACTCCGCCCCTCTTTTTCAAGCGCGGGGACTTGCTCATAGCCTTTTCGCAGACTTCTCGACAGTTTCCACAGAGAATTGTCACGGGAAGTCAGATTTCGCAGTTTCTCCGCCCAGGTATAATTCCTGTATGCGCAGATTTCGCGCTGTATGTCTCGTGCAAGCTCTGCTGCCATTATGCGATCGGCAGATCGCCTGAATCGCTGCCATCGCTTCCTGATTCGATTTTTCGCCTTAATAAGGTCCAAAATTTCCTCAGGAAGATTGTCGCGCCGCGGTCTGTTCGGAACTTTTTTGGCCAAAGCTTGCTGTGTCCGTTGTATATTCCTGGTCAGACCTTTTACCGCATGCTCTAGAGCTTCGACAGTGTCAATCTGGCCTGGAATACACGTCAGGTCTTGTAATCGTTTTCGATATTCGCGAAAGTCGTTAGTTTGTGTGCGCTTTAAATCCCTAATGTCGAGGTAAATGGGCAAATGGTCACTGCTGAGGGCGTCTATAACCACCATCTCCGTGAGATTGGTGAGTCTTTTGGCAATTCCGAAGTCGAGGTAGGATGGATTCCCTCCACTGTTCGGGTAATGGGTTGGGGATGAAGTGGGCATAACGAGTAGGCCATTGTCGCGAACGTAGTCGGCTAGAAAATTGCCGGCTGCGTTTTTATGTCCAGGGTTATTGAATAGTGGATGGCGGGCGTTGAAATCTCCCATTAGCAACACCCTATTGGTGTTTATGAAAAATGGATCGACATCAGCGGCCTGTAAGCGTACGGTGGAGAAATAGCCACAGTAGATCAAAACTCCATCACGAAGTTCAACGCCGACGTTCTCTATTGATGACTGCCTGTGCGGCAGTCTCCTGTATGGAATTGACGTTTTGACCGCTATGGCCACCCCTCCCCTTAAACCGGGCCTATCGGCACGTTCGAGCCTGTACCCCCGAATCCTAAGTATATCCCCGGGGCGCAACCATGTTTCGACAATCAACGCCACGTCGATATCCTCGGTCTGAAGGAAGTGCACAAACTCACCGAGACGACTCCGGAGTCCGCATGAGTTCCATTCTCCTATCCTCATAGGGCACAACTGGCAAAATCAGGGCTTAAAAATCGAAGCTATTAATGTCTTCGTTGAAGAACTGCGCGGAAACGAGGAACCTTTCCGCTTTCGTCTCGCAGCCCCTCAACGCAGCGCTACAAAATCTAACCGCCTTGATTACCTCCTGTAAGTTCACCTGCGATGCCAGATCCGCGAATTCCCGATGTAGGGTGCCCAGAGTGGCTACTGCGCCAGCGTTCATGCCTTGGTTAGTGGGGGGTCTTGGTTGGGGACCATTAACTGCGACGGTTTGACCAGGCTGCGTGGCCCTGCTGGTCATTTCATTTCTGCCAGGGAGCGGCGGAAACTCGTTCGGGCTCGGGATGGGCTGCCTGGTCCTGCTGGTTTCTGGGTGGGGGATCGGGCCTGCGGGTCGGAAGGTCTGCCCCCACGCTGGTCTGGACGGAAGTGGTGCCGCCACGAACTGCATTTGTGGTTTTTCAACCGGACGCTGGGCCAGTTTGAAAACGTACACCGGGCATGCTTCGTCAAAGCTCCGGTGGGGACCAGTGCAATTGGCGCATTTTAGCGCCGATCCCGGCGGGCACGATGTTATTTCGTGGGGGCCCGCACACTTGGAGCACTTGAAATGTTTGTTGCAGTTGCCCGATACGTGATCCCCAGCCCTGGCATCGGCGGCACTGCGTCAGGGTTCGTTGGTTCTTCCTGGTTTCCCAGGAGACCCTGACATCGCGGATCACTTTGGCGGTGGTGGCGAGTTTCCGTAAGGTCACCGAATCGTCGGTGACAACCAGGTACAGGGGCCTAAACTGGGTCTTCATTCGGAAGACATTTTTGATGGCAAACCCCTTTTCCTCGAGGTCCTCCTTGATTTGAGAAGGCTCCACGTTGCCCTCGAGCCCCCTTACCACAAACGCGTGTGTACGCTGGTTTGCGGGTGCGTAGGTATGGAACTGGCCGCCCTCTGCCTCCAGTGACCGCTTGACCGCCGCCCAGTCTAAAATGCAGCTGCAGTACACTATCAGCGACGCTTTAGTGTATTTTAATGTGAATGGCTTATTTGTAATTGACTTTAGGCCATTCACTAGCACGCTGTGGCTGCTGGGCTTTCCCACGATGACTATTGGTGGCGGTTTTTTCGGCCTTCTTCGCCGATTTGCTGAGCGAAGCAGCCGCTTTGGCAGCCAGTTCCTCATGCATTATTTGGGTCCCGCTGGTGGAGGGTTGAGGCTCATTCTCCAAGGGGTCAGTTGCCGGTTGGATTGGCAAAAATCTATTTTCGGTTGTTACTGCTGGGCATGCCGGTGTGGTCAATAGTGTGCTCCACGGCACCGTTTTCCGTGGCACCATAAAGGCATCACCGCTGTGATCCGACTTGTCATCGGCCACTGTTTGGCGCACAGCTGAGCTTTTTTCAGCCATAGCAACAGCTCCCCGCTTTTCTTTGATCTGCTGACGGTTCGTGGCTCGCTGTGATTGGTCCGTTGACGTTTCTGGGCCAATCTCGATCGTCGCTTTTTCTGGCTGGTGCTTGGGTTTCTTTGTTGTATTCGGGGGGCTTACCTTGTCCAGCTTCCGTTTGGGTATGGCCCCTGTGGAGATCTGGATGGTTAGCAGGGCCCTTTTCCGAACAGTTGGGTGTTCGGCCTTCAAATGGTTGACCGCCAGCGACCACTTTGGTGGTTTGCCTGCTGTGTAAGCAGCTGTAAAGTCCGCTGTAACCACCTTGCAGCGGTCGCAATTTTTGTTTGTCCTTAGCAAGCGGACAACCTGCTTCAATTTCTGCAGCTTTTGTTCCTCGTCCAATTGGTGGAACGCATCTGCTGACGCAGCGCTACTGGCGAGCGAACTTAGAGACGACAATGAGATTACGGACTCATTGTCGTCTTCGTCGGCGGATTCTAAATTGTCTATTGATTCCACTACGAACTTATAATGTTTATATTCACTCAGCAAAAGAAAGCACACAAACTGTGGTTGACAATCCGATAGCACGAGAAACAATTTTTCGCACAAGCGGATCGGACCACGGCTAGTTGAAGACCTCTTCAATGAGTATGTGGTTCCACTTTTTTATTCATAATCATTTTCTGAATATGTTTGTCTATCACTTTTATACTTTATTTACTATATTATTATTCTATTACTACTTATAGGACAAACTAGGGTTATTTTGACATGCCCTACACGATGCCGAAATTATGCCAAATACTTTCTGGGCATCCTGTATATCATTTTGCACAGGGTGGCGCAACGAAACGGCAGCCATTTTGTTTCTATAACCTTTTAACAAAGAAACACGTCAATTTTGTTTTTAAGGGGAAAATCTTTTCAGAGCAAAATGACATATCAACATGTCATACATTGGCCCACGGTGGTATTCACCCCTGAAATCTTAAATGGAATGGGGAGAGTCGTGTTACACCTCGTTTGAAAGGTCTTTCAATTCCCTTTATGGCCATACCTAGTTTATGCCATTTCACTTCAGCGGTTCTAAAACAACTTTCATTTGTTTTATTAGAAAAAAATTTCAATTATTTAAAGAACGTTGTATTGTAACTCTTAATAACTGGAAATTACCTTAAGAGTTGCAGAAAATGACCGCCCTGAACTTCCATGCGATAATAGAGATTTTGAACCACTTTCGATCACGCACCTTTTGTGACATTTCAGGAGTTATCTGTCGCCATTCAGATGTAATCCGTTCGCGTATCATTTCATCTCATCTAAAGAAGCTGGTTGAGTAGCATAGAATTTTCTTTTAATTTGACCTCACAGAAAAAAATCTTTGTCATACTATCAATACTTGACACTAGCAAGTAAGTCACTTCTATTTGAGTCCGGTTAGTGATTGTTGAACAAAATTTGGGATCATATTATTGGACCATTTTGAATACCTGAAAATCTTAAAGTGGCCAGTTATCTTACATTGTTAAAAGATGCAATCGATCCGGCAATAGCAACGATTATTGAAAATGATAATAATTTTCTATATTCTGAAGAAGTGATGTTTCAGCAAGATGGAGCGGAGCAACTCCTCATTACGCAATAGCTGTCCGCAATTATTTAAATGAGACGTGTTCTGGCCACTGGATTGGACGAAGGGGCGCCATTGAATGTAGAGATTACTATTCGTATGATTCGTATCATTGATACGAATCCTGCCAGTGATTCGAATGGTACGAATCCCTAAAAAGAGAGATTCGTATATTTTGTATCGCCTGAAAATCGCATGGCGTTCCAGTATACTGTAAAAAAACTGTGTTGAGTGGAGGATTCGGAACAAAGTACGAAAGTCGATCGCGGGCCAATGCCGTTGCGTGATAGAAAATAAGAAGACGGAACCCGAGTTTGCTGAAATAACCGAGATAAATTCAAATATTTTTTCAATTTAATTTAAAATATATTTATTATATATTATTACAAAACAGTAATACAGTTTATTATTGTATGTTAAATGTGAAACATTGCAAAATAGATATATAAATATTAATTATTTGTTGTTACAAAATAAAATAACTAATATAATTACATATTTATTCATAGGTTTTGCATTAAAATTTATGAATTTATTTGCACTTAATCTTGAGCGTTTTTCATTAATTGTTAGACCTCCTTTAAAGCCTGATATGATAGAGATGATGATACCCGCTCAACAACTGTTTTAACAATTGATATATTTTACGAGATACGAACTATGAATCGTCCGATGCGATGCGAATGTATGACATTTGGGCTACAGACTAATGCACCCGAGACAGGAGTGACTGCATGAGAGTATGGCAAAGGGAATCGGTACCTAACACTAAGGAAATGTTGGCTGCTTCGGCCGATTCTATCAATACGAAATGAATGGATCTCCTGATACGAATCTTTTCTTGATACGAATTTGTGTGGTACGAATCACTAAAAAGATTCGAATCGCACACCTCTAATTGGATGGCTCCCACGATCCCCGGATCTTACACCTTTCGACTTTTCTTTAGATGAATTACGCGAAAGGATTACATTTGATTGCCGATAGATAACTACTGATCGATTTGTTTAAAATCTCTATTATTCGTTAAATTCGGGGCGGTCATTTTCAGTAAATCATAAAGTAGTTTCCAGTTATTATTGTTACAATACAACGTTCTCCAAATAATGGAAATGTTTTTCTAATAAAACATATAAATGAAAGTTGTTTGAGAATCGCTGAAGTAAAATGGCTTAAGCTAGGAATGACCATAAAGGGAATTGAAAATCATTTCGATGCGCCCCCTTTATATTCATTCAGCAATATTTTGATTGTACTGGTGCATAAATTTGGTTTCTCCTGTTCATCGTTCATTCGATGATTTTTTCTAACTGTTCTTGTTCTGTGTAAGGTTCGAATAATCATAAACTAAAATTAACTCATGAGCTACTGCGTTACGAACGGATAGGATATATTGTTATGTGGTTACGGGCTGGCACTTACGGTTTAATGTTATACGTCAAAAGACACTTGTACGTTGTACGTGTAGTAAAGGGTAACACATACACACAAGTACCAGGAGTATCCAAAAAAAATCATTCGAGGTCGAACTAATTTATGATTATTTATGGTGATGTATGTTGTATGACCGGTGCGGCCACTAGTGGTCGACTGCCTATCAAATCCTGTTCCCCGGATCTTTTTTCCCATTTACAAAACAGAAATACTCGCTTTTTTTAAATGCAAACGTGCAATTCCATCCCTTTGTCCTGACAAGCGAAGGTTCTTATAGATAGTTTCAAAATAATTTTTGTTGGACGAGCGGACGTCTTTATCAATATTTAGACTATGAATGAACCCACTACTGAACCCATATACATTCTACAAGTCACTACTGTTGGCGTAACCGACAACGTTGCAAGGATTATTATATTTTAAATTGTTAGATCACGGACTGTTAAAGAAGTTTCGAATTTTTCAGAATACTCCAATATCTCGTTTTCCGTATATGTCTAAGATATCATCAACCGCGAGACACTCTGTATTTACCAAATTTATTAATTTAATAGGAAGTTTGGCACTAAATATTGCAGATGAATGACTAGTATATATGATTTTCTAGGAATCATAAGTCCGCTCAAGCAATACTGGATAAGTTGCCATCAGCAGCGGAACAATGCAACAGTAAAGGCCAAAATTTCTTACATGTTGCCATCATGAAGGGAGACATAGAAAGCGCTCTGTTCCTTCTAACAGTGAATGTGGATGTTAATTCTCGAGTGCAGGACGCTTTATTAACACCCCCTATACATTTAGCAGCTAAATATGGTAGTGAAACATTGGTTAGAAGCTTGATTTTAGCTGGAGCAAGGGTACGTAAAAATTTTGTTTTTGCATATTTTATTAAAGACATTTTGCATGTTATATAAACTGCTCAACAAAAGTTAACGAACTTTTTAAAACGCTAATTACATTGAGCTTACTATCGTTTCGTATATTTTCCTGACTGTACTTTAATTCATTCCAATGTATTCCTGGGTTTCAGTCAATTTTATTGTTTATTTGATTTATCCACCATCATCAGTTTGTCTAAAATATATATTTACAGTTATCATCAATTTAAATAGAAAACTTTCACCAAAATTCACATATTAAAAAAAAGTACATCCAGAACATTGGTTTTCAGGTGATGAGTCAGGACAAACATGTCTGGGAAAAGACTAGAATCTATTGTTTTAGAGATCTAAATTCAACTTACGTATATAGTTGCTTTCAACTTCACATTTGACTGGTCACTGGATTTTCCATATTTTATTCGATATCAAGCGAGCGAAACAAAAAAAACTGTTTATCTTTCGTCTTTTCTTTGCATTCTAGGAATTGCTTGGCAATTCTTCAATATCAGATATTTACATTTCATTTACCTGGTCCAATCAGTTCATGCATGCGATCATCTAATTAGCGTATGATACACCGAGCTAAGATTGTCTGTATCTGATCTGAAATTTATTGCATTCTGATGTTTCTTAATTTGTATCATTTCATGGATTCTTCTCTTATTATAGTTGTCCTCATTGATCAATATTTGTGTGTTATCGAAATCAAAATCATGCAACTTTTGTTGTGCATGTTGTGCTAATGCTGTTGCATTTTCGTTAACCTTTCTTAAGCTATACTTATGTTCGTATATTATTTTCTTTAAATATTGCCCTGTTTGTCCTATGTATATGTTGTCACAGTTCAAACAGTCAATTTTGTATATTACGTTAGGTGTGTCCAACTTATCGCTTCTAGGCTTAAATTTTGTAAAACATTCTTTTGCCAAGTTGTTTGTAGTTTTTTCCGCTATAGTAATATTATTTCAAAATTTCCTGGGTTTCAGTCAATTTTATTGTTTATTATTTAAAATGTTACCAATACGTTTCGGTGTCTTTCTCAACCATCATCAGTTTGTCTAAAATATACATTTTACATTTATTATCAATTTAATTAAAAATAAAAAAACACATTCACAAAATTAACCTATTAAAATTCAAATCACACACATATTAAAAAGTACAATTTGGGACCTTGGTTCTCAGGTGATGAGTCGGGATAAACATGTTCGGGAAAAGACTAGAATCTATTGTTTAGAGATCTAAATTTGACTTACGTATATAGTTGCTATCAACTTCACATTTGACTGGTTACTGAATTTTCCATATTTTATTCGATATCAAGCGAGCGAAACAAAAAAAACTGTTTATCTTTCGTCTTTTCTTTGCATTCTAGGAATTGCTTGGCAATCTTTCAATATCAGCTGTTTACATTTCATTTACCTGGTCCAATCAGTTCATACATGCGATCATCTAATTAGCGTATGATACACAGAGCTAAGATTGTCTGTATCTGATCTGAAATTTATTGCATTCTGATGTTTCTTAATTTGTATCATTTCATGGATTCTTCTCTTATTATAGTTGTCCTCATTGATCAATATTTGTGTGTTATCGAAATCAAATTCATGCAACTTTTGTTGTGCATGTTGTGCTAATGCTGTTGCATTTTCGTTAACCTTTCTTAAGCTATACTTATGTTCGTATATTATTTTCTTTAAATATTGTCCTGTTTGACCTATGTATGTGTTGTCACAGTTCAAACAGTCAATCTTGTATATTACGTTATATTACAATTAACAAATTAATAATTACGTTATACAAGATTGACTGTTTCAACTGTGACAACACATATATAGGACAATCAAAACGGTGTTGAAAGCGGTTGAGTGCGGCTCAAGCACGAGAGCCATACAGAGATTATGTAATGTATTATTATTTTAATCAATTTATTTTTGTTGTTTTTTACATTTTTTCGTATATGTGTTGGTTTTCTTTTACTTGGACAGGAAGAAATAATAAACTCAATAAGAACCATTTGATGGTACTACCTTCAGATAGTACCGGGCATCCGTTTTGCGCGAATGTGCGGAGATCGGGCCGGTAATTCTCATTCCACAGGAAAATCTCCAGAATTACCCTTCGCTCGTAATTCGAACAAATGGAAAGAAATCTACGCCAAACTTCTGAGTAATCCTGATAGATCTGATCAAACGCCAGTTTTTCATAACCGGGGACTTGAAATTCAGATGGTTTGGATACAATTGTTTATCTGGATTCTTAACAGAGCTAGGTTCAGATAACGAAGTTCAAGCTCGAACATAACTATTAAGAGAAGACTGTTCCTCTTCGCTGTGTTAATTCGGATGAAGCCCCGCGAAAGAATTTGACTCTGGTCTATTTTGCTAATTTCATTTGTGACTTGTTCGTGACTTTCATAAGATAAACTTTCGGACCATCTTACCGTTGAATAAATTAAACTCGCTCTAACTCCGATAATACGTATTGTTCAAAGGGGACACTTTTCAATATAACTTCAGGAGTTAACTGACAATGCTTCGAATTTTAACATTTTATTTTCTTTTCAGGTTGATGATAAAGATTCGCAGAAACGTACGGCTCTTCACGTAGCGTCAGAAGCTGGTAATGCTCCAGCGGTTACCGCATTGCTGCAGAATAATGCTGATTATGATGCTCTAGATATGGCAGGCGATAATGCTTTACATATTGCTGTCAGGTATGCAACTTGATTAAAATGAATTCTAAAAGCAGAAAATCATATAGCATGAGTTAATATCTGAAAAGCTCGAGACACTTAAAATTATCATGAATTAAATTATTTGAATACGTATTACTACAATATGGTTTTAATATATCGTTTTGATTTGTTCAGGGAAGGTCATTTGAATGTAGTTCGAGTACTACTTACTGAATGCTCCATAGATGCGGAATGTCTAAATATAAAGGGAAGAAATGCGCTCCATGAGCTATGCAGATATGGGAAGGACAATGCAGCAGCTATTTGTGAACTATTTTTGGAATGTATGCCTAAATATCCAATTAATACACCTGATGTCTATGGGAATTCTCCTTTGCTCTTGGCATACATGAACGGCAATGCAAATCTTTGCAGGTAAAATTTGTCATATCTGTCTAAGGTCCAATTAGAGATTCTGAGTTTTTGAACGGTGGTCATTCGGTATTAGTTAGGTTTTAGTTCCCGTTTCACTACTAAGATTTTAAGTCCAGTGGTTCGAAAGATTTTTGTCGAACAGCACAACTTATTTTTCTTCTGCTCCAAAAAAATCATTGTACTTTTAATCAGCAAGCCAAAGTATTAGAAGATTAAATCATTCACGATCTAAACACCTTCAGGAAAAAATACAGATAAAAAACTTGTTTTGGCTTAATAGGAGTAATTCGGTTTGTCCCGCTCTAGAAAGTCGAGCATTGAAAATTTGTTGTTCTTAATTTCCAGTTATATTTCTTCCTGAAGACGGTCACAAGACTTTCTGATAAAGGAAATTTGACATCCGAATTTGCGGATGGCGTTTTTAACAATTCATTCCAATGTATTCCTGGGTTTTCAGTCAATTTTATTGTCACTAATTATGGTGTTATGTGATGAGCCCTGCGTTTCGTCCCGGGTCTACCTATTGGACTCGTCAGTAAGGCTTAGGTAGACCCTGCCTTATACGCCGGACATCGGTTATCTCACCTCACCGCACAAGATCTACACCGGCTCGGTTCATTTACGTCCGAACGCGTATAACCGATGTCCGGCGTATAAGGCAGGGTCTACCTAAGCCTTACTGACGAGTCCAATAGGTAGACCCGGGACGAAACGCAGGGCTCATCACATAACACCATAATTAGTGACAATAAAATTGACTGAAAACCCAGGAATACATTGGAATGAATTAGCTTGGGTGATAGTACGTCTCCCTGTTTAAGACCTGTGTTCACCTGAAACACATCTGAGAAGTCATCACCAATCTTTACTCTGCACCTAGAACCCTCAGCACAAGCTCTGGTTACTCTGATCAGCTTAGGTGGGATTCCAAACTCAGCCATTGCATGCCATATTTTGACCCTTTTTACGCTGTAGGCATTCGACAGCTGGAAATCTATAAATAACTGGTGGAGGTCTTGATTGATTTCCCAATTCTTCTCTAGCAATTGCCTAATGGTAAACAGCTGGTCCGTTGTAGTGGTAGTGTCCCAATATTTTTTTCGGTGAAGGAGGTTAGTTTTAGAAGAATTACGTTCGATAGGACTTTATAGGCTACATTGATTAGTGCTATTCCTCTGTAATTTTTGCATTCTATCGCCTTTTTGTGGGTCGGTATCATAATACTCTCCTTCCAGTCATCAGGGATAGCTTCTTTTTCCCATATGGCTTTAGTGAGGTTTTTCAGCTGTGTTATGATAGTATCGCCACCGAGTTTAAGAAGTTCTGCTGTGATTAGGTCTCCGCCAGGGGCTTTATTATTTTTTAGTTTTTTATTGCTTTTTTAATTTCCTCTTTAATAGGGAGATTGGGTTGTTCCTCGGCCAGCAGATCCAGTGCTTCCTCCTCTTCACCCGTTCCTCTATTAATCAGATGATGGAAGTAGTTTTTCCACGTTTGCAATATTTCTACTTTGTCAGTTATTAGATCTCCATTTTCTTTCTTTAACATATTGTCGGTTTTGGGTCTGAATCCTGCTTTTGTGGAGCGTAGTTTTTGTTAGAATGATCTTGTGTTATTTTTTCCTTCTTCTAGTCCAATCAATTCTTTGTCTTGCCATTCTCTCTTTTTTCTTCTTAGCAGTTTCTTTCTTAGGGTCCTTAGTCGTTTGTATATTTCCCTGTTCTCGTCTGTGGGACTTTTTAGCATTTTGAGTCTAGCAGTATTTCTCTTCTCCATATCATCTTCGCAATCTTGATCATACCAGTGGTTTTTGTGTTGTCTCCTGGGTTTCTCCGCTACCACCTTTCTAGCTTCTTCTATAATTGTTCCTGATATAAACTTCCAATGCGTATCCATATCAGTATTGTATGTTGTGTTAGTATTTTCTCTGATAAGTCGCTCTAGTTCTTTCTGATACTGTGCTCTTATCTCTGTCTGCTGAAGCTTTTTTGTATCCCACTGAGGAAAGAGACGATTGTTTGTTCTTTGCTGTGGATATTCTGACTTTGATCTTGGCTGTGACCAGAAAATCATCTGAATCGGCATCTGTCCCCCTGCAGCTTCTTACGTCTAGTACATTACGTCCATGTCTTGCATCAATTATAACGTGATCTATTTGGTTCCTGGTTACACCATCATTAGATACCATGTCATTTTGTGTATATCTTTGTGTTCAAACATAGTGGACTTTATTAATATATGGAAACTTGATGCTGCAAGATCTGCCACTCTTAGAGTCACGTTTTGGTTGGAAGCATTGTGGAGGCTGTGCATGCCCACATGAGGTCTTAACGCCTCCAATTTGTTTTTTTCCATTTTCCTTCCTTGTCCAATGTCAGAGTATCATGTTTTGTTTGGAAAGTTGGGATAGTTTCCTCTCCAAAGTGTCGTAAAACACATCTTTTATACCCTTATCTTTGTCTTCCGTTGGTGCATGAACCGATATAAGCGAGTAGTTGTAGAAAGTGCCGTTTATCCTAATATAGCACATCCTGTCGCCAAGTGGCTCGAGTCTTAAAACTGAGTTCAGCAGAGATTTATTGAGTGCAAAACCTGTTCCGAAAGCGTGGGCGTTTTGTTCATTGTCACTATAGAAAAGTACTGAATTCCCAACCTCAGTATGACCCACTCCAGGCCAACGTATTTCCCGCAGAGCGGTGATATCCATATTCTTTCTTTCCATTTCTTTGATCGCTTTTATTGCTGCACCCGGTCGATATAAACTGAGCACGTTCCATGTTCCGATATTTATTTGTTCTTGCCTTGTTTTTTGCGTTATTCGTCGTCGTGTATCCGTCCAGATCCGAGGCTTCTTCATAACCAATACTTTTTTTGCGAGGTGGGGTGGTTAGCCCTACGCTCAACCCTCCTCTTTCCTCAAACGGGCTTGGGACCGTCTACGGCAGAGACTATACTTATGGATAAAATTATCTCAGATTATTCTCTAGAATGACTCTCTTAACAAGAATATCTCGCAAAAACAGAGTTTCGTGGTAGGACTATATTAAAAGAAATAAATGAAATATCTACGTACTAGTTTTAAAATCTAATTTTACAGATGTCATAGAAGAATTTTGATTGAAAGAGTATGAAATAATTTTGTTCAAAAGTATATACAATATACATGCAAACACCATACAATATACATACATAACACAATTCAAATTTATTTTTTATAATTGATAAACTTAACAATTTTTTTTCTATTTTTTACAGTGTTTGAAACATTGTTTTTCTTCGATAAAGGTCTCGTAGTCTGATATAGGTTCTACTTCGACTCAGACAGAGAATTACTTCAAACGGAACTGACGAATTTTCTAACTTCAAGATCTCTGTGGCAATTTTTTAAAATGGTTTTTTCATTATTTACGGGGTTTTTATGCATGTCAAAAAACTCAGCATCAAGAGCCTGAGCTGCCTTAAATAAATCGTTAGTTGGTTCCATCAAAAACCCTCTCGAAATAGTCTGCAACCAATCAGGTACATTTCTATGTTCCAGCTCGTGATTTCTTGTAGGAATTTATCCTCCCAAAGAATATTTGTCTCTATACCTGTACGCCAGATATCCCGCTATGTACTGTAGACATTTTTTTGTCTTATTTTGAAAAGATTTATCTTTTCTTTTATTTCAAATTCATTCACTATTCCTTCATCGATAAATTCATCTTCTTAGTATTGTGGGTGGATAAACGAATTACAAACAATATCTTTTCCAAATTCATCTTTCTCTTGTTCAATCAACGATTTATTTTTTATTACATTAGAAAATATTGATTGAGTTAAACACATATCTTCATCACTTTGCTAAGTATTTTCTTCCGTAATTCTGTTTTCTGTAAAGATTGCGGTATATTTTTTCCTAATATAAACCATCTGATACAAAATTTAGGGTCAAGGGAAGAAGGGTGGTCATTTGCTCCTCCCATACGACGAATGTATGAGAAAAAAATTTCGAGAACATCTTGGTTAAGACGATAAGTTAAAATATACTCGACACTGTACTTTTCATATAAATAATCAAACATATGTCCTAAGGATCTGTTAGTGAGCAATATTCCTTTTTGAAATGGTAAAATCTTCTGGTGCTTTCTAACCCTCATGGTATTTGTGAGTTTCGACATTCTCTGAAGCAATTCGTTCTGAGTGGTACTTTCAGTGCCAAAGGCATTTTTTCCTGGACAACTTTTACGCAGATTTGGACTGTAATTGTACATGCAGAAATGTTGTCATTATTAAACATTAATAATACTTATTAATAATGCTTCATTCTCAGTACGTCGTTCATATTTTTTTTATCTTTGATAGATCTCATTAAACACTAGAGTTTTAACTACATGAAATCTTTGTTAACTTTTGTAAATAACTAACGGTAATCTGCGATCTTATGTGGATTATTGTTGACAAATCCAAATTTAATTCTTTCTCTACGATTGACCAATGAAACGTTATTTATAAAACCGTTTTCCGCCCATAAAGAATTTTATTGTAAGTAACCATCATCATAATTGACAAATTGATAAGTCAAGAAAGTTGAACCATGAGACTAGTACAATCAATGTAGTGAAAATCAAATATAAAAGGCTGATGAAGACGACGTTTTAGGTTGCTTTAGTACCAACCTATTGAAGATTTATTGTCGATTACAGCATTAAGTAAATTCCATAACGACGAATATATCATTACACCATTGCCTGTAATCTTGTATCTGCAAGGTTCTTACTTGGCAGGCAGTAAATATTTAATGTGAATTCAGGCGGTTCACTCGAATGTTTCTTCTCGAACATCGCGGCCAAAAACCTCATGCTCTGTGAGTTCGTTTGATCTGTGATCATTGGATCGAAAATGTGAACAAAAAATAAAACGAAGGAAACGTCTACGTTGGTGGATGCAATCATGCATTTCCAGAAGAAATTTCTTTGGAGCTTCAAACTTATTGTTGATGGCTGTAAAAATCCCGATCCTCAATCGCTTTTTTTTCTTCTATATTTCTTCTCTTTATCGATAAGAGCACATTTCAACAACTTCTACAGCTAGTTAGTCCCTTAATAACCAAAGAACATACTTCGGTGTAGAAGGCGAGATCCAAATGACTGACCTCGAGTGAATGATCTCTATTGTTTTCATGTGCTTCATTCTTTGTTCATTCGGTGCGAGTGTATTATGCCGAATAAGGGCGGATATATTTCTTCAGTAAGTGTTTTTTACGGTTTTTGTTAAAAAATTCCTCGAAAAGTATTAGTAATAAAGTAGTTTTCTTTTTAGTAAATGATTAAAAGAAAAACTTAAATGAAGTTAAAATGATCTTCACAACAATATTGTCTTGAGATTTTAGACAAGATGTCTGTCCGCGTCATGGCCTGGTGCTATAATTTTCGTGCCTTCTCATCTTTGGGCAATGTTATGAATTATTTATCCGGTGCGGTGTGAGAATTGTTTTTACACTCCGGGACGACACACTACTTCAAAATTCAAAATAAAAATGAAATTCAGAATTCAAAAACAAAGAGAAAGGAGCCTATTGCGTTCGTCACAAATCGGACGAAAATGGACGAACCATTCAATTTCATTGCAACGTATTGAAAGCTCACAAACTAGGTACGAAATAATTCGTACCAATTTCGTTCGAAAACATGCGATGTGCAATCTATCCGAAGCAAATGGAAATTGTTCTCAGATCAGTGTTTCTGACCGAATAGCGACGATTTTTGGACACACCAAGTGGTTGTGTAGTAGAAAATGGACGCTGAAAAGCTAATGAGTCTGATAAATGATAGAGCCTTTGTGGGTTCATCATCATCACCATCATCATATAGCAGCTTGTCTCGCCCACTGCTGGACATATGCCTCTCTTAACCTAAACCATTTTCCTCGGTCTTGGGCATATTGGATCCAGGTTAACGATATTCTTTTCAAATCGTCCGTCCATCGAGGCGGCGATCGCCCCCTGTTTCTGTGTACTTCGTCTCTGGACGCCATTCCATCATTCTCTTCGTCCATCGGTAATCAAACATTCTTGCGACGTGGCCAGCCCTGTCCCAGTTTAAGTACGTGACTATTCCTATTCCATCCGTAACTTTTGTTCTTTTAAGTAGATCTTCATTTATTCTGTATTTTATCTCGCAGTGTCACTCCCAACATGGACCTTTGGTTATGACAGACAAATCATATTATACGGGTGCCCGTGTTGCGAGCCTCACCATCAAAATTTTGGAAACATAAGATATACGAGGGCGCATAAATTGGGGAATAGGGCAACCCAATTTAAAATTACATCTTCAATATCTCTGATCTTCGAAACAGAGTGAAAAAAATGTTTTGTATATTTTTCTCCAATTTTCCTAATACCGATTTTAAATCAACCAATATTTCTAGGCAACTAATAAAGTACAAATGCAATAATAAATTATTGGGTTCAGGGTTTTAGTCAAAGCAAACGCATGTCTTGGAACAGAAAATGCAGAACGGGTAACCATCTTTAACTATCAAGTTCCCAGCAAACAACTATTGACCAAGTTATTAGATCAGTTGGCTCAATCGGCTCCTTGGGCACATACAGACAGTTGTCAGGAGTGTGGAAAAGGTAATATACAATTACCATTAAGTGCTTGATTTTAAATGCTATGATTTACGCTTTTATTTTAAGGGTTCTCCATAACTCAAAGAACTCACCATTGTCGGCATTGCGGAAGAGCTTTATGCAACAGATGTAGCGACCAAGAAGTTCCCATTATAAAGTTCAAGGAAAATAAACCCGTCCGCGTATGTCAAGTATGTTTTACCGTTCTAAAGACAGGATCTTGCTAAAATAATCCCCAAATTAACGATTTCATTGTAACCAAAAATTATGTATTTATATGTATAGTGTATTTTGAT
Source organism: Dendroctonus valens (assembly GCA_024550625.1). Lineage (NCBI taxonomy): Eukaryota > Metazoa > Arthropoda > Insecta > Coleoptera > Curculionidae > Dendroctonus > Dendroctonus valens. Next base: position 777,804 of record JAJTJO010000111.1, read on the forward strand.
ATAGACTGATCCATGCAGTCCTGTTTTCTTTTGGTATATGTTAAGATGCCATGTTTTGTTATATTGAAGGGATTGGCAAAAACACTTGCTCTTTACGTTTACACCAGAATTCAATATTTGGCTTAAGATGCGTTAGTGTACAAAAAAATGTTTGAAATTAGGCGAGGCTGACTTTTAAGTATAATTTTTACTGACAACATACCATTCCTTTTATAATTAGTTTAATCATATTACTTAGTAAAAACAATGCTTTAATTAAACATTTTATAACGAACTATGTAAAGTTTGCTAACAAACAATCTGTATTTATCGCTGTATTATTTAAGTTGCTTATATTTTAATTAATTCATTGTTTAATACACTGTTATTTGAAATTGGCAACATTCTTCTCGAAGTGTTATCTAAGGTTAATTAAAGAGTGCGTAAAAATTATTAGCAAATAATAATTTTCACCAAATACCGATACATTACTATTACAAAATACTAAATCATAATTTTGGAAACAACATTTTCCATTCTCACCTGCAAACCTCATTTCCTTCATCACCATTATGTAAACTTGCACCTGATTTATGCGTCAATAAATTAAAGTCAAGTGAAAAAAAATTTCATTGCATCCTCACAAGTTATACATTTGAGAAAACCATATTTTTTAAAATATCTTACCGTACTCTTCCCCTTAACCCGTTAAAAGAATCGACGCCAATTTTGAATCACCCTGTATAGTGATTATTAATATGTATTGTCTTTATCATGTAATGTATCGTTTTTGTTAAAATGAATTAGCAACAAATAAAATCATTTTTATTTTTAATATTGCTAATCTACAGCACCATAACTAATGAGTTTATAGCTGTTTATATTCGCAATCCTTATTTTTGATCATGTTTAGTGCTTTATATAGCACTGAAGCTGATGGACTATGAAAACATACATTTATCGCGCAAGTAATGTATATTGATGGTGCAAAAATCCGTTACAAATTCAAGGGATTTTCCTTTATCAAAGTTGGAAATTTGCTTGACATGACGAACATTTATGTATTCAGAGTTACCCATGTGTAGATTAATACAGTGTTTTATATTTTTCTACTGGACCTTATTGATATGATGGTTCTAGTCGATGGCCGATTGTTCGAATTAGCTCTCTAAATTAGAATTACTGTCGTGCAGGGCGCCACTTTCCGCGGGTATTTACAGACAATCGACCGAGACGCCGGGAAAAAACCGAAGAGTGCACCGCGGGAGCAAAGGGGAGTCGGTTCGAGTGATTGTCCGGGATAGCTTCGGTTATCAAGCTTTGGTTCTAGCCAGACCACGGGTGGTTATTTTTCAGACTTAAAAAAAATCGAACGCCTGGTATTTCCCCTGTTTTAGAATTTAAACATCAATTTTTTTAATTAGTATTTTAAAGGACTGTTTCTTTTTCCTTATTTGTTCCGGTAAAACCAACTGGCATCCCTGCTGGACCATTAATATTCTATTATTTACGTTTGGGTTAACGCCCCCTTTGAACTTAATTTTAAGCAACTAATGCCCGTTGACTCTTGTTGATTTTTAATTGACTGATCCTTCGGACACTCACCTACGAGCGCTATTTAACCTGGCCAAGCGCGGCCACCCCACTGGTGGGGAAGAAACCACGACAGCTGTCGAGGACCTACCTTCCGCCCAAGGTTCATTCATGGACTTGGGCGATAAACTCGCCAACCGGAAGAAAAGTGCTGAAAGTAGAACACCGGTGCCGTCACCGCCACTTTCAATCACCAGTGATTGCCTCGGATTTGCCGAGCCCCGTCGACACATTATTAATTATAATTATATTTAATACACAAGACACAAAATTATAATTTTCATTCATGTTGCTTGCAGTGCTTGGTACAAACAGAGGCTTTTTACTATTTTTCAAGCAAGCACTCCTTGTTTTCATCAGCTGGGCTTAGCCTCCAAATCACAAAACCCAGCAGCTTGTAATTTAAAGGGGTTTGAATGAAACATCCCAGCGAGTAACTATCGAAGTCGCCATGTAATTTTACGCGTTTAAATTTATACGTGATTAAAATATATTTACACTATATACAGGGTGAGTTTTTTTCGATGACCAGCACAGGGATCTTCGGAACTAGAGCAGTTACGAAGAAGGTCAAATGGACAAAGAATTGTAGTTTTGCATGCTCTCCTCGAACCCAATTTTATTTGTCTAAAATTTTACAGCTGTCAAGAGATATTTGGGAAAAACTTATTTATGGCAAATTTTTAAATTACTCCTAGTTCCGTTGATATAAATTTGACAGGAAAACATTAAATATAAAACTTGTAGGAAATTGAATTCCAAAGAAAATGGCATAAGACCTTTCTCCAAAATAATTGTTATTTTTGACATATGACACAAATTTAAGTTTTTCTAAATGGCAACCATACTTAATTATTACTTTACCGAATAGAGCATTTCATTACGATTTCTGTGATATATCACATCGTTAGGTTTTTTTCGAAAATAAAGGGTCTGCGAACAATTTATACTTTCTCAATTTAGTTGATCGAAGTTAGCCATGGAAAATAGTATAAGACAGCATTGTTTCCATAGCAACAGATAATAACAGTAGATAGATAGATAGATAAAAATTTATTGAACATTCCCATTAATAAAATTCACAAACAAAGTTAACAAACAAAGTTAACAAACATAACTCCCATGTCTAGCCAGATGTTCGGCAGGTTGCTCTTTGCCCATGATCTAAATAGGCGCGCTAAGTCGTCCATTACCTGGGCAGTGCCCTAACATGGACATTCCCGAGCTAGCCATACGCACGACAACGTCAGGAGATAGTCTTGAAGTGGCGGTTTTGGTTTTATTCGAGGGGCATTCATTAAGGAAAAAGGGTCTTCCTGAAGGGAAGCCAAAAACCCCTTTTGCTTCGACCTTTAAGTTTGATACTGTCAGCCGTGGCGTTAACCGCCGGCAGTCTCAACTAGATGACCAAATCCATCCGCCCCCGCCCCGATCGGTGCAAGAACCAGCCAACACCAGCCAGAACGAGGCAGGACGAACCCGTCAAGTCACGTCATGTTGGATTTGTGCGTTTCCAGCCTGCTAGAAACGACTGTCTGCAACTGGCAGGCAATGTTTGTTTGTCGTCACGTACTGTCAGGGACAAAATCCTCATAAAATATGGGAAGCCGCTTATACAGGGGACCATGGGTTGGGCGATCGTTTGCTCTTACTTGGGTGATATTTCGCGTGAGGACTGAGCCTTGCACTCCGCTATGATAAAATTTTTCAGCGATGGTATCCATATAGTCGGCTATATAGGCCATCCCTGTAGCTTCGTGCATTTCGGTTATTCTGGTGTATCTGTCAGCCGATAGGACGCCTCTCAGGAACCTATTTTGGGTCCTTTGAACACGTCGTCTCGTGGAATCACAGACAGAGTGCCAGACAGGGGTTCCGTAGGTCAGTATGGGCCTTATGGTGGAGGTGTAGAGCAGAAGTTTATTTTGAGGTGATAGGAAAGAATTTGGCGCCAGAAGAGAGTACAACTTTCTTCGGGCCATGGCAGTCTTTTGTACAGCATAGTCAACATGCTTATTGAAATGGAGTCGGGCGTCTAGTTTGAATCCCAGGTATTTCACCTCTTTTGTTGGTTTGATAGGAGTATTTTGGACCACGAGTGGTGATAAGATTTTGTTGTTAGTGAATTTGCGCGAAAAGATAATAAGTTCCGTCTTCCTGGGATTCACTTTAAGTTTCCATTTGTCAAAATACGGCGTCAATAAACTCAGGTGATGTGCAATGCGAGATTTCGCAGCCTGAGCATAAAAAGACGATGCGTAGATAGCCGTATCATCAGCGTATAGTGCTATTTTTGTAGTGGGAAGTTTTGGAATGTCTGCTGTGTACAATGTATACTGGGTAAGCAATTACATAAGATTTAAATAAACATTTACCTGTATTTGCTACAATTTACGAGATATTTGACTGGTTCTTTTAAAATGAGCCACCCTGTATATTCAATATACAGGGCCAATGAAGAAGTATGAGAAACTAGAATTCTTCTTTAATTTAAAAAAATATATATTGTGGAGTGGTTTACATACTAAATACATATATGCAATCGTAATTCAAATTAGCCTGAATATAACGGTAGAATAGTGGCTTCATAGTTCCAATTGCGCCGTTTTTGAGATCGAGACTGCGTTATGTTCACAGCGCAATATCTATATTTAAATGGATACAAAACATTAAGTATATCGATTTGCAGATACGCAATATTATTAACCGTTCGATTATACAAAGAATACTTTCATCTCCATAACTAATTCTGGTACAACAGAGACTAAAAAAATATTATAATTTCTCTGTGCATTTTACTTTCTGTATAGTAGAACCTACAGTGCCTTTATAAAAGACAGTGGCGACAATAGTGCCAAAGCTCCTTCCTCCCGTCATTATGGGACAAATCTATTTGGCGCCAACAGATCTTTGCAATGATCTGTATGAGTCAAGATCATTTTTTAATTTGAAATGATTGCTATGATATAAAACATTTTGGGATTAAATTAGAAACCAGCTTTAAAGAAGCAAATTTTCCATATAAAATGCCGCTCCATAAGAGTTAACTTAGTTAGGCCTGGGTAACACTGTGTCGTGTGTCAGTTTTGCGATGATGCCGCTGTGTGCCCACGTTAGAGGCGAGGTTTTTTTTTTTTTGTCCGGCGGCAGGGCAGGGTTCCGAACCCTGGGTAGTGTTGGATTTTTACCAACTAAAAAACTCCCTTTTTTGTACTACGAGTTTTCGGAAGTTATCCTTTAAAACTTGTAGTCCTCTCTAAGAATTTGTCAGCTCCGGCATCCATATGCCCTAGCATCGCATTCTCTCCATGCTAGCTGCTTGCTAGCATGGGCATCTTATTAATTTAACGCCTTACTTATACATGCATGCTACTTACTACAAACACTACATTATTACCACACTTACAGCTTACGCCGTTTGCTACCTGTTGCCCTAGTGGGCTAGTTGGTTTCTGGGCATTTTTTCCTGGGTCCCAGATCTTCAGCTCTTCGTTCGAGTGCCTGTCAGCTTTCTCGAAGTCTGCTTTCGCTTTCCTTGTGAGAAACTCTCTTATTGGCTGCCACTCCAGGTCCCTGTAGATTTGGGAGTTTCTAACAAACCAGGGCGCATCTATGGCCATCCGCAGTAATTTTTTTCTGTGGCTTGAAGTCTATTCAAGTGACACTCGGCTGCATATCCCCACGCAGAGCTGTTACTGATAGTCTCTTACTGATAGAGCAATTAAATTGGCACATTATGAGTATAGAGCAACAAATCTAGAAAAAATAAAAAAGATACTAATAATGAACAACTAACCCAAATCATTCTTCGAACCAATCATAAAACGAACAACATAAATAATACTAATAAAGAAGGTGAGATTGAGTATATATCATTACCGTATATTCCAGAAATTAACACAAAAAATTAAAAATATTTCAAAACCGCATAATATTACTATAGCAGAAAAAACTAAAAACAACTTAGCAAAGAAATGTTTCACAAAATTTAAGCCTAAAAGTGATAAGTTAAACACACCTATGTAATATACAAGATTGACTGTTTGAACTGTGACAACGCATACATAGGTCAAACAGGACAATATGTAAAGAAAAGAATATACGAACATAAATATAGCTTAAGATCTACTACACACCATAAAGAACTTACTAGAAAACAGACAACTACAAGTACGAATTGACAAAACACTGTCATTTTCTTTTTCCCCTGAACAAGGGCTCCCTCAAGGATCCCCGCTCTCACCGTTTCTCTACAATATATACTGCCATGACATATACAATTACAACTTACCAGACAAAAATCAAATCGACAGATCGGCATACATATTACAATACGCAGACGACACGGCACTTATTGTACATGACAAAACTACTGAGAGAGCAGCGCAAAGACTCCAAACACTAACAAACAACACAATGACATGGTTTTATAAATGGATACTAACACCAAACGCGTCAAAAAACCAACTTCTGCTCACAAACCACAGACTCAACGCTGATTCCCCTACAATAACAGCAGACGGCCAAACGACACAACCAAAAAACGACGTAAAATACCTTGGAATCACAATCGACCACAAACTTAGATTCACTAAACACATGCGAAACATCAGGGCAGAAACAATGAAGAAAGCGAAACACTTCCGATCACTAACCTACAAAGACAGAGGAATTAGCACAAACACCGCCACCAAAATATGTAAAGCTATTTGTAGACCCTTGCTAGACTTTGGACATGTACTCATGACCAACGGAACAGAAAGAACAAAACGTTATACACAAACAACAGAGCAAATTGCACTAAGACTAATAACACGAATAAGACACCCCCAAAACCCACTACACATCCCCCCCACCCAACTACTATACGAACGCACAAACATGACTAAGATCTCGGAAAGACCCATACAGCTACAGACAAAATGGACAAACAACCCCTACAACTGGACCATACTGAATCCCCTTTGTCTTACAAGACCAACCAGACAATCCCGCTTCCGTTTCCCTACATTAACGCTACTCGAACACTTACAAACGCAACGGACTAGTGGACAATAAAATAATTTCTTCTTGCCACTGAAATCTTATTTATTTAATAACATTGTTAACCTAGAATGGGAGAATTTTCATATTTGTTTTTTATCTGGATTGGGACTGCATGTATTAAACAAGGGCAGAAATACCGATAGGTCGATGGCCTTTTTTAGAAATAAAGATGTTTACTACTACTATTGTCAACCTAGAATAGGAGAATTTTCATATTGGTTTTTTATCTAGATTAAGACTGCATGTATTAAACAAGGGCAGAAAGACCGATAGGTCGATAGCCTTTTTTAGAAATAAAGATGTTTACTACTACTACTATAGCTTAAGAAAGGTTAACGAAAATGGAACAGCATTAGCACAACATGCACAACAAATGTTACATAGTTTTGATTTTGATAACACAAAAATATTAATCAATGAAGACAATTATAATAAGAGTATCATACATACATAATACACATAATAATCCATGAAATGATACAAATTAAAAAACATCAGAATGAAATGAATTTTAGATCAGACACAGACAATCTTAGCTCTGTATATCATAGACTAATTAAATGAAAACATAAAATATGAACACCTGGTATATTGAAGAAATGCAGACCATGTGATATTCTCAGAATGCAAAGAAAAATGCCAAATATTATAAACAGTTTTTTATTCTCTCGCTCGATATTGAACAAAGTAAATATTTTTCAATGGCTTGCCAAACGTGAAGGTAGAAACAGCCATACATGCAAGTAAAATTTAAATCTCTAAACAATAAATTCTAGTCTTTTCCCGAACATGATTGTCCTGACTCATCACCTGTGATCCTGTGATTTTAATATACTTTTTAATATGTTTGTAATGTGTATTTTAGTATGTTTATTTTTCCTGACTGGGTTTTTAATTTATTCCAATGTATTCCTGGGTTTTCAGTCAATTTTTTTCACAATTATGGTGTTATGTGATGGAGTCCTGCGTTTTCATCCCGGGTCTATCTATTGGACTCGTCAGTAGGGCTTAGATAGACCCTGCCCCTATAACGCTTCTTACGTTCTTGGACGTCTGTTAGCCTTCTAGTAGGCCTCTGGTCTCGACATTGTGGTTTTTTATGTGTGTACTTATATATTATATTAATTAATATAATATATAATATATAATATATAATATTAATATATATATATATATAATATATATAGATATATATATATATCTATATATTATATATATATATATATATATATATAGATATATTAATATATATTATTAATATATATTACTAATAAATTCGGCTAGGTGTTTGGTGAGATGTTATCAGCCGTATTGTCAATGCTGCAACTCGTTTCATTTTGCTTCCTTCTCCAACGCCACCTATGTCACGCCATCTGGTATATGTTTTTGCATATATATTTAACCATGTTGGGACAGGTTACCGGGATGAAAACGCAGGACTCCATCACATAACACCATAATTGTGAAAAAAATTGACTGAAAACCCAGGAATACATTGGAATAAAGTATTTTAGTATGTATATTTTAACAGACGACTGTGAATGTATATTTTAGACAAACTGATGATGGTGGAGAAAGACACCGAAACGTATTTGTAAAATGTTTTAACTAATAAACAATACTATTGACTGGAACCCAGGAATTTCTTTTGGATTAAATTTTAATAAAAAAAAACATTTTTTTTATACAATAACACGGCCGCCGCGCCGTTTCTGACTTCAATTCAAATTTATGAACCAAAAATACTTGTATTAATGTCTTTATCTTCTATAAAATTTATAATGTTACTTTCTGTAAGTATATTTATAGAATGCTCTATTATTTTCATGGACAATTTCAAGATACTAATAGTGAATATTTCAACGTTCCATTACATTTCGGAACCCAAATAATAAATTATTCTGAACGTTTCATTTTCTTTTTAATTTTACTTCAAACTTTACAGCTTCGAAAAAACAAAAGCGACTTGTACGTACCTTTTAAAATTGGTTACAATACAAACGGATTATCGCATCCTGTATGTTTGAGAATAAGTGGTTGATCCAAAACATCAAAGTCCCAAATAATGTTTAAATAAACGAAACCCACTACTTAACTTGAAGTCAAACCAAAATAAGACTATGTCTTTTGCGATTGTTCAGACATGCATGAACTATTATTTTTATTAAAGTAAAATACACACTCTCTATTCCAGAGACGATGCTACATTTTTGTTATTTGACTAAATTAAAAAAATATAGAAAAAACTTACAAACATGAAAGAAATAAGTGGCCGTCAATAAGTTTATTCAACTACTACTCAAATAACATCATAGACGTTAGAAGTAAAAGAGGAGCTGAGGCGGACTCGGACCATTTTCCGCCAAAATGTGCCATAACAACAATAAGGATCAATAAACAGAAGACAGGTCACAACAAGCAAATGAGACAGCTAAATGGGACACGGATAAATTTAAGAAAGAGGAAGCCCTCGCTAACTACAAGTCTAAAACTGCAACTAAAATGCGGGATATACCAGAAACGTGTAAGAGTAACGCCAACGCCATGTGGAATGTTATACAGAGAATGATTCTGGAGACAACTATCGGAAAGCGCGAAAGAACAAAGAAAAACTGGTACGATACGGACTGTGAGAACGTACACAGCCAAAGACACCGCGCTAGGGCTCAAATGTTACAGGACCCATCACAGGACAACCTAGATAACTTTAACAATGTAAGACGTAGAGCAAGAAAACTCATTAGGGAAATAAAGAGAGAACATCAGAAGAAACAAATACAAGGCATCGAAGATAGTGGCAGGCATAACTACAGCAGGGCAATCTTTAAAGAAACATCTCGAATTAAAATGTACTTTAAATCGCAAACAAGTAATATAATATGGAAAGATAATGGTAAACTCATCACCGGCATTACAGAGGTATTAAAAACATGGAAAGATCATTTTCAGAAACTCCTCAATGTAACAAAAGACGACACAACAAATATTTCGGTATATTAAACTGTAGAAATAGAAACCGAGAAACCAACACTAGAAGAAGTGACGAAGGCCATACAACGCCCAAAAAACAACAAAGCACCAGCAAATGATACCCCTCTGAATGACTGAAAATGGGAGGTCCAGTACTCTATCAAAAGATGCTTGCGTTAATCGTACTAATATGGTACAGCGAAACTTTACCGGAAAGCTGGAAACAGAGTGTTTGTTAGAGCCCTCTTAATTCACCACTGTCAAGAATCAGCCCTCCACCTCTGTCGAGTTAACTGTTTTTTTTTGTAAGCTTGGTGCGATCATGGTTAAATTTGGAGTTTTTATGGACAGACAAACAGACATAGATTCATTTTTATATATAGAGATAAGTATATGCTGCCAGTTTGTTAGGGGTGGGGGGCGTTAGAGCAACATATACATGTGTATATAATAGATCGCCCTCTGCAATTCAAGTCTCAAACTAATAATAAGTATATGCTGTAGTAGAACCAGAACCTGTTCTTTTTCATTGTTGATTGGTTTTCTATCTAACTTCACACTGCAACAACACAACCAACCTCAAATATTTAAAAATTATTGTCACTTATGTCATTGCCTTAATAAATGTCAAAGCTGAATATCCCTCCCTCTGGGAAGTGCAAAATTTGCTTAAATTTTAATTATAATTAGTTGTTATTATCCTGTGCACGTCAACAATCCGTATCAATAAAATTCGTCGTGTTTCTAGTGTGGAAAGCCAAATATAATCTCAGTAGCAAATAGTTGAAAAATACAATGGGGACATACTGCATTACATTAACCTGGATGGTAAACAAGTAAATATAAACAGGAACAGAAGCTGTTGAATGTGGGCGTACCTTGTAAATCCCTTTAAATTAACAAATAAAGGTGGATAATTGCAATGGCGCATTCTGTTAATGGTGATACGGTTTCTGAATGTTCAGAAGCCAGCACCTTGATTGATGGATCTGTGATCTCAACTGTTCCAGACAGACATGGTTTCTTAGGTACGTATCTTGTCATGCAGCTTATTGCAATTACAATTAGAATTACTTCATTTATTAAAAACGAGAAACCATTTTTACTTTTAAAAACAGACGCAAACTTTAATATTTCCAATAAAGTTGTCCGACATTTAAGCTGTTTGCTATGGCAAATCATCTATCATTAACATTTTACTACTGTCCTTGGTAAGGCTGGGACACCGACATATAAGTGGAGCGGATACAATGTCTTAGAAATTCCAATTTATTCATTTCGTCAATAGTCAAACAGCATACCTATTGACTTGCACTAGAACAACTGATTTGCCAAACAAGTTGCCTTTTTTGTGCAAAAAATGCAAAGAGAAACAAATTCTCAAATAAACATGAACTTTTTTACTCACTTAACATAATATAAGCACTTACACGCCCAACAATTTGCAATTGAGTACATTATTTCTTGTCTAGGTGGAACTCAATACTCTCCTGAACCGAGACAAGGACCTCCTCCAGAAACTGTTTTGAGGCGAGAGAGAAAATGGCTCAAAATGTTATCTACATGGCCATTTTACATGCAGAGGAATTATAGAAAAATTAAGGAAAGATGTAGAAAAGGTAAGCCAGAATGATAAAGCCATATATCCTTTTGCCCAATGTTTATCACTCAGGTAGCAATAATGCGATTTAACAACAGTAAATTAGTGCATAATTGCAAATGTAAAGTGGCTCTTTTAACTTAAAACAGAACGCAATTGAAATCATCAAAGTCAATGGACAATTATGTGTTTCTAATCTATGTAACTTTTCTTGCATTGTATTGGGGACATCTTAACTTACATAGTTAAAAAGAGTATTGCTACATGTTTTAGTTTAATAGTGTATGCGGATGAAAACGTGTTCTATTAATTAAAAGGAAATTAAAAACAAATATTTTCAATAAAACAAAACATATTTCATTTATTTCAGATTGAGAAACATTAGTGAACGTAGTTCCAGAACTCAATTGTTGAACATTGTGTATCTGGAATGGTCGATCATATTGACCGAGTATTTTTTTGTATAGTACTGTGCAGTTTTGAGCTACAACAGTTGCTAGTAAATTAAGACCAGATTTTCCTATAGCAAAGAAAATTGAAATTAATTACAACTTGTAATTTTTTTACATAGAACCTAAACCCTTAGCTAAATTTCGAGCCTTTAAACAGTATTTCATCATACTTTATCTTATATGAATAAACATCGCACTTGTTTCTTCATTGTTTCAGATAGAAAGTTTACTCGCATGATCTCCCTAAATGTTATAGGCAAATATAAATATTCGCGGCATTTAGGTTCAAATACAATTCAAGGTTGAAACAGCTTAAATTGGTTAAAATTAACGAACACTCTTAGACAATTTTCAAGAAATGTATTACGTACTTACTGAACAATTTTTGGTGCTTGGGTTCTACGGTTGAATTTCAGATTTTAGCAAAATTACGGAATGTTCTAATGGATTTAAATGACTTATGCAGACAACCGAAACGTATTCGTTATGGCTAAAGCCTACTTATTTTACATGAGTAATCGCTACCTAGAGGGAAAGTGATTTTAATTATAATTTAGTTGCCCATTGATATCATATTTATCGGTTGAAGTGAAATATGAAAAACTGTTCTTAATATACATCAGGGTGTTTCATAATTCTACCGATGAACTGTTAGGAGTGGTAGGTTATTAAGGGTCTACATTTGTGCAAATGCTACTGGAGTGCCCACAGTGTTACCAAGTTTATCCCCCGTACGTCAAAATGAACTACGTTTATATACAGGGTCATTCTGCGTAGCGACACTTCAAAGTATTCGTTAAAACTATACAGGGTGGTTCATAACTGCGGTGCACACTCCAACAATGACATTTTTAAAGAACCCTGTTTTTTAAATTTTATATTATGTAGACTATCGGACATAAATAATGCGGCAAATTGAAAATATTAATGTCTGTAAATATTAAAAATGTTCATGTTGCTTTATAAAGGGTGTCCCAAAATGAACGCAAGATTTAAATTAAATAGAAAACACAGTTTTTAGTCTTCAGATTGTGATTTTTTTATTGAATCATAAAATAAAGGGTGTTTTTTTAGAGGTATGGAACTTTAAGTTGGCAACTTTAACTGGCGGCCATTTTGTCAGCTGTCGAGTGATTTGAGCTTAGTTTGGTTTGGCATTTCAACATGAATAGACTGACGCCTGAACAACGCTTCCAAATTGTGCAAATTTATTTAAAAAATAATGGTTCTGTTCGAAATACGTATCGCGCACTTCGTCCATTTTACAGTCAATATAATCGTCCATCAGAGCAATTCATTCGACTAACTATGAACCGTTTTCGCACCACGTTTACTCTAAATGATATATTACCCTAAATCATACGCATCCACAGAGAAGTCGTACAGTGCCTACAGAAGAAGCCATTGCTGCTGTAGAGCGTAGCGTGGAGGAAGACCCAAATCAGTCTATCCGCCGTCGTGCACAGGAATTGGATATGTGTTCATCCACGTTATGGAAGATTTTGCGGAAAAATCTTGGTTTGCGTGCTTACAAAAGCCAACTCGTGCAAGAATTGAAGCTACACGATCACCTAACAATGCGTAGATTCGGTGAATGGGCCCAAAACAAGATTGCCGTTGATCCCGATTTTCATAAGAGAATTTTGCTTAGCGATGAAGCTCACTTTTGGTTTAATGGCTACGTCAATAAACAAAACTGCCGTATTTGGAGTGAAGATACCGCTACATCCAGAAAAACTGACTGTTTGGTGTGCTTTATGGGCTGGTGGAATCATTAGTCCGTATTTCTTTAAAAACCGCTATAGAGCCATGATTACTGACTTTTTCGTTCCTCAATTGAACGAACATGATGTGCAAGAGCTGTGGATTCAACGAGACGGCGCAACATGTCACACAGCTCGTGCCACAATTTATTTACTAAAGGAAACGTTTGGTAACCGCATAATTTCACGTTTCGGACCCGTGAATTGGCCTCCAAGATCGTGCGATTTAACGCCGCTAGACTATTTTCTGTGGGGATATGTGAAGTCGCTAGTCTACGCCGATAAGCCCGAAACGATCGACCACTTGGAAGACAATATTCGCCGCGTTATTGCCGATCTACGGCCACAAATGTTGGATAAAGTGATTGAAAATTGGACCTCGAGATCCGAAACGAGAGAGTACACGACTAGGAATTGTCTCATGCGGTAATTGAATTGTTTCATGGGCTGTATGGCATGTGTCACCATTTTGTTGAAACCACATGTCGTCTATATCAATATAATTAACTGAGGCAGAAAGAAGTGTAACCGACCGACGGCCTTAGCATGGGTTACCCTTTGAGCCCTCTTATGACAGACATTTTTATGGACTACTTAGAGTCCAACTACATACTAGGTTGGCAGACAACCAATTTCCCATAATTCACTGGTTCAGATATGTGGATGATGTTTTCGCTATCATTGAAGGAGGTAGTCCGGTGGCTCTGAGCACATCGAAATACCTAAATAACATCAACAACGGCATACAGTTCACAATGGAGCTTCAAGTCGACAATAAGCTCAACTTTCTGGACCTGCAAATTTCAATTAATAATTATAGGTTAGCCTATGACATTTTCCGAAAACCCACCCATACTGACCACTTAATTCATTTAAATTCTAATCATCCAGTTCAACACAAAATGGCTGCTGTTCGATGCTATGTATATAGGCTTCTTCAGGTTACGTTATCATCTAAAAATTACAACAAGGAGTTGGATGCGATTAGGTTCCTTGCCGCCAGGAACAACTATACGCCCTCTATGTTTGATTCCTTAATCTCTATGGCTAGGAGAAGGCTGAGGGTTGTCGAGGCTTCGGGTGGGCTCTCTGGCTCTGCCGACTCCTGTTCCTATTATTGATTGCCATATCTGGGCCCTATTTCACATATGGTGGCTAAGCTCTTCAGGGGTCTGGAGCATGTTCATATTACATTTAAGTCTGACAGCAACCTGGTGAGTGTTTTGTGCCGCAACAAGGACGTCATTAGCACGTTGGATAGGAGCGGTATATACGAGCTTAACTGTTCCTCGTGCAGTGTGTCCTATATTGGCAAGACAATTAGAAAGCTGGGGAAAGCATGTGTCCTTTTCAGGTCTAACTGTCATTCAATCTAACTGTCATTTTTGACATATGACTCAAATTTGAGTTTTTTTAAATGGCAACCATACTTGATTATTACTTTATCGACTAGAGCATTTCATTACGATTTCTGTGATATATCACATCGTTAGCTTTTTTTCGAAAATAAAGTGTCTGCGAACAATTTATACTTTTTCAATTTAGTTGATCGAAGTTAGCCATGGAAAATAGTATAAGACATACAGCATTGTTTCCATAGTAACAAATAATAACAGTATGCTTCAGTATTTATTTTGACAACTACGTTAAAGTTGGCAATAACTTTATTATAATTAAGACGGCTGCTCATTTAAAGTGTTTATTATAAAAATCAAATCATACCAATAATAATTAAAATTTAACTCTAGAAACTTTAATTTTTATTGTAAAACATTTTCAAAAAGTCCACCATTATTATCAATACAAACATTGCAAAGCTTTAAAACTGAATAAGTTGCTTTTCTTGCGGAGCGACCATCAATATTTTCAAATGCTCTAACAACAGCTTCTTTAAGTGCATTTAAATTGGAATATTTGTTTTTGTAAACTGTGTTTTTTACGGCTCCCCACAAAAAGAAATCCAAAGGTGAAAGATCCGGTGATCGAGGTGGCCATAAAACAGAGCCGTTTCGTCCAATCCAAGCCCCAGGAAATGTTACGTCCAGGTGATTCCGCACTTGGGAAAAATTATGCGGAGGAGCGCCATCATGTTGAAACCATTGCATATTACGGCATGTTTCTAAATCTAAGTCGTCCAACATAAAATCGAGGTTATTCTGAAGAAATTGCAGATACCGACTCCCATTTAACATGCCTTCAAAAATAAATGGTCCAAGAATTTTTGAACCTACCATTCCGCTCCAAACGTTAAGCCCAAATTTAATTTGTGGTCTCCTTTGCTCAACGTGGTGGGGATTTGTTTGATTCCAATGATGTTCATTGTGTCGATTAAACATACCACAATGTGTAAATCGAGTTTCATCGGTCCACAATATTTTATAAGGGAATTGGATGTCTTGTTGGGATTTGTGTCGGAACCATGTACAAAAATTCACACGCAGCCTCTCATCCCCTGATTGTAAGGTTTGGGATACTGATAATTTATACGGATGGAATTTGTGTTTTTTTTTAAACTCTCATAACGGTGCTTTGGGAAGTCCCGGATTCTGCTGCGATCTCTCTTGTTGAAGTCTGTGGATTCTGGCTTACAATGGCCAAGACATTAACCTCCACAGCTTCATTTATTACTTTATCTTCATTTCTTGGCTGCGTAAAACTTCCATAAGTGCCCAATTTGTCGTATAATCGCTCTCAAAATAGTAATCAGAGGCTCGTCCAGCGTTTTTATCACATCTAATGTAGGTTTCAATCAACAATGCTGTCTTATACTATTTTCCATGGCTAACTTCGATCAACTAAATTAAAAAAGTATAAATTGTTCGCAGACACTTTATTTTCTAAAAAAACCTAACGACGTGATATATCACAGAAATCGTAATAAAATTCTCTATTCGGTAAAGTAATAATCAAGTATGGTTGCCATTTAAAAAAATTGAAATTTGTGTCACATGTCAAAAATTACAGTTATTTTGGAGAAATGTCTTATGCCATTTTGTTTGGAATTCAATTTCCTACAAGTTTTCTATTTAATGTTTTCCTGTCAAATTAATATCAACGGAGCTAGGAGTAATTTAAAAATTTACCATAAATAAGTTTTTCCCAAATATCTCTTGACAGCTTGCAAATTTTATGAAAATAAATTTGGTTTCGAGTAGAGCATTCGAAACTACAATTCTTTGTCCATTTGACCTTCTTCGTAACTGCTCTAGTTCCGAAGATCCCTGTACTGGTTATCGAAAAAAACTCACCCTGTATAACGGTACGAAAGAAAGGAATGAACATTTTCCATTCATTTCATTTTATTCATCCATTCGAAGTTATTTTCTCCAATTTTCTGGATACATGGATCTCAATTATTCTAATAAATTAACGTGGCTTTAAGTACGCAATTTTAATAACCAGTTTTGCGCCAATATCTACGTTTTTTGTAATTTTTTTCGTTTATTTTAAAAGTATATTTTCATCCAACATATTGACCGTTTGGAGGTAAAATTCGTACTGCAGTATCGTTACGTGTGTGTGTGTTCCCATCCGATTTACAACCAAAGTGTACTGTAATCGCATCCTACAAAATCGGACTGCGGCGTTATATCGTGAGTGCCGAGGTTTAATACCGGTATTATACTACGTAATATTCCCCGATTTATTGGCCAATAAAGTGGGCCACTTATTGAAGGTCATCTTCTTGGCCGTTATTAACATTACACTTGGATATTCGCAAATTCAAAAGAACAAACCCTCACTGGCGGCTAAATTATAAACTACACTTAACGAGTAACGTTTGACATTTATTTTGTTTACATTTGGTCATGTTCGGTTGCTTCAATCCTTTCGATTTTACAAGCGGGAAACTAAAAAAAAATGGTTGTTTTAAAAAAAATTACATTTTGTTGTCCAAAACATATTGGGAATAAAGTACGGACTGCCTTGCACGTGATGGCGACGGACTGCCTTGCACGTGGTTTTCTAATAGATTTATGTCAAGGACAAACCCTCTATTGTTTGGCCTATAAATTGTACGATTTATCGATCGCAGCCCAATTCCACGCTTTACGCTTATAATGGTGACCTCAAATAATTGGCACAATTTACTGGCCAATAAATCGGGATAAAGTGTGTACTGTAATACCGGCATTCGAATAAAAAATATGCTTATACTACCTATGACTACCGCTGGAATATCTAAAAAACGAAGCCAGGGTGATATGCCACTGTAATGTAGAAATATAAAAATAATCCAAAAAAACAATTTTTCCGTAAAAAATCCCTTTTATTATTAAATTCACAATTAGGACAACATTCTCAAAAACTAACAATATTATAATATTATTACACTACTGTATCTATCGCTTGACGTTTGAAAACTGTCTTGGTGATAATGTTGGCTTGGACACTTGTCGTTTTTATAACCACCAATAGTTAAATACAGGGTGATTCAAAATTCGCGTTATTCCTCTGTAGGTGTTGTCTGGGGGTGTTTTAGCAGTACAGGAAAAATAGTTAAATAATTTAAATTTTATTCAAAACTGATATATTTGCAAAAAACTAGATCAGAAGGATGGCAACAATGTTTTCAAGGTAATCTGCCTTATTAATATTACCGAAATACCTGTTGCTTCGTAATTATTAAAAACTTCAGTAACTATGGAAAAGTTCAGAAAGTGACTATAAAGTAGGTTAAGATAAACAGTAAATTCAACAGTATTCGTTAAATGTAGGGATCTAGGTGGTGCGCTATACAATTTCCCATTAAATATAAAATGTTTTTTTTTTCAAGGGATTCCAATGTCAATACGGCCGCGTGCATGGCTGTACATATGTGGTGGTCACCAACTCATGACTCATAATCCAGGCAGGTATGAAGAATGCCTGAGAGCTCCAGGTGAAGCAAAGAGTTTAGAAGATATAAAAAAAGACATTCACAGACAGTTTCCTACGCATGAGATGTTTAATTCGGAAGATAAACCAGGGTAAGGAATTCAGCTTAGTCTTTCGGTATGTCGAGTAATAATTGCCTAATTCCAGGCAGCATGAACTTCTAAATGTACTGAAAGCTTATACAGTGAATAATCCGGAGATAGGTTACTGTCAAGCTCAAGCTCCTGTAGCTGCGTTTCTTCTTATGCACATGCCTGCTGAACAGGCGTTTTGGTGTCTAGTTTCCATATCAAACAAATATTTGCAAGACTACTACTCACCTGATATGGAGGTTGTGCAAAGAGATGGCTTTATATTACAAGGTAAGTTAGAAGGAGACCCTCCTAACCGGCCGTTCAAAAAATAGCAGTAACATCTATGTAAGCCTAAATTTTAGTTTACACAGTGTGATTCAAAATTAGCGTCATTCTTCTGGACCAGTTATCTGGGAGTATTTTGGGAGTACGGAAAAAATTGTAATATTTTTTACCAAAAACGATGATCTTTACACAAAATTAAAACATAAGTTACACCTGCAACTGTGCATCGTGCATTTTTCACCGTTTTTCTCGTTTTTATTATTTAGTTTTAATTATGGAATTATAAATTTTCCACTCTGATCCGTTGAGAAGAACGCAATGTTGCAAAATTAAGTTTTTCAATTTAGTTTTCCAAGCAATGATATACAGGGTGTCCAAGATGAGGATGCATTGCATGGTGATCTCCGAAACCTTAAGAGATACAAAGTCGCTTAAATTACGAAAAAGTTGCAAAATAAGGAGTCCATATACATAACATTTTTGAAAACCAAGTGTCTTAATTTTTGAGATATTTAGAAAAAAGTGATTTTTCGGATTTTTGTTCTTTTTCATTTTTGAAGTTTTTTTAAATAATTCCAAAAAGCAAAAAATACTTTCTCATGGCACATTTCTGAGCTCTGCAAGATGGTGTATTTGAAAATGTATTACGTTTCTTTTTTTTTGAAACCATCATCAATTTGTGTTTTTCATAAGGACCAAAAAGTACATAACGTATTAGATAGCTTTTTTAATAGCGAATTCAACATAGGTCAACCTTCAGTCGTCTAGCTTTAGCTAGAAAAACTTCCAATAAAGAAAAAGAATATCACGTTATTCAAGCAGTTGTTGAAAAGCATGAAATATCAAGGGAAATTGAAATTCAAATTGGAGTACCCAAATCTACCGTTCAATTCACTTTAAATAAAATAGCTTTAAACCTTATAAATTTAAAATTTGCCAAGGACTTCAAACTGGAGATGAAACTCGAAGGACATTTTATGAATGGTATACAAGACTGTGCGAGATCGATGAAAATTTTCTATTCAGCATTATTTGGTCAGACGAAAGCATAGTCACGAACAACGGAATTTTCAATAGGCGTTGCACCCATTATTGAGCACAAAACAACCCACAGGAAATAACGAATCCTGTCATCAACAACGATTTGGCTTTCACATCTGGTGGGGAATTTCCAGCACACGAATATTGGGACCTTTTATTTACCACCACACATTGACCGCAGGACGTTCTTCTTCGTAGAGTGCCTATCCGTTCCGGCTGTTGGCTATCATGTTGGCAATTAGATCCTTTTACTTAACTGTATTCAGGACTTCTTTTTCCTTTCCCATCCTTCTCAGCACCTCCGTATTGGTCATTTTCTCTGCCCAAGGTATTCGTTGGATTCTTCGGTGCAGCCACATTTCAAATGACTCGAGTTTTTTGGAGGAGCTCTCCGTAAGCGTCCACGATTCGACCCCATAAAAAAGGGTCGAAAACACGTAGCATCGCAATAGGCGAATTTTCGTTGCCAGCTGTAAGTCGTGGCTGGTAAAGACTTTTTTCATCCTGATAAATGCTGTTCTGGCTTTTTCAATATGCGTTCTGATTTCCACAGAATGGTCCCAGTTATCATTTACGTTCGTGCCCGAGTATGTGTATTTGTTGACTGTCTCTAAAATAGCTCCGTCTACCAATAAAGTACCGCGGGTGTTTTGGTTTTTACTGATTATCATAAACTTTGTTTTGTTGATGTTTATTTCCAAACCATATTGTCGACTGTCTGATGTAACACTGTCCATTAGGAGTTGCAAGGAAGCTAGGTTGTCCGCAAAAATAACGGTATCATCCACATACCTTTCGTATCAATCGTTCTCCATTCGAACAATCGTTCTCCATTCAGCAGGATTCCGGCCTCAGTATCCTGCAGGGCTTCTCTGAAGATGCATTCCGAGTACAGATTAAAAATTACAGGAGACAGCATGCATCCCTGTCTCACCACTCAATATTTGTATCTCCTCCGTTGTGTCTGTCTACCCTGACACAAGCCCTCTGATTCCAGTAGAGATTTCTGATGATTTTGAGATCCTTCCCATCGTTATCTTAACTTATTGGAAAGACAATTAGAAGAAAGTTTAAATATTCCGCCACTAGAAAAAGTACAAAATTTCTGGTTTCAACAAGACGGAACTCTCGAACTTGTCTGGCATTGTGCGTTAACAGTTTCCAGGAAGGTCGATTGGAACTTATGGTGACGTTTGACACTGAAGACTAACTTTTGGGGGCAGTTACCGAAGCGTGTAATTCCATAACTTCGAATCTAGTATCCAGGGTAGTGTATTTAACGGTTAGAGGAGCGTACCTACTTGTGAATGCTATTACAAAGCAAAATCTCGTTTGATTGGAGTACCTACCTGTGTTTAGAAAACAATGGCTACCTTTTTGAACATTTATTATAAACTTTTTTGATTCAATAGGTTCATTTTATTAAAATTACTATTTTTGTATAAATTTTTTTTCATTGAAAGGTTTTAATCTGGTTTTAGTAAGTTTTCTAAATGACACATACTCCTAAGGTTGAAAACTAGACGTCTGAAATGTGACCTATTAAGCTGTCTTCTTTTAGGATATTTGTTGTACATGTAAAACAGGCATACTTTAAAAAAATGTTTTTTTACGCAGGAACCGATACAAATCGTACTGTGGTTGAATTCGCTATTAAAAGGGCTACCTAATACGTTTTGTACTATTTTTTTGGTTCATATGAAAAACAAAAAATGATGATGGTTTCTAAGAAACGAAACGTTGGAATAAATTTGCATAGACACCATATTGAAGAGCTCGAAAATGTGCCAGGCGAAGGTATTTTTTGTTTTTCGATATGATTTGAAATAACTTTAATAATGAACAAAAACGAAAAGCCGAAAAATACCGTTTTTTATACACTTGCGTGCATAGAAATCGGCCCACAGTAAACTCTTGACTTTAACTATATTTTTTTAAAAAACGATTCATCAGATCAAAAAAAGAAATATGCTGTTTGAAAGACATGTTTAACATAGTAAAATTAATGCATTGAGCAAATTAAGCTTTTTTATTATTAACATAAATAGGGTTATTGACAATTTAAAACTTAACACTTAATTTTTTAATAATGGGTCTGACCTCCTCATTCCTTAATAACTTCTCTCATACGATTAGGCATAGATCTAATCAAGTTTGCTATTGTTTCTTGAGGGATGTTAAACCACTCTTCTTCTACTGCTACAATAAGCTCTGGGATCGAGTTTGGGGTATGAAGTCTAGTTCGAATTCTTCGTTTTAGCTCATCCCATAAGTGTTCGATCGGATTTAGGTCAGAGTGGATGCTGGCCACTCCATAACCCGAAAACCGACTTCTGCAATGTAATCTTACACGATTCTTGCGGTGTGCCGCTTGGCATTGTCATGCATAAAGGTAAATTCGTCTCCAATGTAGTCGACGTAAGGTACCACATGAATTGCTAAAATCTCCTCGATATATCTAACAGCCGTTAAACCTCTTCTTCCGTGAACACGGTCGCCCCTGCGAATGAACTCAGGGTCGGTTTGTGCTCCTATAGAAATTGCACCCCAGATCATACAGGAACCACTTCCATAAGCACTCCGCTCTTCAAAGCAACAATCTGCAAATCGCTCTCTTGTTCTTCGGTACACTTTCCTTCTTCGGTCGCCACCGAAGAACAGATCCCATTGTTCCAACGTCCAAGTTAGATGATCCCATGGAAAAAGCAGGCGTGCTTGCCGATGAGCTGGAGTAGGTTTTGGACCAATCGCAGGTGTTTTAGGGGTCAAGTTATTTTCCTGCAGTCTTCGTCTGACTGTCCACTGACTAATAGCCACTCCTCGCACCTCACGGAGCTGTCGTTGCACTTGAACGGCCTTAAGGTGACGATTTCTTGATGTTGACACAATAAAGCGGTCATCACGAGCGCTTCTAAATCGCCTTCTGCCTGTTCCGGGTCGCCTATGAAAGGATCCAGTCTCCACATAACGTTTGCACACTCTTCGAACCGCTGCGCGTGTCATATCCAATTGTCTAGCGACAGCTCGCTGACTAAGTCCATTTTGGATTAAAGCAATAACTTGGCCGGCTTTTTGTGGTGTAGTATGCATTAAACTAACACACTTAAACACTATTGAGATTATGTAAAACGAATTAATATGCAAATTTCAGTTGCAAACGCAATAATTTTACCACATAACCACGTTTTATTGGTTTACCGGTTGCTACGCATATAAACGACAAGCCTTCTTGATAAATTTATACTCACATTAAAGCATATTAAATTGTCTTTCAAACAGCATATTTATTTTTTTGATCTGATGAATAGTTTTTTTTTAAATATAGTTAAAGTCAAAAGTTTACAGTGGGCCGATTTCTATGCACGAAAGTTTATATATCTCAAAATTAAAAGAAATACTTGTTTCTTGAAACGCCATGTATATGACCTCCTAATTGAGCAACTTTTTCCTTATATAACCGATTTCGTATTTCTTACGGTTTCGGAGATCCCCATGCAAAGCATCCTTATCTTGGACACCCTGTATATATCTGTAATTTAATGCGGACACTCGGTTACATGAGTTTTATCACAAAAGTGGAGAATTCATAACAGAACCGTTCAACTTACTATCTCATTTCACAACATCAGTTTTCACTGCTTGCAATATTGTTTGGGTGCTATGTCGAAGCCTGGTGTTAAGAGACAGTTAGTTATTCAGTTAAAAGAAGTTACAAATCCATGCGTAACGTTCCCAAACAGTTTTACATGTGGCAGCTTGATGTTAGAAAAAAGTTTTCTGTGTCATAAAAATGAACATGCATGAACAACCTGACGAGGTAAAACCGTAACAGGTATAATACAACATCAGGGATCCCTTAACAGGAATGACGCTAATTTTGAGTTACTCTCTATTATATAATGTCATGGGTTCATAGATATCGGCAATAATTTTTTGAACAAACCATGTGTTTATTCAAGTAATGTCTATTGAAAAAAAAGTATATAACAATTTCTCTAAGAATGCATACATTTTATCTAGTACAAACTGGAGTTATCAATTACAAATATTTTGTAAAATTCTGTTTTCATATATCTAAAAGGTGATTCAAAAACCTCGCCGGTTTTGAACCGCTAACCATTTTATTGTGTGTTATTTAACAACACTGTTTTGGTAAACATTCTGTGTCTTATTATGGAAAGGTTTTCAACTGAGCAACGAGTGTTAATTGTAAAAATATTTTATCAAAATGGAGAAAGCATTACAGCAACTGTGCGACGGCTTCGTGCCTTTATTGCGACAGACAGTCGCAATAAATCGGGAACCGAAGAAATCAACAGTATGCAGACTTATGAAGAAGTTAAAGGAAATAATTTGAATTGTCAACCGTAAAATGTCTGCACGCCCTCCGACTGGTCGATCTCTTGAAAACGTTACGATGGTTCGTGGCGGTGTCGATATTAGTCCCCAAAAATGGGTTAAAAGTTGTTCCCAACAATTGGGCATAGGATATTCTTCATGGCAACGAATTCTATTGGTCGATTTCCACTACAATTCCTGCAAAATTCAAATGGCGGATGGGGAACTTAAAATTCCCTTATTTTGTGAATATAATGCAATACAAGCTTCCACGGTTAATGAAGGTCGATACCGTGCGATATATAGATATTTTTTGTGGCCTCATTTTGATGCAATGGACATTCAGCGAAAATGCCAAGCCACATTGATAGCTTTAATCTGGAGTAAGGTAAGGAAAATGACGGGACCAGCTAAAAGAAGAACAGTTAATGTACTTACCAGGATAACTAAGGTCGAGTTATAGTAAAGAAGTCGGAAATTAAGCAAACCTGAGAAGAGTACATTAAACAACTGTTTGATGACGTGAGAACGGTGCCACCCAATATTGATAAAACAGATGGGCCCCCAATCTTAGAAGAAGACGTACAAGCAGCTCTGAAAAATGATAAAGATCAAAAGGTTTTGGGCCCGATGGATTTCCGGCTGAGATATTAAATTTATGATACGGGCGTCATAACCACGGAATGGCTGAAATCTGAATTTCTTACCCTCCCCCAAAAGCCTAATGCTATGAAATGTAGCGAGTTTCGTATAATAAGCTTGATGAACTATCTACTGAAGATATTCTTGAAGATAATTCACAGTAGAATATTTAAACTGTGTGAGGCACAGATGTCTGAGAATCAATTCGGTTTTAGAAGGGCTGTAGGGACTAGAGAAGCTCTATTTTCGATCTAGGTGCTGTTTCAGCGCTGCAGGGATGTAAACTGCGATGTATATGCATGTTTCGTGGATTACATGAAGGCGTTTGACCAAGTGCGACACACGAAAATGATGGAAGTTCTGCAAAGAGCTGGCCTGGATGGGAAGGATCTCAAAATCATCAGAAACCTCTACTGGAATCAGAGGACTTGTATCAGGGTAGACAGAGAGACAACGGAGGAGTTACAAATATTGCGTGGTGTGAGACAGGGATGCATGCTGTCTCCTGTAATTTTTAATTTGTACTCGGAAGGCATCTTCAGAGAAGCCCTGCAGGATACTGAGGCCGGAATCCTGCTGAATGGAGAACGATTGAATAACAAAAGGTATGCAGATGGTACCGTTATTTTTGCGGACAACCTAGCTTCCTTGCAACTCCTAGTGGACAGTGTTACATCATACAGTCGACAATATGGTTTGGAAATAAACACTAACAAAACAAAGTTTATGATAATCAGTAAAAACCAAAACACCCGCGGTACTTTATTGGTAGACGGAGCTATTTTAGAGAAAGGCAACAAATACACATACTTGGGCACGAACGTAAATGATAACTGGGACCATTCTGTGGAAATCAGAACGCGTATTGAAAAAGCCAGAACAGCATTTATCAGGATGAAAAAAGTCTTTATCAGCCACGACTTACAGCTGGCAACGAAAATTCGCCTATTGCGATGCTACGTGTTTTCGACCCTTTTTTATAGGGGGGTTTATCGTGGACGCTTACGGAGGCCTCCTCCAAAAAACTCGAGGGATTTGAAATGTGGCTCTACCGAAGAATCCAACGAAACCTAGGACAGAGAATGACCAATACGGAGGTACTGAGAAGGATGGGAAAGGAAAAAGAAGTCCTGAATACAGTTAAGTCTCGAAAGATACAATATCTGGGACATATAATGCGCAATGAGAGCAGATTTGTCCTTTTGCAGAAGATCCTACAAGGCAAAGTATATAGAGCTAGAGGAGTGGACAGAAGGAGAATATCCTGGTTGAAAAATTTAAGAACGTGGTTCAAGCAATCAACCTCTCAGCTGTTCCGCGCCGCTGTTAACAAGGTTCGAATTGCCAACATGATAGCCAACAGCCGGAACGGATAGGCACTCTAAGAAGAAGGACATTCAGCAGGTGTGATGTCAATAAGACCGCCGCTTCCTATCCGTTGAATCAATTGCATTAATTCTCATACCATTGAACCCTGTGCCATTTTTTCATTGGAATTATATGAATTCGTAGGTGTACGATAGTAAACCATGAAACATCAACGAGTTAAAAAAGAAAATCCTCGAGACAAGGGTTATAGTAGAAATAGAAATTGAAGTGTTCCAACGAGCTATTAAGAATAAAGAAGAAAGTTCCATATCAAGGAGCTAATTTTCAGGTGCCAGCAAAGCAGAGAGGGCCTGATATAATTTTTTATACCTGAAATCGGAAGATCTGAGCAACAGATTTATGCCCTTTATAAATATATTTTTCAATATTTTGAAACCGACGCGCTGTTTGAATCACCTTTTATATTAAAAATTAATAAACACATCCTAATTGCTATAGGAGTTTCCAAAAATTCTTCACATATAAATATAAAAATTAAATGGCTATTCGAACTTTGCGCCTTTAATTAATTTTTTCTAATGTTTGAAGGTCTACTAAAGAAGGTATCTCCCCAAGTCTATCGGCATCTCAAAAAAGTTAACGCTGAGCCAATGTTCTACTGTACAGAGTGGTTTCTATGTGCATTTACTCGCACTCTACCTTGGGACACACTGTTACGTGTCTGGGATGTATTTCTATGCGAAGGAATAAAAATCTTATTTAAAACTGCTCTCGTGATACTTATCGGGTGTCTCGGTACAGCTAAAAGTAGACGCAACTGTCCAGGTCTGTGTGAGACTTTGGCTCGGCTTAGAAATCCACCGGAGGAGATATTAAATGAAGAAAATCTGATTTATAACATAAATCGGTTGGATATCACCGAACGAGATTTTCAAATCGAGCATCAGAAGCAGACAAAAAAGATCAAGTTGGAAAAGCTAGCTAAAACCAACAGCGACCAAACCAGATAGTAAAACGACAGTTTTACTATCTTTAATACTATTTTTAATACAGTATCGTAAGAGCCTATATCAAATAAGTTCAATTTTACCGTTGATGTTGGGATTACCTATTAACCAGATATTCTAAATTATATAAAGGGTTGTCATTAATGAGGAATAAATTCAAAAAAACATAAGGCTTTTGACAGGCCAGTTTTGATACGTGTTTGCTGCTGTTTTATGTAACTTTACAAACAACGGAAGAGTATAAAATAACTGATTATTAGTAGCTTAATTTTTAAATGTACATTTTTTCAAACCTGTTTATAACCGTATCTAAACAAAACCGACTCTCAACCACAATATGGAATATTTTACAGCACCCTATACTATCAAAACTTGCCGATCAACAAATCAGAATCAAGGGCCGCGAACAATTTTTTAAAAGACGTTAATCCTAAGTTTACGCGAATTTATACCTTAATTAAACACAACCCTGTATAAAGTATTATGCTTGGATATTATCAGTATTTTGCATAGCTGTTTAGATCAGTTCCCTAGGTCATATCATAAAAACTTCCATGGGAAAAGTATTTAATATTTATTTTTTAAGTAGTAGATTTATCTGCGAAAATTTAGTCAACTCGAAAGAAAAAACTTTCGTAAATATTGAATCGTGCAATTAACCTATTTTGTATCTGGTCAAACCAATGCATTTTAGGAACTATTATGTACAATTTTATTGGAAAATACTGGTTTATGAGAGAACAATGTTGTTGGATGGAATTAGATAGACTTTAATTGTTAAAGCAGCTTCTTGTTGAGACTTTAAACTGTATTTTTACATACTTGAACTATAAACATGCATTTATAACTTGTAAGTTAGTATTAAGATTTTGTTATTTTGGTCTGATTTATTATCAGATTTCAGATACGTGTAGATAATTTAGTTTCTGTTTTGCGAGGTTATTTTTCAAGTACATTATGAAGCTTATTCTACTTATAGCGTTATGCCGTTAAGGGGTTTGCTAAAGCCTTAATTGGTAAATAAGTAAACTTTGGTTGGAGTGGAACTTATATAAAACTGGATTCAGATCACCACATGTGATCTATTACCAGTTACAATTATGTTATTACCAGTTACAATTTAAGATACGGACACATTCTAGTCTGTAAGGTGCAAATTTTAATAACTTTCATCAAATTTATTTTGTTTGCTTAGTAGTTGATTTAAAACTTGATATATATTGATATAAATATTGTTAATAATTCTTATTTATTTTATGTTTGAAACTTACATTACAGTAATATAAACAATGAATTATAATTACCATAATTGTCAATCATTATTAGAAATTCTAATTATTACGATCGTGTTGTACAATGACAGTTTAGTATTTCGGCACGGGTTGAGGGTCGGTTCAGTTAAACGCCTACATTTGGCCGCTTAAACACTTTAATTGAAATTTAACCGAACTCTTCTATGTTTCGACTTTTTACTGCGAATGTTTATGCTGTCTGATCATAAGTGTTCCTATAAATTATAGATAGAAATCGTTCTTCTATAAGCCCATATCTGTAATTCTAGAGGCCCCAATGTATTCTACTTCGATTTTGGCCCAAGCGTTCATTTTTGCAATATAATTTTACGTGTCTGTATTCTTACATTCTATATATACAGGGTGTCCCGTAAGCACATGATCAAAAGGGTACTGCGATATTCTTTGGATCAAAACAAGACGTTCTGGCTTAACTTTTATTAATAAAAATTGTCTGGCTCCTCTGCTATTGATGGTCAAAGTTCTTCAAAAAAATTATCTTTTTGAAATATCGGGAGAATGGTACGATGGATTTTAGTGAAACTCGCTGTGAATTTGTTTTTATGTAAGGCTCATATTTTGATGAAACACCTGATTTCAGACGCTTTGGGCAAGTGGTGAAGTCTTGAGTATCGTGGTACAAAACTGCCAGAACTTTTATTTGGTGGATGGAATCAACCATCGATCTCACTAAATGGCAATCAAGGAAACCGGATCTTTCACCATTCGATTTCTTTGTATGGGGGTATTTAAACAAAAGTGTGTAGCAAAGAAGATAGTTACATGCATGTTAGGTGGAAGGTGGTCATTTTCAACATTAGGTAAGTGGTAATCTATTTGCAATAATCAAAAGAGGATTTCGTGGCCATTGCTTCCACCTGGTGAGTTTTTCGGGCTTTTAATCCGTAGTGGTAAGGAGTTTATTTATGACATTTCGCAAGCACAAGTAGCTTGCATCCCCAGAGGTTGTTCTGTCCAGTGTAAGCTTTCGAGCGAAATGCCTCTGAGAATGCTGGGAAAAGTTGGTCTGCAATTCTCCATTTTCTGGTCGAGTCTTAAAGAGGAATAATTAGGATCCTTTTAAATTTGCTATGAAAGGCCTTGGTCACGACAGAGAAAAAGTTAATTAACTTAACGGAACGGTAATTAAGTTTTTTAATGAGCTTAATTATTTAGTACTTAAATCGGTTATTTGAAATAATTTAGTCCTTAATCCGATATTTTAAAACTCAACCCTCGACGCTTTTGCTTAATGTGGGTGTGAGCGTCATGAAGAAAACTTAGATGTTCACGCATTCTTACCAAGTCATTTCATTTGAGCAAATTGGTATCAATAAACTGACACGATCGCATTGTGCAAG
This sequence comes from Dendroctonus valens, assembly GCA_024550625.1. Classification (NCBI taxonomy): domain Eukaryota; kingdom Metazoa; phylum Arthropoda; class Insecta; order Coleoptera; family Curculionidae; genus Dendroctonus; species Dendroctonus valens. The sequence goes on from JAJTJO010000111.1 coordinate 807,454, forward strand.
TTTTTCTAAAACCGTTTTTGGCCTCTAAAACTAGTTTTATTAATTAGATTATCATGTGATCAGAACTGCGAAAAATTAATATCAGTAAAATTATAATAGTATACTTAGCAAAACGATCTGAGCGATTGGCCGGCAAATCCTTTTGTTTATTGAGGAAATCTTTGTCAGTAAGCACCTCATTTTCAGAAGAATTCATCTGTATTTGCAGATTAATTTGAAGAGTAAGACTTGTGAAAGTAATACGTAAATAAAAATAAAGAGAGATTAATGATGAGATTAAGAGTAAAAAAGCTAGTGTATGTATACCAATATTAATTATTTGATTAACTGAAACTCATTTTGGTAAAAATCCTATAAAAGGGGGCAATCCTCTAAGAGATAAAAAGTTTATTATAAATATAATTTTAAATAATTTATTTAAAGGGAATCTACCGATACTCAATAGATATCGGTGAAGTCAATTTCACTATACTATACTAGAAGCAATACGCAAGTTTAACTTCAATACATTTATCTTAGATTATTAAATTTTTAACAATTGTGTAAAAATATAAACTAATTCTGTAAACATATTTGAACAATGAATATATATTTTTCTAAATTAAAGTAACGTAATATCAATATACAGGGTGGTCTTCAACTATATGACAAAATTCACTATATTGTTTATACAAAAATATTGCCTTTTAGGCAAATTTGTATTATTCGAAAGTTACTAGTTTCCGAGGTACAGGGTCTCAAAGAGTAAATAAAATTAATTTACCAAAATATCTAGCTTGTAGTTCCTAGAGGTCGCTAGGTGCAATGTCTGGAACGATTTAAAACATCAGAAGTTGTTTGGGTGTTCTAATATCGCTATTTTGCTGGCAGTATCTCGTATCTCCGATATTTCCTAAACAAAAAATGTGTGATGTTCCAACTCGTTTTTGAGATATTTCACATTGAAACCTCTAGTGATTTTTTGAACTAGGTAACTCAAATTGGACCTCTAAATCAAATAAATATTCTGCTCAAATGAAAATTTGAAAGCAGAGCTTAACAAACATTAAACAGTATTTATTTGAGCATGTTAAGAACTATTTTAAACTACGTTTTAAACTCAGCAAAGACTTCGGAAATTATTATTTCATAATAATTGTTGAACCTGAACTCCTCCGACTCCAATAAAGTTATTAACCCTTTTAATAAATGATTGTCGAATAAAAAAAAAGTTGTTCCGGAACTCTTCTGCAGCACTCTTCTTCGTCTGAATTTAAAATTATCTGGCTCTTTTAAACACAAACCGTATGGCGCATGTTTAATTCAAAAATAAATTATGTCGGGGCATTTTTAATAAATTCAAAGTAAAAGTAGAATTTAAAATATGTCTTCTAGCCTTAAGTGACACCAAACAATAATGACAGTAAAACATTTTTTTGGCCCACTATAAAAATCTCAGTTTACGAAAATATTAGAGATTCTCATCAGTTTACATCTCATCTCAGTTTACACATCAACATCACTGGTGGTTTCAATGTGAAATATCTCGAAAACGGTGGGAGATATCGACTTAGAACAACTACACATTTTTTGTTTATAAATAACCGTAGAACGAAATATTGAGAACAAAATAGCGATATTTGAAAACCCAAAAAAGTTCTGATGTTTTAAATGGCTCCAGACTATTGCAGCTAGTGCCCTCTATGATCTACAACCTAGATAATAGGAAATTTGGATTTGTCGATCTAAAAAACTGCCAAACACAAATTTTTTGGTCATAGTAATACTGTTTAAGAATCTATTAAAAATAAACGAAAATTTTATTTGCATTTTGAGAACCTGTATCTCGGATACTATTAACTTTCAGATAAGGCAAATTTGCCTGAAACGCAATATTTTTACCTAAACAATATGCCGGTGAATGTTGGCACATTAGTTGAGCCAGCCTGTATACAGGGTGTCCGGAAATGATGCGACCAGTATTTGGCGAGGCAGCTCTAGAGCAAAAATTTGTGGGACCAGTTCCTATAACACTTTTTCAAAAACTCAATAATAACTGATCTACAGGGCGTTAGATTTTTAAAATTTATTTTTTGGAATAACTTTTTTGTTGGTTAAATGATTGTTTTAAAATGTGGCACACTTATTACTAATGATCATTTGTATTATTGATCAAAATTTGACATTTATCCGTTAATGCCAAGGGGTTGAACTCGCCCATGTCATGTACTTAATAACATTTATTTTTTTTGTTTTTCGCTTTCTGTTGTGTATGGTTACAAAAAATAAAAGAGCGCTCAAAATTGCGTAAAAAACGTTTGTCACGTCTCTCTAATATAATCCGTTTTCGAGAAAATCTACTTTTAAAACTGTCTTGCACGGTGTAAGCAATAACACACATTAAATTATTTCCAACGTTTTAACAGAGTGTGCCATGGAAACAAGTGCACTTAGAATTAATTATAATTTATTAAATTACTAAAAATTAATTGCTATAAACTTATTATTAAACTTTAACGCCCTGTAGATCAGTTATTATTGAATTTTCGAACAAGTGTTATGGGAACTTGTCCCACTTATTTTTGCTCCAGAAATACCTCGTGAAGTGTTGGTCGCACCATTTCCCGACACTCTGTATATAAGTTAACCTAACGTTAATAAAAGTAACTGTTTCTATAACTATATGTTTTCCGTTAGTCCTCGGACCTACTAAATCCCGTCAGAGGATCGAAGTCCGTCACTTGTGTGCTTTCCAGCTTCTTTATATTGGCCGTTTTAATTTCGGAGCGTTTTGCTTTCAATCCAACGCCTAGAAATAATATGTATAACTAGACATATAACTGAACTGAAGTAACTTAATGCATGCAGAATACTGCCGGGCTTTCGATAAAATGGAAATATAAACTATCAAAAATAAAAACGTAGGTATACAGGATGTCCCGAAATTAGGTGGCCTATCTTAAAGAGTGAAATCTGCTCTCAAAAATAATATTAATTTTTCAAATGAACATGTATCGAAAAATGCTCCCTAAAGAAGCTACGCGTTCTTGAAGACGGGTCCAGTAGTGGGATTTTTTTGCAAATTATTTCTGAACGGTTGAATTTCAAAACGTAAATTTTAGGAACTTTAGTAAGTTTGATATGCTGAATCTAGATCTGAAATTAAAATGGTCAGAATTTCATCATAGACGTATCATTTGGGGGTGTAGAAGTACAAAAAAGCTCTAATTTTCTCTGAGACTATAAATCAATCTTTTTTCTACAAATTGTGAAAATCTGAAGGATTTTACGAAGAAAATTCGCTCAGACGCACCATTTTCCAACTAAATGACTTTAAAAATATCGTATTGAATACCGACGAAATATTCTTTCATGTCTAATCTAATCTAATTGAAAGAATGTAAAATAATTATAGATGTAAAACCTTAGTACACATGGGTTCGCAAAGTTATGGTTTCGGAGATAGACATGGAGATGATTTTTTTTGAACCACTTGTGGGTATAAACACGCAAAGACGTAATACGTTACTTTGGCGAACCGATGCTTACTTAGATGCTTTATTTGATTTCTATAGTTATTTTACACTATTTTTAGTCCCCTACATGTTCTTCGAAACCTACACGCTTCTGACCAAGTTATGCGCTATAATTGCTGAAATAATTACCTTTGGTAACACCTGGACTCGAAGTGTTTTTCGTCTTTATTCCGAACAGATCATCGTCACTGCTGCCTTCCGAATCATCAAAAATCCAATTTCCCTCTTTCTTATGGGTAGCTTTCGCTTGTGTTTTGTTTTGCCTTTGGGGGAATTTTCCATCAAACAGTTCACTATCAGAGTCAGATTCAGTAATAAATGAAGGAATCTGCGTTGTTTTCGGTAAGCAGCTTTCTACTACGTCAGCAGCAGACATGAGACCGCCTTTCTTAGGCAATAAGTTTTTAGCAAATAAGTCTTCGTCGCTACTAGGTGAATCATCCCCGAAAATGTCTGTGTATTTGGATCCTGATGCTTTGGCTGGAGAAGCTTGCAACCTTTGAAATTCAGTAGAGTTTAAGAGTTCTCCATCTGATAGAGTTTCTTTAGTTTTTGACAAGGATTTCAATAAATCATCTTTAATAAAATCGCCGATATGGTTTTTTGATTCATTCCTTGCATTTTCGTTTGGTGTATTCGCAATACTTGATTCGTTAAAAATAGATGAGTTTTCAACAGCAGCTTCTAGCGCTGCTTGATTTCCTTCCAGATCAGCTTTCTGAGAATCTTCAAAATATTTTTGAGAACGTTTTAAAGATTTATTCTTGTTTGGTGTATTATCATTTTCAGTCCTTTTATCTAGTTTTGCACTTTCATAAAATAGGACTTTTTCATTCATATCTGTTACTCGTTTCTCTAATGTTGGAGTGGATCTTGCACTGTCTTCTTTTGGGGTATCGAGTAAGGCCGTATTGGCATTGGATTGGGAAATATCGACTTCATTAAATACTAATGAAATCCCCTTAATAACATTCTCTGTAAAATGTGGGATTTTGGTACTCTCTTTGTAGGAATCTGCTGGTTTGTTGCTGGATGGGTCCAATTCTTCACTTGAACATTCATTGTCTGTATAAAATCTAAAATCCGTCATTGATTTCCTCGCTGCTTCCTGTCTGGCCCTTCTGGTGGATGGGCGTCGTTTTACTGGAATTTTTGCTCTATCCTTTAAAGAGAAAAACGACTCATGTAGGATTTATCGACTTTATCGCATTTATTCGACTTGAGTTATTAGAATAAAACTTAAAATTTTAATTCCACACTTTCACACACACAAAATTCATGCGTTTCCAAGTATCCCTAGGTTACTTACTTTGGTGATGCTATGTAGCACTTCGATATCACCCAAGTTCTCATAATTCTCGACTTGAGATTCAGATTTGAACATAATTTCACTCGTAGGCGAAGCCAAATAAACATCAGGTTTAGGTTGTGGAATTTCTTCTGACGATGCAACTAATGTTTGAGCGGTATCACAATCTACACAGGGTGTAGCTTTCGCAATGGACGAACGAATTTTTGACGGTGCTGCTCCGGGCAACAAAGCCTGTACATTAATATTGAGATTGTGCTTGAGTTTTCCTGGAGACGCTGTAAGCATTAATTAAATAAAATAATATTAGAGTTAAAATGGTACTACAAATTACAATCCATTATCCCGTGTTAAAGAAAACCCAGCACGTTTGTTCCTCCCTTCGACAACTTTTGTTCAGTATCTCTTCTGATCAAAGTCCTGTAAGCTCCCTTCATTTACTATACCTATACGTTTAATTTTGAAAAACATCCGATTATATGAAGCACCATTTGACAAAGAATGAGACCATTCTAAACATTTTTTAAAATATGCATTAATCCTCTATATTTTAAGTTATTTGTAATGACCGAGTCTACCGACTAAATATTTTCTTTCTATCTCACGCAATTCTAAATAGTTAAAATATCATATATTAAGAGCACATGATAGGATTATATTGCATCAGAAGCTGTTGAGGATCTTAGAAAGTGAATTTTTGAAACAGCCAATTTGATTCGGAATAATTGCTATGCGTAGGGTAAAATATATTTCCTAAGTAGAAGTGCCAAACTATATCTCGAGGGAAATTATGGCCATTTTCAAGCAATTTCTCTGTATTATGAAAACGGTTCATTTTAGGGCTAAAGTTTATTAGATTATTATTATTATCAAAAATTTTCGTTGGTCTGAACTAAGTAGTGATCTTACATCCTAGGAGACCCGGCGGCATGTAAATAATCTGTATTTCCACAGAAAACAGCCATCGACCAGATCGTCTTCCTGCCATGTTACCACGTAAGTTCATTGTTAAGTAAACAAAATTAATTCAATTAAAAGTCGTGTACACTGTCGCGTACAGACGTGTTTTCAGACCAGCGATTGCGAGTTATTTGGTGGCAGTTTTGAATAAAAACTTTCGAGATTCCATCGGTCAGTGAAATATTTAACCGAACAAGTGCTTCTGGCTACAACTTTACTGAATTCGAAGAATGTGAGATAATGACTAGTAAAAGTGAACTGCTAGTGCGCAAACTTAAAGAATCGCCAGCAGTGACAACAAATTTTATCCCGCAAACGCAGGGTGAATCAAATTTATGGAATGCATGGCAAGCTGATAAAGCGAATTACAATGCTATGATTACCAATATGCAAGTAAGCATAAATATACTTCAAAAGGAGATACAACTTCTCAAAGAAGCAAAGAACTCGAATGTCGATCCGAAGCTGACGTTTACAAGTCCTGCAGCCAATGCACCATCAACAAGCAAGGAAACCGAATACTATACGGATGATGGAGAACTGGCAAAAGAGACCGAGTGGATTAGAGCAAAGCACAGAACCAAAAAACGAAAATTTAATGCAACATCTCCTCCAAAATCTCCCTTAATTATCGAGAAAGAGACTGTCAATCAAGCAGAGCAAGAAACTAGAAAGGAACCTAAGCCACCCCCTATCATGGTGGAAAATGTAGAGTCCTATGAAGTGTGATACGGGGAACTAGTAAAACAAGTTACAGAAATAGACTTTCAAGTGAAATTCACTAACGACAACAGGTAAAATTAATTGTACCAATGCAGAAAGCTATAGAAAAATAATTAACATGTTAACAGCTAGTGAACTTAAATTTCATACATATGAAAACAAGCAAACGCGACTAATTCGTGTTATGGCAAAAAAACCGACATCATACATGTAAACCAGAAAACATTATAAATTTCCTAGTAAAAAAGGTTTCAAAATCATCATGGCAAACAATAAGCTGACATGGAAAGAGAAAAAAAGGCCTTTAAACATGTTTATGTTAACTTTTGAAAACAGCGAGAGCATTGAAAAATTCACAAAATTACACACATACTTGGATGTAAAGTAGAGATTCAGGCAACGAAGGCATCAAAACTGATCCCCCAATGCAAAAAATGCCAGTCATATGGACACACCCAGAAATTCTGCTCAAAGGAACCGAGATGTGTTAAATGTGCTGGCAGGCACCTAACACCTGAATGTGATAAGTAGTAAAGTCAAGTCCCGAAATGTGTGAACTGTGGGGAAGGCCATCCAGCCAATTACAGGGGATGTGTTGTAGCAAAGGAACTACAAAAAATTAAAAACAACAAACTCACCGAAACTAAACCAGTTAAAAATCACAATAAAAAAAAGGTGACACAACAAGAAAAACCAAGGAATAATTTGAAGTGACAACAAGAAAAAGTAAACAATGATGGTAATAGTAATAATGGATAAACATATGCCTCGATCACTCGGCAGGTAGAGGACCGTCAAGAAAATCATAAGCCTGGAAATAAAGATATCAACCAAACCCTACAATTGATTCTTAACAAAATAACTAACCTAGAGGGTACGCTTGCTGGCATGAAAGAACGAATTTGCAAACTAGAGAGCAGTGCTAATAAAAAATGGCTAATACCAGAGATTAGTTGAGAGATCGCCGATGCAATGTTAAAAAAACGTACCGAACTCGAGTGACGAAAATAACGGTCGACGGTCGAACCATATGCACTTTTTTTGCGGCGGAGGAGAGGTAAGTAGTGGGGATCGCATTTTACATTACACTGTGGCTGTGATAGCTAATGCGCGCGTTTGGGCCAGCGCGCGTAGATTTTGTCAGAATTCAAATTTTCTTGGTTTCTTATTAAAATTAAGGAACTTGCATCTTGATACTCGATGAAATAGCCATTTAGATAACAGGCCCCTATAAATGCCGCCGCCCAGAGGACAAGCGTTTAGACTTAATTTTCATTCATAAGCAGATTGTTTACAGATTGTTATTACACTCACTTTATAAATTGCATTAATTAAAAATAGTTTTAAAAGTTGATTTTTGTTTCAACTTATTTAATTTTAATGATTGTAATTCAAACAATTTGTAATTCACTTCAAAATATTCCTGGGGTTCAGTCAATTTTAATGTTTGTTATTTAAAATGTTAGAAATACGTTTCGGTTTCAGGTGCTGACTCATCACCTGAAAATCAATGTTCTTAATGTACTTTTTAATATGTGTGTGATTTGTATTTTAATATGTGAATTTTGGTGAAAGTTTTTTATTTAAATTATTAATAACTGTAAATATATATTTTAGACAAACTGATGATGGTGGAGAAAGACAACGAAACGTATTTGTAACATTTTAAATAATAAACATTAAAATTGACTGAAACCCAGGAATATTTTGAAATGAATTAAAGTACAGTCAGGAAAATATACGCAACGACAATTTGTAATGTTTAGAACTATTTTAATTTTGAATTATTATTATTTTAATCATGATTGATATACATGTAAAAACTTGTAATTTAACTGATTTTAGAAATCCCGTTAGCACGAT